>OZ030027.1:22338682-22938682 GCA_964023405.1 Apodemus agrarius | reverse complement strand
AATGGATCTTATGAAAACAGGTTCAGTCTCATTAGCAAACTGCATGAACAGTAGCCACAATCCACTTTTTCTAACAGATTTGCAGAGTGTGGGTGTCGTTGAGCATATGGAAGAGCTCGGGTAGCTATGCAGGACGGTGAGTGTATCATCCTTCTAAGAAAACAGCATCGAGTTCCTGGCAAAATTGATCTCGTGCCGTGAATGCAACTCAGTCATTCCACTCTGGGTGTGCATCCAAGAGACACATTTGGACTTGTGCAAATATCCATCTACCATAGAATGACAAAGAAACAGGTTCTATTCCACAGAGCAAGGAATAATGCGATTGATTACTGCGTACCATGGGAATAGAACATTCCGACTACTTACAGAAGTGTAGATTAATGCCAGGAACATAATATTGAACAGAAAAGAAAAGCTGAAGATGAACATACAGCATGTTTCCATTTGCGTGAACTTTTAAAACTTAACCAAAGACTATTTGATTTTAGCATACTTGGCTTACTCTGTGAACCTATGAAGTAAGGCAAGGAAATTATAGAGAATAATTCGAAATAGTAGTTTAGTTCCGGAGAAGGGTGGGGTGAGACTTGAGAGGGGTGCAAAGACAATTGGAAGGTGGCAGAGATGGTTTCTCATAGTCTTTGTGATGTATCCAGGCAGGGATTGTTCAACTGCTGTAAAACGGAAGCGCTGGACCACAGCATCCTTAACTGGTTAGGAACAGCTACTTGAATAGTTCTGGGCTTATGATATTAATCCAACTACCTGTATTCGAGTTGCTATTATAGGGATTTACCCCCAACTTTTCTGTCATTTTTGTCTTGTCCTGTGGTCCTTCGATCCTTACTGGCCTCCTTTGGGGTACCATCTTTATCACATACTTTATATTAATCTTTATCTTTTAGGTACACATTTTCAATTTTTCTGCCAGTGGTTACTTAGAGACAATTTACCTCCTAATAAGGAGTCTCCTATTAATATTCTTTACCACCACCTCAAAGTACTGGTGCCATCCTATAAAACTTTAACTCCATTTATCCCATTTTTTTCCAACCTTGTGATATTATTATCAAAGATTTTCCTTTCCCATAGATAGTGCTGTGTTTGGTGGAAGCATTTGGAACCACCCACACTTTTACCCAGTCTGCTTTTGTTGCTGCTCTTTCTTCTTCTTCTTCTTCTTCTTCTTCTTCTTCTTCTTCTTCTTCTTCTTCTTCTTCTTCCTCCTCCTCCTCCTCCTCCTCCTCCTCCTCCTCCTCCCCTCCTCCTCCTCTCCTCCTCCTCCCCTCCTCCTCCTCCCCTCCTCCTCTTCCTCCTCCTCCTCCTCCTCCTCCTCCTCCTCCTCCTCCTCCTCCTCCTTCTTTGGTTTTACATTCCTTGGTTATCCCTATTCCTTCAGCCTCAAAGGATTTTTGTAATATTTCCTGGAGTGCAAATCTTCTAGTAGAGAATTATCTCTTTACCTTCATTATTAAAACATTTAACGGACTTTGAGTAGGAAGTGTTCTTTTAATTGACACTTTACGGACTGGATACATTTTTGTGGTGTTCTTCATTCTGGGTGATTTGATAAAACACTAGCCAAGTGCTACTTAGGGGAAGAAAGGATTTTGTTATAATTCCAGATTACAGCCCATCATTGGACAAAGTCAGGACTCAAGCAGCTAGACATGTCACATACAGTCAGAAGCAGAAAGAAATGAAGGCACTTATGTTCCTTGCTTCCTGGGTGTAACAGTGTGACCTTTCTGTATTCTGATTGGTTGTGATCCAACCCACTAAATGGTCCTAAGTGCATTCAGGGTGGGTCTTCCTACTCCAATCAACAATCAATGCTATCCCCGACAGTGATGTTTATAGACCAAACTGATCTAAATAGCTCCCCAGCTGATGCTCTCTTCCCTGGTGATTCTAGGTTGTCAATGTGACATTTATAACTAATCAGCATATGTAGTGCAGCGTGGCAGTTTAAAATATGTATACATGTAAAGATCAAATCAAAATAATTAACGTTTCCACCTCCTTGGATAGTTACTGATGCAAGATACTTCCTATCCATTCACATTGAGGCAGTAAGAGGCCAGTGATTGGAGGGGAGAGAGGAGGAGGGGCTAAGAGGAGGGGCGGAGAGAGAGGGAGCCTGGGAAGCTGCAGGAGGGAGCAGAGGAGGACACTCATATCCAGATGGTGTCAGATGTGTTTCTGGTGTGTTGAGAGGTTAGAAATATTGGAATAAAACTTTATCACTGTAATTTGGCATTATGTTATTGGGAGTTTCATAGACATAAATATATTTGGTTAACTATTCAAGTTTAAGAGTCATGCTTTACCTGATGCTTGGAAGTAGTGTGTGCTGGGCAGGACAGTGGGACCCGCTAGGACTTGGAACGGTACTATAGTTTAACAATTTCCCACTACAAGGTACCACTATTTTGCTGGAAACTTTGAATGTATATCATGTAACTCTTTATTCTATATATGTAAACTATAGTTGTTATAGTGCTCTATAGAACACTGGAACTCATTACTTATATTTTCCTATTTGATAGGTGTTAGCTTTTTCTTTCAATGTTTAGAAACGTCATTCATTCAACACCAGGCTTTATATCTATTCAAAGTCAGCTTTAAGACTCAGTGTTGATCTTTGAACTCGATGCTTCCTTTATTCTCTAGTTCCATGTACTATGTTATCGGTGATCATATTTTATATGTACTATACCCTCAAGCTTTCTTCTAAACTTGTGTCAACTTCAGTTAATCCCTTCCACACACATCAAACTCTTCCAACAGCACCCTTTGTGAGTTCATGTGGCCCATTAGTCACAATTTGCAAAGCTCTCTGATGAACTCAAACCTTTCAATCTATGGTTCTGAGAAACTACCAATCTTTTATAAAAATGTGGCGGCACAATTCCTTGTGGCACTTTTACCACGCTCTCTGAATCCAATTTGGATTTCTCTTCCCCAACATTCCTTGCGGTGGATCTCCTGAGGACTATTCCTCCAGTCACCTCCAAACCTAAGTCACCTGAGTGTATCCTTGAATTGGCTGATGATACCATTGCGTCATCCATACCTGGCAAGCGGATACAACTTCTCTAGCCCACTGTCTGCCACTGTTCTTGACTTCCCAGCTTATGATGGAACTTGACACTGGAAGCCAAACCAGACTGTTTAATACACTGCTATTCATAACACATTGGTATTCATAACACATTGGTATTCTTAACACTTTAGTATTCATAATGATCACAACAAAGGCAGTGGATGCCATGACACGTGTGCTTCCATGAAACAGCAAATTAGCTGCCAGTTAGCTCTTCCAAATGGGTGTATGTCACAGGTCTGGCAAGCTCAAAGATTCCTGTATGATCACAGCCAAGCTTCAGTCTTTCTCCACCTCTTCCTTCTGTCTCATTGTTTTTAGTGTAAGGCAGATGCTCACTTGATTGATATCCGTTGCATGTGTCCAAAAGCATTTAAGAAAAACAAACTTCTGTCCTACCTCAGAACATTGACTAATAAAATAGTCCTACCTTTATTTACAATAGCGGGGTGGGGGTGGGGACAAAGAAACGAAAACCACAGTGACAAGATGCTACTATTTGTGTAGTGAGAGTTCTGAATGCATGTCACAGAACCATCTGCCTCCCCCAACCCCTCTCCCATCCCCACCAAATACACAGTTGCTTTAGTTTTTGCATTTATTAATAAAAGAATTCCACAAATATTTAAGTATATTTTCAGTTGATTTACTTCATTTTTAAAGGCTGACATCAAAGCTAGTGTCTTTGATTTCCCCCCCTCTCTCTCTGCCTTTCTTTCTTTTTTTGATATATATATATATATATATATATATATATATATATATATGTATATTTTCTATATTTTTTTGTTTACATTCCAAAGGCTTTGCCTTTTCCCAGTTCCCCCCTCACCATATGTCCCATAAGTCCTCTTCCCTCTGCCAATTCCCCAATCACCCCCCCCCCATTTCTCTGTTCTGATACTCTCCAAAAAAACTGGATCCAGTCTTTTCAGGACCAGGGTCCTTTCCTTCCTTCTTCTTGGGAATCTTTTGATTTGCTAATTGTGCCTTGAGTATTCAGAGCTTTTGGGCTCACTAATATCCACTTATCAGTGATTGCATTTCATGTGTATTCTTTTGTGATTGGATTAACTCACTCAGGATGATATTTTCCAGATCCAACCATTTGCCTACAAATTGCATGAATTCATTATTTTTAATTGCTGAGTAGTATTCAATTGTATAAATATACCACATTTTCTGTATCCATTCCTCCTTTGAGGGACATCTGGGCTCCTTCCAACTTCTGACTATTATAAATAAGGCTGCTATGAACATAGTGGAGCATGTGTCTTTATTGTATGCAGGGGACTCCGCTGGGTATATGCCCAGGAGTGGTATGACAGGGTCCTCTGGAAGAGTCATGCCCAATTTTCTGAGGAACTGCCAGACTGATTTCCAGAGCAATTGAAACATCTTGCAATCCCACCAACAGTGTAGGAGTGTTCCTTTTTCTCCACATCCTCACCAGCACCTGTTGTCCCTTGAGTTTTTAATCTTAGCCATTCTGACTGATGTGAGGTGGAATCTCAGGGTTGTTTTGATTTGCATTTCCCTGATGACTAATGATGTTGAACATCTCTTAAGGTGCCATCCGAATTTCTTCTGGTGAAAATTCTTTGTCTAGCTCTGTACCCTATTTTTGATAGGGCTATTTGGTTCTTTGGGGTGTAACTTCTTGATTTCTTTGTATATATTGGATATTAGCCCTCTGTCAGATGTGGGGTTGGTGGAGATCTTTTCCCAATTTGTTGGTTGCTGTTTTGTCCTTCTGACAGTGTCCTTTGCCTTACAGAAACTTTGTAATTTTATGAGGTCCCATTTCAATTCTTGATCTTAGAGCATAAGCTATTGGTGTTCTGTTCAGGAACTTTCCCGCTGTGCCCATGTCCTCCAGGGTTTTCCCCAGTTTCTTTTCTATTAGTTTCAGTGTGTCTGGTTTTATGTGGAGGTCCTTGATCCACTTGGAGTTGATCTTAGTACAAGGTGATAAGAGTGGGTCAATTCGCATTCTTCTGCATATTGACCTCCAGTTGAGCCAACACCATTTGTTGAAAAGGCTATCTTTTTTCCACTGGATGTTTGTAGCTCCTTTATCAAAGATCAAGTGACCATAAGTCTGTGGGTTCATTTCTGGGTCTTCAATTCTATTTCATTGATCTACTTGCCTGTCGCTGTACCAATACCATGCAGTTTTTAACACAGTTGCTCTGTAGCACTGCTTGAGGTCGGAGATATTGATTCCACCAGAAGTCCTTTTATTGTTGAGAATAGTTTTAGCTATCCTGGGTTTTTTGTTACTCCAGATCAATTTGAGAATTGCTCTTTCTAGATCTATGAAGAATTGATTTGGGATTTTGATGGAGATTGGATTAAATCTGTAGATTGCTTTTGGCAAGAATTTTATTTAGTATTTTTGCATCAATATTCATAAGGGAAATTGGCCTGTAGTTCTCTTTCTTTGTAGGGTCTTTGTGTGCTTTTGGTATCAGCGTTATTGTGGCTTCGTAGAACGAGTTGGGCAGTATTCCTTCTGTTTCTATTTTGTCAAATAGTTTGAAGAGTATTGGTGTTAGGTCTTCTTTGAAGGTCTGATAGAATTCTGCACACACACACACACACACACACACACACACACACATATATATGTGTGTGTGTGTATGTGTATCTGTTAAATCCAATTGGTCCAAAGCTTCAATTAGTTTCACTGTGCCCCGTTTAGTTTCTGCTTTCCTGATTGGTCCATTGAGGAGAGTGGAGGGTGGAAGTCGCCTACAATTATTGTGTTAGGTGCAATGTGTGCTTTAAGCTTTAGTAAAGTTTCTTTTACAAATGAGGGTGTCCTTACATTTGGAGCATAGATGTTCAGTATTGAGAATTCTTCTTGGTGGATTTTCCCTTTGACCAGCAAGAAGTAACCTTCCATGTCTCTTTTGATGACTTTAGGTTGAAAGTCAATTTTATCTGATATTAAAATGGCTACTCCGGCTTGTTTCCTGAGACCATTTGCTTGTAAAAATTGTCTTCCAGCCTGTTACTCTAAGGTAGTGTTTGTCTTTGACAATGAGATGTGTTTCCTGTATGCAGCAAAATGTAGGGTCCTGTTTCTGTATCCAGTCTGTTAGTCTGTGTCTTTTTATTGGGGAATTGAGTCCATTGATGTTAAGAGATATTAAGGAATAGTAATTATTACTTCCTGACATTTTGCACGTTATTTTTTATATTTGAGTGGTTTTCTTCTTTTGGGTTTGATGAGAGGGGGTTTCTATCTTGCTTCTTCTGGGGTGTAGTTTCCCCTCCTGTGTTGGTGTTTTTCCCCTATTATCCTTTGTAGGGCTGGGTTTGTAGATAGATATCATGCAAATTTGGTTTTGTCATGGAATACCTTGGTTTCCCCATCTATGGCGATTGAGAGTTTGCTGGGTATAGTAGTTTTGGCTGAAGTTTGTGTTCTCTTAGAGTCTGCATGAGATCTGCCCAGGATCTTCTAGCTTTCATGGTCTCAGGTGAGAAGTCTCATGTAATTCTGATAGGTTTTCCTTTATATGTTATTTGTCCTTTTTCTCTTACTGCCTTTACTATTCTTTCTTTGTTTAGTACATTTGGGGTTTTCATTATTATGTGGTGGGAAGTATTTGTGTTCTGGCCCAGTCTGTTTGGGGTTCTGTAGGCTTCTTATATATTCATGGGCATCTCTTTCTTTAGGTTGGGGAAGTTTTCTTCCATAATTTTGTAGAAGATATTTGCTGGCCCTTTAAGTTGTAGATCTTCACTCTCATCTATACCTATAATCCTTAGGTTTGGTCTTCTCATTGTGTCCTGGATTTCCTCAATGTTTTGGGTTACCAGCTTTTTGCATTTAGCATTTTCTTTGACTGTTGAATCAATGGTTCCTATGGTATCTTCAGCATCCGAGATTCTGTCTTCTATCTCTTGTATTCTATTGTTGATATTTGCATCTATGACTCCTGATTTCTTCCCAAGGTTTTCTATCTCCAACG
The DNA here is from genome assembly GCA_964023405.1 of Apodemus agrarius. Lineage (NCBI taxonomy): Eukaryota > Metazoa > Chordata > Mammalia > Rodentia > Muridae > Apodemus > Apodemus agrarius. The sequence goes on along the minus strand of OZ030027.1, from coordinate 22,931,590 downwards.
TTGTCTCCCTTTGCGATTTCTTAGTTGTTTCTACTTCTGTTTTTAGATTCTGGATGGTTTTGCTCAGATCTTTCACTTGTGTTTTCCTGTAATTCTTTAAGGGATTTTTGTGTTTCCCCCTTATTGGCATCCATTTTTTAATCCATATTCTCCTGAATTTCTTTAAGTGATTTTTGTGTTTGCCTTGTAAGGGCTTCTAGCTTTTGATCCATTTTCTCCTGTATTACTTTAAGAGATTTATCTAAGTGTTCCTCTATCAGCATCTTGACCAGTGATTTTAGATCTGTCTTGTTTTTCTGGTGTGTTGGGGTATCTGAGACTTATTTGTGTTTGCCTTGTAAGGGCTTCTAGCTTTCGATCCATTTTCTCCTGTATTACTTTAAGAGATTTATCTAAGTGTTCCTCTATCAGCATCCTGACCAGTGAATTTAGATCTGAGTCTTGTTTTTCTGTTGTGTTGGGGTATCCGAGACTTATTGCTGTCGGGGAACTGGGTTCAGATGCTGCCATATTGCCTTGATTTCTGTTAGTAACGACCTTACGTTTGCCTTTTGCCATCTGGTTATCTCTGGTGTTAGTTGGTCCTGTAGTTACTAGCTGGTGCTTGAATCTCCTGTGGGTTCATAAGTCTATTTCCCCACGACTGGGACACCTGAACCACTGCCCTGCAGGGCTCCTGCTCACAGATTGCTGACAGGTGGCCTGAGTCCCCCGAGGCCTTAAACTCGGGATATCTCATGTACTTGGTTCCACCTGCTGGGTCGCTGCTCTGCACAACTCCTGCTGAGGGGTTGCTGTCTGGTGTCCTGAGTCCCCAGAGGACTTAAACTCAGGATATTTCAGGTACCTGGTTCTGCCTGCTGGTTCAAAGCAGCTACAGAGATGGTGGAGTCTGCCGGGAGTGTGGGGTCCGCCTTCAGGGCACAGAGCCCACACTTGGCTGGGGCCCCCCAAACCGCTGCTCTGTGCGCAGCTCCTGCTCAAGACCTGAGTCCCCAAAGGTCTTAAACTCAGGATATCTGGGGTACCTGGTTCAGCCAGCTGGATCGAAACAGCTGGGAAGATCTACTTCATTTTTAAATGTAGACATTAAATTTTCCTACATCTCTATAGGCTTGATAGACAGCTGCTAAACTGTACGAAAACTCAGATGTGAAAATATGTAGAATTGCTGTTTTAATGTGTGATGGCTCTCTTGCACAAGGTAATTCACCTTCCTCAAATTCTGCAGCTGAGACCATAATGTTGTTTCAACCCTAAGGTTGTTGCCCCAGTTCACTGAAAGTGTTCTTTGAGATCTCTTCAGGTGCAGATTATGTTTTTATTTTGTTTTTAGAGTTTTCTCTAACTGCTTCTCCATTGCTCCCTGACTCTTCTCACAGGAAAATGTCTGCCTCTATTGCTACTAGGTCTGACATCCCTAGCTGTGCCTTTTAGAAGGGCACACTGAGTCAACTATGTTTGCATAGCTCTCTCGTATGCATCTCTGCTTCTAAAGACTCACACTAGCTTGCACTCAAGAGTTAACTTCTTTCTTCATTCCCATCTGGAGATAAATGCAGGAGAGTGCAGCACTCTGGAACTTGGGCTCCACACAAGGAGGATGACCAAAGGGCAAGCATCAAACTTTGTCTAATGGAGACCAGAATAGACTTTTCTTGTTCTATCTTGTGGGTGTTCCTATAACACTGGGTGGCTGCTGCTGAAGCTGGACTCCGGAGGGCTGACTTCTGCAGACCTCTTCCTAATACACTCTATCCTAGCGCATCTCCAGAAACAATGTCCTCTAAGTGGATGTCACATTGGCTATAGAAAAGCTGGAATTTGTTCAGTCCCATTTTCAAATGTAGTTGGTCACATGCTTCTTTCCTTTGTTTCATAATTGTGCTAAATTATGTCAACTGATTTTTAATGTGAAACCAAACTCAAGTTCTGGGAATGAACCCAATTTTTATGATAAATTATCTTTTTTGCATATTTCTGAATTTGGTTTGCTAATATTTTGTTTAGGATTTTTGCATTTGTGGTTTTTTTTCCCACTTGTTATGTCTCTGAGTCGGTATATATTATGTGGTACTAAAATAGACTTGAGAAATAGTTCTTTTTGTATTTTCTAAAGGAGTTCATGTGCATTACTTTTTACTGAAGTATCTGAGGAATTCATGACAAAAGCCATCTGAGAATTTTTTTACATTGCTTTTAATCACATCGACTTTATTAAACATATATTTGTTAATATTTTGATATGCTATGTTTAAGAAGTGTTTCAATTTTACTTAAAATTTCAAATTTGTTATTATAATATTTATCATAGTATATTTTATTGTTTTAATGCGTAAATTATCTGTATTTCTGTTATTACAATGTTTATGAGTTTTCATTTATTTGGTTTTTTGACCAATTTCTAGTTGTTTTTCCACTTTTATTAAACTTCTCACAGAAGTGACAATTGGTTCCACTGATTTTTCTCTGTGGCATACAGTTCAAAATTATTATTTTGAATTTAAATTTCTGTCACCTTTGCTCCTCTAGGGAACCCTGACTGATGCACATGGAAAGACGAAATGGGTCAATAGAGTTGAGTGTGGGAGATTCTGCCTTTGGTTGGCAGTGCCAACTTGCACACTTCAGTTGATGCCTCCTCCAGGAGAAGCAAGACTTGGGAGACTGCTCACCATTCAGTGTGCTGACAGAATAGTGTACTTCAGCCTCTCTAATCATGTTAACCTGTTCTCTGGTTTACCCCCTTCCCCTCTCTACATCACCTGATCTCTTACTCTGTAAAGCTCTGACTACTCCAGGAAGCTTACACCTGGCTCTCACCCCTCCCCCATCCCAGATTCTTAGCTCTTTGACTTCTTGACTGGCTGCTCTGCCCTGCTTTGCACCAGATCACATGAGTGGGTGGAGCTTGTGAGTCTATCTCAAGGTTTTCACTCTTTCTTCCATGGATTCTTAGCACCTTAGAAATTCACTAATGTGGCCCCAGAGGAATTGAATAGAACTTGAAGCTTATGTCGGGGTCACTTGGAGTTGTGGTACCTGACGTCCCAACTGCTTAGGGTTATACTCTGTTGGGTTGAGACAGGTGTGTCTGTGTTTGTTGCCTTCATGAGCTGTTAGTGGGTATCTTCAGAAGGGTTATCGTGCCACAAGCTACATAACCTGAAATGGGCAACTCGATATTTAACCTATGAATCTGAGACTTTAGTTCTTACCACTTCACACCACAATACGAACTCATTCCCAGGCATCTAAATCCCATCATTTAATTTGTAAAATTTAAATTTATATTGGTTACTTTGAAAACTTTCTCTATCTTCTTATATTGAATTTACAGATAGGAAACAAGATATTTTTTATATAAATAGCTGCTACACATTACTTTTATAGTATTGTAGATTTAACTTAAATGCAGAATTTTGTATTAAATTTGGATCTTATTAATAATTTAAATCAGTGCTTCCTTAAAAGAGAGTTTCAGCAAGTGTACAACTTGTTGCATTTATCATGGACCTGTTAATCAGCCCTTTTTTGATTTTTTTTTTTTTTTGAGTTACAGTAGATCACAAACTTTTAGCTAATGAAATAAACATAAGGAGAAAATGCCAAAATTGAAAATTGAAATAGAAGCAAATGAAATGAAAAACAATTTTATACACAAATGAGTAAGTGGAAAAAATAAACATATGTGAGTTCTAATTAGATGCTTGCTTTCCATATTGCAAATCTATGATTACTTTTTTGCAGGAATCCGAAGTACTGAATATCAGGCATTTTTTTTAATGAATACAGAATAAGATTTTGAAGTTTCTTTCCCCTTCCACACATAGCCTACCAAATCCAGAGGGACAGCAAGAGGCCCATAAACTCAGTCAACCAACTTATATCAATATGCATAAACTAAGCCTGGAATAAAACTCATCACTCCAGACCAGTGCCGCATCCAGGAGCTGGGGCCAAGAACCAATCAGATGTAGGCTAGAGATGTTGGCACTTAGTACTGAATTTCAAGTGCTTATTTTGATTTTAGCTTGAGCTCCAGGGGCCAGATTCTCTCAGGTGGCTGCAAGCTGGGTTGCCTTCCCTGTCTTTGCTGGTACTCAACACCATTGCCACCACCCCAGGCCAATGTCCAAGCAAGCTGGAAAACAAGGGGAAATTCGAAAACAAAACCAAGATGCTTTCTGAGTTCATGTTGTTAAACATAATCTCACAGGAAAGTGGTAGCCAGCATTTCCCCCAATCCCTTCTTCCATAATGTAGCTGTAGTTAGAAAAGAGTAATTCCATGTTCCCATTTCCCAGCAACCACCAAAGTCTTCTTAGGAATGAGGCAGATTTAGTTCAATCCAGTGGATTAGGACAGTGCCAGTAGGTTAGGACAGTGCCCTGTGCATCAGATAAGGAAGTAGGTGGGTATTTTCTAGCCTGTTACCTCTCTGCTGGCTGGGAAGTTCTGGCTCAGGAAGACCTCAGAAGCTACTTCTGTATGATGTCAGAGTCTCCTCATTCTGTGTTCCTTAATAAGAAGTCCTCACACACTTCTGACTCACACCCACTGACAACATTCTTACATATTTGCACATGCACAAACTTGCACACTCACACATTCATACACCAACAGCCTTCTTACCCACTGTCACACAGACATGCATTTACACACCCACCTATTCATGTATACCAACATTCTCACACACTCACACACTTGTATATCTTCAAGTACTCACAGATGAACACACATACTCTCACATGTTCACAGCCACATACTCAAACATAATGAAAAATAGACACACACCCTCACATATACATACACACTTGCATAAGCACACACATTCACACAACACTCCTTTGCATTGACATACACTTATTCACACTCCCACAGATCTGCACACCAATGCACCCATAGTCCAATGCTTACACACTCAAAATACCCTAACACACTCACTCACTCTTACATGCATATATTCAGATACAGATACACTCAGAAACTCACATATTCACAGTCTCACACACAAAATCAAACCCCCCACACACAGTCACCAGCAATTCAACTACTCTCAATATTATACTGACATATATATTGTCATCCTATTAAGTACATGTGCTAACATGCACACTTGAGTTTTTACACACTATAAGTCAGTCTCTGAGTTAGATGCAGGAATTCACACACACATTTGTGAATGCACTTGCACACTCACATGAAATGGGGATGGATGACTGTGCTACTTGCAACCTCCAAATTGAGAGACAGAGTTAGGCAGGACCTAGAGAGCTGAGTGAGTAGCCAGGCTCTTAAAAATGAGCTTTCAGGTTTGTGAGAAGCTCTGTTTCAAGGCAATCTGGCAGAGAAAAAGAGAAGACAATGCCAAGATCCTCTCTGTTCTGGCTTTTACACACTCATTCATGGCTGTATGCATGCCCCCCCACATATATGCATGTACCACACACAGAAAAAGAAAAGATTATTGTTTTTATTCAACAAATGTGAGTTTTCAGTCACTGTTCAATACTTGGGAAAGTACTGAACATAAAATAGACAAGTACTGTCTTGAATGTCAGAAGGTCACTATGTAGTGGAAGGAATTACTCTGCTAACATAAAACTGTGATGATATTACAGCAATATTGCCATTCATGGGATATCATAGAAACATGAAGGGGTAAGGGTGTGAAAGATGAGTATTAGAAGCTGCAGTAGGCTGGCTTGCCCACATATATCCTGGGACATGCTACACTTCCCTAGTATGAACAGCTTTCAGTGTTCTTCTAGCAGCTAGCAATGGCCTCGCCATCATAGAAGTGAATTACAGGGATGACCATAACGGTAGAGAGAAATAGTATTTCATCTTCACAAGCCAGAGCCGAAGTAAAAACACTCACCAGAAGACTGCGACACCTCTCCTTTATTTCCAGTTCATCATGGTATATGGACAAAGCATAAAGAGACAAAGAAGATTCATAGACACCATGAGAAGCTATTGTTCCTTTATTGTTCAGATAATAAGGAGGATGGATAGAAATAGAACAAGGATGCAAGAACTAGGTATCAATCTTGATGCTGAGTGGTAAAGTTCTGAATAGGAGCACCATTGGTCATGGGTTTCTAGGCTACATAAGAGATTTCAGGAGCATTCTTTAGTTAATATACATCTAGAAAATAATACCAATTATTATTTTCAAGGGGGAAGACTTAAAGAAGATAAATTTGATTCAAGGTCTGGAAAGGATTGATGTGGAGAAGAAATAGGTCTATAATGGTGACTCTTTTTTTTTTTCTTGATTTTTGAAAAATTTTTTAGACTTTATATTGACAGTCTCAATCATATTCCTGTAGTGAAGAGCTGACAGAACCGAGTGTCTGAGTACGTATGTCCTATTGAACTCGGTCCTATTTGTCCCCCTCCCCCCCCCCAGAGTCTTCCCCACTCCGTGTAGCCATATTTGTATTTATATCAATTACATTTCCTAAGTATACTGGCAGGAGAGGTGAAACTGTGTGCTACTCAAGTTAACTAAGTCTAAGGCTAACCAAGCCCCAGGAGTCTCAAAGCTCTAACTCACTGCAGTCTTGGAGGGATATTGAGAAGAATGCTACAGATTTTTTTTAATTCAAAATTCCTAAGGACCAGAATGAAAATCCCTCATTTCCCTATCTACTTCTAATATGCACATAAACAGAACTGTCATGCTGTATTATCCAAATTGGGATATTGTTGTGGATAGCTTAAATGCCAACTCAATATCACATAATACTCTCTTCTTAAGAATATTAATCAAGGAATTAACTATTATGAAGCTCAGGTGGACCTCCGGGCATCTCTATAGGAATTGTCTTGATTATTAACTGACAGAAGGAGGATGGTCTAGCCTATTGTAAATGCACCATTGCATAGACGAGGAACCCTGAACTATATAATACAGGAGAAATCTAGATGTAGCAATCAAACAAGAATCGATAAATTTATTCTCTCTGCTCTTGTCTATGGATGGGACTGGCTGCTTCAAGTTCCTTTCCCACTGTGATGGACTATATTCTGAAACTGTAAGGAAAGTAAATCTGAGTTTTTCTTCTCTAAGTTGTTTTTTAGTCCAGGCATCTTACCACAGCAACAGAAATGAAGCTAGATAGGATTTTTTGAAATAATCAGTCTTCTTACTTTTTATGCTTTCAAAATATAGACCAGTCCTTCCTCACAGATCTGGCAAACCTCATCAAGCTGTTCCTCTATATGTGTGGTAATCACGACAATCCACCCTTCAGCTAATATGAGTGTTGAAACATCTACACTTGGGTCAGAATGATCTGCATCGCTCATTAGCAGCTCTTCTGGGTATGTTCATTAGCCTCTTGCCCTCCATCCTAGAAAACTTTATTTAAACCATAACTTAGTTTTCTAGGCTACTCTAATAAAGTAACACAAATCAGATAGGTTTAACCCATAAAATGCCAGGCTTTTATAGTTCTGGAGGCTGGAGGTATGATTTAAAAACATAAAGTCAGGCCATTCGCTTTGAAGGGTACAGGCAACAAAGTTCTGTGCACATATTTCTCTTAGCTGATGGATTGCGAGCAATCCTTGGTATCCCTTGGATTGTAAAAGCTCACTCTAAGTGAAATTCCATTCTCAGGTGGCCATCTCCCTTTGCTGTGTCTCTTCTCCCTTATAAAGGCACTGGTCATATTGGAGTAGCATCCAGTCGCATGTTCTTAACTTTAGATACATCAACTAAGACACATTCTGAGTAAGATCACATTCCTAGGTAGTTGGGATTATGACCTCCACATGCATTTGGAAGGTATACAATGCAGTCCAAGGACACAGTTGAGTGTAGTTTTTCAGTTTTGGTACTGTTGTTACCTCCAGAGCAAACACACCACTAGAGGGACCAGCAAGAGATTTCTGAAAGAGGACAGTGAAGATCTACAAAGCATAGAGGGAGTTCCACCTATCATGGAGGAATATGAACAAGGTTCAACCCATCATGGAGGAATATGGGGGCAGGATCAGGTGCAGGCAGAGACAGGAGAGAGGCCCAGAGGGCCAGGAGATTGAATGGAAATATGCAGCTGCTGAGGGCAGAGTCTCAGCAGAATCTCTAGGAAGTCTCAATGTAGGTGACCTTAACAGAGATGCCCTCCAGACGCAAGATGGGAACACCAACCCACCCACAAACCTTTAGACCCAAAGTTGCTCTGGTCTAAAAGCAATGCAGGGACAAAAATGGAGCAGAGATGGAAGGAATAGCCAGTCAACCAGTGACCAGTCCAACTTGGGATCCATCCTATGAGTAAGTACCAGTCCTTGACACTATTACTGATGCCATGTTGGACTGGCAAACAGAATCCTAGCATGACTAGCCTCTGAGAGGTTCTACCCAGCAGCTGGCTGAGACAGACGCAGATACCCACAGCCAAGCATTGGATGGAGGTCAGGGACAGCTAGGAAAGAGTTAGTTTAATGATTGAAGAAACTGAAAGGGATGGCAACCCCACAGGAAGACTAACTAACCTGGATCCCTGGGAACTCCCAGAGACTGAGCCACCAACCAAAGAGCATACACAGACTGGTCAAAGCCCCAGCACGTATGTTGTAGAGAGCTGCCTTCTCTGGCCTCAGTGGGGGACAAAGTGCCTAATCCTGTAGAGATTTGATGCTCTAGGGTGGGAGGATGCCTGGGGGGAAAGAACCCTCTCAGAGGTGAAGGGAATACGGATAGGGAGAGAACTCTGCAAGGGGAGACTGTGAAAGGGGGCAGCATTTGGGATGTAAATAAATAGTTATTTTTTAAAAATAATACAATATGCCTTCTTAATGAACTATTTTTTAATGGAAGATTTTGCCTCTCTTGAATAAAGCATATGTAAATTCAGTTAACAAAACCTTTTCCATAATTTTTTGGTTACTGTGTTAGAGAAAAAGCATTATCATATTTCTTTGAAAGTATTTCTTAGAAAGGTCAGTGATCAAGTGTCGGTGGTTGTTACCTCTGGTGATACACCAGGATCTGGAGGCCAGGGCACTCCCAAGGCAGGGAATAGCTACATGTGTTCTCTCATGTGTCTGGTACATTATTCATATTGTGTCCTTCTGAAAAGCAACACTGCTCTTCACTTCCTATCAGATTCACTTTGCCCTTGCTTTTATTCTTCTAGCAAACACCTGAAACAAGCCGTTGCCATGTCTCTGAGGTAGCATTAGCATCTCCATTTCATCACCTCATGGGCTATGTTGCCTCAAATAAGTTAATTATTTGCTAGAGTAGAATATACAGTATGATATAAAATCGCAGATGAAATGTCTTGAAAAGCAAAAGCAAATGAGGGAGAAAATATTCATGCCTTCCAGAGACAAGTTGATGTTTATACAGTATTCCACACTTTATTGTTCAAGCTTATCCCATTACGATGCCTTGGGGCATACTCCTGTAAGGCAGAGAAAAATGTCCCTCAAGGTCAATTGTTTGTTTACTACGGGTGGCATACAGAACGCTCTCTTAAGTGTCATTATGAAAATACCCAGTTGTGAGATCTTTGCTGATCCATCCATTTTACCGGGGGAAGTCATATTACCGCAACATCTATGGAGAGTTTGTAGTAAACTGCAGTGTTTTCAGACCCCATTAAATTGGGATCCTCTTACCTTTTTTTTTTCTTTTTTTGCAAATTAGGCACACCCTTTTGAAAAAAATATTTACTTAATGCCAATGATCACTGCTTATATGTGATTCACGAACACCTTCAATGGCAGTGGTCACTCCATCTTCTGTGAATTGGGAGAATTACACTGTAGTTTGTATTTGTATGTGTCTCTATGCAGGTATCCCAACATGCAGTCAATGTGTTGAATGCAGGGGTACAGTGTTTCATACTTTGCTCTTCAACTTTATTCCACTAAGAGACTTGAGGCATATTCTTATACTTAATAGGAATTTATTTCGGTTAGTATTGGGTGTGAAAGAAGCAGATTTAGGGTAATTAACCAATGATATAAATGATGATATAATTTCAACTACTACTATGACAGAATAAAAAAATGTCTTCATGCTAGAATGGAAACCCAAACACCACAGCAGCCACTGGTCTCTGCATGCCATTTGCCTGCATTTTACATGACTCCTATTATAGCTCCTTTAATCATAGACAGTTTGGCCACTGAAAATATGCTATTTTACATCTATAGATTATACTCATTCTCATTTAGCTAATGAGTCAAAATATTAGAAAGCACATCAGTATTATTAGTAGATTTTTTTCTGTATTACATTTCAGTTACATATTTATTGTTTCCAAAGTCTCAACCGATAGGAAAGTTTAAACCAAATGAAATTACAACAGATGACAGGTGACTTCTAGGACATCTTTGCCATTTGTTTAGCAAGAGCAACAGTTAATAGTGTTCTCACCAATTCTTCATATAGACAATTAAAGAGCAAATATTCTGTTTTGTTATTTTTTTAACATGCTCTCATGAGCTCTAGTAAAGGATTAGTCCTCTGAATTATTGTTGCATGAAGATCTATTGATGATGATCAGGAGAATTAGTGGGGATTCTATACATAGAAGTGATTTCATTTGTACATGCTTCATAGTGTTATGGGTGACTTTGAGCTTTACCCTCTTTTATTATGGTAAAATCTCTTCTTGCCTACATTAGAAGATGATTGTCCATCAATCAATTGATCACTAAAAAGAAATATAATTACAATTTTACTATATATTTTGAGCTTAGGGAGTTGTTACATGTAGTTATATCATAAAATATCACCAGCCAATATCTTAAGAACATTACAGGCACCATTGCAATGATTCCTTGGAATAGGTAAGGCAGCCCCTCTTTTAGAAACAGAAGCAACAAAAGGATTTAAACCAAACCAGTCTGGTTTTAGAGAATGCCTTCTTTTACTATTTGTGTGTGTGTGTGTGTGTGTGTGTGTGGTGTGTGTGTGTGTGTGTGTGTGTTACTCTTTATGTAGATACACTTGCATATATATATATGTATATATATATATGTGTGTGTGTGTGTGTGTGTGTGTGTGTGTGTGTGTGTGAAATCCAGAGGCCAAGCAGCTAATTTCATATATTTCCCTATATTCTATTTTGAGACATGGTCTCTCATCAACCTGCAGCCCACCATGTTGGCTGGACTGGCCAGCCAGTATGCTATACAAGATTCTCATGTCTCTGTTCCCTTTCTTGCTCCACTAGCACTGAGATTATAGGTGTGTCTAATATGCCTTGTTTTTTTATATTACTGCTGTGGATCCAAAGTCAGGTTTTCATGAGCATTTCTCTTGCACAAGTAAATCTTTCTCAAGGCTGGTTTGAACCAGATAGCAATAACAGAGAATCAATGAGAACAGAGCAATGAATATAAACATGTAATTTCATTCCATTGAAAGACAAAGAGGGTAATAATGGAAGTGTTAGGAGCATCAGAGGATTCCTGAGGTCATTACACACAGATGACTCCCTACTTTGGCCCATGTTCAGCCACCAATCACAAGTCTCCCTCATAGCCTTTTACATATCTAGTCTATGTCACTCCAAACAGAAAGCACAAGAAGGCAGAGCAAGAGCTGTGGATAAGGAGTTTAAAGGAATTTCATTGAGGATGAGGACAGGCCATTATCCTGGCTCTTAGCCTCAGAGCTACTATACACCACAATACTCCTGGAAAGTGAGAGACTAGAGAAGAAGAAACTAGGTAGGGTGTTGGTTAAACCACAGAAAAGACAACGGGAACAAAAACTAAACTCACTAAGGACCAAAATATGAAAGTTTTTAAGGGTAAAACACATTCTTTTCAACACTGCAAATGTTAATGAAAAGAAAGATGCCTATAAGATTAATGCTGATGGGTCATATATTAAACACTGAATGAACTCACCATGATAGTAAACGCTGAAGTCCATAGTCAGGGATTATTATTCCTTGTTCTTTAGATGGAAAACCAAGGGCATAGTGAGGTGAAGTCATTTCCATAAAGACCCTCTGCCAGCCGGTCTTCCAGCATCAGGATTCAAACTCAGCTCCTTGTTCCTCCCAACACATGAACTTCTCATTGATAAATCATTCTCCCTTTGAGGGCTAGTGAGGAAATCATTCCATCTTTAGAAAAAGGTGTTGTTAATTAAAAGATACATTTCCTGTATAGCTCACCATGAACAGGCTCTCGGATAAACTTCTTGTGACTGCTGGACACGGTCCCTTGTCTCTTGCTCTCTGTGGACCATGCTCCACAGGGATCTGCCTGTTTTGTAGATTCCCAAATACCCAGGTCAAAAGACTCAAAAATTATTCACTCAAGCTTACTGAAAAAAATCATTTTCATTTATTTTCTTTCAGGAATTAATTCAATTCCTACAGGATTGAAAGTAAATAACGAAGATGAGGAGACCACAGCATCTGACAAATGAAACATCCCTTCGGACTGAGGAAGCCAGTGCAAATAAGGATAGAGTTTGGTTACCCAGGAAAATTGTCTGTAAGAAATCGGTACTTAGGTTGTTCCTTCAAAATATCTTATGAGTTATGAGAGCTGGGCTCTTTATAAATAATAAGGTGATTTCCTGGGTGAGTCTGGAAAATGCAGTCCCAGACATTCTGTGAAGATGCTATTTGAAAAACCTCTGGGAGAACAAAAAAGAGAAAGAAAGAAAGAAAGAAAGAAAGAAAGAAAGAAAGAAAGAAAGAAAAGAAAGAAAGAAGCAAAAAAAAGAAGCAAAGAAAGAAGCAAAGAAAGAAAGAAGCAAAAAAAGAAAGAAAGAAAGAAGGAAGGAAGGAAGAAGGAAGGAAGGAAGGAAGGAAGGAAGGAAGGAAGGAAGGAAGGAAGGAAGATGAGATTAATACACATCCCAAATTACATTACCTCCTCTCCACCTTAAGGCTTGTTTTATTATTACTCTCTTTTTATTTGTGACAATAAATAGCAAACAAACAAAAAATAAAACAAAAAACCCATAACCTGCAGTTTAGGAATACCCAAACCCAAAGTTAATCATGGTAGACTTCTTGAGATACTTGCTTATCCAAAGGTTTGATGCTAAGTGATATGGTCTGTCTATGACCCCTGCTCCAGTTCATATCTTGAAATACTAATCTCCAAGTAACCATGGTAGTTAATAGGTACTTAGGTCATGGAGATGAAGCATGCATAAGTGAGATTAGCACCTTTATCAAGAAGGCCTCGGAGATCTACATTGGTCTTTGCATCACATACAATGGAGTCAGAAAAGCTGGCCCTCAAATCTGCCAGGATCTTGAGCTTGAACTTACAACTTCAGACTGTGATAAATGGTAGGCCCTGGCATGTGTGCCATTCTGTGGGAGCCTTCTGAATGGACTAAGACAACAAGCACTCTTAGAGACCACATTATGTCTAAATACAAGCAATAAAAGGAACCATGACCGTACCTGTCTCAGTGCACGGCACACGATATGCACATTTCCCCCTTACCATGAGAATGTATGGGAACCCTAGTAGGTATGGAAAGGTGCCAACCCCCCTCCCAGAAAGACTTTGTTGCAGAGCTCACGGAGTCATCAGCCAATAGCCAACCGTGCTCAGCGTTTTCAGGCTGCACCCCAGAGCTTCCTTACGAACTTCCCTGGGATGCCCTACTGTGGGGCTGACAAGGTGAGACTCTAAAAGGCCCAGGCACTTCTACATTGGCCCAAGACCCCTGGGCCATTGGGGTCCTTGACATAGCAATGTTGATGTCAACAACTGCACACAGCATGACCCTAGACTCATCCTGGGCAATGTCTCTGCTGAATTTCTTTTTCTGTGACCTGCACAGCTTTGGGGTTGGCCTGTTTGAGAGAACCTGGAATGAAGAAACAAGACACACCTGGAGAAATGCCAGAAACAGATGATCATAGCGATGCACCAGCAGCCAAGTAACACATGGCATTTATTATACAGCTGAATGAGAGGGCAGTTTTGCTAATCCCTGCAGAGGGTCTCTGGGAACAGCTTCAGGCTGCAGTCATCCAGAAGGAGCAAGCTGTGTTTGGTATCCTCTGAACACACTCCCAACACCTCTACTTGGACAAACGAAAGGATGCCATTCTACGGATCCTGATCCAGCGAAGGTCCTGCTGCTGATCTGGGCCACTGGGTCCTTGACATGGCAATGTTGATGTCAACAATGAGCATGCACTCAAGACCCCATCTACTCTCTCTAACCTTTCACAGGTAATGTTCTCAAATAAATACATTTGACCCAAATACTGTCTGAATATCTACAAGAAACATCTGCCAGGGCTGTGGGAAGTTCATGGTATCAGTTGACTGTAGGCAGATACTGTGTATCAGTTGACTGTAGGCAGATACTGTGTATCAGTTGACTGTAGGCAGATACTGTGTATCAGTTCACTGTAGACAGATACTGTGTATCAGTTCACTGTAGGCAGATACTGTGTATCCGTTCACTGTATGCAGATACTGTGTATCAGTTCATTGTAGGCAGTTACTCTGTATCAGTTTACTGTGGACAGTTGTTTCCTTCATCTCATCTGCTAGGACAAAAGATATTTCAAGTCTGAATTCACTATTATTTTGCTCAGTCTGTGATCTTCAAGTTTCTTCTCTCAGGTTAAAATTAAAAAAAAAAAGAAGGAAAGAGATTTGGGGTGTGAGATCTACAGAGATCAAGGGGATGAGGGGGGAGGAGGAAGGGGGAATGAAAACAGAAGGGCCCCATTCAGACTGATCAAAAGCCGTCAAGTTAGGTCAACCAGTTAGCCAGAACAGAATTTCTTCAATGTGACTATCTACAGGAGATACCTGGAGAGCTTTCAAAATAATAAATGGATACACAGGCCCTGCCTCCAACAGAGATGTTTTAAAATATAACTTTTTTTTCCTGTGAGGTTATGATATAATGGGTGGGAGCCATGGATTTTGGGAAAGTAACTAGATTCATATTCAGGCTACAAAGAACTGTGAGTGGAGGCCAATCCTACTTTTTATCAAGGTGAACTCTTAGCTTTACTTGGATTCCGTGAATCGCTCATTCAGGCTGCTTCACCACAAAGAACGTGAGCAAGAGGAAACAACGCAAGTGTTCCTTCCTTGCCCTAAAGTAGATTGGGCATTACACCAGGCCTGACCTTTAGTTAATGAGGCAGTTGGACACCCTAAGCAGAATACAGGGATTTCATCACGATGCCTTTCCCCCCTGCGTTCTATGAAGACCTGGGACTAGAGTACTAGTATCCCTTATAAAAAAAATAATCAAACAAACAAACAAACAAACAAACAAAAACCCCAAACATACAACCAAACCAAATCAATCAAAACAGAATAAAACCCCACAGACAAATCTAGAAAACTAAAAATAATTCAGGAATTTATTGCCATACAAAAAGTACACAGTCTTTGTTTTAGGAAAGCATTAATTTACATAACAATTTTGTAATTGGTTTATCAATGTGACCCCAAACCAATGACTTTTGCCCATCTATTGCCCTTCCTTGTTTTCACCAAATTCTGGCGCTTTTTTGAACAATTACATCCTTCAATAATCTTCCTTAAAGCAGGAATGGGTGGAAGTTGACTAATGTGACAGTGATACCTATTTTTCCTCAAGTGGTAGACCTGAGAGTCATGGGTGCTGAACCTCAGCCATGTTTCACAGTGGAATTGCACAAGTAGCATGGTGAAGACATAGAAACAAAGTCTCTATTCACCAACGAGCCTGGGCCCCTCCACTCTACTAGATCTACCAGGTAACTGGCTGCATCCCAAGGGCTGAAAACTGTGACTTTAGTCATCCTGTGTCGGAACACACTCAGACAAAATACAATTTACAGATAACCTCAGTAGTTGCTCACCTTTACACATCTTTCTATATTAAAAGGAAAATCTACTTCTTGAATGTATTGTAAGTAATTGTGGCTGAAAGCACTCTCAGTTGATACGCAGCCAAAGCCCCAAAGAAATCAAAGACAATTACACACTATTTCCAGGGCCTTAGAATCAAGATGCTTTAGTTGCTTCAATGAAATTCAACCTTAGCCCGGAGGCCAAAGAAAAAACTTTCCCCAGAGGCTCACACAGAAGAGATACTGCTAGAGTAAGAAATAATCCCGGCAATATTTCTGCGAGAGGTTCAAGGGCATGTTTTGTGATTCCCTCTATTGTACCTCCATTCAAAATACCAAAGCAAAATCCAGCGAAGATGATTCTAGGGAGTTGACAGAGGACAAAATTAAGGTTCCGAAAATAACGATGTCCTGCATAAAATAAAGATGAAGAAACATCTAAATATTGGCTAACATATTAGCATGAGTGTCTTGGAATTTGTTTGGCTTGACTTTTCCAGGTTTGGATGTAAACAAGAGTGACTGACTTATTAAAAATGTATCCAGTGTGTACCAGACAGAGCACAATAGCCTTGCTTCCTTTAATTTCGTCTCTGAAATAAAAATCAGTGGTAAGTGCAGCTTATCACATTTGCGCTTTGGTATTGTTTTGCATATCCTCGTTCGCATGCCAGCCTGTCTGCACACGTGTTCAGACAACCTTTAAAAAGTGTTCCAAAGATTGCTGCCTTTTAAAGAGCAACCATTACTCAGACGACCTCAGTCAGAGGTGCTTTGCAAAGTCAGTGAGAACAGCCATGAGTGTAGAAAGGCTGAGCCCCTCCATTTAGGGTCACCAAAGGGAACACGGCCTCTGTGCTGCCCTAGTCATGTTACAAGACCCAGACTTTGACCTGGTCATTAGGTCTCACTGAGAAACACCGCCACTCCCTTTAGAATGTAGCTCTGGGATGACAAGGCTCAGGATAGAATTTGTACTAAACCCATAAGCTCCCTGAGTCTCTGGCCAATATCTTCTTGTGTTTCTACTGATCGCCAAGCATCACACCTCCCACAGTGTGCATTTCTCTGAGTCTTTGAGCCAGCCACTTTAATTATCCTCTCCTCTTCTTCCCTCTGTTAGTCTCATCTCAGAGGAATAATTACTTTTTGTTAAGTAAAATAATTATTTACTTGCTATCTCAATGCCTTTATCCTTATCTCCTTCCAGACCTGGCCATCGGTCATGACTTCCCTTCATCCACAATCCATCGCTCTTCACTGTGCCTTCCTTTCTGATGACAAACTCGTTTATATATTCCCTGTCCCAAAACACATCCCTTCTTTGATCCTGCTTCCATATCATTTCTTCCCCTTAGTGAAGAACTTCTGAAAATAACAGGCTGAGCTCAAAGATACAGCAGCCTCTGCTTTGAAAATAGCCTCCACTTTATACTCTGTCGTGCATTTTTAAAGAATGCCTTCAAAGAACGTGTTATCCTAACCGAGCGCATCTTAAATGGTCATCTTCCACTTAGAGTGGAGAAAACTCTTAGACGTGTGCATGTGCACACATGTAAATGCACAACTGTGTGTGCATGCCAAAGCTGCCGCTGTGCCTACTCATATGAAGATGACTGGCTAGTTGGCAAAGGCTGAATCAGTGGGGTAAAAAGAACAAAGGGTGTGGTGATTCAGCTCTTTAAAATTAAAGCCATTCCAATAACCCCAGTTCTATTCCCAGGCCCTGTTTCAGCACACTATGGTGATTTCATTAATCTTAACTTCTACATGAATTACATCACTGTGTATTCACCTTTGGCCTGATTTCTCATTAAAATTCAGATCAGAATATGCCTAGTTTCTATTATAATGATTATCCAGACATTCCTTCAAATGATTTCTATTCAGAGCTAAGCACATTTCTTCACTCACAATACCCAGAGCCCAACACAATGCCTTGTTAGACATTTACATATATTGCCGTTGAATTTATATATATTCAATGATACATTTGCATATGTATGACGAGTTAAGTTTGAACAACTGCGTATCATCTTAACAGAAATAAGTTTTGAAGCACATTTGTACATGAAAAATGTAGACAGTTAAGTTTGAAAGCTGAGTGGGAGTTTTTCCATTGACTTATATTGAGTGACAAGAGCTGGAGGCACATCTGGTTCATTCTATTATTTCTCAGAGACACAATTTTCACACCCCTTAACAGCACAATTTTCTCTTACTGGTCAAGATCTATATTTTTAATCCTCTTTTTTAAAAAAAAATGTGGCTCCTGGTTTGTCAAAAAGAATTCACAACTGTCATGTATCTGTGTGGGTTTGAAGGTTTGGCTCAACTTAACAGCCTCTTCAGCCTGCCAGGTGGTCGTTTGCTTTGGTTTCAAGTAATAACTTGAAAGGCATGGACCTCTTAGTGTATGTGTAAGAGATAGAAGTGTGCTCTCTCTCTCTCTCTCTCTCTCTCTCTCTCTCTCTCTCTCTCTTTCTCTCCCTCTCTCTCCCCCTTTGCCTCCCTCTGTGGGCATGTTATGTGTGTGTATGAGTAAATGAACGAATCAATGAATCAATGAATAAATGGAGAATCACAGAAGACAGGGAAAGTATTGTTCTGTTTACGTTACCTAACCTACCAACACACTCCCTTACTATATACAACCTAAAAAGTTGATCTCCTATGTTGTGTGAACAGATTTGAAGGTGGAAATTGATCTTCTCTAAGCTGCACAAATCCACTATTATTATCCAATAATGACGCAATAGAAAGACAAGCGTATACAAACACTAAATAAGAAACTTGTGCTAAGTTCATGTCCCAGGATTTATCCATGAGCTTACAAAAACTTATAGGCCTGCATGCAGATATGCATATTCATAAAGCTGGTAACAATGGCATATTACCATTTCCTAACCTTTGGGCCTCTTCATTTTATGCATGCATCAAAATAACAATAACTTTTAGTAGCAATGTTTTTTACTGCATTTTTCCTCTATACAATGGCTGTATATGAAGGGCCCTAGCATTATCTACATTCATTCAGAGTCACAATTGAAAAGGAATTCCAAAGCTGGATGAAGTTGTGTGTACCTATAACCCCAGCACTTGTGAGGTACTTGTGAATTTGTTGTCAACCTGGTCTAAATAGTGAGTTCTAGGCCAGCAAGGGCTATGTCCAGACTTTGTCTCGATTAACAAACAAAAAATTGAATAAATCTGTTAGTCTAAACATTGGATCTGATAACTTCTATGCTGTTTGAGTTTAACAAGGTTGAGTATTCTTCTAACTCCCCACTAAATATAATAGACAAAACCAGTGCTACTAATATAAAGAATGGATAATACAAAAGCCAAGTGTTAACTCAATGACTCAGGGTGAGCTGAGCATAAGAATGATTTCTCATGCTTACCACACTAAAAGAAAAAAAAAAGAGGGCGATGAACATTGTTTAATGCTTATGTGCATGGCATTATCCAAAGGAATACATAAAAATTAAATTGTTTTACTCTCTGGACTCATCAATATGGATACTACTATTATTCTTATTATACAAGGGCACAGAGCAACCTGATGGCTGGTAATCAGAGCCAGATTTCAAGTTGATGTGAAAAAAATGACTCAACATTTAGCATTTTTGTATAAATGCATCTTTCTCAAATAAAACCAAGCAGCATTTTAATTTAATGGCAATAACATACATATTTAATTCATCTAGTAATTCACCTTTAAATAGCATCTTTTTATTACCCGGTTTAAAGCTTGAGCAACTTAGCTCAAACTATCTTAAAAGTTGAAAGTCCAGGAAGCTAATATTTAATTTTTGTCTCCAACGATCTATTCTAAAAAAAAAAAAAAAAAAAAAAAAAAAAAAAAAAAAAACAGAAATATTTGATAATCACCTAAACCATTACAAGCCATACACAAGCTTGTGCAGTAATTTTGTCATTACTTTAGGCTGTTGCACAGTTTATTCTTGAGATGAGATGAAACCATGCCATACTGACCTAAAGCACGGCAGCTGTGGCCGAATGCTGGGGACCGGCTCACTGGGCTTGCAGCAAGGCCGCCATCTTGCCTCGGGTCACTGTGGACAGCTGGCTGCTGGGGTCAGGTGCGTGGACAGAGACCTAGCCTAGCATAGACTACCCCGTCAGGCTCTTGCCTGTGCACAAAGCCAGAGGAGCTCAGTGGGAGGTCTGTGCACCTACAGCTCGGCAGCCGTGTCACCGACCTCTGGGGGTCAGCTTGCTGGGCTTGCAGAGAGGCCGCCATCTTGCCTTGGGTCACTGTGGACTGCTGGCTGCTGGGATCAGGTGCAGGGACAGAGACCTAGCCTAGCATCGACTACCCTGTCAGGCTCTTGCCTGCACCCAGAGCCAGATCAGTTTGGCGGGAGGTCTCTGTGCCGACCAGCATGAACAACAACCTGCTCGTGGGTCTGTGCCTAGAGTACAGCCAGAGGCCGACACCTTGTCTCAGGACACCACAGACAGCTAACAAGACAGAGCCCTGTGGACTGAGAGTGCCACCATCTAGGTTCCAGCAGTCCAACCAGGGATCCTCTGGTCCTGCAGGGAATCCCATGATTAGACAGAGCCCTGAGACCCGCCACCATCTTGGAGCTGGTGGCCTGAACAGGTCACCATAGAGAACCAACAGAGGAGCCCAGGTCACCATAAAGATCTAACAGATGAGCCCAGATCGGTGGGAAAAAAAGATCTGATTCTTAAGAGCTGGCAACTAGACAGCCAGGAGGAGACTGCGGGAGGCCAATTGCAGGTCCAGCAACAAGCCTGGGGAAGACTTGGGTCTGGCCCAGCAGAGCTGAGGAGGTAATTCGGAGCCCAGTAGGAGAAACCTCCTGGTTTCCACCTCAGGAGCACGGACGCCCTCTACGACAGCAGCACCAAAGGCCAGGCTCACAGGAGCTTCAAACTCCAACCAGTAACAATAAAACCAACTAACTCCAGAGATATATAGATGGCAAAAGGCAAACGTAGGAACGTTACTAACAAAAATCAAGGCAATATGCCAGCATCTGAACCCAATTCGCCAACCACAGCAAGTCCTGGATACCCCAACACACCAGAAAAACAAGAGCTGGATTTAAAAGCACTGGTCATGATGCTGCTAGAGGAACACAAAAAAAGACAAAAAGAAATCTCTTAAAGAAATGCAGGGGAACATGAATAGGGTAGAAGCACTTACAATGCAAACACAAAAATCACTTAAAGAATTCCAGGAGAATATGGATCAACAGACACAAGCCAATAAGGAGGAAATGATAAAATCACTTAAAGGAATTCAAGAGAAATTGAATCAAAAGCAGAAGTCATGAAAGAGGAAACACAAAAATCTCTTAAAGAATTGCAAGAAAACACAAACAAACAAGTGAAGGAACTGAGCAAAACCATCCAAGATCTGAACACAGGTAGAAACAACTAAGAAATCACAAAGGGAGACAACTTTGGAGATAGAAAACCTTGGGAAGAAATCAGGGGGTTGTAGATGCAAATATCAACAACAGAATACAAGAGATAGAGGTAAGAATCTCAGATGCTGAAGATACCATAGTAACCATTGACTCCACAGTCAAAGAAAATACAAAATGCAAAAGGCTTGTTACCCAAAACATCCAGGAAATCCAGTACACAATGAGAAGACCAAACCTAAGGATTATAGAGAGAGATGAGTGTGAAGATCTACAATTTAAAGGGCCAGCAAATATCTTCAACAAAATTATGGAAGAAAACTTCCCTAACTTAAAGAGAGAGATACCCATGAATATACAAGAAGCTTACAGAACTCCAAACAGACTGGACCAGAACAGAAATACCTCTGGTCACATAATAATCAAAACCCCAAATGTACTAAACAAAGAAAGAATATTAAAGGCAGTAAGAAAAAAAGGCCAAGTAACATATAAAGGAAGACCTATCAGAATCACACCAGACTTCTCTCCAGAGACCATGAAAGGTAGAAGATCCTGGGCGGATCTCATGCAGACTCTAAGAGAAAACAATTATCAGCCAAGACTACTATACCCAGCAAAACTCTCAATCAACATAGATGGAGAAATCAAAATATTCCACGACAAGACCAAATTTACACAATATCTTTCCACTAACCCATCTCTACAAAAGATAATAGGAGGAAAACTCCAATACAAAGATGGAAACTGCACCCTAGAAAAAGCAAGATAGTAAGCTTCTTCCATCAAACTCAAAAGAAGATAAGCACTCAAGAACAAAAATAACATCAAAAATGACTGGAAGAAATAATCACTATTCCCTAATATCTCTTAACTTCAATGGACTCAATTCCCCAATAAAAAGGCATAGACTAACGGACTGGATATGGAAGCAGGACCCTACATTTTGCTGCATACAGGAAACACACCTCAAGGTAAAAGGCAAATACTACCTTAGAGTAAAAGGCTGGAAGACAATTTTGCAAGCAAATGGTCGCAGGAAGCGAGCTGGAATAGCCATACTAATATCAGATAAAATTGACTTTCAACCTAAAGTCATCAAAAGAAACACAGAAGGTCACTTCTTGCTGGTCAAAGGAAAAATCCACCAAGAAGAACTCACAATTCTAAACATCTATGCTCCAAATGCAAGGGCACCCTCATTCATAAAAGAAACTTTACTGAAGCTCAAAGCACACATTGCACCTAACACAATAATTGTGGGGGACCTAAACACTCCACTATCCTCAATGGACCAATCAGGAAAAGAGAAACTAAACAGGGACACAGGGAAACTCATTGAAACTTTGGACCAATTGGATCTAACAGATATATAGAGAACATTTCATCCTAAAGCAAAAGACTATACCTTTTTCTCAGCACTTCATGGTACCTTCTCCAAAATTGACCATAAAATTGGTCACAAGACAGACCTCAACAAATATAAAAATACTGAACTAATCCCATGCCACCTATCGGATCACCATGGAGTAAGAGTGTTCTTAAATAGCAACAAAAACAACAGAAAATCCTCATACACGTGGAGACTGAACAATAATCTACTCAATGATACCTTAGTGAAGGAAGAAATAAAGAAAGAAATCAAAGACTTTTTAGAATTTAGTGAAAATGAAGGCACAACATACCCAAATCTATGGGACTCAATGAAAGCAGTACTAAGAGGAAAACTCATAGCCCTGAGTGCCTCCAAAAAGAAATAGGAGAAAGCATATACTAGCAACTTAACAGCGCACCTCAAAGCTCTGGAAGAAAAAGAAGCTATTTCACCCAGGAGGAGTAGAAGACAGGAAATCATCAAACTCAGGGCTGAAATCAATCAAGTTGAAATAAAAAGAACCATACAAAGAATCAACAAAACCAGGAGCTGGTTCTTTGAGAAAATCAACAAGATAGATTAACCCTTAGCCAGATTTACCAAAGGGCACAGAGATAGTGTTCAAATTAACAAAATTAGAAATGAAAAGGGAGATATAACAACAGAAACTGAGGAAATTCAAAAAATCATCAGTTCCTACTACAAAAGCCTATACTCAACACAACTGGAGATTCTGGAGGAATTGACAATTTCCTAGACAGATACCAAATACCAAAATTAAATCAGGATCAAATAGATAGTCTAAACAGTCCCATAACCCCCAGAGAAATAGAAGGGGCCATAAAAAGTCTTCCAACTAAAAAAAAAAAGCACAGGACCAGATGGTTTTAGCACAGAATGCTATCAGACCTTCAAAGAAGACCTAATAGCAATATTCTTCAAACTATTCCACAAAATAGAAACAGAAGGAACACTACCCAACTCATTCTACGAAGCCATAATTACCCTGATTCCAAAACCACACAAAGACCCAACTAAGAAAGAGAACTTCAGACCAATCTCCCTTATGAACATCAATGCAAAAATACTCAATAAAATTCTTCCTAATCAAATCCAAGAACACATCAAAATGGTCATTCACCATGATCAAGTTGGCTTCATCCCAGGGATGCAGGGATGGTTCAATATACAGAAATCCATCAACATATTCCACTACAGAAGCAAACTCAAAGAAAAAAAAACACATGGTCATCTCATTGGATGCTGAAAAAGCATTTGACAAAATTCAGTATCCTTTCATGCTAAAAGTCTTGGAAAGAACAGGAATTCAAGGCCCATACCTAAACATAGTAAAAGCAATTTACAGCAGACCGATAGCCAACATCAAAGTAAATGGAGAGAAACTTGAAGCAATCCCACTGAAATCAGGGACTAGACAAGGCTGCCCCCTCTCACCATATCTCTTCAATATAGTGCTTGAGGTACTAGCCAGAGCAATTAGACAACATAAGGAAGTCAAAGGGATACAAATTAGAAAGGAAGAAGTCAAACTATCACTATTCGCACATGATATGATAGTATACCTAAGTGACCCAAAAAACTCCACCAGAGAAATCCTACAGCTGATAAACAACTTCAGAAAAGTGGCTGGTTATAAAACCAACTCAAGCAAATCAGTAGCCTCCCTATACGCAAAGGATAAGCAAGCTGAGAAAGAAATTAGGGAAATGACACCCTTCACAATAGCCACAAACAATATAAAGTATCTTGGTGTGACTCTAACCAAACAAGTGAAAGATTTATATGACAAAAACTTCAGGTCTCTGATGAAGGAAATTGAAGAAGACCTCAGAAAATGGAAAAATCTTCCATGCTTGTGGGTTGGCAGGATTAAAATAGTTAAAATGGCAATCTTGCCAAAAGCAATATACAGATTCACCACAATCTCCATCAAAATCCCAACTCAGTTCTTCATAGAGTTAGAAAGAGCAATTCTCAAATTCATCTGAAATAACAAAAAACCCAGGATAGCTAAAACTATCATCAACAGTAAACGAACTTCTGGGGGAATCAATATTCCGGACCTCAAGCAATACTACAGAGCAGTAGTGTTAACAACTGCATGGTATTGGTACAGTAACAGGGAGGTGGATCAATGGAATAGGATTGAAGACCCAGAACTGAACCCACACATCTATGGCCAATTGATCTTCAACAAAGGAGCTGAAAACATTCAGTGGAAAAAAGATAGCCTTTTCAACAAATGGTGCTGGCTCAACTGGAAGTCAACGTGCAGAAGAATGAGAATTGATCCACTCTTATCTCCTTCCACTAAGCTCAACTCCAAGTGGATCAAGGACCTCCACATAAAACCAGACACACTAAAACTAATAGAAGACCCTTGAGGACATTGACTCAGGGGGAAAATTCCTGAACAGAACACCAATTGCTTATACTCTAAGATCAAGAATAGACAAATGGGACCTCATAAAATTACAAAGTTTCTGTAAGGCAAAAGACACTGTCAAAAGGACAAATCAGCAATCAACCAATTGGGAAAAGATCTTCACCAACCCCACATCCTACAGAGGGCTAATATCCAATGTATACAAAGAACTCAAGAAGTTAGACCCCAGAAAACCAAATAACCCTATCCAAAAATGGGGTACAGAGCTAAACAAAGACTTTTCACCTGAAGAAATTCGGATGGCTGAGAAACACCTTAAAAAATGTTCAACATCATTAGTCATTAGAGAAATGCAAATCAAAACAACCCTGAGATTTCACCTCACACCAGTCAGAATGGCTAAGATTAAAAACTCAGAAGACATCAGGTGTTGGTGAGGACATGGAGAAAGAGGAACACTCCTCCACTGCTGGTGGGACTGCAAGCTGGTACAACCACTCTGGAAATCAGTCTGGCAGTTCCTCAGAAAACTGGGCATGATACTTCCGGAGGACCCAGCCATACCATTCCTGGGCATATACCCAGAAGATGCCCCAGCATGCAATAAGGATACATGCTCCACTATGTTCATAGCAGCCTTATTTATAATAGCCAGAAGCTGGAAAGAACCCAGATGCCCCTCAACAGAGGAATGGATACAAAAAATGTGGTATATATACACAATGGAGTACTATTCAGCCATTAGAAACAATGAATTCATGAAATTCTTAGAGAAATGGATGGAGCTGGAGAACATCATACTAAGTGAGGTAACCCAGTCTCAAAAGAATACCCCTGGTATGCACTCACTGATAAGTGGATATTAGCCTAGACTCTTGGGATAACAGACACAAGCCATGTGTCAAATGATATCTGACAAGAATGAAGGAGTGGACACTGGTGCTGGAAAGGATCAAAGCATCAGTGTAGGGGAATACCAGAACAGGGAAGTGGGAAGGGGTGGATGGGGGAACAGGGTGAGGGAAAAGGGTATGTGGGACTTTTGGGGGATGGGGAACCAGAAAAAGGGAAATGAAATGTAAATATAGAATATATCCAATAAAAAAATAAAAAAAAAGAACTTGAAAAAGAACTATGGAATTGATGAATAAGCTTACAAACATTGAGGAATAAATGGAACTATATACTAGAAAAAAAAAAGAAAGAAAACAGGGCATACTGAACCAATGGATCCTGGCTTTGGAATTTTGGAGACTAGTAGTCTCCCAGGGTTTCCCAGTTATGACATAGAAAACATGGATACATTTCCTGCCATCTGGATTCGGAAGTTGCACACAGGAAGAAAATAAAAATATTTAATATGATGTGCCAAAATAAAGGTCAGTCAAAAAGGCCCTGTGGTTTGACTCTGAGCTCCAACAGTCATGGAGTACAGACCTCAGCCCCAGTGCTACAGTGTTGGGGGGGGGCTTCAGTGGATGATTCCGTAAGCTTCGTGAGTGGCCTAGCACAGGGTGACTGCTGATGAACCATTTCCTTTCTTGTACTGCACCCACCATCTCTAACCATAGGATGCCAACTACCGTAATATGACACAGGAAGAAGGCCTTCACCACATGCGAGTCTTTGATCTATGACTTCCCCACCTCTAGGATGTACAAGTCAGACACATTTCTGTTCATTATAAATGGTCCACTTTGTGGCAGTCCATCATAGCCTCATAAAATGGAATAGGGCACATTGCCCACGTTTTCACAAGGGCTTCACTCTAAAGCTAGGTATACTCTACAATATCTGGTTCCCTTAAACCCTTTGTTGTGCATATTCCCTTTGCGATCTCTATCTCATATCATTTTCTATTTTATTCATCATTCCAATTGATTTTCTAATACTTAGAACCATAACAACTCTAGCTAGCTTAGAGAAAGACAACACAGTGTTTTTTAAAAGACATGCTTATATCTTATACTTATTGCATCTCCTAAGTATATTTGGAAATACTTTTAAATTTTTGCTGAAATCTTATCCAACTATACCAACTACTGAAAATTCATTCACCTGCTGAAGGGGAAGATGGGAAAAAAAATAGCTTGATCTGACCAGGATAGTAAAAGAGTTGGTTATTCACAGTTCTGCTCCTATGAAGGCTACAGTCATGAGGTAAAGCTTCTGGAAGGTCAAAGGAACAGTGACTGCAATGTGGGTTTTGGTTTTGTTTGGTTTCTTTTCATTTCATTTTGTTTGGTATTTGTTTGGTATTGTTGAGTTGGGCTGGTTGTTTGTTTTTGTTTGGTTTGGTTTTTCGGTTTTGTTTAACATTTTCATCTGCAGCTTCTAAGTTCAATTGTTTCCTGTCTTGTGCATTCACTGTTCCCAATAGGTGTGGCCTTTTGGCATCCAGGGGCTCTGGGGCATGACTATGAGCCAGATTTAACTATGGACATCAAAAGAAACTTGAATGTGAACAAAAGGCTCTACCCACTGCCCCCTTCTCTCTCTTTCTCTCTCCTTTCTAAAAGGATTTATTATTGAGAAAGAGGAAAACATAAAACACACAAGCCATACTACAAGTGGACAACTATTCTGGCCAAATATTGTCAGTAAGAAAACAGTCACAGACTGCAAAGGCTTCCATTCAGATGAACAAAGACTAACATAATGCATAATGGATTAGTGGGAACAATTTGATGAGAACAAACACCATGGAGGAAAATACAGTCTGCATGTTATTGAACTGACAGGTGGTCCTTCATTGTCAGGAGTTCAGTGTCTAGCATGCAATCCTGGTTTTTCATTTAGTGTATTTATTCAATAACAGCAAATGCGTTCTCAGTATTTGAGCAGGAAAGAAAATAGAAAAATACTGTGGCAATGTGAATAAGTGTTTTAAAAAACTCACTGCATGTATAATTTGGTTGAACTTCAATTGATTCTCTGAAATATTTGGGAAAAATCATTTGCTAGTTAATTGTATAGCTTCTGCTGGGTTTTCTCAGGATGTGGTCATTTCCACAGTCAGCCATAGACACACAGATTCAATGTATTTTCATTAGTCATTGGTCATGAATTTGTAGAAAAAAAGATAATAGAAAAGACCTATAGAGCCAGAGGACTTTTGCTGTACACTGAAATTTGGCCCTTACTTCTTTGGGCCATGAACAGGTAATAACTTAAGATTAATTGTATCCTTATTATAATAATAATAATTTCATTGCTTTATTGCTAATAGAAGTGGTCAAGGTGCCAAAAGAGTGTCCAGTGTTGGAAAGGCTGAGATTCCATTGTGTTGGAGGAAGGACATCTTCAGGGATCATAGAGACCATAGGGGGAGAAAGACTTTCAAATATTGGAGGTGCAGACTGGTGAGATGGCTCAGAGGGTAAGATCACTAAGTGCTCTACCAAAGGTCCTGAGTTCCAATCCCAAAAACCACATGGTGGTTCACAATCATCCATAATAAGATCTGACACCCTCTTCTGGTGTGTAAAGAAAGCTACAGTATACTTACATATAGTAATAAATAAATTTTTAAAAACATATATTGGAGGTGTATCACCCTATTTTTAAACTATTGAAAATGATTGAAGAAGAGGCAGAGAAATGAATTGAGAATCTGAAAGCAAAGGCTACATGACCTGGATAATGGCTGCTCTCAACTCTCGTAGTGTGAGTGACTGGGCGATCTGCGGTGTCCTTCTGCTCCAAAATTGTTCTAGTAAGCCTCTCAGGGACCCAGAAGGGGTTTTCTTCATTCTGTGGGAAGACACAAACGGCTCCCCTGGATCTTATTAGAATAGGATCCGGGCCTTTCCATTCATTAGTCAACACATCCTTCCATTTTACCAATTCTTTAGGTCGATGCGGGTCTGAGCAATGTCGCTCTGCTGCGGTCTGATCATGCTTATCTGAATTTAGAAAATTTATAGTAAAGAGTGCCACTGCTACGGCAACCCGTGGCACGGGGGGCAGATCTTTTATTATTCCCCCTTTTTGTTTAATTAAATATGATTTGAGCGTACGGTGTGCTCGCTCAATGATACCTTGTCCTTGAGGTTTATATGGCAAGCCCGTAATATGTGTGACTTGCATTTGTGCACAGAATTGTTTAAATTTTTGAGAAGTGTAAGCGGGTCCATTGTCAGTTTTTAAGCACTTAGGCTTTCCCCAGGCACTCCATGCCTCAAGGCAATGTTGGATGACGTGAGAGGCCTTTTCCCCAGTGAGTGGCGTAGCATGGATTACGCCAGAGCATGTATCTATTGATACATGTACATATTGGAGCTTCCCAAAGGAAGAAACATGAGTGACATCCATTTGCCATACTTGCAATGGTAGAATTCCTCCGGGATTTATCCCGGTATGGCGGGTAGGGAGAAATTGACAACAGTTGTGACATTGGGTGACAATATCACGGGCTTCTTTTCTGGTAAGAGAGAAACGCTTGCGTAGGGTTTCAGAAGTGACATGAAAATTATCATGAAAGGCCTTGGCGGCGTGCAACGGGGGGACAAGGACCGCTGCAGCAAGTCTTGTGGCTTTATCCGCCAGGTCATTTCCTAGGCTCATCGGGCCAGGAAGCCCTGAATGAGCCCAGATATGGGTAATATACATGGGAGCCCTCCTATTTAGCAAGCACTCTTGCAGGTTTTGAAATATAGATGCCACTTTGCTGGAAGATCTAATGATTCCAGCTGTCTCTAATAAATTGACAGCATTCACCACATAGGAGGAGTCAGAGACAATTTTAAGGGGACCTGAAAACTTTTGAAGAACATCTAGCACCACCAAACATTCTACTATCTGTGGGGAGGTTGATGGTTCTATGTGTCCCAAAGCCAATTGTTCTGCAACAAGATTAGTCACAGCTTCTAGTTTTTCAGAGGTTAACGGCCACTGGGGAACCCACACCGGGTCCTCTGTCTTCCATGGTATGGGTCGTGCTGCCCCAGTGGCACCTAGGAAAAACCCAGGCCCTGTCTTCCTTGATTTTGGACGGGGGATATAGGTTCTACCCACCCTCCTTCAGCGCCTTCAAAGACTGGGTAAGCAAGGTGCAGCTTTCTTTTTACTTTTTCAGACAAAAAGGAGCAAGACTTAGGGTGTGTCTCATAGGGAGAAGGTGCTGAAGGAACAACCTGTGAAAGGGCTGTTAGGGGCTGCTGTTTTCGAGGTTCTTTACTATTCTGCCTTCGATCATCCGGATGGTATCTTTCCTCCTCATATCTGGCAGCTTCCTCCTCTAACTCAGCCTCTTCATCGGGGTCCAATACCTCATCCTCTGAGCTATTAGAGCTATCAGAGTTATCAAAGTTTAAAGCCTTAAGATCATGTACTGGATACAAGCTAGCTCCTCCTCTTGGCTTAACAATAGGAGAAGGTTCCTTAAGGTCTGACACATTCACTCCCTTGTCTCTAGACTCTCCGGGAGGTCCTTTTTCCTTTTTTGGGACTGGTTTTTTCTTGCGCGCGCCCAACCTCTCACTACGCTCGGTTTCTGATATGCTATCCTGGACCTCTTCAAGGGTGTTCCGACCTTCCGCCACGGCAGCCCTACATAGCTTTATCTTCTAGACAGTTTTTAACAAGTTTCCAAATTGTTTTTGTCCCCTGCCTCAAGTCTCTTTCCACCATTTTGCGGTCAAGATCTCTACCTAATTTGTTCTGTGAGGCAAGAGTCAAAGACCTGGAGCATTCATACATGGCAAAGAGAAAGATTAAAAGGGCTCCAAGAATGGTCACAAAAGCTTCAATGCTACCTTCCCAGGGTGGCGACAATCCCAAATCGAAGCCAAAGAAGAACATACCTCTCCGAACGTATCTGCCTGCAGTTCTGAATCTTCCTTGTAGCCAAGGGGTCTCCGATGGTGCTGACGATGATGAAGTCTCGTATTCCCGGGTTTCGGCACCAGATGTCCCGCGCTACCGTCTCGCCAGCAAGAACGACGCGGCACACTCAAGATCCTTCTGCAGCAAAGCTTTAATGCTCTTGAGAGGGAGAGCATAAGCCTACAGAGCAGAGACCCAAATACCCAGAAGCCCATCCCTTATATAGGCTGCAACCCCTGCCTCGGACGTGTGATCCCCTGATTGGCTGCAGCTTGGGATAGGCGGAGACCAAGGGATGGTAAACTACCCAGCACCTGGCACTGACTTGTTTACTTCAAGCCAGCAGGATGTTTTGGGCCGGCAGGATGTTTTGGGCCGGCCCTCGGCTCCCCACAGTGTACACTGGCTCCAGCACAGTTCTCAGCAACTACTTTAAGCAAGATCATTTCCTACACAGGCAATATTTCTTCCCCCTCAATTGGAAGAATCCAGCCACAGACACTGGGTGGTGTGCCAATGATGAAGGGCAATTATACAAACAAAACCATGCCCCCGTCCTCCATTGAAGGCTTCTCCCAAAAGTCATGTGCACTGCGAGAAATTTCAGCAAGGAAGAGTCATGAATAAATTTTATGAAATGACAAGGAGAGAACGTTCTTTGCCCTTACCCAAAGTTTAATTGCATCTTGACTTTCCTGTTCGTTTAGAAGAATCACTTCTGGGCTATTAGTGCCCAGGCATTGTCCTCAGGGCTTTATATCATTAGCTCGTTTTATCTCTAAATCTCTCCGTACCTCTCCAAGTCAGCTAGACCTGTCCCCACTCTGCAAATATGAAAAACGAAGCTCCAAGTTTGATAATTTGCCCAAGGACACATTGTGTGATGAGGATGAAAGCGACTATAGCAATCGGCCCTACCTGATTCAAAGTCCGCATTCTTAAACTAACCTATGTATCATTGGTGCAAAGATACCATTCTCAATGCATAAGTCAGCAAAAATGTTTAAGAGGAAGTTGCTTCAGGAAATAACATGCAGAACATCCAGATTTTGTTGGTAAAAAATGTGTTTCTTTTTATTTTTATATTTAATACATATAACTATTATGAAATACTTTTAAATTATTTATAAACACCATGAGCTCACTTTGACTTGTACTTGTTTGAGAAGTACTGCTCCTACTCATTTCACCCTTAACTATCTTATGCATTCTTTCTTTTTCTATTGTTTCTTTTTTTTTTTTTTAATTTAACCTTTTTTGCTCCAGTCCAGACTCGAGCTCTCTCCTGGTCCACCCTAACTGTTCCATATCCCATACCTCATACCTTCTTCCACCTTGTCTCCACAAGGATGTCCCCTCCTCCCACCCCCTCCCCACCAGACCTCCCCACTCCCTGGGGCTTCCAGCCTCTTGAGGGTTCAGGCGCATCTTCTCTGGCTGGATCCAGACCCAGCAGTCCTCTGCTACATAAGGATAGACGGCCTCATATCAGCTGGTGTAGCTGCCTGGTTGGTGGCCCAGTGTCTGAGAGATCTCAGGGTCCAGGCCAATTGAGACTGTTGTCCTTCATATAGGGTTGCCTTCCTCCTCAGCCTCTACCAGCTATTATTTCTAACACAGAAAAAAAAAATCTTTTCTTTGTATCAACTGACTGTTTTCTTCTTTGTCTTATTTCCTTAGGTTTAATTAGGTGACTGGTATCTCTAAATGTTGATCTCGGGTTTTTTTTAATCACCTAATTTGGCTCTAATTGGTTGGCAATCTGCCCTCCTACAGATAGATGCCTGTAGCAATCAAATGAAATTGTAAGGTGCCGTTCACATATGAAGATACCCAATCCTGTTAGAATTCATATACTGATACATTAACTATATTCTGTCAAAATGTTACATTGAAACATACAGGAAGTACATGCTTTGTTTTCTGTCCTGGCTGGAGTTGAACCCAGGGTTCAAGAGAAGAAACTAGAAGAACAGAGGTTGAAAGACTCTCATCTCGCTGGGTGATACGATTACTCTGTGAGGCAGTGCCACAGTTGTGCTTTTCTTCTTATAACATTGAAAAACATTGATTGCAGAAATATAAAGGGAGGTAATGATAGCAGATAGAATTTGGCGAGCTCTCTACCACTAAGCCATATACCGAACACTTATTTTATATTTTAAATAATTAATTCAATTATTTGATTTTATTATGCTCTGTAGCATTATTTTACCCACAACGGCAAACATCTATGGCGTTTGTCTTCAGCTGTGGCTGCTCGCTGGAATTACCCTGAGAGTTGAATTCAACAACATTGGATTTATCCTCTACTCAGGAATTCACACTCTTTTGGGGGGCATAGACTTGGTATAAGACTTTGATAAAAGCTCCTAATGAGATCCTTTCAAGAAATAAAAAAGTGAATGGTGAACAGTCAATCTTCCTGGAATAAAGTGCAGCCAAAATTAAAAACTTTAATCTAGTTCATCAAATATTTTGTTTTCTGATAGCTACTTTTTTCATTTATACTTAACTATTAACTATTAAATAGCAACTCATTGTGTAATTTCCTGACCCTGATAGATTGCGTTAAAGACTCAAGATTAGTCAATATACTTTCTTTCCAGGTAACAGCTGTCCTAAACTAAGGTCTTCATAGCACATCACTTCAGTGTCCACACTGGTCCTTCTAGGTGACAGACATGCGCAGTAGGAGAAGTGGGAGCACAGAGGTTTTAACATTGTTCCTATTGTTTACAACCACTCCACAAGCACTAAAGGTAGTCAGTCAGGTTCCTCAGACTTACAGTCTCACAGAAGAATTCCTGGCACTAACTGAATATTTTAAGTGTTTTTAATAAAACATTCTAAAGTACTTAGCTTATTTTCTGCCTGGAGGTTGGGGATTTTTTCATTTAGATCTACTATCTATCACATTTAGGATTAATGAATTTACCTTGAGATTTTTGTGTTCTTATGGTTAACTCAATTACCTGTTTATTCAACATAGGCTGTGGGGTCCATTTAGTACATTCAAAACTGCATTGTAGCTAGTCGTCAGGAGAACCATATGATCTATTAATGAAGAGAGATGCTGTATTTCTCATATTTCCATTTTGTTAACAGAATATCTAAAGTGACCAAGTTAAAAATATGGAAGGTACTGTCTCACAAGTCAGTCCATAGTCTACTTGGCCTCTCCTTTGGGTCCTGAGGCCAGGTAGTATAGTATGGCAGAGAGAAAGCTGTTTATAGTTTCATAGCTGAAAAGCAAAATTATAGGCAAAGAAAGGGCTAAGAGTCTGCAAGTCCTTCAAGGTCATGCCACCAGGAACCTTTCCACTAGACCCCAGGCCCTAAAGGACCCCACATCTCCCAATAATATCACAGGCTAAGAATTAACCACCTCATGCGTATGGTTTTGTGGACACTTATATAAACTTCAGCAAATAGTAAAATCATTTTCTGTAATAACAACTTCTATCAGACTATGAACAAGGTACTTTTAAGACAGGCATTGGCGATTAGAGGCATAGAGTTTTAAATGAGATTATCAGAGTGTGACGCCTCCTTCTAGAAGGAGACATTTACACTGGCATTTAAAAGGGGTGGGGTGGGAAATCCATTCATGCAGTGTGAAAAGCTGGCCTGCATGGAAGGAATCTTAGGAGAGCAGACGCAATATCACTGTAGTGTCCAAGGGCTTGGTGAGTTTCCAGTGCACAGAGCAGCCCTCAGAGCACAGCTGATCTGTGGAGATGAGGCCGGAAGCCAGGAAATGCATGATCCATGGGGGCTATGGTGAGAAATTTAGATTTTTATGTAAAGTGTATTTCTAGTCTGTGAATGTATTTGTGAAGGTTAATTTTCTGGGTCAACTTGACTAGGTCACAGAGTGCCTTCACAGTCCATAAACTTTTATTCGGAGTATTTCTCTGATTAAAAGGACATTTCAGTCCGATAACTGAGCAAAACAGATGGCTTCCTCTTTGCACGTGAGCTTCATTTAATCAGGTGACACCCCAAATAGAAAAAAACGTAAGCAGGGGGAGAGGGGATGGGATAGGGATTTTCAGAGGGGACTCGAGGAAAGGGGATAACATTTGAAATGTAAATTAAAATAATAATAATAATAATAATAATAATAATAAAGAATAAGAATAAGAATAAGAAGAAGAAGAAGAAGAAGAAGAAGAAGAAGAAGAAGAAGAAGAAGAAGTCAGAGTCTTTCTCACACCTGAAAAGGGCTTTTTGCCCTTATAGCACGTGAATTGGAATACTGATTTTCCCCGTCGAGTGTTTGAGTCGAACAGAATAAGTAGCTCCTTGCAGGCATCAAGCCTGCTGGCTTTCAGACAGGAAATATGCCAGTGGCTTGGCTCCATAATCGTGAAAGCTCATTCCTTATAGCTACCCTTTACACCATCCCATCCCCCACATGTATGCATTTGTGTGTGTGTGTGTGTGTGTGTGTGTGTGTGTGTGGTTGGCTCTGTTCCTCTAAGAAGTTGAATGAATAGCACAATAAAATTATCATATTTTTCACATATAAACATCATACTTGGTTCTAATGTATGAAGATAGAGCGCCAGCTAACAGGTCTGCCATTTTTCCCTCTTGCTCTTGACAATAGTATGTCCCAAGGAGAAGTGTCTCCTTAACAACCAAGGTCCTTGAGCAAAGCAGATGTCTGGGTTAGAGCATGCATGGCTAACACTTAACTTACACAACAATACTTTTACCAATATGAGCCAGTAATGTTGCTACATGACATATGTTGGAATGTGTCGACTAATACAGAGCAACTAGATGGTTGCTGTTTCTCCAGATAAGGCAAGCTGATGACTAATATATGAGCAGTGCCAGATAAAGACAAGGAGAGAGCCTGAATGTGGTCTGCATATTTGGGTAGTAAATTCTCATGTATTAACTTGGCTAGACAATAGTCTTCAGTTGTTTGCTGAAATACTTTGCTGGGTGTTTCTGTGATGGCATTTGTTGTTGGGATTAGTATCAACAATCGTTTGGATTTAGGTAAAGCAGACTGCCGGGCATGATGAAGGCATGCTTCATCCACTCAGAGAAAGGTCTAGAAGCTGAAATATGAGGCTCCACGGGCAAGAAGGAGTGCCACCTCAAAACTGCAGGGCAGAAAACCATCCTGCATTTCCAGCTCTAAGCTTCAGATTTGACCCACACCTAAAGTCAGTTAATTCCTTGACTCAGTATGTCTCTTCTGCTCCTGAATCTCATCTTCTCCCATTCCTATGGTGAGCCAACGGGATACGGCTGTTCTTAGGAAAAGCCTTGACTACACTGGTGCAGAGTAGAAGTGTTTTCTTGGATACAGGGCTGGTGGCCGTATTATGGCTCTTAGGTTATTGTCCTGTGCAGTCAGTGGATCAGCACACAACACACAGCACATGCACAGAAAGTGTGGGCTCATTGGAAAAGAAACAAAACAAAATAACCCGAATCTCTCATTCTCAAGATTTGTCTGGTGAGCTTCTATTGGTTGAACAGAAGATTGGCTAAGAAAAGTTCTACAGCATGTATTATAAAATTTCAGTGCTAAAAAAATTAAAAGATTAGAAAGTCTTACCCCTTTTCCTAAGCTTTATGGAAAATGGGATGTCTAAGAAAGCCCTGAAAATAGAAGTGCTCTTCTGACCCCAAACACTGATTTTCCACATTATTTAGTAGTGTGCACCAAGAGCCACTCACTGCCATCCCCATCACCAGAAAATGCTGCTTTGACAATGGAAAAGGTGAAAGATGTGCTGTGTTTCAGAAACTGCCTGTGAATTAACTGCATCTGCCTCTCCTGGGCACTGCATCTCCGTGTACCCTGAGCCTTCATTACAAACAGACAGAGGGTATAAACCCTCTTGTTCCATGTGCAAGCAGGGACACTCCACCCGTGGTTTGCCATGAAGCACCAGGACTCCCAGGCACAGAAACAATGGGCTTAAGAATTGTTTGTTTCTCCTTCATTTCTACCTTTGATTGACATTTCTGCTGTTCTAGAGATGGGAGGTATCACTTCTCGGCCTTTTGGCTAAGATCAAGTGTAGAGATGGGAGGTAAATGCATCACCAACTCTCACAGGCAAAGAAACTAACACAAAGTTTTTCTTGAGAAGCTCACTGACAGACTCAGTCACATGTTTCCCGTAATGGGCTATGTTCTTTGAGAAATGGTTTATTATTTGATTTTATTGCATGCAAATACCGTTGAGGGTAACTTCCACAAACCCAAAAGGTTTAGATCAATCACCCAATGAAGTTAACACAAGATATGTAATGCCAGTAATGTGGCAGACAGACTTTTGCATCATAAATTTTGTGAGTAGAAGAAGTGGTCTCTAAGAAGAACCAAAGAGTCAAATCAGCTAAATACATAAACTAGAAACATAGAAACACAGATGTCATGGCAGCCAGAGCTTGAAGCAGATAGTCACCGAGTCAAGAACACAGAAAGAATACTTGTATGCATATGATCATTGTCATGTACAACTATCATGTACATGACATAATTGCTTTGTGCTGAAAATAGAAAAGGTTCATTCACACCGGCACCCACAAAACATGGTAATGGCTTTATACTGAGACATCACAATGACAACCACGTTCCTAAGTGATAGGAAATTTTCAGCTCCACACACTCTCCAAATATACACACTGTTGAACTGAGAGGCCCCTGCTCATACATCCAAGTTCACGATCAATTTCAGTGGGGGGGGGGGAAATAAGATTATACACATGAAGAAGGAGATCGGGACCGCTTTGTCCTTCTGCAGAAGTGTCTGCAGCTCCCCTTTACCTCATCCATTATGCCCCATCTGAGAATGGTGTTGTGTTTCACAATTGCTTCACTGAAAGGGTAACTGACTGGAGAAAACTATTTAAGAACCATTTCTGTTGCTAACATGGAAATTAAGTCCACCCTAGTTTATTTGGCTCACAATTCTGGCCTATCATCACAGGGAATTCAAGGCAACCAGAGTTTGCAGCAACTAGTCACATCAAGAATGATGTGACTAGTCAGTTTTCTCTACTTGTATACAATTCAGAACCCAAGGCCAGGGAATGGTGCCACCCACAGTGGACAGGTCTGCCCACCTCAATTAACATCATTGAGATGATTCCCCACAGACATCCCTAGACCAGCCTAATCCGAAGAGTCTCTCATTGTGACTCTCTTTCCTGGTGATTCTAGACTGTGTCAAGTTGAAAATGGAGACTATCACACTTTGCAGTGTAGAAACTCTTCAAGTGAGTTCATAGGCTCTGGCAAGGCAAAACACAGACAGTCTACTGATAAAACCTCTTTGCTTGCTGTAATCTGTAGGGCATAAAAGAGATCGTGCTAAAGAAATGAAACAAAATAGTGCACTTCAACAAATCTTTGCCATACACACTTTCAGTGACATAGTGTCTGTGCTTTTAGGCAGAAAGACTATTTTAATCCCCCAAAGCTGTGAACACCTGGGATATTTGGAGTTTCTCCATTGGAATTGTATCCAAAGCCAATTTACCAATCATGCATGTATATCTGTTTCATTGCATATATTCACAAGTTTTATTTTTCTCCTAACCCTACTTACTTAATCTGTTTTTTGAGGTGTTAGGCTTTAAATAACTTGAAGGTATTTCCAAAACTAGAATTCAGTATTAAAGGATCAACACTGGATATTGTAATAGAATTTTTTAAAGTGTATATTGGATTTAGAAGAGAACTCCAAAGACATTCTGAGAAAAGTTAGAAACACTGAGATAAGCCTGAGACACGTGGCTTCCAGGGAGTTTGTCTTGGGGCAGATCAAACTGTTCTCACTAAAAATACAGACTGTGGTTTTCATTCTTGCCATTTCCATAAGAAAGACAGAGAAAAAGAAAAAATACTTTTCTTTCCCAGATAAAGGACCATGAACACCAACCTGCTTTCCAGAGGCACGTGGAATGTCTTATTTTATAGAATTGGTCAGGAGGTGAAATACAGTTAGGAGTCCAAAGCCAGGGAATGGTACTACCCACAGTGGACAGATGGTGTTCAGACAGATCTTGAAAGAGGGCAGCAGGGCACTGTGGATCAAAGACTGCCTCAATCCCTACGTACAGGGGCAGTATCAAAAGCATGGACAGTAGACTGGGACCAGAGAGTCACCAGTTGAGGCAGGTCTGGCGTGTGTTAGGACTGGAGTTAAGGTGCTCATCTAAGCCCAGACCTGGAACCTAAGAGAAAGGGGAAGATAAAAAGAAAGAGAGGGTGCATATAATGGCACATGTAAAGATGTTTTGTTAACAGTCTGTTGAAGGTGGATGTTACTGTGCTGGCTGATGGAGAAGGGAGGGGGGAGAGAGAGATGAGAAGGGAGACTTCCCGGAAACACTGAGGAAACTGGCAGACCAAAAGCATTTGCCATTTGAGCTGCAGAAAACCTCAAAACTCTAGACGCAAGTCTGTCTTGAGGGATAATTCTGTCTCAGGTTTCTGTGGAGAGTCACCATGGTCCTTTGTCCTAGACAAATACCTTTTCAAGGTATTTGTAAAGCAAATAACTTTGGTAGGTAGAGAGGGTTTCTTCCCATGGAGTGGAAGACAGAACTTTTTCAGAGTGTCTATGATACTAAAAGGCTTGCCAGCACAAACGTTAATCAAAATTGCTAACAGTTCTTGTAAGCAAGGGGTATCCTCAGCTCATGTCCAGCATGGTCATCTTCTGGAGACTACCAGCCAGCATTGAGCCTCTTGGCTGAGGAAACAAAGAGTCAAGGTGGCATAAAGCTCTAAGACCAGCTGTGCTGTGAGTCGTAGAAACATCCTTAGTCTCTGATCCAAGAGTCTGCTGTCTTTTTACGGAGTGCGTGAACCTGGCCGCTTTTCCTTTTAGATGACAGGAGGGACACAATGCTTGTCCTTTCCCGTCTCTTGGCAGTGTATAACTTCTGAAAAGAGACTCACATAGAGTCTCCTTATAAATTCTCAGAGCAACATTTTATCCATGAAGGGGCCTGGGAAAACAGATATATACCTATGAAAAAAAATATAAAGCATGAGAAGAAATAAAAATCTAGCAAGCACAGACCCAAAGTCCTATTAAACTGACTTAAAAAAGAAGGTCACCTTGCAGAAAAGTAAGGACAGAAACAAAAAGTGGGAGCTTACAGGTGTGTGTATACATGTTTATAAGTCCATCCATGTGCTATGGCTAATGCCATCTTCATTAATAGATGGACAAGTTAGGAATATATGCATCTAAGCATTAAACTCCATTTCTTGTTGAAATTTGTGTTGTGCATCCCCATGCATGTGTGCATGCATGTGTACAGGTAAGCTCATCTGTGCAGTTGTTTGTGGAAGCCAGAGGTGATTTCAGGATGTTTTTTCTCAATTGCACCTACATCTTAATTTGTGAAGCAGTATTAGGCTAAACTGACTTGTCAGAGAATATGTGGGATCTGGTGTCTTCATTCAGCACGCATTACAGATAAGTACATCTAGACCTGACATTTTTGTAAGTGGAGGACTGGGGATTTGAACTTAGTTCCTCATGCTTTCATAGCACTTACCCACAGATCAAATCCCAATGCCCCAGAATTTGAATCCTGAAACAGATATTTCTCAGGCAAAATACTGGACACGACCCACCCACCCTAGAAGAGTGGAGGGTAAAATAAGTTGGTGTTGGGGTTGGTCTGGTGCTGCTATGTATTCAAATGCTCAATACTGGCCCTTAATATCTGATTGCCCTCAGGTGAGGGAATTCCCATGTATACCAGCCCTTGTTGAATAAACCTTAAAAGTGGCTACAGCCAATTAATGGGGAAAATAGAGGTAGATGGACTTCAATTGCTGGGCTGGGGGTTGCAGATAGGGACCACGAGGAGAGGAGAGTAAAAAGAGAAGGGAAAGAAGAGGCAAGAAGAGAGGGAGAAGGAGAAATGAGATGGGGAGAGGAAGAAGCCACCAGGAGATTGTGGGAAACATTAAAATGAATGGCACGTTCCCACCATACACCCAGCTGCTACTCTGCCCAGCAGCGGTCTTACTGCCTCTGTCTCACTCTGGTACTTGTTTCAGTGCTGCCCGTGCCTTCTCAGCCATAAATCCCCTGTGGTGGGCGGTCCCACATTCCAGTAACCCAGTAAAACAAAACTCTAGAAACTTATAATCAATCAGCCAGATTTATATATTGTGATGGTTCGTATATGATTGGCCCAGGGTGTGACCCTATTAGGAGGTGTGGCCTTGTTGGAGTAGGTGTGTCACTGTGGGTGTGGGCTTAAGACCCTCACCCTAGTTGCCTGGAAGTCAGTCTTCTACTAGCAGCCTTCAGATGAAGGTGTAGAACTCTCAGCTCCCCCTGCACCATATCTGCCTGGATGCTGCCATGTTTCTGCATTGATGACAATGGACTGAACCTCTGAGCCTGTAAGCCAACCCCAATTAAATGTTGTCTTTTATAAAACTTGCATTGGTCATGGAGTCTGTTCACAGCAGTGAAACCCCAACTAAGACATATATCAATAAATTCTCAATACACAAGATGTTTACACAATAAACTCAGGCCCAATTGATAATGGTAAAAGCTGCTCATCTAGATTAAACAAGTTACCCCAATTATTCTATCCCTATATTATATCTACCTGTGGCCTTTTAGAGCCACGTGGAATCTGAATCATCCTGTTCATCCTCTATTTTGCTTCTTTCTCCCTTCTCCTGTCACTCCCTGTCTCTGTAACTCTTAGCTCCTTTTCCCTTTTCCCTGTCCAATCACAGGGCACCTGCTGTACTAATATTTAAATTAACTGGACAGGGAAAATCCTGCCACGGGAGATGAACTGGGCCAGGAGTACACGGCTGGAGAAGTGCCCCCTGAGAGGACACGTGGATGGAGCAGAAATAACACAGGTGATACTCAAACAGAAAATAACAAGCGACATATGGCTGGGATGTAAGTTAGAATAGCTCACAACCTGCCCAATTTAGGCTTATAGCTTATAAATAAAATACCAGGATTTTGTGTCTTTTATACAGGCTAGCTAGAATAAATAATTCATTTATAAGTTGATTTTCTCTTTTTCTCTTTGGTGACCCTTCAGGAGAAATGATGCAATATAAGAATGGATTCATCCAATTCTGTTTCATTGCTTTTTTCCTAAAAAGGAAATGGAAACAGAAAACCCCAGTATCTGGCTCCAGTATCATCCGTTTGCATTTACGGTGCTTCTTGTATCCCTGTCTATTTAGACCTCCGTGTGTTCTGATCTTCCTTTGAGTTCAGGTCTAATAAGTTTGTATTTTTATCTCATGACCAGTCTCAAAAAACAAAACAAAACAAAACAACAAAAAAACCCAACAACAACAACAACAACAACAAAATCAAAACAAACAAACAAAAAAACCAACTTTCTGGAGCATTCCACAGCTTTCAGTTGCATCTTATGAAAATCTCAACCATGTTAAATCTCATTTCATACTCAGCAGCTAATGGCCACGGAAAGCTGACATCTCACAGACAGATAAAGCACACTTCCCTAGGACTTGGTGTTTTGTTAGGAAGATTTTGTATATTAGCATTAATGGACAAGGGGGGGTGGTAGTGTTGTATACTTATTTCGTTTTGCTTTGCTGATCTCTAGAGTCTATCCTCACGGCATTCACTAAGGGAGCTAAACATCTACATAGCATCACTGGCTGTGAAGGGGCTCCTCGAAGTGGAGAGGAACAGCATGCTTCAAACACAGTCGGGGAGCTGAGGGTTCCAGGGCACCCCAACCTAGGTCTTATCACATGATCACCTGGGGTTGCCATGACTCCTCCCTTTCCTCTTAACAATACGTCCAGGAGCTAACAGAAAGACTGGAGAGCCGGCTTAGCCTCAAAGTAGTCAGAGCTGATCAAGAACGAGGTCTCACACCTTCCTCTTTCATCCTTGTGCCTGAGAACAGTGATGGCTTATATCTGTCC
This sequence comes from Apodemus agrarius, assembly GCA_964023405.1. NCBI lineage: Eukaryota > Metazoa > Chordata > Mammalia > Rodentia > Muridae > Apodemus > Apodemus agrarius. Next base: position 22,888,768 of record OZ030027.1, on the reverse strand, counting down.
CAAGCCCACAGGCTCTGCATGATACTGTTTCTAAGCGTAAGAGGTTGTCACACGGACAATCTGACTTCTAACAGGAGACTTCCTCAGAAAAGACTGTTCCGTTTCATGTTTCAACTCTCTCCTTTTCCTGTAACATTGTGTTGAATCCAATTCACTAGGAAAACACATTTTTTTCCCTATGAAAGTGGTTGGAGTGAAGAATGGTTTTGCTTACTTGCCCCGTAGAAAAGTAAACTTAAAATACTATTTGTGCAGCAGAGCAGAAGCCTTTAGGAGCAAGGGTTCCTCTCCCCTCCTCATATCGACTCTCCCAGGAGCCCATGATTGCAGCAGCCTTGTGCGCTGGCTTTGGGGACAGAGCAAACCCACAGTATCTTTCCATCACAGCCAAGACAGTTCTCCCTAACATTTTACCTCTTAGAAAGACTTCAATCCTTCCTCCCCTTTCTCCGTTTTCACACCCTCTCCTCACGCTTTCGAATTTCTGCTCCCCTCCCCCAGTCACCATATGATACAGTGGGACCTAAAGTTTCCTCAATAATAAAGCATTTTCCTGGCCCATGTTGATAGCTTGTCATTATTCCGAGTTGTCCTTGGATGACGTTCCCCTGATAAGGGGGCATCTAGAAATCTGACATTGCAGCTTTACAACACAGACTGTCTGTCTTTAAACGACACAAATGGAATGCTTTTAATACCTTCTAACTCTTCACTCTTCACTACCCAAATGTTTCCTTTAGTCATTCAAAAAACAGATCAAGAAAGCTAGGCCATTGCTAGCCACCAGAATCTAAAGAGTATTCAGGGGCAGCCCCTGCTTTCTTTGGCTTACAGACTTTCAGGAATGGAACTGGCGCTTTTGATTTGTTTCTGTTCTTCCACATAATTGATTCCTAATACTCCGGGCTCTGACATGTCAAAGCCATTAGTCTGTTTGAAGCTCCTCTTGCATATACATGTTTTATCTTTCAATGGATATTTTATCGAGGGAAAATAAACTCTGCAAGGCTAGAACTTTTTTTTCACAAAGCTTTGTGAGTGATGGCAGCCTTTTAATATGGATTTTAATGCTATAAGCTATTTAAGAGCCACGGCGGAGTGGAAATGAAGGAAGGCAGATCCATCATTTCAAGTGTCTGGGCTTTGTCGGGAAAAAAAAGGGGGTAGAATCCTCCTGGCTTTGGAATAGCCACTTAACCTTTTGAATTTCATTGCTCTTCTCCCTTAAACGATGGGGCAGAATGGTGTGACCGTTCTCCCAGCCATCCAGTTTGAAACGCACCGATTCTGAATGTGAAAGCAGTTCAGGTACGGCACGCAGCTCGGAACACATTTCTCACGCACACTCGGTGAAGGAGAAATGTGCAGCCAGCAGAGTGTGGGAGGCTTCCAAGCTGGAGGAGTCCGAGGCTGCCCTAAGGCTCCTGGCTATGGGCAGCCTATGGGGATGGCGAGACCTGCTCGTGGGCTCCACAGGTATGGAAACTCCTCCCATTCCTCACTGCAGCTCCACACTGGAGATTGGTGCCATTAAATGAGCGAGTCTGCTATGGAGTCTCTACCTGGGACCATAGGTCCCGACTTACTAGCAAAGTTGGCCTAAAAATTATTTGCTGACACAGGCATTTCAGTTCTATTTACTATTCAAATCCAAGTGGAGGAAGTGTATGAAATAACGCGCATGATAGAAATAGGTCTTCTCTGTACCCCGCGGGGGGCTGCTAATGTGCTAATGTGAGATCCTGAAAAGTAGCTTTGGATTACAAATTGGGATAAATGTTAGATATGAGATGTTAAAATACAGTTTACAAGTCTCTCTCTCTCTCTCTTCCCCCCCTCTGATTGTGTGTGTGTGTGTGTGTGTGTGTGTGTATGTGTGTGTATGTGTGTGTATGTGTGTGTATGTGTGTGTATGTGTGTGTGTGTGTGTATGTGTGTGTGTGTACACATGCATGTTGGTGTAATATGTGTTCCAGCCAAGCCAACAGAGGCTGATGCGGGTGCTGGGAACTGACCCGAGTCCCTCTGGAAGAGCAGTATTTATACTTGCAAGTTTCCAAAAGAGACACATTCCCTTACCTGTGTGATCTGACATTTAATGAGGTGCTGACTCTAACATTACCTTTCCTACAGATGACAAAACAAGGTTGGGGCCTTCTTCATGTGACTTTAAATGCATGTTGCCTTAGAGAACAGTGCTGTCCTGTACAATATATTTCCATGAACTTATGCCTTGGGGACGAATCCCCACTAGTCATTTAATAATTCACTGAAACACTGAAACATTAGAAATTTTATTTGAAGGAAAATTTCTTCTTTTAATCAGTTGTTTACATTGTGGACTTTGTTAGATATATAGACTTTGGACAAAGCCTCGTTTTTCTGTATTGTATTTGTGTACCACCAAGCTTCTTTGACTTGTTCCTTAACTCTGTAATACATAATGCTGTGAATGCCAGTCCCTACAAAGAAACCACATCTCCACTAAACCTCTAGATGATTAGAACACCAATGATCGTGGAGAGGTTGGAATGCTACATGTCCACAGCCTGATTAAAATTTATCTTGGGTAATCTTTATACCTTAAATAGCCATTTCTTGCCCAGGACCTAACATCCTTGTGACAAACACATAAAAGTTTTACAAACGTATTAACTTAACAAAACACTATTTTCCACTAAACAAGGTTGTAAGAACGCTATCAGATAATCAATCCATGAGTCTATTGTAACTCACCTATTGAATGTCTTCACAATTTACTTTAAAAGCACCTTACTTTATAACTTTACTTCTTTGGCTACTACAAAAGCTTCATCAAATTGTTACTACACTGAAATATGATATTTGGGGTAAGCTGTTTGGGAGCCATGATCACTAACATTTGGTTCCATGATAAACTATCTCTTATCCACTTTGTGTTGTTATGTTAGCGATGACATCATATTCCTTCAGTTCTGAGGCGCTACTTAAAAGAGCGACTCAATGGCAGGCTTCCATTTTTCTCCTCTCCTTGACAACATGAGGGCTTATTTTATTTATTTGTTCATCTTTATGGTATGCATTATGGTAATTTAATACATGTATATAATGCATACTGATCAAGTTAGGATATGCAATACATGCATATAAAGTATACTAAGCAAGTTAGGATACTAAGCATTTCCAACTAGCCAAACCTTCATCTTTTTTTAATGGAACACAGGTTTTTCCAAATCAACAAGTCCACTTTTATTAAACTTTCACTGAATGTGAAATGACGCAGCAAATTATCCATACACTTATCAATGCTCCTATAGAATGGGAAACATGATTTAACTTATGGCAACTCCAAATCTAAAGGCGTTGGTATACATTTATGTATGTATAAGTATGTGTATGTGGTGTAAAACTTGGGTTAAATATGTTATTATCACACACCTTATTTCCCAGCATCTGAGAACATTCTAAAATACTGCGAGGACTAGAAACGTTCAGATTTTATTCATATTGATTGGCAGTAATTTTCCTTCCATGGTGCTATACTAACCAAGTATAAGAGCATATTGGACAGAAATAAATTAGTTTTGCTTTTTGATGTTGTAATTGAAAAAATGCTATTAAGTGGTTATTAGATGTCTAAAAACTTAGTGGGTCATTGTAAAATGACCTAAGAGGTTTATAAATATTTATGAGTATCTGAGTTAAATAAATGTGCCTGTGTACTTCCAAATTTTGGTCTACAAAATAAACACCATGTTATTTTATTGTCTGTGTTATTTTAGTGGTTTCTTTTCTCTAATTTCTGTTTTTATGCAAAGCCATTCCTTTCTCTAAGTCTCACCCTCTCATTAACATTCTAAGGAAATTGTTGGGTGCTAATAAAACTCATCTTGTAGACTAAGGGCATACATATTAATAAATTAGTTGCAGTAGATTTTGGCACTTAAAAATTATATCTTTTTGTGGAAGCTTGCCAAGTCACAGATTCTTCAGTGCAAAAGGCCAGTGAAGACTTAGGAACTCAATTGTAAGATGCTGGTTAAAGAAGAAACACAAATGTATAATGTCTTCTTCTTCTTTTTTTTTTTTTTTTTTTGGATTTGTTTTTTTTTTTTTTTTTTTTTTTTTTTTTTTTTTTTTGAGACAGGGTTTCTCTGTGTAACCCTGGCTGTCCTGGAACTCACTCTGTAGATCAGACTGGCCTCGAACTCAGAAATCTGCCTGCCTCTGCTTCCCAGAGTGCTGGGATTACAAGCATGCGCCACCATGGCTGGCTGCCTATATTGTCTTCTTGAGGCACACTTTCTTTTTTCATTCTCATCTCCTCTTTCAAAACTAGGAACCCAATAACCATTATACACCTTCTTTAATGAATTAACAAAACTGGAACACACCAGGAATTCTCAATCCATTTGGTGAGCATGTTATCAAGGTAGAAGGCACAATGGTGAATTTCCCTGAAGGACAGGATTCTGTATTTAACAGATCGAGAATAAATTTGCATATCAGAAATGCCATTAGCTTGATTTCTGGAAGAATTTGGCTTCTGAAGAATTTGATGAGGTGGCCCTATTTGAAGACATGCTTGTCCTGGTTGTTACCCTCCTATGACAGCAAAAATGTGTCATATCTTCCATCCCAACTTGCTTACAGCAAGTTTGATGAAAGCTGTTTGTTTTTATTAGTCCAGTTATTTGGAGAGGGAGAATAGCTATCTGAAGGAATTAGCTCCTGTAAGTATGAAGGCTGGGAAATCTCATGGAAGACTGTGTACCCTGGGGACATTAGAATGCTCCACAGCGAGCCCGATTTCAGCTTTCAAAGCTCACCAAAGGAGAGAGAGCTCAATCATACAGCCACCAGTTTAAGCAGAGGCACAGAATGTGGGGGAGATGCTAGCATAAGTTCCAAAGCTCAGTAGAGATGTACTCCAGTTCTGGAGAGAAAAAATCTTCTGAATAATTCAAGGAAAATATTATTAAAAGCCCTGAATTGGGGTTAGTTAGGTATTAATTATTAATGCTAAGTATAGGAAATTAAAGAAATAATAGTAATATTCTTATTAAACTTTAAAAAATTAGAATGATAGGTGAAGTATTAGATGATTAATAAGTGATAAATGTAACTTATGTATATCAAGTAACAGCAGATAAATAAAATGTATCCATCCAAATGATAATCCATTGTTATTTGTAATTTCAACCTTAGATCTTTAAGTGATCATGTGGATTTGCACTGTAAAAATATTATGACATCACACAAGTTGCATTTACCCTTACCATTTTTGATGTCTATGATCCACAGTAGTTCAGCAATTTTTAGTGAGTAATCAACATCAAATAATTTGGCTCAGTAATGAATCACAAACTGAACTTTCCACTGAAGGTAATTATAGCAACACAAATCACCTGGAGACTACTCTACATAAAGTACCCTGAACTATGAACAATATCAATCTGATCACAATGCCAAGATATGATTTTAAATAACTTAAATCATCTGTGTCCATTTTCTCTGGCCCTAAAAATGTTGACTTATATGGGCATTGCATTTATTTTCTTATTTGGCATAAATTATGCATGATGTGTACATTTTTCAATAGTGAGTGCTCCATAAAGATGACATATTTAGAAGCATGGGGAGAGGGATGGGATAGAAGGTGAAGGAGAGGAAACCGGGAAAGGGGATAACATTTGAAATGCAAATAAAGAAAATATTCAATTTAAAAAGGAAAAATAGGGGTACAGAACCATTCAATAAATTCTCAAGATATGGGACACAAATAAATAACTGATGAACAAAAAAAATGCTGTAGTTGTTATTCTCTATTTGAAATAATGTAAATATCACATGCTGAGAACACACATCTTTACTCTAGGGAGATGCTGGCTTAGAAAGAGGCAATACACAATTTAGTCATTTTGAAGTGAAGCATGATTTAGATTCACCTTAGAAATTATTGTTTCTTCCCTCAGAATAGGAATGACAGAAAAGTCTTAGAGGAATAGTTTATTTTTATCTTTAAATGTGGCTTAGATTTCTTGTTGTAGCACTTACAGAATGTCATCCCTTCTAAAGAAATGCAAGACTTCAGAGGACATTCAGTTTGGGTCAATTGAATTTAATAAGTTGAATTATACAATAAATAAAGCAGAATTTGAGTTTTTTAAGTAAAGATGTGCACTTCAGAAATCTTCTCAATCCAGCTGTAGACTGATACCTACAGATATGCCTTTTATACTCTCTTTCAAACTACAAGTATAAAGTTATAAAAGACAAATTTAAAATAAACGGGTTCCTAGGCAGGAAAGAAATTCCTCTGACTTAGATTTTGAGGTGTTCAGATCAAGAGAAAAAGTTGAAAATTATAACAAAGAAGCCTCCCTGGGCTTCAGCTCAAGCCACTGACAAACGTGAACTGTTGAGTGTGAAGACCAGTTATTCCTAAGATTGGCATCTTAGACCCTACGTGGGTAACACTTTCCCTATAAGCTCTTCCAATGTGATAATGAAAGACATTGGAAAAAACTTTGCAAGCGCTCTGTGTGCCTATTTTGCAATTCAAATGACATGGAAATTAAGACCTGTGTCAAGGTTTTCATCAGTCTCGGGTTGACATAGAACACTATCTTCCCATCCTTCCACTTCCTTGGAAACTGCAGTATTAAGATAAATTTGGAATGTTGTATCTGCTCTATGTACTCATGCCTAATCTGGAAAACTACATTTGGGATTTGGGATCTGACGGCTGCCAGACCTTGAACTTACTTGACAAGATGAAGAAAACTTGGCTGCTGTCTGCAGGAGCTTCTTAGGACCTCAGTGGGAGAAGAAATAAGAGCTGTGTATTGAGTCTCTACTGGTCCCTTGCAGGATGAGGCTGACCTGGGTAATCTCCTGCCCCTATTATAAAAGCATTGTGATGTAGCATCAAAGTTCATTTACATATCATGGCTCCTACACCAATCCAGACTGCTAACTATAACTGCCGGTGTACAGAAGTGCAGTGGACTCTTCAGTCTTCATCACCTCTTCCACTCTGTTCCCCCAAAGTGTGCAATGGTTAGATTACCAGCAGAGCACAACCCACTCTGAATATTTATTGAATGCTTGCTATTGGGGAGGAGCAATGAAGTCTGCGGCCAAATTTCTGGAGGAAGCTATTTCTTTACATAGAAAGAATGCATACACAGCTGCATCTCGCAGACAAACCTGAAGCTTCATGTCCTCCCTCCCATGGCACAGGATCATATGGGAGAAAAAGTCACTTATGATGACACGCTGTGATGATCACTGGGAAATTTTATTGCAGAAAGAAATAACCAACATTTTTCATCGGGAGGTCTAGAAATTATCAAAGATTCAAGGATCCGAGTCAACATTTTAGCTCATGTATTCAAATGCCGAGGACAAAGAAAACTATGGAAGAGTATCCAGTAACCTCTGCCCTCTGAAATTTGATAAGCCAATTGCTAATTGATTGTTTGGATCCAGCTTACACTCAAAGAGAAGTAGATTACTATTAGAACTCACTGACAGTTCTGATGCATGCATCATATATTTTAGTTTTATTTCTTTCCCACAAAACTGAAATCAGCTTCTGTTAACATCTAAGGAAGAAATAAAGGTGTCATGATTTGGCTCCATCCTATGGCCTTTAAAAGCAAAATACAACAACACAATAAAGAACTGACTATGTTTTTGGAAAACAGAGAGTGATACTTGAACCACGCAGACAAGGCAATCAAATTTAGCACCAGGAAGAAGCGATGCAAATAAGAACAAAAACAAATCTCTAACTCAGGCTGTTCAAGCATAGCCACTCTCCATTAACCTCTCTCAGATATGAAACCAACATCATTTTAGATGTGTCAGTGACATTAATGAAGGGCTTGTGACGTCTCCTTACATGAGATCTGCTTTTAATGCATGGCCAAAACTTCACTCTTAAAAATATAACAAGACAGCATAAACAATCTGTCAACTGTTGTGTTCAGTAAATATTTATTGAAGGTTCACTGTTATCTCCTATACTAGACCATACATAAGCAACTGTAACTAAGAAATCATTTCAACCCTCCTGGCGCTTCTTCATTGCCCGGCAACTTCTATGACCTCCGTCATCAGGCCCATATCACCAGGAACATCCAGGTTAGTTAGAGCCCAATACACTACCTGACATGTCCCCAAGGGGTACATCTTGCTGTTAGGATGTTTGCACTGCCTCCTGAGTTCCATTGTCCAGGCGAAGGCTGCTGCACCAGGAATATCCAGGTTAGGCCAGACTTCCCAATACCTAATACATCGGGAGCATTCAGGGACAACTAGATGGCTAAAAGCCAGCATAAGAACACAATCAACAAAATCCATGGCCGTATGGCACCTTCAGAGCATAGCTACCCTACTACTGCAAGCCCTGGATAGCCTCACACAACTGAAGCACTAGAAAATGACCTTTAATCCAATCTCATAAAGATGATAGAGGCCTTCAAAGAGTAAACAAATAAGTCCCTTGTAGAAATACAGGAAAATACAATGAAAGAAATGAAGGAAATAAATAAAGCTGTTCAGGACCTGAAAACAGAAATAGAAGTAATAAAGAAAACACAAACTGAGGAAATCCTGGAGATGGAAAATTTGAAACAGAAACAACATATACAAGCATCACCAACAGAATAGAAGAGATGGAAGAGAGAATCTCAGGGATAGAAGATACATATAAGAAATTGAGCCATCAGTTAAAGAAAATGTTAAAGCTAAAATATTCCTAATACAAAATATCCAGGAAATCCAGAAAACTATGAAAAGACCTAATAGGAATAGAAGAAGGTAAAGAATCCCAGCTCCTAGGACCAGAAAATATTTTCAACAAAATCAAAAAAAAAGTTTCTCTAGCCTAAAGAAAGAGATTCCTATAAACATAAAAGAAGCTTACAGAATACCAAAATCCTCTGGCCAAATAATAATCAAAACAATACATCTGTAGAACAAAGAAATAACATTAAAAGCTGCAAGGGAAAAAGGTCAGGCAACATTCAAAGGCAGACTCCTGACTTCTCAACAGAGATTCTATAAGCTTGAAGGACCTGGATTTGTAACTTCAGAGGTCTTGTAACCTCCGAGAAACTTCAGGTGTCAACCTAGACTACTATACCCAGCAAAACTCTCAATCACCATAGATGGAGAAAATAAAGTGTTCCAAGACAATATCAAATTTTAGCAATTACTAATCACAAATACAGCCCAACAGAAAATACTAGAAGAAAAACTCCAATGCAAAGAGGTTAACTGCACCCAGGAAAACTTAGGACATAAATAACTCCACTCCAGGGAAAATAAAATAAGGGAAGCTTGTGTGCGTGCATATGCGCACTCACACACTAACACCATTACCAACAAAATAACAACAATCATTGGTCATTAATATCTCACAATATCAGTAGACTCAATGCCCCAATAAAAAAGACACAAACTAACAGAATGGTTGAGAAACCAGGATCCAACATTTTGCTACACAGAAGAAATACAATACCTCAGAGTAAAAGGCTTAAAATTTTTTCCAAGCAAATGGACACAAGAAGCAAGCTAGAGTAGCCATTCTAATATCTAATAAAATGGACTTGCAACCAAGATTATTAAAAAGAAATGGGGAAGGACAGTTCATAGTCATGAAAGAAAAAAATCTGTCAAGATGACATCTCAGCTCTGAACATCTATGCCCCAAATACAAGGGCGCCCCCATTTACAAAAGAAGCATAGTAAGCTTAAATCCCACATTGAACCACACATATCAACCCAAAGCTCACCTTGCCTACAATATGCACACGGATAAAGATGGAGCAGAGATTGAGAGATTGGCCAGCCTCAACTTGAGACCCATTCCTTGTGAGAGAGCCAACCCCGGACACTATTAATGATACTCTCTGTGCTTGCTGACAGGAACCTAGCATAACTGTATCCCAAGAAGCAACTTCCAACAGCAGATGGACACAGGTTCAGAGACCCACAGCCAAAGAATAAATGGAGTCCAGGGAGTCTTGTACAAGACTGGGGTGCGTAATTGAGTGAGCTGGAAGAGTCAAGGATATCACAAGCATACCTAGAGTCAACTAACCTAGGCCTGTGGTGGCTCACAGAGACTGAACCGCCAACCAAAAATCATGAAGGGCTGAACCTAGGCCCTCTACACATTTGTAGCAGATGTGCAGCTTGGTCTTCACGTGGATCCTCTAACAATTGGAGCAGAGTCTGTCTCTGACTCTGTTGCCTGCCATTGAATCTCCTTCCCCTAATTGTACTGCCTGGTTGGACCTCAATGAGAGAAGATGTGCCTAGTTCTGATGAGACTAGATGTCCCAGGGTGGGGTGATACCCAAGAGAGGCTTCCCCTTCTCTGAGGAAAAGGATTTGTGAGTGTAGGACTGGAAGGAGAGAAGGGAGGGGTGCTATTGGGATGGAAAGTGAATAAATTATTGATAACAAAAAAATAGTTTCACCCTCATGGTATTTCATTTAACATAGAAGGCTAGACTACTAGAGAGAGAACTAACATCAATAAAATATGGCAAGAACCATGACAATAATATAAGCAGGCTATGTAAGAGTCCTGCGATAACCTTGGCAGAGCAGGTATTATGGCTTGAGTGTGAAATGTCCTTCAAAAGGCTCATGTTTTGAAGGTCTGGACCTCAGCTGGTTGTGATGCTGAGATGTGACAAAATCATGAAGGTGCATCTTTATCAACGGTACTTCTTTTATCAATGCATTGATGAGTGCATACTGAAAGAGCCCTTTAAACAAAAGCCTGGTTAATAGAAGTGGATCTCAGCATGGAGTGATGGGAGGCTGCTTTGAAGGGCATGTCTTGCTCCTTGTCTCTTTTCCTTCCTCTCTCTGCCTCCTGGCCATTATGTAACTGAAGATCGCAGCATTTATCCAGCATGGCTTTGGGGTGATGCTCTCTTCCTCCTCCTCTTCCTTCTTTCTCCCCTTCTCTGTTTCAGCCTTGCCACTGACCTAATAAAACAATGTTGCCAACCATCCTGTAACCTCTAAAAATATGAGTCCCACGCAAATCTTTCCTCTTTCAAGGCACTTCCCCCAATATATCTGCCATAACACCGAAATGCTGAGAGGATTTCCTCAATGTCTTAAGGGGCGAATTGGTGTCACTGAATGGAGGGAGATCAGGTGGGAAAATGACCTGGAGGCCCTCAAGTTCTGCTACTGAATGATTTAATGTCAAAGTGGCACTATGGTTTGGACCTTAAGTTTTTCCCAAATGCCTTTGGGCAAGAAAGTCTAAGATTTACTCTTCCAACCCACAATGCTTTTGGAAGGTATGAACCTTTAAAACTTAAAAGCTAATGGGAGGAAATTGGGTCTTTTCAAGTATGGCCTTGTAGCAATTACTGGATAGTATGGTTCATTCTCTCACTCTTACTTCAGCCATTAGGTGACTATGTTAGCCCCCCCCCCATGATGCTCTACATCACAACAGGTCCACAGAGGTAGGTTCAAACAGGCATGTAGCAGAACCTCACAAACAGGGATCATTATTCCTTTTATGTTATTTCCTTCTTGGGTCTTGTCATAGAGACTGAAAGTTTAGCAGCTCACCAAATGTGAGTGAAAATGTATGGTGTTGGAAAGTAATAATCACCTCTCACAAAACTGAAAGTAAGGGCAGAATTGTCCTAGAATTAGAAAACAAAATCCCTTTCAACCAAAAGACTTGCTGTAGAGGAGGCCACTGGCAAGCTGAGGGCCAGAAGATGAGCACCACTGATCTAGACACTCCTCCAGAATAAAAAGAATGGGCCCAGAGGAGAAGGGTCCCATTAATGGAAAGTATTTTGGCAAAAATGTATTGCATGTGAGGTAGTGTTTTATAGACCGTAATGGAACTGTGTTGGGAAATCTCTTCTGCCCTAGGACAGTAAGAGGAATAGCTTAATGTTCTTTTGTAAGGAACTTAATATGATGAGTGGATGGGGAAATCTGACCAAAAGAAAGGAACTCTAGGTAGAAAGAAAAATTAGGTCATTTTATCAGAAAGAAGGAAACAACAATCATGTCTGTAAGAGAGCATGTGCACCCCCATTGTCATTATGTAAGGCAAGAAGAATGACAGTGGCTACGGAACTGTATAGCCACAGAGGCCCAAGCCTAGTAGGTAAGGAACACTAGCATGCTCTCCCGGGTCAATGGCTGTGCTCTACTCTCTGTTCCATCTACATAGTTAGCATTTGGTTTCTGTTGGAAAATTTCCACCCCATTTAACATTTATTCTAATCAGAAAACTTCGCTTAACTCCTCAGAAAGTGGCAACCACTTTAACATCATGAAATATATCATATTTTCCCTTTAAATGTTTTGTAATAAATGAGAAACTCTATAGCAGTTAGTTCAGTGTTACCCATGCAGGATGAATATGATGAGCAATTACCTTGTTTCCATGACAACAGACTATCTGCTCATCCTTTCCTATGATACTGGGAAGCTACCAAATTGGCTCTGCTCAGTAAAAAAACAACTTAGTGAACTGGGAAAGGAGAGATAGTTGTGGAGTTCTAAATTATAGGCCCAGTTAATAACAAACTACTTGTACTGGCTGGTTTTGTGTGTCAATTTGACACAGGCTGGAGTCATCACAGAGAAAGGAGCTTCAGTTGGGGAAGTACCTCCATGAGATCCAGCTGTGGGGCATTTTCTCAATTAGTGATCAAGTGCAGAGGGCCTCTGGTGGGCGGTGCCATCTCTGGGCTAGTAGTCTTGGGTTCTATGAGAGAGCAGGCTGAGCAAGCCAGGGGAAGCAAGCCAGTAAGAAACATCCCTCCATGACCTCTGCATCAGCTCCTGCTTCCTGACCTGCTTGAGTTCCAGTCCTGACTCCCTTTGGTGATGAACAGCAGCATGGAAGTGTAAACTCAATAAACCCTTTCCTCCCCTTCACGGCTTCTTGGTCATGATGTTTGCGCAGGAATAGAAACCCTGACTGACACTACTGATATTTATTAATTAATTTATTCAGAAAACATCAAAATAAGTCATATAGCAAGAAATGCAATATCAGAAGTAAGAAATGTGAAACAAAAACTGTAGGGAAAAGGGTATAAAAATGATAATCAGGTTTGGTAGTACCATTGTTTCTTCATGATCTCTTAGGAGGAGACATGGAAGAGATCCAGGACTTTGAGCATATGATGCAAACAAACATCCAGGACCCCTCCCACGGTGGACACCTGCTTAAACCTTAGACTCTGCCCACTGTCCAGAAACCACACATTTTTATTTTAACTTAAGTCTAGAGAAAATAAAATGGAGACCAGCAAGTATACCATTGACATCTGTAAGATCTGTAAGAAACCAGTCTGCCATTCTGGTTGCTCCAAGAAACTGCAAAAGAAAAAAAAAATTCGTATCCGTTACCCACAGTAAATACAGAATCTGCAAAGGGCTTCAGAGAGGGGCTCCCAGGTCAGCCTCAGGGACCTGTCAAGCTGAGCTTTGATGTCGGAAATGAAAGAAGACTCCTTCCTCCGGGAAAGTGAACATTTTGATAGCATTGTGCTTCCTGTTAGCACAGCGATTACAGGTTCACATGGGAGTTGGTCCCCAGGCAGGTGGGGAAGTGAGATGTGATTTAGAGAATTTTCCTGGTAGGAATCATAAGAGAGTAGCTAAAAAGGTGAGTGGAAAGAGAATGTATAGAAGTTTGAGGGAGGAAAGGAGGAGCAGAAGCTGTCACCCAAAATACCACATTTTGATTGATTTGTCATGCAATTATATCTAATTACAGGCAATGTTTTAGAACTTGGACCACAGGCTTGAAGATAAATTTGATACTTGGGAGAAATGCCATGACTGTATAATGAAGGTCTGTAGTCTATTTCTCTCTCTAATAAAATTATCTCTGAAGAATACCTAAATCAAGTGATTATATATGTATGTATGCACACACACATATGTGTATATATTTATACATATACACACACACACACACACACACACACACACATATATATATATATATATATATATATATATATATATATTTCTCATTGGAAAGTGGAATGAAATAATCCAGGAAAGATTAAAGGGATAGCCTTCCAAAATAGATGATGGAAATATGCAAGAAATATTGCATTGTATAAAGTACTTTGCTATTTAAGTGTTTACATTTGAAAATCAACATTGATAAATTTTAAACATAAAAACATAATTGATAGTAAAATTGTAAAATCTGGTGTGAAGCTCCAGAGATCCAGAAGAGCTGTTGAACTAACTTGAGAATTAAGTCCTTTTATTTCATAATTTATGTTTATATAGCTTATCAAAATTTATCAACATTTTCAGAACTGTACCTACAAAAGTTACATTCAAGGAAAATTCTTTCAACTGCTGCTTATCTTATTAATAAAGCTGTCATTATATTTGTCAGTTGAAATTCTTATTAATTTAGCACATGGTATAAGAAACCAATGTATTTGACAATGTAATAATTTAAATGTAATGACAGTTAATATAGAATAATATAAGAGCTCTGTACCTTGGCTTATTACTTTAAAAATCACACACAAATATAGCCACAGACACTAATATAATAGTATTTATCTGTGGAAATTAGTTTATTCATTTAAAAATCACTACTTTGTAGCTCAAGACATAACATCATAAAAAGGAGATATCAAATAGATATTGATTTAGTTAACAAGGAATACAGTTACTTGGCCTAACCCACTTTTGTGATTGCTGCATGATTTAGTGTTTCAGGTAAAAACCTAGGTATCTTTATGTCTCTAACGTCATTCGCTCCAGCCTGGACTAAGGAAGCACGATTCTTCTTAACTCTCCACAGTGATGGGATTCATTCTTGTTTTCAGTTTTGCACTTGGCAGAATTACATGGCTTTGCCAATCAAATCCCCCAGCCCCACTTTTAGATTATTGTGGTAGTAATCCACACTACAGAGTTGATTACTTTATCTCAGTGCTAAACCTTACCCATCACTAGAAGGCTTGTGGGTAGTCTCTCCCCTAATCTAATAGTTAAGATGATGGGTGGGGGATAGTCAGCACTATGCTAATGAGGACAAGGAAGACTAATGGTTGAAAAGAGAAATAAGATACAGACGGCAAACATGTTAAGAATGAATGTATAGCCCATTATTAGCTAAAGTCATAGGAGGGCTACAAAACCAAAAATACCTTTTGAGGTTAAAAAAAAAAATCAGTGAAGGGGTGGAGATGTGCTTGCCTCGAATGTGCCAGGCCTTGAGTGCACGAGCACATGTGTACATGCACGCACGCATGTGCATGTGCAAACACACACACACGCACACACACACACACACACACACACACACACTCACGCACTAGAATCAGAGACTCAGAAAGGGATGAACAGAAACCTTGTAAGTAGCCAGATACAGGGAGACTCACGTTCACTGAGCAGCTGCCACAGATCAGGCTCAATGTTAGGGGATTTCAGACATAATATTTCATTTATTTCTTACATGAAAATCTTTTCATAATTTTACAGTGTATGAGGCCCAGCAGGGTTTCAGAATTGCACAGGATTGTATTGCTTGCAGGTCTCTGAGCAGACATTCTAATTCAAGCTGATACTATTTCCATACCAGGCGAGAGGGGTAGAGTGTACGGGAAGGCGCGGAGGAAACATTATGCACAGGTGTACTCGACAGACAATGATTACAGCAATCATCTAGAACAGACCATCTAAGGGAGAGAAGTAACGGCTGTGCACGGCCATTTTAAAGACACCCAAACCTTATGTCATGGTGTCATGGCTAAATGGCCTCATGAAATCAGGCCTGGCTTGGCCAAACTTACCTAAGTAAGTCGTGTGTGTGTGTGTGTGTGTGTGTGTGTGTGTGCGCGCGCGCACGCGCATGCACGCTTGCCTCTATATGTCTGCACACTGCTCATCTTTCAGGCACTCCGGGAAGGCTAGCCTTTTGTCTTCGGGCACTCTGAATAACTCTCCGAGTACTTTACTGCATGCCTGATCCTTACAGTCCACTAGTTCTCAACTCAACTCTTAACCTCCTCAAAGGTCCCTCCTTTAATGACAAAAATAGAGTTCTCTTCATTCATTCCCTCAAAACCAAGTCTCCTTCAGTGATGTATGTCCCCCCCTCCTCAGCCACTCATCACAATCCTAAAGTTTAAGCACTTTCTCACTTTCCTGTTACTTAAGGGCAGGTGTCTTGACGAGCCGGCATGCGCTGAGGCCAATACCCATGTTGCCTTAGTTTACCATAGTTTAACTGGAGTCCAGGACATGCAAAGCTAGAGAGTAAAAAAAAATTATCGGATTAATTAAAGAATTAATAAATGCAAGGCTTCTTTTTTTCTTTTACTATTGAGTTTAGCTGACTGAAGTCCACGCTATTTGTTTAGCATCCGCATGTAAATAGTGCATTTGTGGCGAACACTTTTAGGAACGGCAGGTGTTCCCTCCCAGAGGGTGAGAACATATGGCTATTACTAAAACATAACAAGAAATTACAACACCGTGTGAAAAAAAAATATCAAGGTATTTCCGCATGAGGTGTGGCTGAGATCTTCATGACCAGAGTAGCTGCTGAATGCCCATTGTTTGGTAGAGCCGCTTGCCCCGAGACTTGCATTGCGGTCTCTGTGTCCCTGGAGATGAGACCCAGTGGAGCATCTCACTGGGATGACCATGGTTTGTTTGGACAGTGTATTTGCTGTGAGATGTTCCATTCCGTTTTCTGAAAGGGAAATGAGTGAAATAGCATCGTAATTAAAAAAAAAAAAACAGTAATAAAGCCAGCATGATCCTTTAAGCTCATTTACTGAGAAAATGAGCCACCTCAAGGCCTGTTTCCTCAGTTATAACTAACAATAGAGGCGAGGGTGAAAAACCGATGAACTGTGCATGGCTAATGCTGGTAACCACGTGGATTCCTTTTCCTTATAGCTAGCTGTTAACAGGGTCCTCGCCATAGTGTGACACGGTTATACTCAGTGGACAATTACTTTATCAGATACAATTGGGTGGAGGGGGGTGCAAAGCATGTTAGCTCATTTAATAATTACTAAATTACTCTCCATTTCCAAAAGAGAGAATTAAAACTAAGGAAAGTGCAGTGAACGGTATGTATAATATTGGTTGTCAACTTGACGGTTGTTCCTGGAGAAAGGGACCCTCAGACAAGGAATCATTTTCATCAGATTGGCCCAGTGGGCATGTTCAGGAAGGGCATTTTTTGTGACTGAAAATGGATGCAATATGGACAGCGCTACCTTGGGTGGTGCCATCGCTTGAAAGACGGGTGTTTGCAGCAGAAGGAACGTAGCTGAGTCCACCAGCAGCACAGTTCCTCCACAGTATCTGCTGTACTTCCCGTCTCCAGGCTCGCTTACTCTTTGAACTCCTAGCTTGTTTTCCTCCCGTGATGCACTGGGACCTGTCAGCTAAAATAACCTCACTCCTCCCAAGCTGCTTTGGGCCAGGATGCTTATTATAGCAACAGAAAGCAAACTAAAGTGTATTGACCAGCGGCATCCGCTCCTTAATCCAAACCATTAGCTCGCATGCGTTTCAAATGGCACTAAGTGTATACTGCATAATAAGAAATGGGAGTCACTAGAAATTCCCAAGAGTATAAAGACCTTTGAGGACTAAAACAGATGACTGTACCAAAGTCGCTAATTAAGAGGCAAGTGTTAGGTTTGAACGAGACACAGAAAAGATACAACAGGGGAATGTTTCTGAATATGTGGTGCCTGGGCTGAATTTTGGAAATTAAGGAGCACTTGGCTTTCACTAAGCACCTTACCAATTAGGAAGTGATGGATGGAAAAGAGTTTTACTTAGAAGAGTCCTAACCAAAAAAAAAAAAAAAAAAAAAAAAAAAGGAACATTATAACAAACAGGAGAGGATGGTGCCAAGAAAAAGAGAGCTATTAAAAATGTCATGTCTTTTTGAAGCCGAATAAAAGTGCATTGTGGGTCTGAACTTCCTGGCTATTGTGAATAATGTAACAACAAACAGGGATTTGCAAGAATCTCTCTGCAGTGATGACTTGCGGTCCTCTGCAAATATACCCTGGATATAGTGGAACCATATGGTAGCTCAGATTTTAGTAGTTTGAGGAAACTACATGCGGCATTCTACAAGGGCTAACTAGTTTAACTTTCTATCAGCAATGTATAAGAGGCCCTCTTCACTACATTCTCACTAAATTCACCAACATTTGTTTTCTTGTTGATAGAGACTCTGGCATGAATAAATGAGATCTCAATGTAGTTCAAATTTGAACTTAAAACTTTGGCTGAGGATGCTGTTTTTTCTGATATGTTTATACAATACTTGAAATATCTTGATCTCTCTATTTTAGAAGACCACTTTGCTCAGCTACAGTATACTTACATATAGAAGACCACTTTGCTGTCTATAGACATCTTAACTCACAGGTATTTGCTTTCTGGGCTTAGAGTATATCACTTCTTGCTTTCTGGCCTTTGGGATTTCTTATGAAAAGTCTCATGATAGTGTGATGAATTTGCCTTTACAGTTGCTATTGTTCTCCAGCAGATTTGAATACTGCTTCTTTCTTCTGTAGCCAGAACAATGTGCACTGGAGGAGTTCTTCTCCAGGACTCACCTATGTTTTTGCAAAGGCTACTGGTCCTTAGATTTCCTCATTTAAAACTTTGATTGCAGAAAACTCTGCATTTGTTTCATTGAATGGCATTTAGATTACCTTTCCTTTAGTTTCTATTTCCAACTCGCCTGTCTCACAGATTTTTAGGCTTGGTCTCCTGATTACATCCCCAAATTCTTGAAAGGTGTGATCATGTTTATTTATTTTTATTTATTGATGTCTAAATGTAATATTACATCAAAGCTGAATTCCTTCCCTGATATACTTTATTCCATTTGTTCTTGCCTGATGCATTTTTGGTGTGAGTTTTTCTTGACTTTTCCATTTCTAACACGTAAGGGTCTTCTTTCCCAATTCCAATTTCCTTGCTAAATTTCTATCCACATTTCTTTTCCCTTATTTAAATCTGTTTCAAACTATTGCATCTAGTTCTGGGATTGGTTTCTTTTCATGTAATTACCTTCCCTGTTTACATCATTCTTTAAAGTCTCTGATCACATTTGCATCCTATTTCCTCACGTTTCAATGTTTCTTGTATTTTTGTGCTGTGGTTTGCCCACTTGCTGATATGGATATCTGTTTTGATTATTTTGGTAAAAGGGAAAGGACTTTTAGTTAGGGGTATGTTTGCTATGGCAGTAACAATATCAAACCAATCAAGATATGGAAACACACTCAACATTGATGAAAGCCAATTTCTTCTCTACCAATATCCATAAGATTGAGACTTACATGATGTGTAGAATGTACACTGTAGCCTGTGGTTAATTCACAACAGGTGAGTGTCTACTACTATCTGGCATGATGTCTTCATCCTAAGAGCAGTTTTCTTTGTATAGAAGAAGCCATACTAGATACCTTGTGCTTTGCAGGCAGTGAATGAAGGAGGTTCTTTCATACTCCAGAAACATACCAGTATGTATACTCTGGTGTGGCTAATATTCTAGGTAAGGGATGTTTACTGGGTGTGTTGAGAGGTAGAAAAAGCAACCAGCTTTGGGATGTGAACTTAGAGGCCAGAGTCCCTGCTGTCAAATCTCTCTATGTATTCAATATTGCTAGGGAGATGGGGCTGTAGATACCAGCAATTAACTGGGGCGTTGGAGTTTTCTGTTCCATTAGCAGTGAAACTCCGGAGAAGATAAATGACACCAGAGGGTTGGCTGCCTTCTGGCCCCAAACTTGAAGCTATCAAATTCTGCTACAGTTTCTCCTAGAGTGATAAGTGTGGCTCCTATAAGCCAAGATTGTAGCTTGTCGTTGTTCCCTTTACTGTCTTGTCAAGCCTCCTGTTTCCTGACAATGTCTCCTCATACCCACATAACTGTTCTGTGGCTGTCTCCCATCCAGAGGCTATGTAGACTCTCCCCAGACTCCTGGTTTTCAGCCCACTGTGTGACCTCTCTCTTAAACACTAGACCTCTTCCAACCTAGACATACTCCAATGCAGTATGGCAAGACACAGAATTAACCTCCTTTCTGACACTAACCATTCTCAGAAGAGACATTAATACACTACAAACACATCTAATGGGATACAAGGCTGTGAAAACTAAGTGCTTGTCCCATAGATAGAACTGCCAGTGTCCTTTCACCAGGGTCTCTTGGCCTCCCTTATTAAAGATACTTTGTTTGTGTTCCCTGCTACTGACAGTGAGCTAGGTTTGAGTAGAACCCAGCCTGATCCTTTTCATTACATACCCACTTCAACCTGTTCCTGATTCTCTCCAAATTTCAGAGGTTTGATCACTGTGTTTAGGAGTTACAAGGCTTTTTCCAATGGTTCCCTTTGGAGTATAATATATCTTTAGTCACTCTGACACCTTTTATTCACTGTGCTACAGAGTCAACTTCTTATTTGATACCTTGACCTGGAAGTCTTGTTTAAATGCTGGAGAAAGTAGAGAGTTGAGAATTAAGAGGAAAAAAATTAGCCTAGATTATGAGAGGGAGCCAGCAGAGAGAGAGAGAGAGAGAGAGAGAGAGAGAGAGAGAGAGAGAGAGAGAGAGAAGACACATGGAAATATAATCAGTTCTCTTCAACAACTTTAAGAAGCCCAGCCAATGTCAAGAAATATTGCTGTGGAATTACCTGAAAGAGATTTAAGATGTGTGAGTCTGTTGCCTGTCAAAAACGAATGTGTATAGGATTTCCCAGAGGCACATATTCCAGAACACAATGAGGAATTTAAGAGTCTATTGAACAAAGGATCTGAGATCCACCTCACCAGCTGTCCCACAACAGCACTCCTGGCTCTCTCTCTACCCATTTGTGATACACAAGGAATGAATGACTAGACACCAGATTAAACAAAATGCTTGTGTGGAGCTGTTATTCAGAAGACACACTCCAGAATGGCAGAGGCTGTGACATTGTTTGATTTGGGAACATAATGGGAAAGAAATATTAACTAGAACAGTTTTGACTCTAAACATCTGACAATTAAGCAGACTCCAAAATAGATTCCAATATGAGCAGATTGCTCATAGAAAAAGAAATACAAATAGCTCACAAACAGGAAAAGAAATTCAACCTTGCTAAAAATCAGAGGAATACAAATGAAATTCTCACTGAGATTCCACTTCCATGTAGTAGATCAACAGGGACCCTCATGTGTAATGGTTCATAATAGCCTAAGTGGGTATTACATATGTTGACAATTATTTGGCAATATTTATCTAAATTTAAGGTAGTTTTCAATATGTCAGTGTTTATGATTCCAAATCAGTGATATTGCTTGTAGAAGTGTCTTATAGGCAACTAGTACTTGTGAAGAATAACGCAGAAAATTGTGCATAAAGAAATTGTATGAGGCTGGGCAGTGATGGCGCAAGCCTGTAATCCCAGCACTTGGGAGGCAGAGGCAGGTGGATTTCTGAGTTTGAGGCCAGCCTGGTCTACAGAGTGAGTTCCAGGACAGCCTGGGCTACACAGAGAAACCGTCTTGGAACGCTCCCCCCCCCAAAAAAAAAGAAAAGAAAAGAAAAGAAAAGAAAAGAAAAGAAAGAAAGAAAAAGAAAAAAGAAATTGTATGAAATATCCAAGGTTCCAGTAGCTTGTGAATGATTAACCAAGAGATTATTAAAAGTATATACAGCCATTGGAGAGGGAAGAGAGAAAGGAAGGAAAAGGAAAGGGAGAAAGAGAGAGAAACATGTCCAAATTATAGTATAACATGAAAGATAAAGGTTGTATCTATAATATCCTATCATATGTATGTTGTACATGTGATGATTTGAGAAACATCTTCAATAGGGTCACATATTTGAAATCTTGGTCCCCGGTTGGCTATCCTATTTGGAACTATGGTAGACTCTTTAGGAGATAGAGTGTTGATAGCGGAAGTAATCCACTGGGTGAGGGATTTCATCCTTGAGCACCTTGGCTTACTTGCAGTTTTCTCTCTCTCCTTCATGGTTAGAGTTCAAGATGTCAGCCATTGGCTTTCTACTCCTACTGTCATGCCCTGCCTACCACTATGGACTCCACCTCTGGAACCACAAGCAAATATAAACCCTCTCTTCCCTAAGTTGCTTTTGGTCTGGTATTTATCACAACAACAAAAAGTAACTGCTTACAATAGTATCCAAACACATACAATTATGTGTTGTGTTGACAGGCAAATACACAAAGATATGTGTCTATATTTCATAACACATCTCTGCATGAATGTATACGTAATTTAAGACAGATTATATTCTGAAAAGGAATCTGCTTATTGAAAAGAATGATCCAAAAGCCTTTAGCACTACAGGTCCTTGTTGCATTTTGAGTTTTGATGTCATGTATCTATTGGTTTGATGTAAGTTTTAAATTTTTGAATTAAAATGCATATAGCTCTATGGCCTTCTTAGTTTGATTAAAGACTATCCTTGTCACTTGTGGAAAATAAAATGAAAAAAGTTAATTTTTAATCAGTTTTAGTGATCCCCTCAAATTTGGAGACTACAAATTTAGAGAGATGTCAGCCAGGATGATTATATGGTCTTTTTGTCTTTCAGAAACTTTAAGGAATCTTGCAAATTAACAATGAAGAAGGTAGACTTTTCTGCATTCAAAATAAGACCCAAATTTTGAAGGGTAGAAACAGCAAAATGATTAAGGGATAATAAGTTTAGAATGAGATATGGGGATAGCCCAGAAGGTTTGATAGTCCAGAAGTCCAGAAGTTTGGGGTCTGGGTTGAATAGACAAAGAAGACATATCAAAGGCATATGACTCTGATCACAGAATGGCCAACTGAAGAACTGATAAATGTCTCTGATGCAAGGAGATAAAGAGATGTGTTTATATGTCAGAGGATACATTGTTAAAACAGATGGGAACATCCAGAACTATTAGCCAAAGATATAGAACAGAAGTTGACATCAACTAAGACCCCAAATTTTCTTTGATGGTGCAGAAAAGACTGATTTAGGGATAGGATGGCCTGTGGTAGAGGGACGCTCCACAACTGAATGGCATGAACTCTATTGTCTTTATAAGATCTGACGCCAACCACCTCTAACCTCGCTCTACTGCTTGGCTTCGTGTTCTTCTGCTCCAGATGTAGGCTACATTGCTGTGCCTCAGACCCCCTGGACTATGCTTCCACTTAGCTGTTCCTTCTTCCCAGGAAACTGTTCCTGGATAGGTGTGAATTTCCTTCAAGTCTTTGCTAGAGTGTCACCCTCAGTGAAGTCTACCTTCAAAACAAGAGTTAGCATGGCAACTTTCATATCTACCCATCTTTCTTGCTTTTTCCCTCATATTGATGATCCTTAATTCTTCCCATCCTTCAGAATATGTTGATGGTAAGATATGCATCTTTTTTCCTTCCTATCTTCTTCTTATTATTTTTCTATTATAATTACACCACTTCCTCCTTCCCTTTTGTCTCTCAATATCCCCCCACCATATAGTCCTTCTTGCTCTTTTCAAATTCATCCTTTTCAGTCTTGTATGTATGCTTATCAGGCCTGATCATTTGGTATTGGATAACCAATTGGTGTATTATTTCCTGGAGAAGACTACTTTCCCTGCTCTGTTTCTTAGTCACCCATAGCTCTGTGTATAATGTTGAGTCTTTCAGGGCTTTCTGCCATCTACTTTGGTGTGTCTATTGCTGTCTTTGTTCACTTCATGTTCGGACAGTCATTGGTGAGACTTTATGGGTATAACTTCTTTTTTTTTAATATGTAATAGTCTCATTTTTATTTATCCGTGGCAATATTTATCTTCAACTAACAAGTTACTTTTAAAAGATATATACCATTTTTCTTAAATTAAATTTCTTAACTTAAATTTTACCACTACATAAAGTTGAGTCCACCCTATCCTTTATCCCCTGCATTTCCTATTTCTTCCTTAAAACAAAATAAAAAATGACGTGGTCATAAATCTTTGGTCATGGTGTCATAATCAGTAAGAACGGGTACAATAGTTATGCACAGAAGATTATGACCTAGTAATTAGCTTTTTTTAAAATTTTTTTCTATATTCTATGTTTATATTCCAAAGGCTTTCCCCTTTCCCAGTTCCCCGCCACCATACGTCCCATAATTCCTCTCCCCCCCAACTATTCCCCAATCATTCCCCCTCCCCCCACGGTTTCTCTGTTCTGGGTCTACAAAACTGGATCCAATCTTTACAGGCCCAGGGTCCTCTCCTTTCTTCTTCTTGGGAATCATTTGACTTGCTAATTGTGCCTTGAGTATTTAGGGCTTCTGGGCTCATTAATATCCACTTATCAGTGATTGCATTTCGTGTGTATTCTTTTGTGATTGGGTTAACTCACTCAGGATATTTTCCAGGTCTAACCATTTACCTACAAATTGCATGAATTCATTATTTTTAATTGCTGAGTAGTATTCCATTGTATAAATATACCACATTTTCTGTATCCATTCCTCCTTTGAGGGATATTTGGGCTCCTTCCAATTTCTGGCTATTATAAACAAGGCTGCTATAAACATAGTGGAGCATGTGTCTTTATTGTATGCACCAGGAGACACCATTTTACAACAAACTCCCTGATCCTTTGGCTCTTACCAACTCCTTTTCCAAAATGATCCCCTAGCGTTAACCATGGGAATTGTTTTGGAGATGTGGACTGAGCTCCACAACTCTGCCTTTTATTTGGTTGTGGTTTTCCTGAGTGGTCTCTGTCTGGGGCAAAGAAAAGTTTCTTTGATGAGGAGTGAGGAATGCGTTTATCATGAGTATAAAGATAAATATTCAGGATTATGCTAGTTCAAGAAAGCAGTGGTTGTATATTCTCCAAGATCTGTGACTCACTACTCAAGGTAGCTGTCTAGGTTTCTAAGAGTAGGAATATTTTCCTCTTGATGAACAGGCATTAAATCCAATTAGGGACCTGTTGGTTGCCACCAACGTGTGTGTGTGCCACTCCTGCATCCTGCGGGTTATCCTACCATGTGCATCGCTGTGGTTCAGAGGCAGCATAGCTGGGTAGGACCGTTGCTTTCTTCTCTCCTTTAGTAGCTTGCACGATGCCTTCTCATACCATGAACACCAGTCCTCAGGGAGGAGGTCATCTTGCACAAGTTATTTTTTTCTTCCTCTTTTTAATTTCTGTGTTCTCAATGCCTGGAAGAATGACAATTAATAAATAGTTATGAGATAAGTAGAATTAATAATCTACATAGGGATAAAAAAGTAGAAGTCTCAATTCAGACTTCTTTCTATGACGTGTGAATTGGAGCATACAATGTTCTTAATGACACATATATCTCTTTCTGTGCCCCTCTCTGGCCCCAGGATCATTGGCTGATATTGTGCGCCAGCATGGGGTTGGAAGCCCGGTGAGTATGAAATGTAATGATGATACTGGGGAGGAGATAAATCACTTTGCTTAGGATGATTCAAGGATTATATAGTTTTGGAAACAGGGTCAGACTACCTAGTATGGGCAAAAGCCATTGGGTGAAGACTTAAGGTACAGAAATGCCACATTAGCAGAGAGAGGCATTTTTAGGAATCCTTTATGTTCTAGATGAGTGGATTCTTATGAGGAGAAAGGAAGTAGAACCTGTAATCTTAACCATGGCTATGTAAAATTCTGCAGGTAGAGGTATGTGGGCATTTTGAGCTCCCCAGAAAAGGTCAGATAAGGCAAAGCCCTGATGGTAAAGGAAGTCCACCATATGGCACAGAGCCCAGGATGCTATCTGGACAATGGCAGACTTTGACCTTAATTAGCAGGGCGACACTTTCTTGTGTTTTTGTAGATATGGGGCACTTGTCAAGTGCTGGGCACTGCTCCTGTGAAACGGAAAAACCATCGGAAACAGTCTCTGCTCTGATGGATTTCTTCTTCGTGAAGGAAAACAATACATTTATGTAAAATTTATGAGAAATTCAACTGGAAACAGAATGGAGACAAAGTAGTTCCTGAATCCAGAATACAATCTTGTCAACTTTTAGTAGCAAATTCAAGAGTAAGTCTGTAAGCTGAGTATGAATGACCCTTTGGGCTTTAAGAGTAGCTCAGGAAAAGTGGCCCAAATGAGAACAGTGGTGCGCTTGCTCCAGGATCAAATGAAGGCGTATGCTAGAAGCCTGGGCCTCCTGGGTCAGATCACCCATCTTGTAAGGGAGGTTCTCCAGAACTCACAGTATTATTGTTTTACACACACACACACACACACACACACACACACACACGCAACTAAGACTCAGAAAAGTCACTGAGTTCAGTGCAGAGCTGGACTTGAAAGTAAACAGTATGAGTCCTCAGCCCCTAGCCTGAGAAGCTGAACTCTGCCAGTTTCTTACTTCTGTGTGCACAAGGCCTGTTAGAAGTGGATAACGGAGTTGGTGAGGAAGGGGTTAATAACGGATGAGTTTCAAAGTGTCTGAAGAGTGTAGTTGTAAAGGCTTTGAGCTCTTTGCTCTTAGCACAGGACTTTTCTTTCAAGGCGCTGGAGAAAATGACACAATCTTCAACATTTCAAAATAAGAACCAAGAGCACTGTGAAGAAGAGAGGGAGTGACTGGTGACTGCCTGCATTTTGCTGAAGAGAATGAAAAAGGCGTTGGGTGGATGGGATGAAATCCAAGCAGATGGTACCTCAGGTCATGAGAGGCAACGGGCTTCCTCTTCTCTGTGAGGCGCAGTAAGTAGTAGATGAACACTGAGAATTATTGCCACCAATTTCATTTTATACTCACCGATGTCAAATAGTCTTTATTGTCAGCAACAAAGATAAGAAATATAAATTAAGTAGTTTCCTGGGCACATATGAAAATTAAATGTTCTCCCTTCTAGCCAGACATGTCAGCATCTATGGGTGAACTCAATTTATCAATCTCATTAAAATTACTGCAGCAAATGATACACATATAATTCCCTGAAACTGCTTAATGGGTTTTATAGGTTTTATGGAGAACTTTACCTGAGTCTAGTAAAATTTCTATCAAAATTTCCATTTATTGGTCCCCTGGGACCTATATTTTTATAGTTATTTTTAATTGCATCTTGGCCTATGGGAATATTTACTCACTGGTATCAGCTTATTTTTTCCTATATTCTTCTAATCTCTGCTATACACAACAGGAAGCATCAGGGAGCATCCTGCAGCTATAGTGATGACCATAGTCCTGGAAGGCAAGAGAAGGATTCTCATTGCTTCCTTACTAAGAACTGGAAGATGTCACCAACTTTCAGGGACTGTTTCTTTATCCAGAAATGAAGAGGGTAAACCAAGCACTTACTAACCTTCTTTCATCATGTATCTAATAGTATACACAGAGAGTATGTAATTTGAATCCTCAGAAAGCTACTGAAATGAATTAGCCACATCCACGACTCAAGAAATTTTAGGTTTAAAATATTATAAACTCAACAATTCTAATTTTAAAAATCAATATGATAACTTAAAAATCAATAATGTCTCAAACTGACCTTTACCTTAAAACCATTTAAACACATTTAGAATTGGTAATGTTTGTTTCATTTATCTCATACACATACATACACAGGAGAGAGAGAGAGAGAGAGAGAGAGAGAGAGAGAGAGAGAGAGAGAGAGAGAGAGAGAGAGAGAAATGGTATCACCGTGTTTCTGGATCTGCCTAGAATTCACTGTATAATCAATACTGGCCTCAAATTTGTGGTGATCTTCCTGAACTCTAGGCTTCTAACTATTGGAATTGTAGATGTGTACCACTGCTCCTGGCTGGAGATAGTAATCATTCAAGCTTTCTTTAAAAAAAAATGACAGACTCCTACATCACTGATAGACCCAGAATCGTTTGTGGCTGTTCTTGTTGTCTGCACTAGGATGTAGAGGAAACTGCTCCTAGTGCTTTCTCTCTTGGTGGTTCAGATTGATGTAGGGAGTTATACTATAGAGTTAAAAAAAAAGTTGACAAAAACCAGACAACACCAAGAGTCCCATTTGGTATCCAGTATGATCATACTGCATTAGTAAAATGAGATCAGAACCCAAGAAAATAACGGAGAACTACCAGCAGATTCTAGGTCTCCTGCAGTCTTGGCTTTTACAAAAAAAAAGAAAAGAAAAGAAAAGCAAAGAAAGAAAGAAAGAAAGAAAGAAAGAAAGAAAGAAAGAAAGAAAGAAAGAAAGAAAACACACAAGGAAAGAAAGAATTATTTTTCATCAAGTGTGATATGGAGCACTATGGGAAGGGGACAACTAGATATGTTTGGGACACGTGGCCTCTATTAGCCACTGTCTGCAGACCCAGGAAAAGGGCAGATCTCTGAAGAGCACTCGGGATATTTCTGATGAAAACACTGCAGGAGAGCTGCCTCGGGGTAGCTTTGACAGGCTGCCTTACATACACTCTTTTTTGTCTTTATTGGAAAGGCACTGTTTCTAGCAAAAGCATATCTGGAGCCCCGCTGCCAAACACAGAGGCAGCTATGGAGAAGGTGCAACTTGCTTTCTGCTAACAGGGAAGTGCTCATTGTTCCCCCACTGGGCCCAAAGGACCAAGCTGACAGCAAAGTCGAGACAGACAATCTCTCAGCTGAGCTTCAGGGCTATACAGAGCATCACTCCCCTCCCCCAGGATTGCCCAACCACCTGCTCTGTCGTGTGCTCTTTTGCCTACACAAAGACAACCAAGGCTTCCTTCAAGTCCTCTTCTGAATGTGACACCAGAGAAACCAAGAGCCAGCTCTCTTGATTCCCTGCCTTGGAGACCTGTCTCTTCCCAGTCTTAGCCTCTTCCCATTAATCCCTGGTGTGGCCACCATTACGTGCTCAATAAATATTTGTTTAAATGGCTCTGTGGTGATTTAAGAGCTAATTAAGTTATGGGTCTGTAACTAACCCAATAGCTGGCACGTGGCAAGTGTCAATACATTTCTTGTGAGTACACAAACTGGCAGAAAGCGTGAAATGCTATTCAGGGTCAGGCTCAGCTCACTAGAGCAAAGGCAACTTTGCACAGCAGTGAAGACACTGTAGCTCTCCTGACCTGGCTCCTGAATGGTGTAGCAGAGTCCATGGCTCACTCTGGAGAGGCTTCCCATGCTCCGTTCCCTCAGAGCAGAGGCTCTCAAAGAAATGGAAGTCCCAGTGCCACTTCAGTTAGAAACCCTGAGAGGGATCAGTCTGCACCGAGACAAGCCCTCCTTCCGTGCACACGGGGAATCCTCATCCTTTCACACTGTAGACTTCTCTTCCAGGAGCATGGCTTTCTTTTTTATCATCTATTAGTTGATGAGTTTCAGCAGAGGATTTTAGGTGCTTATGTTTTTTTATTATCCCGAGGACTTTTTAAATTGTTTAACAGGGGATTAAAGAAAAGCAGCAATAATGATCAACACTCAGGTCCAAAAACTAGATAAGTGAGAGAAAAAGAGAGATGATAGATAGAAAGAGAAAGAGATGATAGATAGATAGATAGATAGATAGATAGATAGATAGATAGGCAGATAGATAGATAGATAGATAGATAGATAGATAGATAGATAGATAGATAGATAGATGAGAGACCCCACTGAGTGGACCGTGTGGAGATGGGAATCAATGGAAACTGCAAGAGGAATCTTTATTTTAATATCCAGCATGCTGGGGTCACAACATGGAGAGAGAATGACCTCCACTCTTGGCCGCGGGGGCCTTTTTACAGTCCTCAGGGCAGCCGCCATTAGGCACAATGTGATTGGCAGAACAGTGTTACCTTTAAACTAATTGGTTGTTGGGGATGAGGTAGGTGGTCAATAGACTCTGGGCCTTTCCTAGCTGTAGGGACCTCCCTGTGGTCTAAGGAATGGAATTTAGCCTCTCTCTTCTGGGAAGGGGGAACACTTGCCCTTCTGGGAGGGGCAAGTGCTCTATGACCTTTCCACAGTTCCTGAGTTAACCCTTTCAGATAGATAGATGATAGATAGGTGATAGATAGATAGATGGATAGATAGATAGATAGATAGATAGATAGATGGATGGATGATAGATAAGTTGCCTCTAGGAGTGTGTTCCTTTTCAGACCAAACAGGTTCAGTGACCTCCTATCTGATACAAAGAGAGGGGGCAGACAAGAAAGTAGGTTGCTCATTGACTATTTTGTGTTTAGAATTTAGATCTTAAACAAAGATGAAGCTCTCAGTCAATACTCACCTGTCAGATAAGTGGAGTTATTTTTGATCATTAGAACTTTGTAAGTAGACACATGCCATACAGAATTTTGAATTTGAGTGTTTGTTCAAACATTGACACCTCCTCATCTATGGACACATATCCCATGCCGTTGTTTCAAAAAGTTTGTTTATAAACATCTTGCAACCCTACCTTTGTTTCAAAAGGTTATATTACCTCCTATGACTATGTTGTCATGGCTACCGTTGTCATGACAGCCCTCATGCCCGTCTTGCAACCAAGTCTTTGTTCCAGAAGGTCCTGATGACTAATTTGTTATGCTTAGGTTCTGCGCCTTTAATGCCACCTATTTTTCCTGCCAGCTTCCACATTTGGACCCCCTCTACCCCTGAGCTATATAAAAACAAAACAAAACAAAACAACAACAACAACAAAAACCCTTTTCTTCCTTATAGCCTATGCTGATTTCTTAAACTCTAGGTTCGGGGAGAAATAGTCCAAGTATACAAATAAAGAAGCATACCTTAGTTAATATGGCTGTGATGACTTGGGTTGGTGGTCTTTTTCTTTACATCTTTGGAATTAACATATCCTAATTGTCCATTTCTCCCTAGGTGACTAAAAACTATGATACTGAGGTGAACAAGGAGTTAAACACTTGTGACCCCAGAAACTGGCAGGGTAAGACAGGATGCTGAGAATTTGAGGCCAGTGTGTGCTACATGATAATTCCTTGTACAAATAAACAAATAACAAAAACAAAAACAATGAAGATGACATCACCGAGGGTGTGGGGTCATATGGATATTTGTAATCTCTGGACATTTTCATGAGATTTTTCCTGTGCGTTCAGCCAGGTCTGAAGGATTGATTTCATTCCAGGGAAAGTCCTTGACATAGTGACTTCCTTTCCAGAAGATTCTGTTTAATATGCTAATGCATTTTGTCAAGTTGCAATATCTTTTCCCAAAAACTTAAATAAGTATTTTATTGGAAACATTTTTCATGTTTAAAATTGAATCGCAATGCTCACTTCATTTCGTATTCATTTGATTATGTGAGTGGCCATTTTTAACCAAGCATATAATAAGACAAAACGAATTATGGCTGGTCCATTTAATAGTATTTCCCTCGTGTACATATCAGAAATATTTTACTGCTTATACTTGTAGTATACATAATACTTTGATAGCTAACATTAAAAATTCATGTTAGCCATCCCCATTAGAAATAACTTACCTCATCAAATATTTCTGCAAGTCTCTAAACATGAGAATCAAACAAATCATTCTCATATCTGTCTTTTCCCACTGATTTCCTTAGGCACCTGTGCATTGCTCTGTTTATTTCATTGGGAATCCTAAGGGACTTAAATCCATCAATCCCAATAATCACTCTACAATAAAGGTTGAGAGATTGGACTTGTTAATTATAGAATAGGAAAGCTGAAAGATTGTGTACGCTATTCCAATGCTGACATATTTATTAATTTATTTAGTGTGTATATGTGTGGTACCATCCCCAAGTGGTGTGTGTGTGTGTGTGTGTGTGTGTGTGTGTGTGTGTGCGATATGTGTTTGGGTCACAGCATTTATATAGAAGTCAAGGAATGAATTCATGGAGTCAACTCTCTCCTTCCATGTTTGCATGAGTCCTAGGTTGCCAGGCTTACCCAGAAAGCAGCCTTGCACACTGAGACATCTCAATGCTGGCATTTTAGATTCCATGCTAAGGTTGATGTTTATCCCCCCCCCCCCCGGGCTGCCCCTTTAACTACAACCGAAGAGTGTGGTTGCCCATACCCCTGCTCCCTGTCCACCCTCAGCAAGGAGATCATATTCCACTTTCTTTATCAACAGCTGCTTTGGAGAACTCTGGCCTGTGAAGGCAACAGCTGCAGATCATTTTCTTAATTACCGTAGAAACTTCCAGAGATCTGGATTACGCTCACATGCTAGCAAAAGGCCTTTCAGCAGAGAGTATAAAAAGACTCAGCACTTTGAGACTCTTGGAAACCTTACCACAAATCCTTTCCTACTCTACCTGTTAATGTTGCATGATTCTTCCAAGGCTTTTGGGAACAGTGACTATTTAACTCAGCCTCAGCTGTTGAGTGCTTGCCTTGCAAACGTAAGTACTTGGGTTCAGTTCTGCACACCAGAAAAGAAAACAAACAAACAAAAAACAAAAACAAACAAAAAACAACAACAACAAAAAAAAACAGAGGTCTGATTTTTACTCTTAAACTAAACCTCAAAAGTTCCTAGCACCATTTCTTTTCTTTTCTTTTTTAATTTATTATTTTATTCATATGAGTACACTGTAGTTTTCTTCAGACATACCTGAAGAAGGCATACAATCCTATTACCGATGGTTGTGAGCCACCATGTGATTGCTGGGAATTGAACTCAGGATGTCTGGAAAAACAATCAGTGCTCTTAACCACTGAGCCACCTCTCCAGCCCCATTAAAAGAGAGAGAGAGAGAGAGAGAGAGAGAGAGAGAGAGAGAGAGAGAGAGAGAGAGAGAACGGCAGTTTTTTTTTTAAAGATGTGTTTATTTTATTTATGAGTGCACTGTAGCTATGTTCAGACACACCAGAAGAGGGCACCAAATCTCATTACAGATGGCTGTGATCCACCATGTGGTTGCTGGGAATTGAACGCAGGAAGAGCGGTTGGTGCTCTTAACTGCTGAGCCATCTCTCCAGCAGCCCTAATACCATTTCTTTGTACCCTCCCTTCTTGACATTGTGAGCCACTTGCTGGCTTTTGCCTTGTCATCCGGGATTTCAGTGGGAGTGAGGAAGCCAGACAGCCTTCAGTACTTGAACACTCAACCCATCAGTGACTTAGCTGGAATGTTTTCCAGTCAGTCTTCCCCAGCCTCTCCCTCCACAGGAGGTTCTTGCCATGTTTGAATTTGTTGAGTGTGCCCGGCTGAGACTGGAAATTGTCTGGTGCTGGATTCCAACACAGAAGTTTCCCATACCTTCTAAATTGTGGTCAGTCATGGCTTCATCTCCATGTCAGACCTTGCCCATTTCCCCCAGCTATAACTTCTGCAAGAAGAGTTCCTTCCCCACAGTCTAACTCTAACTCTGGCATTACACATGTATACAGTGGCCACATGTTGCTGTGTTTGCTTTTCTAAGACATAAGCTGCAAATAGATATCCATGGAGAATACCATATTGTGACGTACAAATCCTCCTCCTAATCTGAGTGCAAAGCCAGTCCCCTCCAGACCATACCCCACAGCAATTCTAAGAAAACTTCAAATGATGGAAATACTTTAAAAACCCACTTTGTGAAACATACCAGAGAGACTTTGGGTCTAGTCCTGAGTCATATGGGAAACAGAACTGGGACAGTGGCTATTTCCTGAAGTTCAGTCAACTAGTGTACAGGACAGAAAGTTTCAAGACAATTGTCTACAGTGCTACTGTTCAGTGCGCTAGGAGAGAAGCTTAAGTATTTACAAGGAGAATTTAGTATGACTTAGGAGAACTTAGGAGGTTTTCCATTGAGAGCAAGTCTTAAACTGAGTCCTAAAACTCTTAACCTATCTGTGTGGTCACCATGGGATCTTGAATAATAAGGTATTAATTGAAGATATAGAACATTTTATTTTATTTTTTTAATTTTTATTTTCTATATTCTATGTTTACATTCCAAAGGCTTTCCCCTTTCCCAGTTCCCCCCCCACCATACGTCCCATAATTCCTCTCCCCCCCCAACTATTCCCCAATCATTCCCCCTCCCCCCACGATTTCTCTGTTCTGGGTCTACAAAACTGGATCCAATCTTTACAGGCCCAGTGTCCTCTTTTTTCTTCTTCTTGGGAATCATTTGACTTGCTAATTGTGCCTTGAGTATTTAGGGCTTCTGGGCTCATTAATATCCACTTATCAGTGATTGAATTTCATGTGTATTCTTTTGTGATTGGGTTAACTCACTCAGGATGATATTTTCCAGGTCTAACCATTTACCTACAATTTGCATGAATTCATTATTTTAAATTGCTGAGTAGTATTCTATTGTATAAATATACCACATTTTCTGTATCCATTCCTCCTTTGAGGGATATTTGGGCTCCTTCCAACTTCTGGCTATTATAAACAAGGCTGCTATAAACATAGTGGAGCATGTGTCTTTATTGTATGCAGGGGAATCCTCTGGGTATATGCCCAGGAGTGGTATGCCAGGGTCCTCTGGAAGTGGCGTGCCCAATTTTCTGAGGAATCGCCAGACTGATTTCCAGAGCGGTTTTACCATTTTGCACGATAACAGAGGCAAACAGTATCTTTTTCCAGTTTCATTTTATTTCGAGTGTGATACGGTAAAAACCCCTAGATGTTCTAAAAGGACAAACAAGTGTGTTATCAGTGTGTTAGGAATTTCCAGGTTAGTCTCTGTGCTGAGAGAGCGAGCTGGTTACTTGTGGTTGTCTTGTCTTGGCTCATTGACTGAAACGGATAGTGACTGGGACATGTGATCATTCTGTGACTTCCAGTCCAAGTTTGCCTTTGCATCTTTAGTGTCATTAGGCTCAGGATCACCACATAGCTACAACACTAATTAGCAATTCTTCCTTCTTTTCATTCCCTTGAATTATTTGCTTTATGTATGTATGTATGTATGTATGTATGTATCTATCTATCTATCTATCTATCTATCTGTCTGTATCTATGTTATCTATATATGTATCTATTTATCTATCTATATCTGTATCTATCTATCTACATATCTATGTATCTATGTATCTATGTATCTATGTATCTATGTATCTATGTATCTATCTATCTATCTATTTTTTGCCTCTCATATATGATTTTTTCCTTATAGTGGAGAGAAAATATTAACAAGTGACAGGGTTCTGGAATGCCCAGAAAAGGTTAGACAGACTGTATTATATCTGCTTGGAGAGCACAAAGAGGAACTCCATGAAAATAAATTAGTGTGATTTTTTTTTCTTTTGTCTCATATGATAAATCAGCTCCCTGGCTGGTGGCAGAAATGGGAACTGTAAAATGTCTCCTCATCTCTATGCAACAATAAAGGACCTAACAAGATAAATAGAGGAAATGCTTAAGAATGAAAGAAGAAAACTGCTCTGTGTTTTGGGGAGATATAAAGAAGGATGGGTGCTAGGAGTGGGAGGGGGTGTTCATCACATGATAGCAGCTTACCTTGGAAACCTCAAAATGCTTCAAATAAAGCGTGGCTTGCGGACGGGGCGGGCGGGGGGCTTACAAAGTCGATGAAAGCCAAAGGGTTACAGTAATGTATTTTCTCAGGTGGTCTTATAATTGCCAACCATATCCAACTAGCCAAGGGAAAGAAGGGAAGAGAAATGGGAGGAGAAGGGTAAAGAGAGGGAAGGGGAGGAAGTCAGCTGGAAAGAGGAAATCGGGCGGAGAGAGGAAGTTGGGCGGAGAGAGGAAGTCGGGCAGAGAGGGGAAGTTGGGCGGAGAGAGCCAATGCTCCTTTGCTCTAAAGATACACACACAGTATTCTGTTTAATAAAATAAGTTGACTAAAATTTATGTTTCAGTGGAACTGATTTTTATTAAATGAAAATAAGAAATCACAGACAGGAAAGGAGCTGGAAGCCGTTGTGTGGATATGAAATCAAAACCACAGGAGCCATAGATGACTTGGTTTCTTGGGGAGATGTTTAGAAGATACCGGAAGGGTCTGTGCCTATACATCACATTTGTATATTAGGATGTTTGTGTTGTTACAGCGTTTTTCAGTTCACGGTTTTCTTTTCCCAGTCTTCTCTGCATTTTTTTGTCTTTTGTAGAGTCACTCCATCAGACAGAAACACAAATTGCCCTAATCTCAGATTTAGCTGGTGGAAAATGTTTCTGTAAAAATATTGCAGCCGGGCTGATGGTGCGCACCTGTAATCCCAGCACTCTGGGAGGCAGAGGCAGGCGGGTTTCTGAGTTCGAGGCCAGCCTGGTCTACAGAGTGAGTTCAAGGACAGCCAGGGCTATACAGAGAAACCCTGTCTCGAAAAAACCAAATCAAAAAATATATATTGCTTAATGACTACAAGCTTAATAGAACCCAGGTCCCCAACATCTCAAGGCTGAATTGGGCCGATTATCCTCCATGGAATCATTTCCCCCTTATAAGGTCAAAGAACCTCCTCCCTGTGTTCTACCCTCTATGTTCCCAGTCCATGGAGTGATTGTGTCCCACTGCTGAAGTGACTTCTCTGTTTATTTTACTACATTGTATTTTTGGTTTTCTTTGGCATTATACTTCAGCTGCAAGATGGTCTCTAAATCAGACACATCATCTCCACTTTGACATCTTCTATTTTTAAAGTTTGAATTCATGTTGCACAGACACTCTAATGAAGCAATTAAGTTGAAGTAAACACTAAAAAGGACTCAGGGAAATTAAAAGAGACAACTTGAAAAATGGTTAGATAGCCCTTAATATCTACTTGCTCCTAAAGTCTTCAAATGAGAGTATTATCTGAGGTGCTCATGGAATGCCACCTGGCTTCTTCAAGGCCTCTTACCTTCTGCAAATGTTAGTTCAATAGCTTTAAATGTTTTCAGATTTTCTGTACTGTAGATGGCCAGAAGTAGAAAGATGGACATCAAACCAAGACAGATAGTTAATGATGAGCGCCTCCATCAGAGTGCCCAGAAACTACATGAATACATTCTCTGAGTCCTGCGTTCATCTGCATTTTATTTTCTTTTATCTTTATATTCTTATTCCCTTAACATTTTACTATGGCAAATAAATTCAATTTGATCCTTTGCTTCCAATGGCTTGAAAGTTGTATTGTCATGTGATATAAATGTGTGGAACACTAATCTTATCCACTAGACCCAAGGCACAAGTTGCTAAGTAAAATTCAATTGTAATTAAGTACAATTTAAATGTCAAAGTGGCCAGAAAGATACTTCAGCAGGTAAAGGTGCCTGCTGCCAAGCCTGAGAAGCTGGGGTTCATTTCATGGTGGGAAGGGGGAGCCCACTGTCTCAGGCTGCCCTCTGACCTCCACACCTATGTCTTGGCATGCATACAGAACTCACACACACAACTAAAGTAATCAAATTTAAAATGTTTTATATTTGAGAATTTAGTAAATATGTATAAGGAGATCTGATCATGGCTGACAAAATTTCCACCCTTAATTACCTAATGGTGCTCTAATTTGCTCCATACTAACTTCATACCCTGGTTTTGGTTAACTACTAACTTTAGTTACTACTGGGTGTGCATGGCTGTAGACATATGTGGAACACTAATCTGATCCACTAGACCCAAGACACAAGTTGGACCATGGGAACTCTATCTCAGCTATGAATAGTTCTTCTCCCCACCCCCTAGAAGAATCCACTGATGATAGAGCTCTTTAGTAGAGGGTGAGGCCTAGAGGCTGTCTATCCTATCTAAGCTGAAAGATTGGCTCGCTTGGTCTAGTATAGGTGTTGTCTGGGAAACGTCAGCAGCTGTGAGCCCGTGAGTCAGAAAACCATGCCATCCACATAAAGAAGACAGAATTTCACAGTACTCTTCCATATCTTCTGTCTCTTAAATTTTGTACCCTTTGTCTTGTGCCATGTTCCCTGAGCCTTGGTGGCAGTGGAGATAATGTGGCTATCCCATTTAGGGCTGAACAGCTTGGTCTATCATTTTCAGCACTTTGACTAGCTACGTGTCTCAGCCTTGACTGCTATCAACTGTAAACCAAAGCGTCTTTGATCAAGGTTGAAAGCAGCCCAAGTATGTAGGTATAAGCACAGATACTTAGAAGACAACAACATGACCACTTAGCCAATTGCTTTTTGACCTGTGAGTTGTGTGACCCCTTGTTGGTCAAATGACACTTTTACAGAGATCACCAAAAACTATCTATATAGCTATGTTTTACATTATGATTCATAACAGTAGCAAAATTACAGTTATGAAGTAGTAACAAAAATAATTTTATTGTTGGGGTCACCACAACATGAGGAACTGTGTTAAAGGGTGTGTGTGTGTGTGTGTGTGTGTGTGTGTGTGTGTTTCCCAATATCCCTGGAGAGAAAAGACACTTGTAGGTCTTCTTATTTTGTCTCTCTCCTCACAATGTCTTTTTCTAATCACCCTGTGATGTTCAATATTTCAATAGCTCTCTCAACTGCTTATGTCAAGGGGAAATTGTACACATATGTAAAACTCCAAATGCTAGGCTTTCCCTTGAGGTCACAGGAAAGTCTGTTGACTTAGTACTTAGCCGTGGCATTAACTCAAAAGCTGCTCTTCTGTGGCTCTTTCCTCGGCCATTAAGCATTTGCCCTTTGGGGACCAAGTGGAATAAAAGTAGATGGCACTCAGTGGTGCTTTGCCTTTTGAAAAATATAAATATATAAACATTAACATTTTAAAGAGTTTATTCACACAGACAGTAATACATGAGTTAGACAGTAACCAATCTCTAGCTATTGGTTGGCATTGACAAGGCCTATAGGAAACAGGCTTATAAGGCACTCACATAAGCAAGACAAAGCAAACCTATCTGACAGGAGAATGTGGAGGTTCTAGTGGTTTATGATTAAACTTGTTTCTTTTGATCCTGCTCACTGAATTGGAGTCTAGCAACTCAAGACACTAGAAGCAGCCCAGTTATGATGGCTAATCTTGTTAACTTGCCAAGATTTAGAATTACCTAGAAGTCACAAGTCCAGGCATGTCTGTGAGGAACGTTCCAGAAGTACTTTGTAACATGAATTATTTTAATGTAAGTGTAATTTGTAAATTAATCCAATGGCTGTTTTCTTTTACCTTTGCTAGTCCCTAGTAACCACATGGGAGACCAAGATTTACTTCAAGCTGTATGTACCTCCATATCTGGGAGATAGTGATTTACATTAATCCTTATGCTAATCTGGCTACTGCCCAGTCATGATCCCATTTAATACTTGCAGTTTAATATTGCTCTAGCTCTATCTGCTTCAGGTATATTTTCCCATGGCATCTTCTCCACCCCTTTCCTCATGGCTTATATAAATCTCCCTCCCTTTTTCTCTCCTTCTGCTGACTGGTGAGAATTTCTATCTGATTCTCTCTTTTGCCCAACCATTGGGTGATCAGCATTTACTGACAAGGCGGATAATAGATGGTAGGAATTGGTTACACAAACTTTAGACAGGAGATTCTAGGCATAAGCATTACAATGCCATGTCTGGACTGAAACAAGATATGAGGGCAGAGACTGGGATTGGAATAACACAAGGATAACCTTTACACAGTCTATAAAAACATTCCTATAATACTGAACTCATCTAGGAAGACCCATTATGAATATGGGTGCCACTATTTCATGGGTTGGAGTTCCATACTGCATAAATATGAGTAAGTGAGCTGAGCCCCCAGAATGTATTACTATTTGCTTCTTGACTGCAGATGCAATGGACCAGTTGCCTCGAACCCCTGCCAACATGGCTTCCCCACTATGACAGACTCCACCGTAAAATCATGAGTGAAAACAAACCCCTCGTTAAGTTTCTTTTATCAGCTAGTTTGTCGTGACGATGAGAACAGTAATTAATACACAAACCTGATGGGTTACCAAGTATCATTAGGGATTCCTATTAGTTTACTGACCATAATATCATATTAAATGTAGGAATCAATACTTAAGAGATTAGCCCATCTGTTATTTTAGAAATGTAGGTAAAAGGTACACCTTTCCCCAGGTTCATGTAATTACAAATTTAAATCTTTTTTAACAATTTGTATTAGTTTTGCCAAAGCTTTTCATAGCCAAAAACATACATAATTTTCTACAGTAGATGAAAAAAAAAAGAAACCAAATCAGGAAGAAATAAGTATACAGCCTAACTCAGATGGACTCTTTTAACCACAAAGTGCCCAGACTATTTGTAGCCTACCTGGTGAATTTCCAAGATCTTGCCGTATTCCCATTTTCTAAACTATTTCTACTTTTCTTTGTGTCTCCCATGTAGTCTTTCTTCACCATCCTTCTCACATAGGGACCAATCAGTCACTAAGTCAAGTCTATTGTTTCGTATTTCTATTTCCTAGGAGAATTTCATGATTTCATCTGCATATCCAATTGAGTATTCCCTCTCGTTATGACATCATATTGCATCTTGTTTCTCAAAATAAAACAAAAAAAAAAACCCAACAAAACAAAAACAATAAAACCAACAGATGCTAACCTCAGCAAACTTGAATCTTCCCTCCTTATAATTCTCTGGCATAAAGGAGCAGAACTAGAAAAGCAGAGGAAAGGAAGGAAGGAATGTTGGGAACAGCCCATCCTCAGCCTCTGTCCTCATCTCTCCTAGGACAGGATGCTCTGCTTCAGCTCAGCAACCCAGCGATGCCTGGGAATAAAAGTCAGATTGGATTGCTTTGAGGGTCCCTCAGCTGCAGAGCAAATTGAATAGTGAGCACATGACACTCCATAGACATGTCCTAGAATGCTCCTTTGAGCCTCCAGAAACTGGCTTCCCTACAGCCTAAGCTTCTGTTGATTTTCGCAGCCTATCTGTGAGTAATAAAAGTGATCTGCCTGCCTTGTCCTCTCCCCAGACACGGAACGTAGCAGCTGAGTCTATGCGAAATTTCCTGCCAAAAGTACAAACCTGTTAGATCTAAGAATCTTAAAAGAAATTGAAGAGATGCTTAGAACCTTCCCTTTGGACCTATCCTTGGTGCATGCAGTTCTCCAGGGGACTAGTGCTCGTACACAGTATATGCTAGACAGAAGTGGGCAGGTACTTAGAGCCCTCTATTGAGAGTGGCAAATGGTGCATGGTGTTCTCCTCCCAGGGATTGATATGGTCCCTCACCCTCTACCTCACAGCTCCGTGTCACTGATATTATGAGTATGAAGCTTCTACCCCAACCCTACATGGAATATGCTGCCCTGTGCACCCAACTTATGTCTCTTGATCTCATTGATCAGCATGAAGGAAACTTCACGACCCCCATCCCCTCTGTAGGTCTCAGTGCCCCACCCCTCGTAGCTCCACCGCCATGCTTTGGACACATGACTAAAGAAGCAGGTGCCGAGATGGGAATGGGCATAAGCTGAGTAGCCAATTTCATTGGGATCATGTATCTTGGGAGACGTGATGCAGAGAAGCTGGAGGCTTATGTGTTGCCATGGGAATGCCAGGAAGGAAAAAGGATACTGAAATTTTGAGGTTGTCAGATAGCTCAATGTTAAATTCACTATCTACCTCTTAGGAGTAATCTAAAGCTCTCATAAGATTTTACCCATGCTTTTGTTTATTTTTTTCTTTTTTATTAGATATATTTTTTATTTACATTTCAAATTATTTCCCCTTTCCTGATTTCCCCCACTGAAAATCCCATAAGCCCTCTCCTCTCCCCCTGCTCCCCAATCAACCCTCTCCTGCTTTCCTGTCCTGGTATTCCCCTACACTGCTGCATCGAGCCTTTCTAGGCCTCTCCTCCCTTTGATGTCCAACAAGGCCATCCTCTGCTGCATATGCATCTGGAGCCATGTGTAAAACCATGTGTATTATCTGGCTGATGGTTTTGTCCCTGGGAGCTCTGGGAGTACTGGGTGGCTCATATTCTTGTTCCTCCTATGGTGCTGCAAACCCCTTCAGCTCCTTGGGCCCTTTCTCTAACTCCCCCATTGGAGACCCTGTGCTCAGTTCAATGACTGGCTGAGCGTGTCCCCCTCTGTATTTGTCATTGTTTATTCTTCTTATGACACATATGGATACCTAACTTATATTGAAGTGATTGCCTGCCTGTTGTCTTTGTTTCCATTGTGACTGTGGAACAATTTTTTTTGCAACCTATCAGTGAGTAGCTACGAAATCAATAAAACAGGAGCACAGCCATAAATACACAAAGATGTTAAGTAGGTGATATGACCCAGAGAGAGTTTCCTCCAAGCAGACACTCATGATGGGGAGAAGGCAGGCATGTGGCAGTGACAAGTACAATCTGCTTAGGTTCTGTGGTGTGAAAACCAAAAGGTCAAAGGACAAGGATTTGGTATGTGAGTCTCAATCTCAGCTTATACTAAAATACTCTAGTGGGGAAATACTCTTTCTGTCTCTCTCTGTCTCTCTGTCTCTCTCCCTGTCTCTCTCTCTGTCTCTCTCTCTCTCTGTCTCTCTCTCTCTGTCTCTCTCTCTGTCTCTCTCTCTCTGTCTCTCTCTGTCTCTCTCTCTCTGTCTCTCTCTCTCTCTCTCTCTCTCTCTCTCTCTCTCTCTCTCTCTCTGTGTGTGTGTGTGTGTGTGTGTGTGTGTGTGTGTGTGTGTTGTGGTGTGTGTGTCTGTTTATCTCTATCTGTCTATCTTGTATGTTTGGTGTTTGTGTGTCTCTGTGTGACTGTGTGTCTGCGTTTAGATCCAAAGCCATAAGAAACAGCAAAGCAAGTTTAATCTCAGGCCATGGAAAGATGGAAAACTCCACAGAGGGAGGGAACCAAACCACTCAATGCTTGAAGTGTTAAGGCTTCAGATGGTGTTAATGTGGATAAATGAACTTTGCTAAGAGATACCAAGGATTATCAGCATCAAAGAAGGAAGATTCCCTAAAGCCAATCCCTTGTTTTAGATATTTAGCCTTGAAAACCAAGAGTGTCTGTTGTTTTAAGCCTCTTAGTATGCGGTGCTGATGGAAGCCCCCTGGAAACTAACACTCCAGAGTCTATGTTATACCAGATTTTTATTTGAGCGAGCGCTTTAGCAGAGAATACACTTCAAAGGAATAATGCTACACCATTCCCCTGGGTTACCAGGTCTATCCTGATGTAAGTGGCCTGCTTGAAGAATTTTTTTCCAATGAACAGACTAACTATTGAGATGTCAGCACCAGCTAAGTTATGGTGATCCCAATGGCAAAAATATAGGGGAAAAATAAAAGAGTAAACAGGACTGATCTTGGGACTAAGTTGAGCTTAGAAAGAAAGAAAGAAAGAAAGAAAGAAAGAAAGAAAGAAGGAAGGAAGGAAGGAAGGAAGGAAGGAAGGAAGGAAGGAAAGAAAGAAGGAAAGAAATCACCCTGAGATCATAAGACAGACTCCAGATAACAAAAGAGCTGTTCTTGTCACAACTCAGATGAGACCTCACCACCTAACTTGAGTATGAGCAGAATGCTTTTATTTTGTATCCAAAGCTGGAAACGTGGAACATATTGACTTCAGTAATAAGAAAGAGACTTCATGTTTAACTAATATACACTAGGGTCTTCTTAAGAAATGCAGTCCCTGGACATAGAAGGAGGGGGATATTATTGTTTTCCTTAGAATCTAGGACAACTAATTTACATACCATTACTATTATGTCCTAGTTTCGTCCTCCTCCTTTCCTTATTCTACATTAAGCTTTTATCAGTATATTTACTTAGCATGTTAAGATGACACCAGAGCAGCTGTATTGAATGTGTAGTTGTCTTCAGGCACGCCCCTAGCATAGATACCTGCATGTTCATCTGCCACTTGGGCTCCAGAGCTCTCAGTCTATTCTGAGACCCCCTAAATGAGAAGCATGGGTATGAAAAGACTCTTGAAGACACCAAGGAGCACTGAAGCACCGATTTTAGCCTCTTTATGCTGTTATAGAAATGCAAAAGTGTCAAGATAGGGTGATTTAAAGGAGATATATTTGTTTCTTAATGTTATTGAGACTCAGAGTTCCAAGGTCCAGGGCTCAGCATCCAGTTTGAGACTTCTTGCTGAGTCATACCATGGCAGAAAATCAGAGGCCAGAGAGTAAGGAAGCAGACAGCATCAATTCCTTTGTATGACAACCCCGTTCTGCTGAGAACCTGTCTTGGTAACAGTATTACTCCACTGCTGAGCACATGCTCCT
Source organism: Apodemus agrarius (assembly GCA_964023405.1). Lineage (NCBI taxonomy): Eukaryota > Metazoa > Chordata > Mammalia > Rodentia > Muridae > Apodemus > Apodemus agrarius. The sequence goes on along the minus strand of OZ030027.1, from coordinate 22,844,712 downwards.
TAAGAACCATCTGCCTCAACTTCAAAGACAGAAGCAAAATCAGTGGTGTTTCTACTAAGATTGCTTTTCTGCTACTTCCTGGATCACTGCAGGATGAGAGACTAGGGCTAAGGACTCAGCTACAGGCTGAGGGCACTCTTCTTCCTGCTTACCTCTCAGAACTCTTCACACAGTTAGTGCCCTGGTCAGCCTGGGTCTTCTTTTCTTATTAAAAATCAGATGGGCATAGGGAAGGGTGAGATGGGGTGGGGCCTGTTGCTTTGCATGTGTTAGGCCCTGGGTTTGGTACTCATCACCACATACACATATTCCTGCAATTCCAGAACGTGGGAGGTGGAGATGGGAGGATAAAAGAGTCCAAGGCCATCCTAGACTACATAGAGAGTTTGAGGCCATCTTGAGCTATAGAAAGCCCTGTCTCAAAACAATAAGAACAGGGAGAGAATGAAGGGGAACAAGAAGAGAAGAAAGTAGTGGGGTTGGGGGAAAGGAGGCAGGGAAGAGGAGGAAGGACTAGAGAACAAAGAAGGGGGAGAAGAGAAGGAGAGAAAGGAGAGGAGGGGACGGCAGTGGTAGGTAGTAGGCCCCACCTGGCATTGATAAGAACTCTTCACTGACATTGCTGAGGCTGACCAACACCTTTGACTCCCGGAGGAATGACACCTGTGTAGGGATTCCCAGTTGTCATGCAGTTATAGAGTAGGTGTCCGGATCCCGTTCCATAAGGGTAAAAACAAAGCAGTCTTACTATCTTACCTGGTATCCCGTGTCAGCCCGAGACTTGGCATTCCTTGTTTGTTTCTTCTCTAGAGGAGTCTCCATAATGCATTGTAGTAGGGTGAAATTTTCTTCTTGTTCTTGTTCTTGTTCTTGTTCTTGTTCTTGTTCTTGTTCTTGTTCTTGTTCTTGTTCTTGTTCTTGTTCTTGTTCTTGTTCTTGTTCTTGTTCTTGTTCTTGTTCTTGTTCTTGTTCTTGTTCTTGTTCTTGTTCTTGTTCTTGTTCTTGTTCTTCTTCTTCTTCTTCTTCTTCTCCTCCTCCTCCTCCTCCTCCTCCTCCTCCTCCTTCTCCTCCTCCTCCTCCTCCTTTTTCTTCTCCTCCTCCTCCTTCTCCTTCTCCTCCTCCTCCTCCTTCTTTTTCTTCTCCTCCTCTTCCTCCTTCCCTTCCTCCTCCTCCTTCTTCCTCTTCTTCTTATCATCATCATCATCATCATCATCAACAACATCATCATCAATATCATCATCAACATCAGCAGCAGCAGCAGCATTTCCTCTGTTTTATTGAAAGTTAATAAGGAAAAATATGCCTGGCTAATTGTGTTCAACTACCAATAATAGTTCGTGTTACAATCACCCACCATCATATAATTCATATTTTCTTCTATTTAATATGAGAGAATATTAGGGGAAACAGTCATCTAATGTTTTCCAGCAGTGAATCGACCAATGGATGGAACTTAAGTGTAACAGGAGAGAATTGCTTGTGCCCTTACAGAGCCACCACAGCATTTGACTGGAGGTGTCCCACGTGTCACCACAAGGCCAAGACATTTTATATTCATCTTTCCATTTATGATGTTACAACTTGAGTGACACAAATCTTTCAGCTCCAGAGACTACAAATATAAAACCATATGCAGATTGTTTGAGATATTTAAATTCCCCAAAAAGGCCTCTAACCAAAAAAAAAAATCCTTTTTCTAATACACTTCTATAGTTGGATTTTACCTTATATTACATTTATAGGACATACTATATAATCATATATTATATTTTTCATAGGTTATTGACTATTTTATTCATTTTAACTTTTTTCAGGTATTTAATATCTTAAATTAATTCAGTTATAAAATGAATTTGGGACTATGATCAAACACAGAAGCAATTGTTCTACAATGGTGCATTTGGTCACTATCATGATGAGGTAAATTCTCATGCTATGCAATAACTGTCTATTTATCACAGACTTCCTCCAGGAAGTTTGCTTAAGATGAGCATTATTTTCTATATGTGATATTTCTGAATCCCTCTCAAAGTGTTTCCATTTAAACATAGAACAACAAATGTGGTCAAATACCCCTGGAAGGCAATGTCTAGACCACAGGCCCACACCAACTTTAGGAGTAGATCACCCCTAGAATCATAAGAGAAAGTTAACCATCAACAGCAAGGACCAGATAAAGGACCAGATAGAAATGAATGCTGGGCTCCTGTGCAATCCATTGTAGAAGGAATCTCATTCTAATAAATATTTCATTTAAAAATATTACTTATGAGACACAGTGCCCTATAAAATTTAAGCTCTCAGACTACTGTCCTAAATGTCATGCAAATATAGAAACTCAAGTTGAAATATTTATCTGAAATGTGCCTATCAACAGGCAAGCTTGGGCTAACGCAGTCATTTGCTAGCATGGTTGGAGGAAGTGGTTCAGGAGATTTGGTTTATTATTTGCTTAGAACAATTTGGGAGAGGTTTGGAGTCCTTTAAGCCCCAATACTTACCACCAACCACATACTCATTTCTCTTAGGAAATGGTTCTCAAAGCAACTACATTTACTTTTAAGAAAGCTGTTATCTGAGAACATGGAAAGCAATGAAGGACATTATAATTGATTTGTTTAAAAAAATGAGCAACTGGTGGGACTTTTGCCCAAACATGAAATTCAAGTAGTCTGTACTCATGAGAAGAAAAAGAAGAAAATCAAGACTCTAGGAAGCAGACACTAGACATCCACACATATATTCTCCATTGCTGTTATTATGTGACTCGACCTCACTGGCTCATCTACAAAACTTGCTATCACTTTGAGAGTGTATGTTTATGAGCAACATATGTTAAACCTGAAGAAGATATTTGATTCAGAACTTGGCCACTATGATATCTGATGTGGAACACAGATGTCCTAAATATGGAAGAAAGCTGAAAGGAAATGTGGGGAAGGTTTAGGAGATAGGAAGAAGAGGAACAAAAAGGGAAAGAAAAGTCAATAGAGACATCTCTGTGACAGCAAGAACAAAACTCATAGAGTTCTTAGTAGGCAAGAAACTGCAAGCAGATTCTAGGTCAATGCTTTTTAGACATCAAGATACAGGAAGCCTAGCATATGATTTCACCAGAACTGGGAAAGATGTGCTTCTCGTGAGATTAGGGTACCTTTTTTCTAAGTCCTCTAAGAGCCTAGTTTTTATTTAGTGTCTCAAGCTTAGATGCTAAAAGGCCCTGCCTCACTTCTTTGCCTTGATCTTTGACAGTCATCAAAATTAAGACACACCTATAAACAAGGAGGACGACAACTGCGTTGTGTCACATGCCCACAACTGAAATCAAGTGTTAGGCAAGCATCTGGAACAGCAGGGACCTCTCCTCCATAATACAGGAAGTCCCAGTGTGCAGGACTCCATTTACATTTTCTCTGCTCTATATTCCACACTGAATCTTTTACTGTATGAAGACCTTGAGCCCAAGGTAATTGATCAGTACATGATTTTAAAAGACTTATGGGGCTGGAGAGATGGCTCAGTGGTTAAGAGCACTGACTGCTCTTCCAGAGGTTTTGAGTTCCAATCCCAGCAACCACATGGTAGCTCACAACCATCTGTAATTCTGGTGTGTCTGAAGGCAGTGACAGTGTGCTTACATATAATCAATAAATAAAATCTTTTAAAAGTCTTAAAAGTTCAGTCCCATGGATGGAACCATCCATTATAGAAACCATAAATCTAGGATGTTCTGCAATGGAAGGTGTTCTGACACTGTCATGGTCCAACCACAGGATAGATGCCTCTAGTTCTCCAGCCTGATTCATACATATTTGGACACTTCTCCAGAGTCCCACATCTTAGACCACTCAGCTGTAATTTCTGGGGGCCAACCTTACCAGTCTGTTGTCATAGTGCCTTGGGACATAGAGCTGAGTACTCCAGGCTCAATCTGGCCTTGTGGCATATCATTTCATCCTTTCAGAGGAAACTGTCACTCAAAGCTGTAAAGAAGTTACTCAAGGTCACTGAGCTAAATGAGGTTCTCAGCCAGTTTGACTAAATGGAGACCATATGTTCCTTCCGCATCACCCCTCAGCCTCCTATTAATTTATATTCTGAACCATTCTAAAAAGAATTTGAGGTTGTGAAGTTAATGAGTGAATTCCAGTGTATAAATTAGCCTCCTGTGCATTTGTGTGTTAGGGGCAAATTCCATTGAGGTTAATCCTAATGATGAGCGTGCCTTCACTATTAAAATCCAGACATCTGTCTCATGGGGAATTTTCCAAAATGCCAAGTACCATAACACCAGCTGAAGCAATCAGAGACCTTTCTGGGAGCCATGATGGGGAAGTGTGGCTTCCACAGGTGTCTGTGTAACCAGGCACTGTGGGGAGTGCCACTGACAGACGGAGGTCCAGCTGTAATTACCCTCCCCTCTTTACAAGTCACCTTAACAGCAAATTGGATTTAGATATTAGACCTTATCTAAAAAGACAGACTTGCATCAGAGAGCTATGTGGGCGAGTCTTTAAACTCATACCTACCTTATCTTGCTCTAGGGCAGTTTTGCCCCATCACTAGCGTGGAGAAGCATTCTTAGGTTGCTCCAGTGTACCCAGTAGATCTTGATTTCATTTGCTTCACTGATATAATCAACCCTGCCTCCTAGGACTCAAAGAAGTTCTCTCTGGGTCCTTTTAACGAAGAACTTTGAAACTTTCTGTTTTAGTGGGTCTGTTTTACTGGCTTTCTATCTAGATTGTTATCCACCTGCATCCCGAATAATGCTGGCATCGCTCCCTGCAGCGCGCATGGGTAGATTTCCCATCTATGCCTCCACAAGCAGTAGTTTTCTTTCACTAAAAGAATAGGGAATTATCCTCATATGGATAAGTCCCTTTTCACTTGGCTCAATATTTGTTAATAGGGTAGTGTTTGAGAATATATTTAATGAATTCAGAGCTAAGCAACAGATTTGGCAACTTCGGGGTTATTTTTTGTATTTTTTAACATAATTATACTAATTATTAAATGGGTTTTGTTCTCTTCAGCATCTTAACTAATGGCTAATGTAGTCTCTCTCTCTCTCTCTCTCTCTCTCTCTCTCTCTCTCTCTCTCCCTCCCTCCCTCCCTCCCTCCTTCTCTCTGTATATGAGTGCTCTATCTGCCTGTTCAACGGCTTATCAGGGAGGGTATTAGATATCAGTATAGACGGTTGTGAGACAGCATGTGGTTGCTGGGACTTGAGCTCAAGACCCCTGGCAGAGCAGACAGTGCTCTTCACCACTGAGCCATCTTTCCAGCCCGAGAAACTATGATTTTAAACATGTTTCCCCAATCTATCTAAGCCTCAGTTTCTATGCTTTGCTAAGAAGAGTGATTGAATCTACGCTGTGATATCTAGGGAAATATGTATTAGGCGCATAGTATCAGTTTTCGAACAGAGATAAGTGCTTAGAAAATAGTATCTGTTGCTATTCATTAAAATTACTCTCCTTAAACAAATGAGACGATGTGAACTGTTCTTTGTATGGTAACGTGTAAGAGAATAATTGTGCATCCAAAGTTAATGGGTTCAGGTTCTGGTTAGTGTCTATGGGTTTCCGGCATCCTAATTATTCCCTTTACAATTAATATATTTCACAGTAGGCTGACAAGGTAATTTCTCTAAAATCTTGCATTAATCTGGTTACACCCTTCTCAAAAGTCCTCAATGTCATACAATTCAAATACACATTATTCAAATTAAAGCAGCCTAATTCTATTCAAAAGTCAGCAAAAGGCCTGAGGAGATGGCTCAGTCCATAAGATACTTGGCACACAAGCTTGAGGATCTGAGTTTGATTCCCAGAAGCCACATTAAAAAGGCAGAGCATGGCAACATGTATTTACAGTCCCAGCACTGATGAGGCAGAGACAAGCAGATCCCAAGGTCCACTGACCAGCCAGCCTAACCTAACTGGCAAGCTTCAGGCCAGGAAAACACCCTGTCTCCAAAAGTAATATGGAAGGCTCCTGAGGGAAAATATTGAGGTTGTCCTCTGACCTTCATGTATTCCTGCATATACATATATGCACTCGTACACCCATGTATGCAACACACACACACACACACACACACACACACACACACACACACACATGAAATACTGACTCTAAAGAGTCTACCAGAGGGTTTAGGACATTATTTGACACACTATGTCTTGCTTTGTCCCTTCTTCTTTAAGTACTACCCAAGTTCAGTTAGAATTCCCGGCACATCAATGTTTCATGGACCTTTCTAGTATTTCTCACCTCCATCTCTCTTAGGGTTTTCACTGCTGTAAAGAGACACCATGACCTAGGCAACTCCTATAAAGGATAACATTTAATTGGTGCTGGCTTACAGGTTCTGCAGTTCATTCCATAATCATCATGACGGGAGGCTTGGCAGCGTTCAGTCAGGCAAGACACTGGAGGAGATGAGTGTTCTCCATCTTGTTCCAAAGACAAACAGGAGAGGACTGGCTATGGGCAGCTAGGAAGAGGGTCTCCTGTGGGGCAAGCGGACCGTACCACCAGACAGAAGAACTGGAAAATCTGATCAAGGTTCAAAACCCCAGTAAATGTCACAGTTCGGAATGGGAGGCATTATAACCAGTTCCCCGTCAAGCTCTACCTGTCCTAGAGCATATAATCATGACACCTCTCTAAGAGTACTATCACAACCAGTCATATAGTATAAAAACCTAGAGTTTGACATGCTAATGGGGTAGCAGGATAGGCCCAGAGTGTTAAGCCAATTAGCTTACCTTCCTGGGCATCCCTTTCTGCAAAAAAATATTTAATCCCTGGTTCACCCTGTGTAAGACATATGCATTCACCTCTGCCATAAATAAAGCAGGTTGAATAAACAAGGACCATCCCCTTCATCAAGGTTCATAGGGGAGAGGGGCAGGAATGGGAGGAGAAGAGGCCTTTGCTTCTGTGCCTCTCTTCCAGTGTCTCAGTACTTTCAGCACTTACTAGAAACCAAACCAGAGTCCACACCTCCCCCACCCCCACCAGCCTGGCACAGCCATCCCCTTCCCTGCTGGCTCGAAGGGGGAAGTGCCGAGGTCCCCAGCAGCATCTGGGTACAAAGGAAATTAATAACCACAACATCTGTCTCAGAGCCTACTGTTTCTCACCCAAGAGAACACACGCTGAGATCCCTACCTTGAACTGCATTTTGCCTTCCCTGAGTGGCATGTCAATGTGCCAGCAGCCCAGGGCCTGGGCAGACAGGCAGCTGGACATCAGTGACACACTTCTTCCAACAAGGCCACACCTACTCCAACAAGGCCACACCTCCTAATAGTGCCACTCCCTGGGACAAGCATATTCAAACCACCACACCATACACTATTAGCTCTTCTGTCAAAACCTGGCATTTCACCCAAATCTGACTCAAATGTTAATACACCCATAGCTCTTTGCTTGTAACTCCCACTGGAGGTAATTCTTAGGTTTTTTTTCTGGATACTTTTTCTTCCCACTTTTTGGTTATTTTATTGTACTCACCTAGGACTCTATAAATATTCCACGCTGCTTTTGAAATACTGCTAAATGCACTGCTATAGGAACAATGATCCCTTAGAGGCCAACACATTTCCAAGCTTAGGAACTGACTCAGGCTTGGATGTGTGAAGGAAAATCGTGGGCTCCATGGATCAGCAGACACAAATTTGAGTCTTATCTCTGAGATTCATCACTGATTAACATCAGTGAGAATATCGCTTATAGACGACTGCTAATACCCATCTTTTAAAGACTTTCTTCTGTAGATCCTAATTAGCAGGAAAAATATGTCTCCTAGCAAACTGGGTGTTCCAAGCAAATGGTAAGCCTTCTTTTGTTAATGGATTGGGGAGAGTATTGTGTCTGTGCTGAAAGTTCGCACAGGCTGCCTGATATCTGGATGCTAATGTCAGTCAAGGCTGACTGTCAACCTCTAGGAGCCATTTTGCCTTGAGAAGCTCAGTCCAATTCTTCCTAAAAAGCATGCATTGTATTCAGAAAGCCAACCATCCAAATGGGTAGTTCTTTTGACTCAGTTGTCATAGAAAAGCCCATGTCTCTGTGAGAAATTGACCTTTGCTTTGCTTAAAAGTGAGCTGTCCCATCATCTCTTAGTCTGAGGAAGAGGAGTTTGACATCTTCAATTTGTAACAGATGAACACAAGACTAGGCCCATTGTTTAAATATCTCAAATGTAGTTAATGATGCAACTTGGTTTGGACACAGAAAGGGGCCTCATGTAGCACTAAGGCATAAAATATTAGATTTGTATCTTGTGTTACCTTTCCGCCTAGCCGCAGGTAATGCCCTGTTCAATACAATGACTCCAGACTCATTTCACTGGGAAGCTGCTTTTGCTTTTGAACCAGGGGATGGGGAATTTACAACGAAGGCAGTAAAATATGTTCTCATTGTGTAGATGGTAAGGTTGTGTATTGTTCTATAGTAGAATCAATTTGCTTAACTCCTCCAAGCCTTAAAAAAAAAATCTCTTCACAGCAGATAAGACACAGGCACTGCTTTTCTTGTAGCGAGAAAATTGGAGTACAGTTAGATGAAAGCTATGTCTAAAAGATAAGACACGCATTTTCAATTTGCATTTGGATGCTTTTTGACATCGTATAGGCTCAATCAAAGTAAAGTTCTACAAGCCTTAGAATATCAAAGCAGAAGAATGCAGAACAATATGTAGGGGCTGCGGCTTTCTCTTTTATCTGTACATCATTCAGGTGCCAAAAATGTGTCAGCATCCCTCCTGGCTTTTTTTTCTTACAATTTTTATTAGATATTTTCTTTATTTACATTTCAAATGTTGTCCACTTTCCTGGTTCACACCCCTCCCAGACCCCCATCCCATCCTCTCTCCTCCTGCTTCTATGAGATTATCCCATCAAGGCTTCACAGGACCAAGGGCCTCTCCTCTCACTGATGCCCAACAAGGTCATCCCCTGCTACATACGCAGCTGGAGCCATGGGTCCCTCCATGTATGTGTATTCCTTGGTTGGTGGTGTAGTCTCTGTGAACTCTGTGGAGTTTGGTTGGTTGATATTGTTGTTCTTCCTAAGGGGTTACAAACCCCTTCAGCTCCTTCGGTCCTTTAACTCCTCCATTAGGGACCCCATGATCAGTTCACTGGTTGGCTTTGAGTATCCTCCTCTGTATTTATCAGGCTCTGGCAGAGCCTCTCAGGAGACAGCTATATCAGGCTCCTGTCAGCATGCACTTCTTGGCATCCACAATAGTTTGGTTTGGTGACTGTATATGAGATGGATCGCCAGGTGGGAAGTCTCTGGACTTTCCGTCAGTCTCTGTTCCATACTTTGTCTCTGTATTTGCTCCCGTGAGTATTTTGTTCCCCATCCCCCTTTTTTTATTTTTTTTCTTTATTTTTTATTTTTCTATATTCTTTGTTTACATTCCAAAGGCTTTCCCCTTTTCCAGTTCCACCCCCACCATATGTCCCATAAGTCCTCCCCCCCCCCCCGTCCATTCCTCAATCACCCCCCACCCCCCACCATTTCTCTGTTCTGGTACTCTCCTACAAAACTGGATTTAGTGTTTTCCGGGCCAGGGTCCTCTCCTTTCTTTTTCTTGGGAATCATTTGACTTGCTAATTGTTCCTTGAGTATTCAGAGCTTCTGGGCTCATTAATATCCACTTATCAGTGATTGCAATTCATGTGTATTCTTTTGTGATTGGGTTAACTCACTTAGGATGATATTTTCCAGATCCAACCATTTGCCTACAAATTGCATGAATTCATTATTTTTAATTGCTGAGTAGTATTCCACTGTATAAATATACCACATTTTCTGTATCCATTCCTCTGTTGAGGGACATCTGGGTTTGTTCCAGCTTCTGGCTATTATAAATAAGGCTGCTATGAACGTAGTGGAGCATGTGTCTTTATTGCATGCAGGGGAATCCTCTGGGTATATGCCCAGGAGTGGTATGACAGGGTCCTCTGGAAGTGTCATGCCCAATTTTCTGAGGAACCGCCAGACTGATTTCCAGAGCAGTTGTACCATCTTGCAATTCCACCAACAATGGAGAAGTGTTCCTCTTTCTCCACATCCTCGCCAGCACTTGTTGTCTCTGGAGTTTTTAATCTTAGCCATTCTGACTGGTGTGAGGTGGAATCTCAGGGTTGTTTTGATTTGCATTTCCCTGATGACTAATGATGTTGAACATCTCTTAAGGTGCTTCTCAGCCATCAGAATTTCTTCTGGTAAAAATTCTTTATTTAGATCTGTACCCTATTTTTAATAGGGTTATTTGGTTCTTTGGGGTCTAACTTCTTGAGTTCTTTGTATATATTGGATATTAGCCCTCTGTCAGATGTGGGGTTGGTGAAGATCTTTTCCCAATTTGTTGGTTGCTGATTTGTCCTTCTGACAGTGTCTTTTGCCTTACAGAAACTTTGTAATTTTATGAGGTCCCATTTGTCAATTCTGGATCTTAGAGCATAAGTTATTGGTGTTCTGTTCAGGAACTTTCCCCCTGTGCCCATGTCCTCCAGAATCTTCCCCAGTTTCTTTTCTATTAGTTTCAGTGTGTCTGGTTTTATGTGGAGGTCCTTGATCCACTTGGAGTTGATCTTAGTACAAGGAGATAAGAGTGGATCAATTCTCATTCTTCTGCATGTTGACCTCCAGTTGAACCAGCACCATTTGTTGAAAAGGCTATCTTTTTTCCACTGAATGGTGGTAGCTCCTTTATCAAAGATCAAGAAGGACCAAAGCATCCACACTTTGATCTTCCTTATTCTTGAACTTCATGTGGTCTATGAATTGTATCTTGGGTATTCCGAGCTTTTGAGCTAATATCCACTTATCAGTGAGTGTATACCATGTGTGTTCTTTTGTGACTGGGTTACCTCACTCAGTGTATTTTCTAGTTCTATCCATTTGCCTAAGAATTTCATGAAGTCATTGTTTTTAACAGCTGAGTATTTCATTGTGTAAATGTAGCACATTTTCTGTATCCATTTCTCTGTTGAGGGACATCTGGGTTCTTTCCATCTTCAGGCTATTATAAATAAGGCTGCTATGAACATAGTGGACCATGTGCCCTTGTTATATGTTGGAGAATATTTTGGGTATATGCTCAGGAGTGGTTATAGCTGGGTGCTCGTGTAATACTATGTCCAATTTTCTGAGAAACCTCCAGACTGATTTCCAGAGTGGTTGTATCAGCTTACAATCCAACCAACAATGGAGGAGTGTTCCTCTTTCTCCACATCCTCGTCAGCATCTGCTGTTACCTGACCTTTTGTTGTTAGCCATTCTGACTGGTGTGAGGTGGAATCTCAGGGCTGTTTTGATTTGGACACTGTCAATAGGACAAAATGGCAACCAACAGATTAGGAAAAGATCTTTACCAATCCTACATCCAGTAGAGGGCTAATATCCAATATATACAAAGAACTCAAGAAGTTAGACTCCAGAGAATTAAATAACCCTATTAAAAATGGGGTACAGAGCTAAACAAGGAATTCTCAACTGAGGAATATCAAATGGCTGAGAAGCACCCTCATGGTTTCTAAATATATAAATAATGTGGTTTTCCTCAGAAAACCACAGTTGCTTGATTTCATGTTCATGTTCTTCAAAATCAATAAACTATGCTGCAATCTACTGCCTGGCAAAGTTAATAATTTTTTTGAGATAAAATGGGCAATCATGTTAAGAATAAAATTCCCTCCTTGGATGAATATTTCAGAGCACCCTTTCCTAGGTTCCCATCTGAGGGAAATAACTCACTGTTACATAATTTGTGTGTGCGCAGTTATGTAATAAATTATCAATTTGAAAGTCACAATTTGAGATATTTAAGTGCCTGAGACAAAAAAGTTAACTCATTCATGTACTTCTTGGGAAAAAGCAGAATCTTCTTCTTTAATGTTTTATGGCTCAATATTGGGTGAGCGGGAAGAAATACAATCTCTACGCTCATTGTAGGATTTTTGCTCTCTTAGGCCTGGCGGTTGACATGAACAGGGTTGGAGGTTCAGCTCCGTCAGCTGAAGTTTGCCTAACATGTCTGAGGCCCTCCAAAGCAAAATTCCCAAACCATTGGAAGATACCATCAAGAGAAAGCAAAGGCCATGGTAGGCATGGTTGAATCATCCTCTAAGCCTATGGAAACCCTTACTTACTCTTACTAGGTTAACTCTTACTAGGTTAAAATTTTATCTGCAGTCTCCAGTCAACTGAAACCCTTCCCTGGTTATAGGAAACAGATGAAGTAGAAGACATGGAACTGGACATTCCTCATGGGTCGGCAGATAGGATCCAGAAGGAATACTTTCTTCCTTGCCCTCTTGAACTGAGACAGAGGCTTACCAAGGTTTGCCTCCTGTCAGCAGTGTCCCCCTTCCCACTGACAGGTCTAGGCTGACTATATATACATTTAAGGCTAGTCTTAAACATGTATACCAGAAGCTGTGTGTCTATCAGCTCCCCTTCATTTGTTTAAGATGATCAACCCAAAATTAGAAGTGGGCACCTTCCCTATGTCACCCTTAAAACCCTCAGCCTTTCAGAGGAAAATAGATTTTTGGTCCCTCTCTGCTCTGTAGGTAGTCTTTCTATGTGTGCTTTGCTCTGTCTGTCTCTCTGTCTCTGTCTCTCTGTCTCTCTGTCTCTCTGTATTTGTAATCATTTGATGCCTGTTGCTGGTGTTATAACTAAGATTTTCCCTGCCTTGTAACTCTCTAGGAGGCAACAAATACAAACCCAATCAAGACCCCTAGAGGGTTAACAAGCAGTGTGCAGTCTAAGGGGAGTCTGTTTCCTGTTTCTCCTTGAAAGCAGGATCTCAGTTGGAGCCAGGATATTCAGCTTCAGACCCCCTGGCTGCTGGGCATGGACTGAGGAAATGGAAGTCAGAGAGCTCTCTGGAGCTGTGTAACAAACACAGATGGTCCTTCGCCCTACCTGTTCTTCAGGCATAGAACAGCAATGTGAAGCCAGAGGCTGATTCAGGCTGAAATCAGAACAGCTTTCCACCCCAAGGAGACGTGGAAAAAATTCCACACGCCAAGTGGGAAAACTCTCAGAGACTCTGGGCTTCATAGAGTTATTTCACTTCTAGTCTTCCCGAGTCCTGCACTTTCTATTCTATGAGATGCACACAAAATAAATGCTCAATTTGTAATTGGGTAAGTTACAGAACATTGGGTTTTGTGTGATGTGCATTGAACCTTTCTTCCCCTGAATGATAAACTTATTCATCCTGTTAAAAAGATTGAAAATGAATGCTGCTCTCTCCGTGTGTACTCATTCGATGATAAAGACAGATACTTGATCTTACTAACATAAGCCTTCTGTATTGATTATGAACAATCTAAGAATGTTCACAGCCATAATTAACATTAAGAATATTTGACTTTGGCCAGATCTTGCAACTGCACCTAACAAATTAGCAAAGAAGCTAAGAAGACATTCAGATGTAGCCAAAGTACGTTCTCTTTACTTTGTGTAACGATTCCTAATGTGGTTAAATATTAATGTTACATTAATATTAATAGTACACAGACGCACTGGGATGCACTTACACGGTGGAGATGAAAGTTGTCCTTCCAAACACGGAAGGCAGAAGCAGCATTTTTAAACTGAGCATCTCGGCAATTATACAACTTTTTGGTGAAAACACTTTGGACTTGAGGTGTAATTTATATGCAATAAAATGCACACCTCTCCTGGTTTCAGTTCAATGACTTTTGTCGACTTTACACATCCATTTATTGTCAGTCTTTTGAGTGCCACCAATGTTAAGCTCTTTCTCATTATGCCTTAAAATCGACTGAAAACCAGTGAGGTTGAAAATCTCCCATTTGCATGTGTTTAGTGACAGTTTTCAAATCTTTCAACTCTAGGATTTCATTTCTTTATGGACTACTGTGGCTTCTTTGTATATTATGAATGGAAAGTTTTTAAGTGTAATATATTAATTAATTAATAATTAAATATATTATCTATTTTCATTAACTGTTTTTAAAGAGCTAAAGATGCATTTTTATGAATTCAGTTTATTAAGATTTTATTTTATATTTAATCAGGTTTTGTTTTTGTTTTTTACCCTATTGACAAAAAATATCTTTGTCCTCAATGCTGTGGACTTGTATTGTTTGTGGATTTTAAAGGTAGGGACTTCAACTCCTGGACATAGGCCACTTACCCAATTCAGCCTCCTAAGGTAGCTAGATCACAGCATGTGGTGTTCTTGCTCAGGTTCAGGATGTTTTCCTGTTGAAAAACATTGTCAGCTGCTGTGAGATAAAGGTTAGGTCTCCATTTCTCTTGGGCTCTCTCTCTTTCAATATACATATATATGTTACCTTGATACAGTTCTTGAAATCAGTTTGCTCTTTTACTGAAAATATGTTGGGTCTATATATGTTGTGTTTTATAAAACCAAGGATATGTTTTGTAGAGCACAATATGGTGCAGTGGGAGGGGTACTTCCGCAGGCCCATCCTGAGGCATCCCCTCCCCCAGGTACCAGCCTTACGACGGGTCTGGTATAGAATAGAGTTTATTTGGGGATATGGGAAGGGGGTTGAGAAAGGAGTAGAGGCAGAAAAAGACAGGGGACTGAGCAGGACAGAGAGAGACAGGGAGAGGGAGAGGGAGAGGGAGAGGGAGAGGGAGAGGGAGAGGGAGAGGGAGAGGGAGAGGGAGAGGGAGAGGGAGAGGGAGAGGGAGAGGGAGAGGGAGAGGGAGAGGGAGAATGAGAGAGGGAGAGGGAGAGAGGGAGAGAAGGAGGGGAGGGGAGAGCAGGGGAGGGGAGGAAAGGAGAGGAAAGGAGGAAAGGGGAACAGATGGAGAGGGGAGGGGAGAGAGGAGGGAAGGGGAAGGGAGAGGGAGGAGGAGAAGAGAGGAGAGGAGAGGCGAGGAGAGGAGAGAGGAGAGAGGAGAGAGGAGAGAGGAGAGAGGAGAGAGGAGAGAGGAGAGAGGAGAGAGGAGAGAGGAGAGAGGAGAGAGGAGAGAGGAGAGAGGAGAGAGGAGAGAGGAGAGAGGAGAGAGGAGAGAGGAGAGGAGAGGAGAGGAGAGGAGAGGAGAGGAGAGGAGAGGAGAGGAGAGGCTGGCCAGGAACCTGTGGAGAAAGTAGGGAGAGGGGGAAGTGGAGAGAGTGAGAAAGGGGTCAGAGAGAGGGAAAGGCTTCAGAAAATCAGAGAATCAGAGAAAGTGGGTGAGACCAAACAGTCCCTTTTATAGCAAGCCAGGTCTAGCTGGCTGTTGCTAGGAAGTTTTTGGGTGGAGCATGGAAGAAATGCCAACAGTAAGAGTACAGTGGTCTCTGCCATTGATTCCTGCAGATATCTTGCAACTGACATTGATTTGGTTTTAAAATGATGCAAAGTTTTACATCTACAGTAGAACAATCCTTTGTTTTCTACAATTCTGTGTATTCCTACTCTAGAGAACAGAAGTATAATCCTCTCACCTCTGAACAGCATCAAGCCTAGCTTCTAGACTGCAGCACAGTCCTGAGGGCAAAACTCCACACTCTATATTGTGCTTTGTGCAGTCAAAGCTTTGCTAGTCACTAAACAGATTCCAAAATGCATTTGCATTTGGCTATTTTGTGTGCTTGGTGGCTTTATTGAAATGTTGCCCCACCGAAGTCCAGGCAAAAGTCTGAACACATCTGTTTTAATCTGAAAATCGATAGTGACTGATATTTTCAGGTTTTTTATATTAAATTTATTTATTCATTCACTCTACATCAGCCCTTCCTCTCTTCCCAGTACCCCCTCATGCAAGTCCTCCCTTATCCCCCCTTTTCCCTTCTCTTTTGAGACAAGAAGGCCCCCTTCTGGGTGTCACCCTCCCCAACCCCCCCATCAGAGAGTTTGTGGGCACGCGCGCGCGCACACACACACACACACACACACACACACACACAATGTCACTGCTGGACTGGGCACATCCCTCCCTACTGAGGCCAGACAAGGATCCAGAGGATCATCAGGCAGGCAGTAGGCTCAGGGACAACTCCTGCTCCAGTGGTTGGAGGACCCTTCACAATAGCCAAAAATAACATAAACACCTTGGGGGTAAATCTAACCAAGCAAGTGAAAGACCTCTATGACAAGAACTTCAACCTCTGAAGAAAGAAATTGAAGAAGACCTCAGAAGATGGAAGGAGCTCCCATAGGCAGGATCACTAGGATTAACACAGAAAAAATGGCCATCTTACCAACAGCATTCTACAGATTCAATGCAATCCCCATCAAAATTCCAACACAATTCTTCACAGACCTTGAAAGAACAATTCTCAACTTCATATGAGAAATAGGAATCCTGGCATAGCTAAATTAATCCTGAACAAGAAAAGAACTCCTGGAGGAATCACTATCCCTGACTTCAAGTTGTATTACAGAGCAACAGTAATAAAAGCTGCATGGTCTGCTTATAGAAACAGTAAGGGGGAGTCAATGGAATTGAATTGAAGACCCCAAAATAAACCCACACACCAGAAATCATATGGACATTTGATTTCTGACCAAATAGAAGCCAAAAGCATACAATGGAATAGGGAGAGCATCTTCAACAAATGGCGCTGGTCTAACTGGATATCTGCATGTAAAAGAAAGCAAATAGAGCCATAGCTATCACCCTGCAGAAAACTAATGTCCAAATGGATTAAAGACCTCAACGTAAACCAGACACACTTAATCTAGTAGAACAGAAAGTGAGGGAAAAGC
This sequence comes from Apodemus agrarius, assembly GCA_964023405.1. NCBI lineage: Eukaryota > Metazoa > Chordata > Mammalia > Rodentia > Muridae > Apodemus > Apodemus agrarius. The sequence goes on along the minus strand of OZ030027.1, from coordinate 22,827,972 downwards.
CTTGAACTTGTCAGCACAGGAGACAATTACCTGAACAGAACAGCTCAGGCACTGAGGACAAGAATTTATAATTGAGACCTCATGAAAAGTTTTTGTAAGTCAAAGGACACCATCATTAGGACAAAATGACAGTATACAGATTGGGAGAAGTTCTTCACTGACCCTACATCTGACAGAGGGCTAATATCCAAAAGATATAAAGAGCTCAAGAAGGTAGACACCAACAATCCACATAACACAACTGATTTTCTGTTTTAGCAAAAGTAGTTTAGGTCTTCCAGGTGTGTGTGTGTGTGTGTGTGTGTGTGTGTGTGTGTATGAGTGAGCATGCGTTTATGTGCCTGTGTTGAAATCTCTATTTTCAATGAAGTGCATTTCTATATAGAGGTTTAGAATCTCCTTGTCATTTTCTATCAACAAAGCCTACTGGGGCAGTGTGAAGAAAATTGTCATCTTAATGAGATTGAAATTTCTGCTGTGTGGCCATGGGAGAATGTCTACTTACTTAATTTCTCTCAAGATATTTTATAGCTATTTCATAGAAGTCTGATACACATTTTCTCTAATTTCTGTCTGGTTTTGTTTCTAAACGTACATGTCAATGTTTTTATGACATGAATGTTTCTGCATATTGACTGTATGTCTTAAAATGTGTCTAAATTTGCTTTGTAGCCTTTTTATAATTCACTTCCTTAAGGATTTTCTTTATGTATTCTCATGATGCTTATAAACTCTTCATTTTTCAATATATGCACACAAGTGTGTGTGTGTATATGTGTGTGTGTGTATGTACTTTCTCTTTTCTTTAATAAAATTAGAAAGGATTATAACTGAAAGATGAAAAGTGGATGTTTTGACTCTGTGTATTTTAATGTAAAAAACATTTAAAATTTTCCCAAGAAAAAATATGTAAGCTATTGTTAGTATTTGTTAGGTTTATTTTATCTTGTTTATATAGTTGTAGAGACCCTTTGTCCAGTGGAAGAAATCTATAACTAGATTTTTTGAAATCTTTTTCTTTGTTCTTTTGTTTTTCTTGAACAACTTAAATTTTATTAAGTAATTTGTATGCATCTGCATTTGCCTCATGATAATATGGCAAACTATATTGATCTCCCTATGTTAAGTCAACCATATTTTGCTGGAAAAAAAATCTAATTATATTTGGTTCATTAAAAGTTTCTAAGTATACTTGCCTCCACCAGTATGATAAATATTGTTAAGGATTTTCCCTTTAGAAATTAGTCTTGGTATTCTCAGTAGTTGAGGACACAGGGGTGACTCTAGTTTCCCACAAAGAATTCGTATAAAACAAATATTGTTTCTCTCTTAAAGATTTTGAAGAATTTGCCACTGAAATTACTTGAGCATGTGGTACACTTCTGGGATTTGTACCTTGGAAGAAGTTATTAATTTCTTAGGCACAGCAAACTGATCACACAAAGCCACTCATTTTATTCTTTTACTCTTCTTATAAGGACTGTGTGAGCTGCAGAGGGATTTCTCTTGTGTTATTCCCAACTACCGATGCCTTCACCTGCCTGCCTTTATTTCTTCGTCAGTTTGGTTATAGTTCAAATACCTGTTATTGGTTTCATTGATGATTTTTCTGTTTCATCAGTTATTCCTCAGTAGTTACTATTTATTTCTTTATCTTGACTTTGGGGTTATTTTGTTCTTTCCACACAGCACTGATTTTAAGGTCTTACAAATGAAAGCACTTATTGCTATCAACTCTTTCTAACCAATGCTGTAGTTACCTATCACAAATTTCATTAAGAACTAATCCTTTAGTTCAAAGAATTTTCTATTACTCTATGTAAATTTTCATCTGACCCCCTACTTATTTGTTAGTGTGTTATTTAATTGGAAAATATATGAGAAATTCCCAGACATGATTCTCATGTTGATTTTCTATTAAATCTTATTATGAGCATAGAAAATGTTTTCTGGGGCTTAATTCCATTTGTGTTCACTGAGACACGTTTTAAGGATATAGTCTCACTTGATAAATGTTCATGTGTGCTCAGAAGGAATGTGTACATTGCTGCTAAGTGTATGTCATAGTTATGGATTCTACTGCTGTGATAAAATGCTATAATCAAAGGCAATTTGGGGAAAGGATTTATATTTCACTTGTAGATGACCATCTATTATGGTAGAAAGTCAGCACAGGAATTTTAGACAGGAATCTGGAGGCAGGAACTAATGCAAAAACCATGGAATACTGCTGCTTACTGGCTTGCTTCACTTAACTTGCTCAGCCTGCTTTCTTTTTGAACCCAGAACAGAGAGCTAGACCTTATACATCAATCACCAATCAAGAAAGTGCCCTGCAGGCTTGCCCAAAGGCTGATCTGGTGAAGATGTTTCTCAATTGAGGTCCCTTCTTCCAAAATGAATTTAGCTTGTGTCAAGTTGACATAAAAGTAGCCGGAATAGTGTTGCATTAACATGTGCAATTATGTTAAATATGTAGCGAGTGTCACTCAAGTCCAGTACGTGTTTGCTGATAACCCACTTTCCTCTTCTATTAATCACTAAAATGTGCTTTAGTGTTTTCCAAGGTCAGTTTTTGCTTCATGGACTTTGGTGTTCCATTATTAAGCACACAGACAATTAGAACTGCTATATTTAGGTAATTTGATAAATCACTAAGAAATGTCTTTCTTTATCTCTGATGATATGTCATACTTTGGCACATTACCATTTGATATGAAAATAATGCTTTTTTAATTACCATTTTATCCTATATGACTTTCTCTCTATTATCCATTAAACTATCTCTTCCTTTATATTTAACCTAGAATTTTTAGACAACATAGCAATAACTGCATATTGATTTTATACTAGTCTGAAAGTACTGTGTTTTAATGGTGCTATTTACTCTTTATATTTAATGTAGTTATTTAAGGACTAAGACATTCTTTTGCTATTTTTTACATTTTCCAATCTTATTTTTGTTACTTTTATCTTATCTCAGCTTTATTATTCTATTTGTATATCTATTATTGATTTCTGAGCCAGTTCTCTTTTTAATTTTTTTAATGGTAGCTCTATGCTTTGTAATACAGATATTTGCCTTCTCCATTTTCTATTATATAACTTCACCTATGCCATGACCACTATTTTACGACAGAACATTTCTGTTTCCTGCTTCTGACCTTCTTATTGTTTTGTCATGGTTTTACTTTCCATATTAAAAGTCCCCAAATTTACTATTATTTTGCTTTTAAATGTTAATAATCTATTACTTTTTAAATTCTTAGGCTACAAAGATGCTTCACAAGTTGGGAGTGCACACTGTTCTTGAAAGGACCTGAATTTCAACTCCCAGCACCCATATTGGATGGCTCGAAACCACCTGTAACTCAAGCTCCAAGAGACCTGACGCCTCTGTGGGCACCTGCACTCATGTGTGCACAACCCCTCCTCTCACACAGGCATGAGCACACACACACACACACACACACACACACACACACTAATAATTTAATAAAATTAAAATTGTATAAAAGTATTTGTAGTTTTTTTTTCAAAAAATTACTCATATATTGTTTCTAATATTGTCATTTCTTTGTATAATATATACAAACTTTTTTTTTTGGTTTTTTGAGACAGGGTTTCTCTGTGTAGCCCTGGCTGTCTTGGAACTCATTCTGAAGACCAGGCTGGTCTCGAACTCAGAAATCCGCCTGCCTCTGCCTCCCAAGTGCTGGGATTAAAGGCGTGCGCCACCACCGCCCAGCTCCAAACTTTTGATAGTACTTTTTCATCCTTGAAAGTTTATTTTCAAATTTTTGTAAAGAAAGTTATCTGCCCATACAGCCTTTTAATTTTAAATAAAATTAAAAAAGAACTTCTTTGTACTTCATTTTTGAGATATTCATTCCCTTACTCTAGAATTGCGAGCTCCCCTCCCCCCCTTTAAAGCCATTCTCTCCTTTTTCTTCTGACTTAAGTGTTCCCCAATGACAAGTGCATTGTCTGACTTCCACACTAACTCATCAATTTCCTCTGGATAATTTTAGCATTTTCCCCATTAATTATTTCCACAATTATATTAGGATCTGCCCTATGGTTTCTTCATTTTTATTTCACCCCACTACAAAAACAACACCCTAAAAATTCTACCCAATGACCTGTGTAAAAAAAAAAAAAAGAAATCTCTGGTTGTTAGACAGACCAGCTGGCATCAGATTCTATGCATGTGGTGGGGATAAATCCAACTTCTCTATTCCATGATGCTGTACTTTCTTCTTCTTCTTCAGTTCTCTTTCATGAAAAAGACAGATTATTTTTATACCGGATCCCTTTGCACCCCTTAAAACAGATCAATCTCTGGGTGGGTAGGCACAGAGGTTGCTAGTTAGATAACAGGTGATGATAATAGATGATTGATAGATGATAGATAGATAGATAGATAGATAGATAGACAGATAGAAAGATACATTCATACTAGATAGATAGATAGATAGATAGATAGATAGATAGATGGGTGGATGGATAGATGGATGTGTGGATGGATGGACAAATGGACAGGCAGACACATTCATAATACATACATACATACATACTTGATAGATGCATATATACATGCCTACATACATACAGAGATAGATACAGAGAGGTAGAGACAGATATAGAAATAGGTGGTAGATAGATATGTACATACACAGAAACAAATACAACAGGCAGATTATAGATTAAATCTTTGAGAGAACAGAACTTTAAATTTTCCCTTTGATGAATTATCTCATTTAGCAGGCTGAAATCACAGTTAGTAATAAAGCATGCTACATTCTGAGATTGCCTATACCTCTCTCTCCCTCCATTCAAAATTCCTCTTCCCTCTATGAAAGAGGGGGTGTAACTATCTAGATCAAATACAAAATGGCAAAGAAGAGGTTAAGAAGTTTGGCTCTCGAGTACAATTCCCCATGGTTCCTTTCTCAGACTTTTTCTTTAGATATGCAAGGAAGGCAAGCCCCAGTGCTTCTTGATGTCTCCATTTGCACAGTGAAAACCATTAAAGTTGTTGTTAGAAAAAAATATATGCAGTGAGTAATATTCCTACTCAGAGAATTTTGCATGGGAAATATTGGAATTGCTGTTAGATGCTAGTGTTGTTGCTCATTAGTATGTGACTGATGAAGTCTTCCACACTGCAGAGATATTCCTTAGATCTCGGGTTGACCAGCTGGACCAAGTGTTTCATTTTCTTTTCTATCCCATAGTCAAGCTGAATGGGAACAAACATTAGTTGGAAAGTCAAGTACTTCTGTGAATCACCACTCTGAGGGTCCCTGAGACTATAGTTCATGTTTAATGATTTGCTGGAGAACTGGCAGTACAAGTGTGGTCACTATCATGAATATCATTTCTTATCATAAAAGGATTCGTACTCCTGCATACAATAAAGACACATGCTCCACTATGTTTATAGCAGCCTTGTTTATAATAGCCAGAAATTGGAAGGAGTCCAGATATCCCTCAAAAGAGGAATGGATACAGAAAATGTGGTATATTTATACAATGGAGTACTACTCAGCAATTAAAAATAATGAACTCATGCAATTTGTAGGTAAATGGTTAAATCTGGAAAATATCATCCTAAGTGAGCTAACCCAATCACAAAAGAATACACATGAAATGCAATCACTGATAAGTGGCTATTAATGAGCCCAGAAGCCCTAAATACTCAAGGCACAATTAGGAAGTCAAATGACTCCCAAGAAGAAGAAAGGAGAGGACCCTGGGCCTGTAAAGATTGGATCCAGTTTTGTAGACCCAGAACAGAAAAATCGTGTGGGGGGGAATGATTGGGGAATAGCTGGGGGGAGAGGAATTATGGGATATATGGTGGGGGGGAGCTGGGAAAGGGGAAAGCCTTTGGAATGTAAACATAGAATATAGAAAATAAAAATTAAATAAAAAATAAAAAATAAATAAAAGGATTCGTAATGGACTCAGCAGCAGCAATGGTGTTTGAGGGGAATCTGTAGGTGAAACCAGAGGTGAGCATCTAAGACCGGAGTCTGCAGAAGGCACTTCAATGCCCCACCTTCTTAATTGCAAAGTATATAAAATGTGCTTAGCCAAGAAACTCATTGTAGACTCAGTACCCAAGATTTGTAGTGTAGCTTAAAAGCAGGTACTGTCTGCCCCATGTCTAACTAAACTCCAGATTCCTGAAAGAAAACAGGCTCAAAATTAACTAGGTTTCAATAAACAGCTTCAGGTGTCCGAGTGACATTGTCATTTCAAATCTGTAAGATGATATGGGATTGTAAAGTTCTAACAATTGGCCAAGTGTGAAAAGTCTAACTGTATAGATTGTAAAGAGCCAGGAACATGGCCAAGGATTTGCCCTGCAGCAGGTTTTTCTAGGGTAAATGTTATGAGCCCTACTACATTAACCCATCCGCAGGCTTTTAGCTCTGCTCATTAATGCTTCCTACCTTACTTCATATTCCCTAAAACTACCCACAGCCTCAACTGTCAGGTGAAGGAAGGAAAACGTTGTTGTCTCATTGTTATCAGCCCTCTTCCCCTTTTGTCTGCTTTATAATTCTAGCTCAATTCCACATTTTTGTAAATTACATATTTCTGCAACTGTTTCTCTTAAAGTCTCCCTATGAGGGACAGATTTTTTTTTAAAGATACAATGTACTGTGGTAGAGTCACAAGTGGTATTCAAGAAGAGCCTTCTAACCAGACAGTTTCTATCAAACAGTATTGATTGTTAGAACATGTTTGCTTTCACTGCTAGAATAAAAACCACTGCTGATCATTTAAGCTTTCAATATAAAACAACACTTTTATTCTTATACTTGTTAATATCACCTACTATGGAAATAAGTTGGACTTTGCTGTTGCTGTTTATAATTTCTTAGTATGATGAATAAAGATACGTAATGCTTACTTATGGGATTAGGTCTTTGTCCACATCCCTGATGGTAATTCACTTTCTTTCTAAGGAGTCATCTCATATATTGAATGGGGTCTAGAGTTTAACCAATATTGTACTGGCTTATTTGCAACCTTGTTTCACTAAAAGTTATTTGGAAGTGTGAAGCATTGAAGTAGCACCCAGCTCCCCTCCTCCTTCCCTGCCTCCTGCCTGGATACTAAACAGCCAGGCTGCAGCCTTGTCCTGTGAAATCCCCTCAGTTCATGGAAAGGTACATAAAGGAGTCTCACTACTGCCTCACGGTTCCTCTGTTGGAAACCCAAGTATGCTGTCAGTCTTTAGAGCTAGACCCCTGTCATGTTCTGTCTATTACAGCATTAATGACCTCTCTAATGAACTCCATACTCCCCAGTAAACTGCTTCAATGTCCCTCTGAACACCACTAAACCTCTCAGTATTTTAATTATTGAAAACATTATAAATTGATACACTAACCTCATTTTTTCCTAGATAATATACCCTCTACTACTTGAGTTATTTTAATTATTTACTGCCTTTTACTTTAAGTTTCAACATTTCTATGCTCTAATGTATATTTTAAGGCTCCATTTTCCCTCTTAATACCATTTTAGCTCTCCCGCAGTTCCACTAGGTAGTTTTGATCAGTTTAAATTTCCTTAGTTTATAGCGTTCCTATGCTTCTGCTCTAACCCATGAGACGTATGGAAACAGCTGAGTTTTAAGTGTTTATTTAAATAGAGTAGTGGCAGGCTTTTCCAATTTCTAATCAAAATAATGTTTTCCAAGTTGTTAGTTCTCCGAGATGTACTAGGAATCGATTCTCAGTTGAGCATTCCATCAGGGCTGCTTCATCTGCAATTCAAACCTTTGAAAACCATGGACTGGCTGCAGCACGCCATCAGAGCATATCCAGTTGGATGTCTCTTACTCTTTTGAAATTTTAGCATCTTTATGGTTCATCCCACCTTGTTTACTACTGATTAACATCCCTGAATGTGTCTGAGAAAAGATACCTTCTACCCCTTCTCTCCTGGATTGTACTTCACCTTTACTATGTAGATAGTCTCTCTCTCTCTCTCTCTCTCTCTCTCTCTCTCTCTCTCTCTCTCTCTCGGTGTGTGTGTGTGTGTGTGTGTGTGTGTGTGTGTGTGTGTGTGATGGGGGTCTCACTCTGTAATCTCTGCTGACCTCAAACATGTGGTCCCCCTGTCTCAGCTTCCTGGGTGTTGGTACTATAGGCATGGAGTGTCATTTTTATCTCCCCTCCCTCATTTGTAACATCCATGTCACATGTAAAGTTTCTTTCTAGTGTGGTGTACAGAGCACTTGTCTCTGGATCACCTGAAATAACTTCTGAAAAATGCAAGCTTACATTCTTACCCTAGAACATTTTAATTAGAATCTCAAACCTGCCGTCTTAGAATAAGTAGAACTACAAATAGAGAGCTACGAATAGTCAATTGTGTGAACGTTCAAGTTGATAGCTTACTACTGTTGTTGAGTCTTGATAATCATGTCCCCATGACTCAACCTAAAATCAATTAATGGTAATGAATAAAAGAAATAATAGTGGCCATACAGATGGCTCTGCAGTTAAAAATGTATGGTTCACTTACATTCTGTTCCCAAAAAGGAAATGAAATTAAAATTAAGACAGATGAATCTGGAAACTTCCTCATAAGGCAGCTCACTACTGCCTTGAATTCTAACCCCAGGGAGATTTGGCCTCCATAAGTATCAACATGCAGAAGTACACACTCACACTCACTCGCACACATGCATACATACATACATACCCATAATTTATTTTTTAAAAAAGAAGCAATCAATGTAGTATAAAGTTAAAAAGGCAAGTTCAGCAGTTGCCCGTTTGCTACAATTTCAGGGGAGGCCAATTGTTTAACCCAGCATTAGAGCTGAGCAGTTCTCCCAGCTTTTAATGCCCTGCCTAAAATGTTAGCAGTTCCATAAGGTTGAACTGGTCAGACCTATTAGCATTAATGTATTCATGACGTCAGAGTATTTGAATTGCCAGGGCCCATTTAGCATAAACAAGTCACCCCTGCCATTAGGGGACCTTGTATCTGGGAATGAAGGGTGAGGCTGCTTGCTAGGGTGCTCAGCAGGACGAGACAAACCAGGAAGCAGAGTCTTTGCCCCAGTTAGGAGCAAAGGAAGGAAGGAGAAGAGCCATTCAGAAGAGAAGGAGGCAGCCAGATGAGCTAGCTGCGGCCTCCTGCTTGTCTCAGCGGTGTAGACCACAGACCTATGTATAAAGTGCAAGCCAGAGGGAAAAGCAGTCAGGTTCACTCACTAGCACAAGACAGACACCGGAATCCAAAGAGTAAGGCAGATGAATCTGGAAACTTGCTAGTATAGGTTTTCCCATATTTTCCTCTATATAAAAGTGACAAATTGATTCTTTTTATATATGCTCACAGATGGCCACTAGTGTTGAACTTAAAAAGACAATATTATTGAAACCATTTATTTCCCTTGATCCAAGCTAATTCAAGTTTCTGTAGGCCCAGAATGTTACATAATATACTGATTTAGTAGAGATTTATTATTATTATTATTATTATTAGTAGTAGTAGTAGTAGTAGTAGTAATAGTAGTAGATGACCCAGTATCTGAAATATGCTAGGGAAACACCTTATTACTAAGTTCTATATACAATATCCAAGGTGTAAGTATATATGTGTATGTATGTATGTATGTATGTATGTATTTGAGACAGAGACTCACTAACTTGCCTAGGTTTCCTTGAACTAACTGTGTGTGTGTGTGTGTGTGTGTGTGTGTGTGTGTTTATGTAACTCAGGAAAGCTTTTAACTTACAGTCCTCCAGCCTCAAATTTCCTAGGCTGGGATTATAGTTCTTCACCAATGGGTGCTGTTATTTATTTATTTATTTATTTATTTATTTAAATGAATCTAAATTATTCTTTTTTCTCTCTCCAAAATCCACCACCAGATGGCAGCAAATGCATCCACTACTCTCTGAAAACAAAATGGCAACCTGCTGAAATTACAACTGAGTTTGTTTCCAAGTGGTTTGTAGGAATAAATTTTCATTGGCAGGAAGAAAAATTTTCTCACACAAAAAAAGTAGGTTGAATATTTTGGATGCTAACTGGAAGATATAATCACAAGACCAGTGACAAAGAAGAACCAAAATAGAAAATGCTTCACACTGAGTTTGGGGGAGAAAAAAAAAACATATAAATTAAATCAATAAAAATGGAAAGGCCAAATCAGCTGAACGTTGAAGCCATTTCAATAAGGTCCTTCTCTTCCCTGCATGGTGAAGTCCAATGTGTCTGAATCATTTCCGCAGATTCGCTGGTCCATAGTTTCCCCTCTCTGTGGAATAAATAATGTCCTTGGGAAAAATGGGAACACCTACACAGTACTGTCTATGGCTTCAATGCCCTTAAACTTACTGAAACCTATCAGAAAAGGCAAACTTCAATTATAGGCCATGATACACCCACACGCAGCACACAGAACTTTCTCTGGTATTGATCTGAACAAACAAAATTCAGGGCTGCCAACGTGGACCAGCGCAATCACAGATTTGATGAGAAGAGCATGCAGAACAAAGACAGATGCTGTGGTCCACGGATAATGATGGACACACGGGGCAGGCACCTTGGGTTTGGGTGTGTGGCTTTAATAGAGATTGGGAAACTGAAGAGAATCTAAGGAGCAGGAGTCCAATCTGCCATGAGTAATCATCAAGGCTAGATCTGTAGAAAGGACACAGACTGAGAGAACTCTCTATAAATTTTGGAAGGGCCATTATGTGAGAAAGAAGCCAGAGGTTGTAATTCTCAAGAAGCTAAAGAAATATAGTAGTTCAGAGACCTTTTCTTCTCGGTTCTTACAACATCCACAACTAAGATACAATGTTGCATCCCCTGCTACAAGCAAGGAGAAATGCAACTCTAGCCATCATTGAAAAAATAATGTCAAACATAACAGAAAAGAAACAAGACAGTAAATCTTCCATGGGTCACAGATGAAGAGGGAAAGGATGTAAACCCGGACAGGGATGAAGGAGACTGGTACGCTGTATCTTAGTTAGTGTTTCTATTGCTGTGAAGAGACTCTTATGAAGGAAAACATCTAAGCAGGGCTAGTTTAAAGTTTCAGAGGTTTAGTCCATTATCATCATGACGGAAAGCATGGTGGCATGCAGGTAGACATGGTGCTAGAGGAACTGAGAGTTCTACATTCAGATCAAGCAGCAGAAATAAAACACCATGCTAGGCCTGGCTTGAGCATCCTGAGACCTCAAAGCCTGGACCAGTGATATAATTCCTTCAGCCACACTACACCTACTGCATCAAGGCCACACCTCCTAATAATGCCACTCATTATGGGCCTACGGGAATGATTTTCCTTCAATCCACTATGAGAAGTGAGTCTATACTCAGAAGTGGGTCATGATGCCCAGTGGATTTCACTAAGGCAGTCACAAAATTTAAGACCATCTTGGCTGGAGGGAGCTGTGGAATTGGAGCAGAATCTCTAGTATAATCTAGAAACGTAACTTGGCACTTAATAACAGAAACTTAATGAAGAGACAACGAGAACACACTCCCATCAAGTTGCAGAGAAATCTGTCTCTGCAACTCTCCTTCACCTCTACTGATACGTGTCCATGGTACTGGAAGGTACATTGTACGATGCCAGAGAAAGGTAAACTCTAACCTAGCCACAATGCCTGCATCCTACTACAGTGAGCTGCCTGTAGGATGCACTTGGTGTGACAGAGCTGGTGGGAGTAACCAACCATTAGCTGATTGGATTTAAAGCCCACTGCATGAGATTCCTGAAGCACACATGAGCAACTGTTGTCAGAGATTTACGGCTTCACCTTTTTAGTACTGAGTCTCCAAGAACCCCTCTCTTTCCACACTTACAATTTTTTAAACCTTGATCAGCTAGCTGCTTTCACAATGACCAGTCATGCTCGACAGAAAAACTTTCTTGCTTTCACTTAGCCTATAACCCATTGTGCATTTGACTGGGAAATTACAAGGTATTTAAACATTCTCAGACAGTATTCTAAATAACTGGTCCAAATGTTAAGACTTCTGAATGAAAATAATGGTTGGACAGGAGTATAGATTACCCGACCTCCACCCTACCCCACCACCCCACCATCATACCACACATCTCCTCACTTCCTTTGGCTGTCCCCAAATATCTAAAAGTATGAGAGAGAGAGAGAGAGAGAGAGAGAGAGAGAGAGAGAGAGAGAGAGACAGAGAGAGACAGAGAGAGACAGAGGCAGAAAAAGACAGAAAAAGAAACATACATAGACTGACAGACAGACAGACACACAATCAGAGAAATAAACAGAGACAGAAACAGAGAGAGACAGAGAGACAGAAAGATTAAAAGGGATATTGCACTATGCAATATCAGAATGGGATATCCTACAAAGCAGTGGCTGGAAGACCATCTTCCAAAGTTATTTAGAAAGATTCCTATAGAAGTTCAGTCCAGAAAGTATATCCAGCACTATCCAGACTTTGTGTCCAGGCAAAGATAAAAGATAAAGCACACTCTTTCTAGAACATTTGTGACAGGTGATCTGATTGAGTCATGCTCCCAGTCCCTCTGATGGAATTAGCACGGTCTAGTAAATAACTAAAGCAAAGACATACGCAGAACACATGCTCAGCTATTCAGAGCCAGAGTCTTTGAGTGGAGAAATTCTGCCCTTGGTTTAAAGCAATGTCCCATGCTAAATAAGTTTGCAAATGTCCATGGCTTAGTCATTTGGCCACGCTATGGAGAAGGCATTACAGAATTACACGAACTCAATTTGTACTTGAAAACTGGCAAAACATTTCAATGGGCCATTTGAAAACCCAGTGAAAGTAAATGCTTGTTAATAGGTCATGTACTCTGTTGTGGGACCTGATCACTCTTAGGGTTCCCCTTCAAGAAGCACATCCCTACACAGGCAATGAAAATATAATTTGCTAGAGGGTATCCATTTTGTTAGAGCAAAGAACACCCACTAATACAAAATGAGGGCATTAGATGTTAAGATTTGCTGGTAAATTAGTGATTGATTCAATTTTAACAAAAATGGGATTTTTCTATCAGGCTATTTGAAGCTTGTAAAAGTCACCTTACTATAATAAACCTAGTTGCACTACTTTGTTCAAAAGCTGAAAATTTTTATAGCTGATCTTAATTTTGGCAAATCATCAAATAGCTCTCAGCAGACTTATTAATAGAATTTTGCTGTGGGAAAAAAAGTGGATGGAGTTATACAAAGAATCAGTAGCGCGATGAGAGGAAACAATAAGAGAATAACAGAGTCTTCGGCCGCAGAAATAGAGCTTTTCATATCCTTGGCAAATAGGACCTCGTCTTTGTTTTTTGTTTTTTGGGTTTTTTTTTTTAAAGTAGGTCTGGCTAGTTTTAACATTCATTTTCGGTCAGGTGGCCCAAAAGAATGGACTGAAATGTCAACAGCAAGAATTGAAGGGTTGCAATTGTGAAGAGCCAGAGAAAAAGACCATCAGCAGTCACAGTCGGTGGGACTAATGGATGCTCTAGCTGTGCTAGGAAATGTCACTGTAATGATGTGGGCAGGTCCATATAATGAGGAGTGAGTAGGCTGGAGGTGGGGAGAGGAAGCTGGGGAAGGATCATCCACTGAGGCACGCTTTACTTGAAAATGCCATGGTGTTATCCAATGATACAATGTATCCTAGTTCAAAACAATTGCGGGAATGATTTCCTGGGTCACAAAGATAGGATTTTATTCCAGATTATATTTTTGACAGGGAAACTGCAGGCACTCAAGAGATGCTTGTTGAACGAATGCATCCGTTGTTTATTATGCTTACAATGGGCCGTTACAATCAAGACAGGGAGTATTTGGACAAAGAGGACCAACAAAAAGAAAACTCAAAGGCTTATTAATACAGTGGAAAGTGAAAAGAAATTTGTGAAAACCAGAAGGAATATGTTTCAGCATCACGAGATCCTGTGAGAAAGACCACGATGTGGGAGTGTGAGGAGAAAAAAAAAAAAGGAAATAAGATTCTTCATTTGTATGCAAAATGCTTAAAAGGGTATTTCAAAGTTATTACTATTCTCTCAAAGTTGAATGACCTTATAATAATAGACTTTTAGTTTCAGACACTAAGAATCTATAACTATAAGAATCTATAACTCAAGGGAAAACATGCATCAATAAAATATATACATTCTTTTCAGAAAACTATGAACTATATTTTTTTTTCAACAAATTTCACTATGAAGCCTGACCTAGCCTTAAACTGCCAGTCCTCCTCGGGGTCCAAAGTGATGGATTACAGAGATGTGCCACTATGTGCAGCCAAATTTAGACTTATTAATGAAGAAATCAATGTTTTAAAAATAATAACATGTACTAAGTAAAATGAGTCACCTTACAATTATTAGCAATGGTGATTTTTATAAAGCTTTTACGGATAATAAAAGTCTGTATTTTTTGGATTTTTTTCCCTGAATATCTATTTTATTATTTAATATAACTTACAATATCTAATCAGATATCTACACATGGCATTGTTTCTTGGGGGTTGTTTTGTGGTTTTTTGAGGTGGCTTCATTTGCCTGGCTTTCTGCATTGCTAGGAATCAAAGCAAGCACCCTCCTGCTAAGCTCCGTATCCATCCCGACTCAGTACTGCACCTTATCCATTAGTATGGAAATAATATTAAGACACATGATAATAAGTGAAATTTTTACCTCCTGTCCTACTTCTCATTTTGAGATCTGTGTTGGTTTTGTGTGGCTATAACAGAATATTATGTGCTGAGACGTTAATCAGAAAGAAAAATGTTATCTCTCGTAGTTTGGGGGCTGAAAAATCCAAAATAAAGGTACTGATCTTTGGCAAGGGCCTTTTTTTGTGTGTGTGATCCCATTGTAGAAGGCAGAAGGTCTAGAATATAAGGGGGAGAAGTGAATGAAACTCGTGGCCTTGAGCTCTTTCATAATCAGCATTCACATGGGTGTGAAAGTAGAACCTTCATGAACTAACTTCACTTTCTGATTGGCTGTATTCCCTAACCCTGTAGTATTGGGGATTAAATCACCGCACACATTTGGGAAGGTGGAAATACTCAGCCATAGGCCCATTCCTTAATGCCATATTAATGTACACCATCCCAGAAAAAGAGTCAATGTACTCAGAGGCGGAAAGCTTGGCTTCTCCGGGGATAGAAAGTAGAGAGACTGGGAATCAAGCTGCAATTACGGAACCAAGACATAAGTTTTATGATGATCTAACTGAAACGTTAGAGCAAGAGGAATGCTTTTGTTTTTATGTTCACAACTCAGTAAAACACTGCCGAAATAGCCAGTAGCCAGCGCCTCCATCTTGGTACATTCTGTGTCCAGAGGTGACACCAGTGTTTTCAAGGTAGATGTGAGCAATCCGGGACCTGGATCATTCTCTATACCTTCGGATCCCAACAAATTAGCACAATCCAACTCATGCTTGTGCCCTAGTGTCTTAGCTGGGGTTTCTATTGCTGTGAAGAGACACCACGTCCAAAGGCAACTCTTATAAAGGAAATATTCAATTGGGATGGACTTATGGGTTCAGAAATTCAGTCCATTTATCACCAAGACCGAAAGCATGGTAGCGTGCAGGCAGGCTTGGCACTGGAGGAGCTGAGAATTTCTACATTTTGTTCTGAAGGCATACAGGAAAAGACTGTCTTCCAGGCAGCTGAGAGGAGGGTCTCAAAGCCTACTGCCACAGTGATACACTTCTTCCAACAAGGCCACACCCCAGCCACTCCCTGAGTCAAGCATATTCCAATCACCACTCCTACCTAAAAGATTCCCAAATTTTGACTCTTTTTTATTGCAAGGCCAGATTTCCTTTCCTTTTCAATGACAATCATTTTGCTTTAAACTATTAATTTCCCCTTTTCCTTGTTTAAAACACAGGTGTCATCACTGGGTTAAGAACCCTCAGCCCATCACCTCATTGACCATCCCTTGGCATGCTGACAGCTTCTCATCCTGTTTTCCAGATGAAATGGAACAGTCAAAGATTGTTATTAATCAGGTAATTTTCAGCACTGGGTTTTTGTCCCATAATAAATACTGAAGATTGGTTTTGAGCTAGGTAAGTATCTTCTATCTTACAGGGAAACTGATTTGGTTTTAGTGGGATTGAGTCTACTTATGTTACTAAGTAGGTTGACATTTGGACTTTAATCTAGAAATTCATTTGGCCCTTGCTTCATTGTTCCTGTGTCAAACTAGGGTCCAAAGGCTCTTAAGTGGGATCAGAAGTGTGATTCTGCTAGCCACTCATTTCTTACCAGATAGGAGGAAGACAAAAAAAAAAAATCCTTTGGAAATTCTTTCCATTTTACAGAGTAAAAAATATATTTGCCTCAGAAAGACAGAAGCAAAAGTTGGAGAAGCAGTGTAGGGTAAGTTATTGATTTTTGTTGGAAAGAAAGAAGAGCAGTGGAGAAGTAACGGTCATTTCAGAATCTTGTGGCAATAGAAAGACACCTTAGATTCTAGTTACCCCCCCCACACACACACACTTACTACAACTTTTCACCCTTGCCCAGTGTACTTGCATGCAGAGTTGAAGAGTGTGTTAATGAAGGGTACAAGACACACTGACAGATCAGGTCAAAAGACTTGGGCCTTTGCCCAAGTCTGTGACTAATTTTCCTGGCTGACCTTGAGCACCCTCCAGAATATCTATGGACCTTATTTTCTCATACATTGGTAAACATTACATCATCCTGTAGGGCCCTTTCCAGCTATAGAACTCCATGATTCTAGAACTCTGTGGTGTGTCAATAACTTATGCTTGTTTATCTGTTATTAGCTCATCTGCTCTCTGCTCAGAAAGAGTATATTAAAGTACCATTTGCACCTGCTTTTCTATGAGGATTGGACGTGTTATATATGCTGTGCACATAGACTTTAGGAATTCAGCCGGACATTGGTGGCACACACCTTTAATCTCAGCATTTGGGAGGCAGAGATAGGTGGATTTCTTAGTTCAAGTCCAGCCTGGTCTACAGAGTAAGTTCCAGGACAGCCAGGGCTACACAGAAAAACCCTGTCTCAAAAAACCAAAAAAAAAAAAAAAAAAAAAAAGAAATTCTAGGATATATTCAGTATTAAATTCCAGACTCTATTGCACATAGACATAATAAAACTGGACAACATGGCTGAATAAAACGGTAGGAGGCTAACAACAATTAGTTTTAGAATACTGTTGGTTTATAAGCCATAGCTGATGATTTGCATAAACAATATGGAGTCTACATTATTTTCCCATTATCCACATGAAGTAGGAACTCTGGGGAATCATAAACATCTCTGATTATTCAAGCAATGTGTGAATGGATCTTCCATTTGTGGAACTGTATCCTTCCAACTTAAACTAGTTTCTATTCACCGGGTCTTCTTGCTCCTCAGTAACACACACATTGCCTTTAATGCCATAAATTACTGCAGGGGGTAGGTTCACGTAGGAGGAAGCTATCATAGAATGACCCTTCAGAATGAGCTTTATTAGGAGCATGGTGAGCAAGGACGAGGGACATGAAAGGCACAAAGTAACAGTATTATAGGCATTGTGACAGTCACAAAAGAACACAAATGGTATGTACTCACTGATAAGTGGATATCAGTCCAGAAGCTTAGAATACCCACTATACAACACACAGACTATATGAAGCTCAAGAAGAAGGAAGAACAAAGTATGGATGCTTTAGTCCTTCTTTGAAGGGGGAACAAAATGCTCACAGGAGGTAGAGGGTAGGAGAGAATTGGGAGGAAGAGAGGCAGGGGAGGGGAAAGGGGGGGCAAGATGAGGTTATGGGAGGATATGGGGATGATTTATCGAGGATTAGGAAATTGAACAGAGGTGTGTAGCAATGGGGGACAGGGAACTGAGGGTAGCTACCAGAAAGTCCCAAATGCCAGGAAAGAGGCTCCCAGGACCCAACTGGAATGAGATTAGCTGAATTGCTGAACAAAGGGGAGGGAGAACCTATAGAGACCATATCCAGAGGTGAGGCAAGGCCACCGGTTGGGGGATGGGGCCACCCACTCATCTCCAAATTTTTAACCCAGAATTGCTCCTGTCTAAAGAAAGTACAGGGACAAAGAGTGGAGCAGAGACTGAAGGAAAGACCATCCAGAGACTGCCCCATCTGGGGATTCATCCCATATACAGACACCAAACCCAGACATTGTGGATGCCAAGAAGTGCTTGCTGATAGGAGCCTGATATAGCTGTCTGCTGAGAGGCTCTGTTAGAGCCTGACCAATGAAGATGCAGATGCTTGCAGCCAACGATTAGATTAAGCACAAGGACACCAATGGAGGAGTTAGGGAAAGAATTAAAGGAGCTGAAGGGGTTTGCAACCCCATAGGAAGAACAACAATATCAACCAACCAGAATTCCTGGAGTTACCAGGGACTAAAACACCAAAGAGTACACATGGAGGGATCCATGGCTCCAGTTGCATATGTAGCAGAGGATGGCCTTATCTGGCATCAGTGGGAGGAGAGGTCCTTGGTCCTGTGAAGGCTTGATGCCCCAATGTAGGGGAATGCCAGGGTGGAGAGGCAGGAGTGGTTGGGCAGATGGGGGAACACTCTCATAGAAGCAGGGAGGATAGGATAGGGGGTTTCCAGAGGGGAAACTGGGAAAGGGGAATGACATTTGAAATGTAAATAAATAAAATATCCAATAAAAAAAGAACCTAGAAGACAGAGCTTGAAACAAAGGACTAGGAAAAAAGACAGTCATTAAGTATAGATGGATGGGGTGGGAGCTCAAAGGAGAGGGCCACTTCAGAGAACTCTGAACAAAGATTTTCTGACTTCTATGAGTTTACAGGGGTTTGTGGGAAGTTCCGCACTATGTGTTCTTTAGTATATCATAGACTGCCTGCCTGGAAATCAGGTTCTAGGTAGGACTATTAGCTTAGTCTACAGCTGCAAATGAGAGATAGATAGATAGATGATAGATGATAGATAGATAGATAGATAGATAGATAGATAGATAGATAGATGATAGATAGACTGAGATATAGAGATAGATAATAGGTAGATAGATAGATAGATAGATAGATAGATAGATAATAGATGAATGATGGATGGATGGATAGATGAATATATATAGACAGATGATGGATGTATGGATAGAGGGATGGAGAGAGAGAGATGTTAGATGGATGGAAAGATAGATAGATAGATAGATAGATAGATAGATAGATAGATAGATAATAGGTAGAATGTGTGTCACAGGCAGAGAGAAGAGCAGCTAGAGGGGCTGTGATCTAACTGTGACAATTTATGTGTAAGAAGGAAAGCTTGAAGCAAGACAGACATTGTATTTTCACATTAGTTTGCATCTGGTGATAAGTGGAGAAAGCCAGTGAGTTTTGCACTGGTCATCAAATATTTTTTTCCAGCACACTTTGAAAACCAAAACCAAAAAGCAAAAACCAAGGCGTGTCCTCACCATTCAGAGCACACCAACCTCAACCTCTGGCTCCTCCTGCCTTAGCCTTCCAAGTGCTGAGATTGTGGGCCTGTGTTACCACACGTAGCCCAAATACTTTTCAATGAAATGATATGCAACACCGAGACAGGGAAACAGGAGTGGAGAAAGGCATCAATCAGGCTTCACATGAAACAGAATATCCCCCAGGCTTTGGTTTGAACGGGAAAGATCCCCCAGAGGCCCATGGGTAGGACACTCAGTCCTGGCCTGGTGGTGATGTTGGGGGGTGGGGGTTGTGGACCCTTTAGGAGGTGAACCCTTGCTACAAGAAGTATGTCACTGAGCTGAGGCTGGGATTACAAGATTATACAGTCTGGTCCCACCTCCTGCTTTCTTGCTGCTCTCTTACTCGTGGTTGGCATCATGCCCCTGTTGTCATGCCTTCCGCACTATGATGGACTGTATTTCTCTAGAACTGCCAGCCAGAATAAAACCTTCTTCCCTGTCCTGCTCGGGCTTGTTGTCAACCTGGCACAACTTAGAATTATCTGAGAAGGGGGAACTCCGATTGAGAAAATGCTTCTATAAGCTTCGGCTGTAGGCAAGTCCATGGAGCATTTTCTCAGATATGAAAGGGCCTAGTCCACTGTGGATAGAGTTACCCCTGAGAACATGTTCCTAGGGTGAATAAGAAAGAAGGTTGAGCAAGCCTCAGGGAATGCGGTTGGACCATGGCTTCTGTTTCATTTCCTGCTCTGACTTCCTCTGATACTGGACTGTGATATGGAACTGGAGGTTGAAAAAAACCCTTCCTTCTCTAAGTTGTTTTTGGTCACAGTGTTTTATCAGAGCAATACAATTCTGACAAGCCCATTGCAAAAAGACTAGAAAGCCCTCTCTCAGTCAAGTCTCCTTGTAACAAACAACACGTCTTAGGTTTTGTGATCTCCAAGAGAATGTGGGTACTGTGTAAATAACCTATAAAGGATCATGGCTTGAAGGCACAAGGAGATTTTTGAACCTCTGTCCCAGTCCATTCTCAGGAGTACCTTTTTTTTTCTTCTTTAAGAAACTGTCTCTATTTCTATAACTGCTCATGTATTCCTTGTTTGAATTTTTATTTTTCTACAAAGAAGCCTGGAAATCTCAAGGGATGACCTTTAGACTCAGATCATCATGAGAAGATACACTACTGGGGAAACTGAGGCTCGTTTCCATCAGTGTCTAAATGATGGGTGCTGTTGCTGTACCTGCTAAGATTCTTCTGTGACAAATGAAACCTAAGAAGTATGAGGCATATGATGGGGACAATGTGCGGTTGGGGGCAGGGGGCGGGAGGTGGGGCGGGGGGTGGGGCATGGACTCCATCAACGAGCAGTGAAGGAGAACTGCTTGTTCTTGAATGTGCAGAACTAGCTCCAGCAAAAAAAGGAGGTGCCAGCTGTGGGACAAAGAAAATAATTGGTACGCAGGGAGAAGCGCAGTGGAAGGTCCGACGACCTAACTGCCCACCATTCTCCTCCCTCCGCAGACACAGCCCAGCCCAGCAGATGCCATAACACCTGCTTCCCCCGCTCCTCACCTTTAAAGGAAAATGCACCACTATTCTTTCGTTAGAACTTCCATTAGAGTTAAAGGGGACGGGTGAGACGGCTTCATGGGTAAAGACACTTGCCACCAAGCCTGACAACCCCGAGTTTGAGCCCCAGATCCCACGCGGTAGAGGGAGAGAACTGTCTTTGACACACTGTCTGCTGATCTTCACCCATACTCACATGTGCGCACGCGCGCGCGCACACACACACACACACACACACAAAACATACGCACTCATACATGCATGTGCATGCACACAAGAATATTTAAAAGAAAAAAGATGACCAACATGCCCATGAAATCTCTTTCCTAATCATGGAGGGAGGAGTGAAGCTGCGTGGAAATTTTTAAAATAATCCCCCCAAAAGAGACACCCCAAATAATGTGACCTTGCTACTAGGCATCAGCTTAGCTCAGGGTCAATCTCTCTCAATCTCTCTCTCTCTCTCTCTCTCTCTCTCTCTCTCTCTCTCTCTCTCTCAGATGGAATTTTTCCAGAAGATTGATTTTCTGCAAGAAGAGTCAAAAAGACAACACGCCAAGCTAGAAGGAGGTAAGAAAAGCCTTTACGACCATCATTTGCACTAAATTGGTTACGTGGAAGCAAATGTTGCTTTAAAAGCTTTTCGCAGAGCATCTCAGCCCAGCTCGCGCAGAGACTGAGATAATCGCCTCCAGCTGACCTCTAATTACCTAGTTTGGATTGGAGCCACACCGATTATGTGCCGCCAAATGGATTTCACTAGAATTCAGATTTTCTAAAAATAAAACAAGCCAACAACCCAGAGCGAGTACCAGTCTCCCTGGATGAATCATCCCAAAGACTAAACTTAGCAAGACTGTGATGTCTGCTTGCCAGAGCACTCGATGTCTTGTTCTCACGGGGAGGAAATGTTGTCTTCTTCTAATAGCCTTGAAAAATCAGCCATTCTGTGGAAAGCCTCATGTGTCTGGGAGACAGAATGATGTCTTTCTGAGAGAAAACCTGGCCCTCTGGCCGGGGGCTACTGTCATGATGACAGCAAGTGGTACCCATGCAGAGGAGATGACTCTGTGACTGAGCCCGAATGGAAAAACACAATATCACTAATTCACAGAAGACTGTTACCCAGCAGACAGATGACAGCTCTCACCAACTTGACACTGCGTGGAGACTATAAATATCACATAAGCTGTGAGGGAAGGTCATGCTGTGGGAGACTCAGTCCTTGCTCAAGGTCCTTGCCTCAGTGATAAGAAGAGGTCAACATGGACTGGAGGAAAGTATAAGATTGATAAATAGCTAACAACTCTAGTTTAGCTGCTGGCTGAAGGGGAACAATTTACCTAACATCTCTGAGCCTTTTCCATCAGCAAATACAGGAAAAGAATTATGAGAGTCATGGTGCCACTCTTTTTCATTAATTAATTAATTAATCTACTTCACATCCTGATCGATGACCCCTTCGCCCAGTACACAAGTCCCTCCCCCACCCTCCCTCCTCCAACAGGGTGGAGGCTCCCCATGAGTATCCCCCACCCTGGCGCATGATGGTTTCTTTATTAATTTAGTTGTTGATGTTCCCGGGTTTTGGCACCATTGATGGGATTTAAAAGAGAGAAAGGGTGTTAGTGAGTATGGCATGGTGATGTGGGGGAAGGGGGTACCTAAGCGGGCCCATGCCTAGGCATCGCCTCCCCCTGAAGGACCACACATACACACCAACATGGTATAGAATAGAGTTTATTCAGAGAATAGGATGAGAGTCAATGGTATAATAGTATAGTAGAGAGAGAGAGAGAGAGAATGAGAGAGAGAGAGAGAGAGAGAGAGAGAGAGAGAGAGAGAGAGAGAGAGAGAGAGGAGGCCGGCCATGACCATGTGGAGAGAGGGGGGGAGGGGAGCCCAAGAGGGGCAGAGAGGTGAGAGGATGAGAAGAGAGAAGGGAAAGAGCGGGGAAAGAGAGAGAGGAGGGGCAGGCAGCCCCTCTTATAGTGGACCAGGCATGTGGGGCGGGGCATACCTGGCTATTGCCAGGTAATTGTGGGATGGAGCTTGAACAGAGTACCAACACCTCCTCCAACAGGGTGGAGGCTCCCCATGAGTATCCCCCACCCTGGCGCATCAAGTCTTTGCAGGGCTAGGTAGACAAGGCAGCCCAGGTAGCGGAATGGGATCCACAGACAGGCAACAGGTTTAGGGACAGCCCCACCCCTGTTATTGGGAGACCTGCATGAAGACTGCGCTATACATCTGCTACATACGTGTGAGGGGGGTCTAGGACCCTCCTATGCTTGCACTTTGGTTGACAGTTCAGTCTCTGAGAGGCCACAAGGGTCCAGGTTAGCACAGTGCCACTGTTGAACGAAAAGGTTTCTGTTGTTGTTCTGGTTGTTTTGGAACTGGAGTAAATATTTGTTTGTACCTAGACAGCGCAAACACTTACTGAAGACTTGGAGCGTCTCGGGTTTGAACTGCTTGTGACTGCCTTCCCTCACGGTCACTTCCTTTCTATTCTTCCTTGGCATGCACAGGACAAAGCCCCAGAGACTTTTAACAGAGAATAGCTAGGAAAATAATAATGCTCATTGTAGAGCGAGGAGGGAGAAGTTTGGCAGATGAAGGCAACATAGCTAAGTGGTGTCTGTAAATGGTATCTGTCTTCACAATGGAAACTGCCACCCTTTGGTTCCTGTCCCCACATGATGCCTGGCCAAGTAAATGAAAATGAACATATTAGACGAGCAGGTGTTTGGTTAGAGATGAGGGGAGGAGAAGTCTCTCAGCTTGGGACACTGCCATTCCGTTAATTGCACAAAACAAACCTTACCTGCACTCGCTGACCTAGATACCTCTCTCCAATGATGGCCACCTTCCACACGGAATTACACTTTGATTTTGAGCTGAGATTGAGGCCAGCAGCCACTGGCTCTGACTATTACAAGATCTGAGCTGACATCTACAAAACAAAGATCAAGAAGGAAGGTGAGGAGGAAGAAGAAAAAGAAGAGAGAGAGAGAGAGAGAGAGAGAGAGAGAGAGAGAGAGAGAGATCTGAAACAGTGGTTCTAAAGCTTCCTAATGCTGTGACCCTTTAAAACAGTTTCTCTATATTGTGTTATTTGCCTTACTACTTAATAACTGTAATTTTGTTACTGTTACAAGTTGTAATGTAAATATTTGTGTTTCCAGATGGTCTTAGGTGACCCCTTTGAAAATGTGGTTTGACCTCCAGAAGGGTCATGACCCATGGGGTGAAAACTGCTGTCATAGAATGAAGGCCATGAGTAAATGCTTTCTGATGCTTGGGAATAAGCCAAAGCTATCTGTGTGTTATGCTTTTATTGTCAATCTCTGTATGAGAGGAGTAGCAGATATCTCAGTAATTGTCTAAGAAGCCAAGAACTGTGTATCTCAGGAGTAGAGGTCTTATCTGGCTTGTCTTGGTCCCTTGGTTTGATCTTCAGCACTACAAACCAAGAACAACAAAAACAGCAACACCGTACACATGTGTGCACCCACATACACACACATACACACACCCATACACACACACATACACACATGCACACACCCATGCATGCACGCACACTGAGGATGAGTTTTTCAAATGGTATTGCCTCGACCGAGGCTTTCAATTTCTAGGGAGATAAGTTTTGAATTGGAAATGGTTTCCTTTCACCTCAGCCGTCTTTATCCTTGACATCCCAAAGAGTCAGGCTTTAAAAAATTAGGAAGTTTTGAAGCTAGTTGTGTGTAAAATAGAGAAAACACGATTTAATGAGATAATATAAAACTGAAAAACAAAATTATATTTACTGTTCAAATAACAGATATTCATGAGCAAACACATAAACCCTGAATGACCTAGGGTAAGATATTTGACCTTTCTGAGTCTCTACTGCAACAACTGTATGAAGGGGTTAGTATCTAGCTATCACATCTGCATAGAGGGGCTACTATCTTAGTTGTCACATGTGTATGAAGGGGTTAATATCTCAGCTGCAATGCCTGTATGAAAGGCTAGCAATATTTGCTCCACTGTCTTGCCTTCAAGGGCTTTGAGATAGACAATAGAAGATTTAAGATTTAAGAATATACTATTTTAAAGAACAAAGGCCAAATTTTGTGATTTTTTTTTTTTTTTTTTTTTTTTACTGTCCTGTCCTGCCTTTCAGAGGTGGATGGAATACCTCAGTCTGTCCTTAACTGATTTTTTTTCTATTGTGACCTGCTTCTAATAGGCTGTGGAGAACGCTGTTTAAAAAAAGAAAAAAGAATCAAACTCTTCTCTTCTCGGAGGGCTCTGAGCCATAAACCAAAAGTCGTATGACCTTCCTGCCATCATAATGGCGCTGAGAAAGGCCATTGTTGGAAGTAGAGCAAAGAGTGACACAATCCTGAGAGTAATGAGAGATGCCAAGGACGTTTCCTTTTGATGCCATTGTGTGCTGTCTCTGCTTTAGCAGAGGTTTATCCCTCTAATAGAGTAAGTGAGTGATTCCATGAGATAGACCATCACACTGGAGTGTCCCGGAAGCTACTGAGCTCACAAGACAGAAAATAAATAAGAAAGCCCTACGGCTGCCCTGCTATGCCAACGTAATTTACTATAACATTCCCGTGAAAACAGCGAAGGCACAGGCCTTTGTGGCAATCCCCCTGTAGTTTCCATGTTCCCTATTCACTTTGAAAATACTAAGTTTACTACTCGGGAAGTACTTCTGAATGAAAATTCATTTTAATTGATCTTCATCCCCCCCCCTTATTAAGTAGAAAGCTGTGCTGGATTTCTATTTAACATGATCATACTAGAAATTTTCTCAGACTCTAGTGTGCAGAAGTCCTTGCTATAGTTGTCCGATGGTTTGACTAAGGAACCTTTTGTTCCCAATGCTTTCTTGTGATGGATTGCTGAAACCTGTGTTCTTGTGGAACGTCATTAGACCACGGGGAGTGGAGCTACAATTATCAGAAGCTCTACTGATACAGTCTTTGTGGGGCAGGATGAGTTGCATGAACAGAAAGCGAGTCCTTTCCTTTTATATTCGGCTGTTTCTCTTCCTCCTTCAATATGATGAGGCAGCCAAGGGGATGCTCCCTAGATTTAGATTTGTTTCCAGATTAAAAAGAAATCACAATTCAAGTAAAAAGGGATAAGGCTAATTGACTGTACACTGTCTGTAGTTAGTATCTTGTTCCAGCATCACAGGCTAAGATAGGCATCTGCTGCAGGTCTAAGTGTAGACATTACCCGCGTTAAGGAAAGAGAGCTGCAGCACGGATGGCTTCTGTGCTTCAACTTCAAATGCAAGATGCTGCCCATGGGTTCAAGAGAACCAGGAAGCAGGGAAGCTGCCATCCCTCCTCAAAGACCTGCCATGGAAGTCCCTGGTCATTTACTAAGGACTTTCCCTGAGGACTGTCTCAACACACAGAAGGCATATGCCTCTGGGCAGGATATGAGGATCCATTTCTCCTTCAACTGTTTCTAACAGATATCCAAGTCTTTATTTTAGTATTTTTAAAATGTTTATTTGTTTTTATTTGTGTGTGTGTGTGTGTGTGTGTGTGTGTGTGTGTTGATCTCATAGAGGCCATAAGAGGACATCAGATCCCCTAGGGTTGGAACCACTAGTGGTAGAATACTGCTGAATATAGGTGCAAGCCACTCTGGTCCTTTGCAAGTGCAGTATGCTGAGCCATCTCTTCAGCCCTTATTATTAATTGAATATATATCCAACGTGTGTGTGTGTGTGTGTGTGTGTGTGTGTGTACACGAGCATGCCACAGTGCATTTGTGAAAGTGACAAGACAATTAGTTATAGTTGGTTTTATCCTTTTACTAGAATCTAAATCCAGTTGTCAAATCTGGTGTTCCAGAAAGCTGATTTAAGTTGTCAAATTTAGTGGCAAGTGCTTTCACCTGCTGGGTCATTTCACAGGGCCCCCAGGTCTTCCATTTAGTTTAATGCATTGAATTTTAATGTATGCCTTTATTTTGAGTCTTTTACTGTTTTTTTAATGCTGTATTTTAATCAAGTGCTCTTAGAGCCATGATTTAAGCAAAATATATCAGTATTTAATAGATTACTTAGTGTTTCTTGTAATTAATTTATTATTATTTCAAGGTGTGTGTGTGTGTGTGTGTGTGTGTGTGTGTGTGTGTGTGTATGAGACAGAGAGAGAGAGAGAGAGAGAGAGAGAGAGAGAGAGAGAGAGAGATCTTGTAGACCTGTATGTACAAGTGTGTGTATGTGTGTGTATGTGTGTGAAAGTCATAGGTCAACCACAGGCAGGTATAACTTTAAAAAATAATAATAATCAGGATCTCTAACTGGATTGACACTCACCTTTGAGCTGAGGCTAGCGGGCCAGTGAGCTTTGGAGACCCTCCTGTCTTCCTTCCACATTGCTGGGTCACCAGCTCCCATCACCATGGATGTCTTTATATGTGGATTCTGGGGCTCTAAATAAGGTCTTCCTGCCTGCAGGGTAAGTAAGCCTTTGCCAATAGAGATGTAGCCCTTGGTTCAAGTTTTCTGATACTGATAAACATAAAAAGTCACATCTTCATAGAAAATTTCATTAAAAAAATGTACACCCTTGATCTTGATTTAAAAAGAAGAGTGATCCCCAAATTCACTGTTGTATTTCGTATGTTATAAGGTATGAGAGTATTATTCAAAGCTTAAGATAAATAAAACACCAAAATGCCACTGCCCAACAGTCAGGGTTCATTTGCACTGAACCGTTGGCTGAGCTGACATTAGATGACCTTTCCAATTGGCCATCTGCAACACATGAGCATTTCTCAGTGTGTCAAAAACAGATTAATAAAAAGCACTAAGAAAATAAGAGAGAAAACTTGCTGCAAGTTCTCAGTGTTTGCTAACCTAAATAAAACAATCACACATTGGGCAAATTTAGTGGCTCCTTTACAGGATTAGCACCAGCAGTAAATTTGGAGGTCTTGTAAATCTACAGGGCAAACTGAAGATAGAGGAACAAATCACCATCAGTGTACCAGTAAGACATTATGCATTCTAGTTTCTGAATTACACTATGAAAGTTTAAGGAAGAGAGAGAGAGAGAGAGAGAGAGAGAGAGAGAGAGAGGGAGAGGGAGAGGGAGAGGGAGAGGGAGAGGGAGAGGGAGAGGGAGAGGGAGAGGGAGAGGGAGAGGGAGAGGGAGAGGGAGAGGGAGAGGGAGAGGGAGAGGGAGAGGGAGAGGGAGAGGGAGAGGGAGAGGGAGAGGGAGAGGGAGAGCGCGCTTACCTGGGACACATGAGACAAGAAAACAGGACTTAAGGATCTACAAGGGACTTGCAGGTTTAACCTTAAGGTCAACCAGTTCTCTATGCTTCACCTACACTTTGTGTACTTTGAATTTTTCTACCTTCTCCCCACTTCAGTTTATTCTCTTGACCTGCTTCTAAAAATGTCTGCCCACTTGGATAAGGACCTTTCTTTTTTTTTTTTTTTCTTTCAACTAGATCTCTACTGAGTACTTACCGGGAGCCACGATCTGCACTAGATTGGGATTTATAAAGAAAGAAGAAATAAATGTTCTCTTAACTCTGAGAGAAGTCATGGACAGCACTCTCCTCTTGAATCTTTATAAAAAGATCTGTATTGTTGTCAGAGTCACAAATAAAGACATTTGGAGTTAGAGCAGCTATAAAACATATTCAATTATCTTAGCCAGGGAGGCAGATGAACTTAACCCCAGGGCAGGACTCCCGGCTTCCCCACTAGGCCTCGGCTTTGGGAGTCGTCTCTCTCCTGCCAACCTTCTTCATTCATGTTTTCCAATATTTCTTCTACCTTCAAATTCCTAACAATCTTACTTTACCTTTGCCTTAGGAGAGGGTAATCAATTATAATTGATAAAACCCCACGGGACAGCCAAGAGTTTTGCGAGAAGAATAAGATGTGTTTGTCCACATTCCCAAAGAAGGTCATGAAAACCAGACCTTACAGGAACATAGAGACCATCATCCCTGTTCTTTAGGAGACTGATGTAATTTTTACCCCCCTTAGGCTTCTCTGATCTTCATGAAGTTTGGGGGTATTGAGATAAGACCTTATTTCCTAGCTTGATCCTCTCCTGTCTTCTGATACCTCCTCTGACCATTTTATGAAAAAAAATAAAACTGAACTCAGACATAATGAGAAAGAATGATAGAAGGCAAGGAAGAGGGGATCAGGAAGTGGGCGAGAGAAGGTCAGGGTGCATTGTGCATGTGCATAACACGAAACTTTGCTAACACAGTCCTGCCACTTGTTGACATAAAAGGCAAGTTGAAACCCATGGAGAATGAGAGAATTGAGGGAGAAGCACATTCACTAACCCAGAAAAACACAATGTTGCTTTCAGGAATAACTGCTTTGCAATGCTCCTCAAGGAGTCTCGTTTCACAGATTTTTATTTTATTTTATTTTTTGAAAGGGGACATGGTAGAAGTTATAATTAATTGGTCAACAAAGCAGCATGGCTTATTTATAATAGCCAGAAGCTGGAAAGAACCCAGATATCCAACAGAGGAGTGGATACAAAAAACGTGGTATATATACACAACGGAGTACTATTCAGCCATTAGAAACAATGAATTCATGAAATTTTTAGAGAAATGGATGGAGTTGGAGAACATCATACTAAGTGAGGTAACCCAGTCTCAAAAGAATACTTATGGTATGCACTCACTGATAAGTGGATATTAGCCTAGAATCTTGGGACACCAAAGACACAATCCACATACCAAATGATGTCTGACAAGAAGAATGGAGTGGACATTGGTGCTGGAAAGGATCAAAGCATCAGTGTAGGGGAATAACAGAACAGGGAAGTGGGAAGGGGTGGATGGAGGAACAGGGGGAGGGAAAAGGGCATGTGGGACCTTTGGGGGGGGGCGAGGAACCAGAAAAAGGGAAATGAAATGTAAACATGGAATATATCCAATAAAAAAAATTTTAAAAAAGCATCATGGGTCAATGCTCTTACATTTGTGTGACGAAGTATTAGAGCATCCAGGACCTTTGGTCCTACACAGAGAAGACAGGAAATTTAGAGCTTACACCCAGACTGCCTGGGGGTTACCTTCCCTACTCAGAGAAAGCGTGATTTCTGTCACATGTCTTCAGCCCTCTATGTCCTGCTTTCTCTACTTCCCGTACACACCACAGGTCACATATAAACATAGACTGAATCCTTGGGGTACAAAACCTTTCATTCTTCCTAAGAAATCTGTAAAAGTAGACCCTCTGCTTTGTCTACCAGGCTGAAGTATCTTGTGTAAGACCTTCATTGTACTGATTGAAGAGATATAAGTAAGTCTGTTACCTGTAGGATGGCTTTGACTCAATGGCTTTGACTTTTAGGGTGTGAGTATAACTAGTGTGAACTGTGATTAAAATATCTAGAAGCAAAAACTAACCAGGTTGTACAACTTCAACATCTAGAAGAACTTGACAGTCTTATATTCTAGGTCATCTAGGCCTTAGAGGAGTTCACAAATTCTTTACATTTTTCCTACTTATCTTATTTGTTTGTATTTTCCCATTAAAACAACTTTCAGTAAGAAAACTTGTTGGAAGAAAATACAAAACAGGTGAATTATTTGCCACCAATTGCTATATAGAAAAAAAAGTAAAGTCAAATAAGATCAAAGTATCGTTCCAGAGGAAGGACATTGGAAGGAATCAATCTCTTCGTATCAAAGTATATTGGGACAGAATCTTGTTTGAGAACCAGCAGGCTTGTAACAGAAATTGATCAGTCTGGGAACAGGACAGGAGAAAAGAATAGCAAACTAGCCAAGCCAACAAAGTAACAACCCTGTAGTATAGGGCTAGCATCCCGTAATCAATACCCAACATTCAGATTAATGATGGCCCTGGCAAGAGTAAGTAACTATTCCATATCGCCGAGGCACAGTCTGGAAGGGTGTAGATATCAATCAAAGCAAGGTAAAAATAGAAAGGAATCAAATTTAACCTGTGTCTCATTGGAGAAAGCTGAAACCTGTCTACTCCCTTCCTCAGAGAGGACACTGAAAGTTACCTTGTCAACACCCACAAAACACACTAGCAATGACTTCAGCCTAGAGCAAAGTCTAGAAATAGAGAAAAAGACAAACAACAACTAACTTTCATCTCTGATTCAATCAACAGCTAAATAAGCTATATAAAAAGGATGTTTTTAATGGCAGGTTACAAAGTCTTCCTTCACAATACACAGCCTTTATAAAAAAAAAATCATTACCTTTCTGGCAGGCACTCTAATCTGATTATGTACATTTATCCAATCTGATTATGTACATTTTAGCTTGCTACATTTAGATTTACCTTAATTACATATATAAGGAAATAAGAATTAATCTGTTTCATAGTGACAATTAATGAGACTCTTTAAGACTTATTCAGAAGAGTTTATAATTTTAGAACCCAAATAAATATTTGGTCAATAGAATGTGCCAGGAATTATATTTGCCGAAGAAGAAGCGCTTTATCTCCATCAAATAATAGAAGCACATCCATTTGTTACTTTTTTTAAAGTGGTGACAGCAAAATCAATTCTAAGGGGGGAAGAGGAAAATGAGATTCTGAATTCTCAATATACCTTCTAGTTCCCCTTGACACACTAATTAGTCACCCACCCTCCTTTTTATGCCTCGAAGGGTATTTGCTTAGAGAAAAACAGGAAACTGGCAAACTCTAGGAGTGGCAGTGACTAATGAACAAGAGAAGAGAGAAGTGACAATTTCTTTGAATGGAGCCATTAGCTGCATGCTGTTCTGTTGTTAGGCGGCTCCTGGCCTCTATATTCTAACATTCTCAATAGTTTACAGAAATTCTGTGAAGAGCTATAGACTGTACTGTCTTTGATAGTCCGTGGTTTGTATGATTATAGAAAACATATCTTTTCTGGGTTGTTTCTTAACACCATTTTTACTCTCCTGAGATGGAATAGGATGTATAAAAAGACAGTATTGCTTCACCCCATCACTTTGAAGAGTTTGCAGAAAGCTGTTTTGAATGTCAAGCATAAATGACAGAAACATTCCTAGAAGACTTGAAAAAAATAGTTACCTTCAGACTTGATGGCCAAACTTGGATTTAAATATGTGTGTGTGTGTGTGTGTGTGTGTGTGTGTGTATATATATATATATATATATATATATATATATATATTTCCAGGGACTGGAAAGGCAGCTCAGAGGTTAAGATCACTGGCTGCTCCTTCATAGAGCACACATGATTACTAAAACTACCTATCTGTAACTCCAGTTTCGGGTATATAATGCCCTCTTCTGGCTTCAGTGGGCACCAGGCACTTGCATGGGACACAGGCATACACAAAGACCAAATACCTGTACACATAAAATTATGTATATTATGATCTTAAAACAATGAGGACTAGTTCAACATTCATATTTTCAGAGGTTCCTAGAAACAGCACAAAATTATAGTTTGGAATTTAAAAGAAATTTTCCCACCTAAGAAAATATAAGACTGAAGTGAAAGTCATTAAGAACTGGTAAGGTTCTAATTCATAAGAAAGGTCCCCATTGTTGCACTATGATGGGTAGATATTTATCTGTTGATCTAAAACACAGCTCTTGTCTGAAAATAAATGAGATCATTACGAAACAGCAATGAGAATGACTATTGCTTAGAAACACAGAATCAGATTGCCCACATCCACACATTTCGATGTGAAAATGTTTGCATGAATGTTGCATTTAAATGTGAGATGTATCCCATAGGTCAATGTGTTTAAGGATTTGTTAATGTGTTCTTTTATCCCAATCTTTGTGTGTGTGTGTGTGTGTGTGTGTGTGTGTGTGTGTGTTTGACAAATACAAGAGGCCATATCAGAGTTCAAGAGGATTGGCCTGATAGAAATGCAAATAGATATGACAATGAACCCAAACCAACCAAGAGAAGTGGCTACTGCTGTAGAATCAGGTCTTAGAAGAGTCAGGATTGAGAGCAAAGATGTAGCCTGCTGCAGAGACAAAAAAGGCAGTGTTGGAGACAAACACTCAAATTAAGGGGCTGGAGTGCAACCATCTCACAGGTACTTCTAAGTCACGTATGCAACTGACTCAGCACCATTCCTCACCCGCTGTTCCAGGAACTAGCTAAACAATAAACTGACCAAATGTTTAATCACCGCAACTTTATACAGGAACTAGCTATTCAGTAAACTGACCTTTACCCAACCTTCCTCACCCTTGCATTCTGAGGATATTTCACCTGATTGTTTCAGATTTATCACCTTCCCCCATTCCCCCTCCTTACTGCTTAAAACTCACTGTCCTCATTACAATAAACAGACCT
The DNA here is from genome assembly GCA_964023405.1 of Apodemus agrarius. Taxonomy (NCBI): domain Eukaryota; kingdom Metazoa; phylum Chordata; class Mammalia; order Rodentia; family Muridae; genus Apodemus; species Apodemus agrarius. The sequence continues at coordinate 22,794,589 of OZ030027.1, read as the reverse complement.
TGACAAGGATTTTGCTTGGTCTAACTCTCCTATCTCTCCCGTTCTTTTTTCAGGCCGAATCCCCCTTGAACCCCACGAATAACTGAGTCCCGAGGGATGGGACAAGGCAGGATCAAATCCAGAGCAGGAATGGCAGGCCCAGGTTCAGAAGAACTAGCTGGTGCACAGTGAGACAGCAGTTCAGTTGGCACAATCCACATCAGTGATCAAGTAGAACTGAAGACCCAGCGACAGTCAGGAATTTAGTCCATGGCTTGTATATTGGGTGTAGATGACAGTGCCTATCAGTTTATAAGCCCAAGTGAGAGGGTTGCACTCATTATTTGGTCTGTCCTGTTCAGTAACTTCTTGGACCTGTTTATTAAATATAACTTTAATATATCTTTATAGCCCTATAGCAATGTTTCTCAACCTGTGGGTAGTGTCCCCTTTGGGCAGGTTCAGTGACCTTTTCCACAGGGTTCACCTATGACCATCCCACATAAAAGAGTTTTATATTACTATTCATAAAAGTAGCAGAATTACAATTATGAAATAGTAATAAAAACAATTTTATGGTTGGGGGGTCACTATAACACAAGTAATTGTATTTATTAAAGGGTTGCAGCATTAGGAAGGTTGAGAACCACTGCCCTTAGTTTAACTTGACAAATTTATAGGGTGGCACAATTTCTACTGCTAGGAATAAGCTATTTATTAGTCTGTGTTGCATGGATGGTCCTGGACAGATGGTGTTATTTGACCTGTACAATCTTTCTCTTCCCTCAAAATGGAGACAAAGGCTGTATAATGAAGTTTCTCCGGACAAAACATTTGGGGAAAAATAACTGTTTTACACAATATGGAATAACTTCAGGAAAGGAATAGAATGGTCTCAATACTGATAATTACTTTGATCTTTTCTGTTCATAAAAACCATTTTCCTTTAAGAATGACCCATCTTCTGCTGGTGGAAATGCTAAGTAAATTGGCATAATTCATGCAGAAGCTAAGTTGCAATTGATTATCACCTCTGAGCCATATATTCTTTCACTCTTGTTTGTTTCTTTAATTGTCACTGGACCAAGGACAGTGGGTAAGGTTTGAGTCTCTAATGGAGTGACCTTCCCTAGAACTTATTTGATATTTATAGTCTTTTTTTTCCAAGAATTGCTTTGCTTTATAAAAAGATATTTATATATTTAATGTATGTGAGTACATTGTGGCTGTCTTCAGACACACCAGGAAAGGGCATCAGATTCCATTACAGATGGTTGTGAGCCACCATGTGGTTGCTGTGAATTGAACTCAGGACTCTGGAAGAGCAGTCAGTGTTCTTAATGGCTGAGCCATCTCTCCAGCTCCATATTTAGAGTCTTTATAATTTCAGCAGTGAGTAGTGAAAGCTGTCACCTGTCCAGTAGATAATGGTCTTTTGTGAATTAGTGACATATGTTTTTCATCTTAGCCCAGTATCACTGAGCCATGTCATCTGACATGAGCCCTGCTGGACCTTAGATAGAGGTGTGGCTGCTTTTATTCTTATGCTAATTTGTGTATCCCCCCAAATCTGTTTGCATGAGAACACTTTTAGGATACCCAGGCTAGAGACAGAAAGGAAGGAGGGAAAAGAGCGATCCCAACATGCCAGGAAAGATGGAGGAGAGGAGATGCCAGGGCTGAGAAGGTGCAGAAGAGTGAATATAGCCACCAAGCAGGAGCCTGGGAAGAGCAGCCCAAGGGACTCCTGACTGGGTCCAGGGTAGCCAAGATGTCAAGTAGGATTTAGGAAGTAATAACTTGGGATTATCAGAGGGAGGTGGATTAGCCATGTGGTGGTTACAAAGTGGCCCAGACATTGAGCTGATTAAGAGATATCAAAATACAAAGGCTGCACTGTATGTGTCTTTCATTCAGGATCCCAGAACATTGTGGGAGGTTGGGGCAGTGGGGGAGTTGGGTGGGGAGAGGGCGGGGCAGTATCATGGAATCTGCTGCCAGGAAAGTATATAAAAACTGCTACTACACAGAGGGTCAGGTTTTGGTTTTTGGTTTTTGTTTTTTTTTCTTTCAGAAGGTCATTCCTGTCTCTTGGACACTCTTGATCTCAACAGAATGGCTGATTTTCAGATATTTTAGAGGAAACCAAAATTTTCTACCCACGAGAAGAAGGCAGACGCTCAGAGCACTGGGTTCTTTCCCTTGACTACTTTACTTGGGAAGCTTAAAATCTTGAGTTGAGAGCACCAATTTCCTGTGTCTGAAAGGACATAGCTAGAAATCTGTCAGGGAGGTTACAGTTATGGTTGAGAATTCTCATATGGTCACATATGTGACAGAGGCTCCTAGATCTTTGCCGCTCGTTTGATACATGTGCTACTAGGGTCTGGTAGAGCCTATAAATGGGTAGCCAAGTGCAGTCTGGGAAGGGTAGCAAAGATCAAACCACTCAGGCTCTCGGGTCAAGGAAAGATGGCTAATGTAATAGCATTCTACTAGAAGCTATCTAAGTCTTTTAAAAAAAAATTAGTGTCATTGAATTCAACAGAACAAGGGTCAAGCACTTGGTATGATTCAATATTCTTTTCTATCCACCTGAGTTCAAATATACAGGATTTTTCTACCGTATTTATTAATCAGCTGTACTCCAAAGTAAGCTAAATTGGAAAGCTACCTACCTATAAAGATTAAGTATTCTCCAAAATATGCTTTTCTGACAAAAGTCATCTTGAGAATTTTTTTTTAATAAGAAAAAGTATATTTGTAGAGGTGTCTGCCTAGCTACAGAAGAGAAAAAACGAGTAAGTCATCAGGTACTGCTATAAAGAAGAAAGTCTCTACTTAAATCTTCTAAGTCCTTTATTTAAGGTCGTTTCCTGGCCATCTTGTTGTCACTGATCTTTTACCCGCACACTTCTTTATTTTGCCAAATGCTTTATAGACTGTAACCCTGAGCTTTGTGCATTTGATACATAATTTTTCCACTTTATCTCACCTGACAACTATACCTTGGAAAATGCAAATGAAGGGGAAATGACTCATCTAGAGTTAAAAGGGGGAACTATCTAAAAACTGGCAAATAAAATTTATAAAAGTTTAATTATAAATAGTAGTTTTAAAAAATGTTATCCACCTACCCTGGTGATCTTCATATTTTCCAGAAATATAATTCTAAGGTAGGTATACTTTATAGACCAGTAAGTTTGATATTATTGTAACTAGAACACTACAGACATTTAAAAATAAAAGCAGCATAGTTTCTGTAAAAATATGTGTGTATTCATATTGTATTCAGTGTGATAGTGAGCATAGCTGAGGTCTAGGATTTTGAACAATAATGAGCCACCAAAGACACTCAGTGGTTTCTGAGGTTTTGTATTACAAATTGGATTAAGGAGGTTCAAGGACAATGGGAGGGTTTCTTTTAGAATAGGTGATGGTTTAAGAGAAAGGGAGCAAGCAGGGCTCTTGGTTAACAATAGTGGCTCTCAAAGATGGGTTGCCACTGAGGATTGTTAATTGACTTTACTGGGTTGGGGCATGGGATTAAGCCAGTTCAATTGTCCCACTCAAGAAGTGTTCATAACACTGTTTTAGTCACAACCTCTTATAACACTTCCAGGCATTTGTAAATGGAGAATAAAGAACACAAGGAACAGGAGTCAATGCCTCAAAAATCAGTGGGCATTTTTTCTCATTGTATGTATAATCCATGTGTCATTCTTTGATGCTTATTATTCATGAAGATCCTTAGTCTGATGACATGTGTCCATTAGCAATTCTAGTAAAATTTCACCTATTTCCCTTACTTAAGTGTGTGTGTGTGTGTGTGTGTGTGTGTGTGTGTTTAATCCTATTGATGCTAGGAGAAAGACCACTGAGCCAAATCCTAAGGCCAAATTAATTACATCACATTCTTTTGTCTTGATTTTTATTTATGTACATGGACTGTCTCTCCCTTAAGTGTGATTTGAAAGATCAGCATTGGACATGGAAAAATAAGGGTTTTCTAGATCTGGAGTAGGGAGTTTCCAGATGCAGGATGTGTTAAGCTTACAGAACTTTTCAGGGTTACAGAAGAACTTAAGCATAACAAGTTGGCCATAAAAACCTTGTATAGACATGGTTGCAAGATGGATGGTCATAACAATGTGTTTATACCAAAGTGATCATAGCAGGGTTGTCTAAACAATTTTTGAAAGAAATTCATGATTACCATTTCCTGGAACAGACAATACAGAACTGTTTGTAGCTAAGGTTACATAGCCCAATCCTTGAGAAACAGAGATTTGTTCACAACAGGAATGAATCAGCTTGCTTTATCATAAAATGTCTTTCAAGCCTCAGATGGAGGCAGGCAGGTTTACCACTTCTATTAAGTTCTATTAGTTACTGACATGGTAGAAGTCAGAGTCTCCTCTTGGAGTTTGGAATTTCAATAATAAATTAATTTTAGAATGAACTCAAATGAAAACATCTAGACAATTTATTAGAGAAAAAATAAAAACACCTAGGGTATACAAGGTATAAATCTCAGCACTTGTCCATAGCAGAGCTGTGTGATTTAAGATGATTGATCTGTCAAACACATGGTAGATAGGCAGTAACATAACAGGGGAAGAACTTATAGTAAGTGATTAGCTGATAAGTTATTATCCACCACTGAAATCAACCAATTCAAGCCAGATCAAAATATATATAAACACAGGTTTGCTAGGATGCTTTTTTCAGGCAGGGTGGTTCACTAGCCCTAAGAAGAAGGCCAGAGAAGTGTTCATGGGGAAGGAGAGAGGGGAGGGGGGCAGGGGGAGAGAAAGTGCTAGTGTAGAAAGAAGGAAAAGGGAAGGAAGAAGAAAGGGGAGCAGAGAGACCAAAATGTCTGGTTTATATAGGGAAGAGTCTTTGGGGGAAGGGCAGCCCAGCCTCTGGGCTGGAAAGTTCAGGGTTAGGGGCTGGATATGCCAGGTAGGGACTGAGGGACCGTGGGACAACCTGAGGTCAGGTCTGCCTTGGTATGTCAAACATGCCCCTCAGTCACTTGTCCTATGGTCTGAAACTACACAGTAAGGAAGTACAAAGTATTACAAAAAGTATACCTAGGTTCTGGCCAGCATCTGAAAGAAGAAAGAAAAAGTTGCTGCCTTTTTGATTTCAGCTTCAGAAGGAAAAATAGACCAAGCTGAATCTCATGGTGGCTTAAAAGGACTGATCTGTGGGGCAGGAGTTCTGAGAAGAAAGAGTGAAGTGTCTCATTAAAGGAAAAATTATTACTCCTATCTCTGGCTTGAAGTGGCTTCACCTTCCTAGGGATGGCCCTTAAGGGTCTGCTGATTGACCTGGACTGACTACAATGCTAGGTTTCCATCCAGGGCAGAAACAGTTAATCAAAAGGAGTTTTGGTTGTTTCTTGTTTTGTTTTGATTTTCTTTTTAAATTTTTTTATTGGATATATACTATATTTACATTTCATTTCCCTTTTTCTGGTTCCCTGACCCCCAAAGGACCCACATGCCCCCTTCCCTCAACGTGTTCCCCCATCCATCCCTTCCCACTTCCCTCTTCTGGTATTCCCCTACACTGATCCTCTGAGCCTTTCCAGAACCAGGGTCTACTCCTTCCTTCTTGTCGGACATCATTTGTTATGTGGATTGTGTCTTTGGTGTCCCAAGATTCTAGGTTAATATCCACTTATCAGTGGGTGCATGCCATGGGTATTCTTTTGAGACTGGGTTACCTCACTTAGTGTGATGTTCTCCAGCTCCATCCATTTCTCTAAGAATTTCATGAATTCATTGTTTCTAATGGCTGAATAGTATTCCATTGTGTATATATACCACAGTTTTTCTATCCATTCTTCTGTTGAGGGACATCTGGATTCTTTCCAGCTTCAGGCTATTATAAATAAGGATGCTATGAACATAGTGGAGCAAGTATCCTAATTGCATGCTGGGGAATCTTCTGGGTATATGCCCAGGAGTGGTATGTCTGGATCCTCAGGAAGTATCATGTCCAGTTTTCTGAGGAACCACCAGACTGATTTCCAGAGTGATTGTACCAACTTGCAGTCCCACCAGCAGTGGAGGAGTGTTCCTCTTTCTCCACATCCTTGCCAACACTTGCTGTTTCCTGAGTTTTTAATCCTAGCCATTCTGACTGGTGTGGGGTGAAATCTCAGGGTTGTTTTGATTTGTATTTCTCTAATGACTAATGATGTTGAACATTTTTTAAGGTGTTTCTCAGCTATCCAAATGTCTTCAGGTGAAAAGTATTTGTTTAGCTCTGTACCCCATTTTTTGATAGGGTTATTTGGTTTTCTGGGGTCTAACTTCTTGAGTTCTTTGTATATATTGGATATTATCCCTCTGTCAGATGTAGGGTTGGTGAAGATCTTTTCCCAATTTGTTGGTTGCTGATTTGTCCTTTTGACAGTGTCTTTTGCCTTACAGAAACTTTGTAATTTTATGAGGTCCCATTTGTCTATTCTTGATCTTAGAGCATAAGCTATTGGTGTTCTGTTCAGGAACTTTCCCCCTGAGCCAATGTCCTCAAGGGTCTTCCCCAGTTTCTTTTCTATTAGTTTTAGTGTGCCTGGTTTTATGTGGAGGTCCTTGATCCACTTGGAGTTGAGCTTAGTAGAAGGAGATAAGAGTGGATCAATTCTCATTCTTCTGCACGTTGACTTCCAGTTGAGCCAGCACCATTTATTGAAAAGGCTATCTTTTTTCCACTGGATGTTTTTAGCTCCTTTGTCAAAGATCAATTGGCCATAGATGTGTGGGTTCAATTCTGGGTCTTCAATCCTATCCCATTGATCCACCTCCCTGTCACTGTACCAATACCATGCAGTTTTTAATACTACTGCTCTGTAGTATTGCTTGAGGTCCAGGATACTGATTCCCTCAGAAGTTCTTTTACTGTTGATGATAGTTTTAGCTATCCTGGGTTTTTTGTTATTCCAGATGGATTTGAGAATTGCTCTTTCTAACTCTATGAAGAACCGAGTTGGGATTTTGATGGGGATTGCATTGAATCTGTATATTGCTTTTGGCAACATTCCATTTTATCTATATTAATCCTGCCAACCCACGAGCATGGAAGATTTTTCCATTTTCTGAGGTCTTGATTTTGTTAATGGCCTTTATTACCACCTCACCCTTACCTTTGCAATTTTATATCTTTTGATATACTTTTAGCTATAAATTTAGGAGTTAATCTGTTTTACATTATTTATTTTCACCTTATCTTTTAGGATCTATGCCCTGAATTTTCTTTGTTGAAAGATCTTCCAAGTCATTGAGTTTTTCTTTGGAAATGCTGAATTCACTACATGATGTTAAATCATGTAATATAATATTAATATTAATATAATAATAATAAAATCACGTAATATATTAATATTGGTATATAATACTATGTAATATAATTTTAAATCTTATTAGTAATTTTTAACTTCTAGAGGTATATTCCTTTTCTTATCTTGTCTTTCTTTTATGTTTCTTTCTTTTTCACAAGTTTAAAAGACTTTCAAAATATATTTTATCTAGAATTATTTCCTGTGATCTGGAGAATCACCTAAATATCTAGTTTACTGTGTTGACAGAAAATTAAATCCCTGAGAAGTAAAACCTTTAGGTTTATTTGGGGTCTTTTTTTTTTTTCACAGGGAAATTCAATTATGCATGCTGGAACTACTGTTCTTCTTCGGTTTGCTCTGGCCGTATTGTATAATGTATGTAAACTAATGCCTAATGCACAGTAATGTACAAAATGAAAAGTAGCCATCTGAGAGAAGTCCTTCATCTAGCCAGAAATCCAAGGGAAACCTCACCGCTTCTTCATCAATCACAGTGTAAAACCTGGATTAAAATTGATTCCATGCACATCACTTGCTTGTCAACTACAAATCATGGGCAAATGGTTACAGAACTGACTGACACAGAATGATTCGAAGAGAATAATGGAGAGAAATTGAGAGTCAAGGATGTTGAATAGGTGCTAACAGTGGTGTACCCATTTACTGTGGTTTATATTATATCCTTGTAGAGCCTTTAGGAGCTTATCATTTGCTATTATTTGTGAAGTTATCAAATAAATATTCATTTGGCGATACAAGTTTTCTGGATCCATAACCAGCTTTCATCATAAACATTAACTCAAATTCTCTAGCTGCATTTATAAACATCACAGGTTATGGAGCTTGAAGTTCATTGTCTACACTGTTTTTTTTCTTTTTACATTTTTACTCTACAGATATAAGAACAATGAAGGCAATTTTTGACAATTGTTAAATACCTCCTTTCAAATATAAGAACCTTAAAAATAAAGTACTCTCAGTTCTTCAAACCTAAAAGAAAATGAATACTTTCTTCCTAGCCTATTTGTAAGCCTGCTTGTAATTATTTTTCGTATATTAGTAATTTGAGACCTACGTGAACTGTTCTCACCCATCATGAGAGTAAAATTCTGTTTTTCTTGGTAACAGATTTTATCAACTACACAAACATCACTGAAGATCTGCTCTCTACAAACTTTATTTCGCCTTGAAAAAAAAACAATCAATGATAACAATGATTTCTTTAGAGATGGATTTCTTTAGAAAAATAAAGCAATAGTCCTTGAGACCACAAGTTTCCCATTCAGAGCTACAAAATATCAAGTCATTTAATGGAGAAAGTAAGTGTCCTTAGTGAACTGTAGTGTACATGGACAAGACAAATGTGGAAGTATCACCTGTCACTATAGCCCAGACTTACCTACCCTTAGTCAAATGTCATTCTGCCCTTACAATATTCTACAAAATGATGCACCTCTAAACATGTTTGGCATTGGAGACTCCTACTGCACTATGGTATAGGGACTATTGTGGACTTATCTGATCTTAGGACAAATGATAGATGCTTCTCAGCTGCCCTCTCTTGAGTTAACCATGAGAGATGGAACTGTGCATGAATGGCCCATGCTTATGTATGTTCATATTGTAAAATAACATTTGTTTGTTCATTCTTTGTGTGTGCGGTGTGGGGGGGGAAGCATGCATGCATAGCATGGTGCTCCTTGTAGATCAGAGCACCATGGGGGAGTTAGTTCTCTCTGTCTACCACATGGGCATCCAACTCATGTCATCAGGTTTGGTAACGAGTGATTTTATCTGCTGCGCCATCTTGCCAGCTATTTTCATAACAGGTTACTTCTCATTGATTCACTTTCCCCAAGACTCATTCAGAGAATTGCATTACAATAAGTGTTAGTTGAACTATTTATCCTAGTTAAGAGAAGTCAAAATGTTCTTGCAAGTGCTACTACTGGTATAACTGACCAAGAAGCAAATATTTTATTTAATTTAGTATCCTGACAAGCCAAAAGAGAATCAATATTTAATTGGGCTTGTGTTAAATTGGAAAGTTGACCCTTTTGTTTGACCTCATTTGTTATGGTCCTATGGTCTGTTTTAGCATTAAGGGCCTAACCAGCTGGCTCATTAGAAACTGTGTAGACCCTCCTGTGTAAAATATTTTCTCATCCCCCAAACTGACACAGGGTGTGAGGTACCTGAGACAATACTGACAATATATTATTATTTTTTAAGTGAGGCAAAATGAAGTTGGGTATGAGTATATTGTTTCCCTTTTTGCAAATATATAAAATCTTCCCATTGAAAAAGATTTTCACAGGAAAATATGGAATAATGAAAACTTAAGGTTGGAAATAAAGACAGAAGCTCCTTGCATGGAAGTGAAGGGATAAGCTGGGAGATCCAAGAGGTCAACAGAAGCAACAAATGAATTAAAGAAAAGCTCCTGGGAAATCCATAGAAATATGTGTTAAAAGAAGATAAGGTAGTCAAGGGAGTCTGGTGATGCCTAAAAGAAAGAGAGAGACAAAGGCAGAAGTGAGGTACAGAAGACACTAAGGAGAAGACAGGAAGTCCAATGTGAGAAGCCAGAAGAGAAAGAATGGTTGTCTACTTGAAAAGCAGGCACTGGAAGACAAATACCATGGGATGTGGAGCCCCCTTGTGTCAAAGGAGCCCCCAGTCTGTAGGAAACACGACTATCATCTGAGCTTGGTGGTCCAAGAAAAAATAATGGTTTTATGTTAGCTGGGAAAAAAATCGTTCTGCTTCTGTCTGGATTAAGGAATCAGGCAACTTCACTGTTGTTGATATAAAGATTCAAAAGAAACTAGTTCCCATTGATATGAGAAGAAAGACCACAGCATTGGCACTCAAATTCACCTCGTGGACTTTTAATCTCAGAGACACAGATCCAGAAACTTCAAAATGTGCCAGATGTGAAAAGGTCAATGGTTTAAAAATATCATGATGAATAAAATATTTGTATCGAGGAAACAACATTTTGTATTATTATGCAGTTACTATCCACTACACTCCCAAATACTTTTATCTTTCTAACTAGTGAATTCAATGTCTTCTCTCCACTTCCTGGACAGTTTTCTCTTTGGTTAACCACTGGGTATAACAACTACAGAAACAGGATCATAAGAAAGAACTTTCTACTCTCTGCCATATCCAAATGCCCCAGACCCAGGTGGCATGTCCGTGACCCATTCCCATCACCCAACTTCCTGGAAATAAAATGGAGGCTGCTTACAAATTATATATATATATATATATATATATATATATATATATATATATATATATAAGAAAAATCAACCCCAAGCTATTATCATTAATGGTGCATCTGGAAAGTTCTTCTAGCCACAGGGAAACTTGGGCAGTGTCATTACCATCACACCAGTAGTTGGCGGCAAGTGAGAACAACATATGTATTAATAATTAGAGATCTCTCAAGTGAGATGACATCATTGCCATATGCCTACTTCTACAGGATGAAGCCAGATATTATGTTTCTAGCAGGAATCTAATTGGTGAAGAATGCTAAATAACACTCCTGGAAATAGTGGAGTTGGGGATGGGCCAGGTGAGCTCACCAAGTGTGCATCTTAGTCCACATCCCTTACCACACCATAGAGTACAGGGATGGGTGTAGATGGCAACAATGATCTTCAACTACTAGGAAAAGATGTTATTTTGCCTCTATTTTAAGGTAGAGTGAATCCACATATAAATGTTTACATTCGTGTTTGCATATGTCCATGTGAGTGTACACATGTGAACGAGAGTACAAGTGTATCCAAAAAGGCCAGAAGTCAACCTTGGATGTCCTTCCTCAGGAGACATCCACCTCTGGTTTTGGATTTTCTTTTTTCTTTTTATCTACTGAGGTGTCCGAGTGAGTATGGTATGTATGTGTGCACAAATGTTTGCCTGTGGGTGGGCGCATGCAATGCATGGCGTTGGGCAAGATCCTGGATTGTTTTCCTACCTTATATTTTGAGGCCTCATCTCTCAGTCAAATCCTGAGCTCATCAACACAACCAGTTTTGGTACCCACTTTGGTCTGGGGAAATGCTGTTCATGTCTTCAAAACTAAAACAACATTCAAGACCAATATGGCCAGTAGGTTCTTGTGTGGGTTCTGGAGATCACTGACAAGGAATTTGACTTCTGGGCCATCTCTCTGCCACCTTTGCCTTGTATTCTTTTTGAGACAGGGTCTCTCTTTGGTCTAGAACTCACTGATTAACCAGTTATACTGGTTGAACAGAGAATCCCAGAAAGCCATAGGCCTTTGTCTCTCCTGGACTGTGGTTACAATCAAGTAGCATGATGCTTAGCTGTTTTCATGGATTTGGAGGATTAAGCTCAGGTTCCTGTGTTTGTGTAGCAAGCTCTTTACGACCTGAGCCCTATTCCCTGCCTTGGTGTGTGTTTTCTGGATCCATACTGAGGTCCTCCAGAAAGGTAGCCTGACATACAACTAGAAGAAAAGATAAAATTTCACAGTAAGATGACAATTGTAAACTCAACAAGTGTAATCTGACACAGTAGATATTAGATCATATTAAATGAGGTTGAGAAGTGAAATAGTTAAACAACATTAGCTTCTCCAAGTAGTATTCATAGACCAGAGTCTTGGTTACCAACTGCCTTCAAATCATGGCAGAAAGAAAATACATCAGGACATAACAGTTCTCAATAAAAATTCAATGACTCACTCCAGCCTTTCATTGAACCAGTAAGTGCCTGAGATGCTTATGTTTCCATGGAAAACTGACTAAAGCCCTGGATAAGGACACAGACGTTAGTTCTTATAATCTTTGATCTTGAACTTACGGAAAGCTCTCTAGCTAATGTTTCCTCCTTGCTACAGGATGAAATTGGTCAATGTATGTAAGTATTCCTTCTTATTCTAAACCAGTTCTTAGCCAAACATTTATGTTTTGGCAATATTTTCTTCTAAACTTTAAAATCTGGCTCTGTTTGGTGGTTAGTTTTTCTTGCCATGTAATAGCTGACTGACTTGGAAATATTTTAACTCTACATGCTTCTTATACAAGTGCTTATAAAGTGGTTGTTAAAAGTTTACATAAAGAGAGCTGTATGTTTTCATATGCTTTCTTTACCTTTTATACAAACTAATATATATTGGTGCTAGGGACTGAACCCAAGAACTCATACGTGTTAAACAGGTGCTTTACTTCTGAGCTTTTCCATCACAACCCCACAGTTTTCTAAAGTGCCTTTATAGTGGCTTCTTCCTCCCTCCTTTTGAGTATTTCTCATTTAATTAGATCTGTAAGTAGCTTAAGCCCAAGCAATGAAAACTAAGAGCTGGGACTTAATGGGCTAACGAGAGAGTAATTTAAGATCAAATGAGATTTTGTCAGGGCAGCAAAAGGACTCCACAGAATTTATAGGTGAACATTCCTAAGTATAAACAGCACAATTAATTGTTCAGCCTGCATCTCAAAAGACAGCTCTCTACAAAGGAGCAAATTTTTTGTTTTGTTTGGGGACACCATGGTGGCACATTCCTGGCTAGTTAGAAACTGTGTAGAGCAGGCTAGCCTTGACTTGTGGTGCTCCTCCTGAATATCATCTTCTAGAGCTGGAATTGCAGACACATGCTACCATTGCCCATCTAAGCACACATTTTTAGCACTGTCTAATAACTTCTATATAATGATTGGTGGTCCATAATTGCACAGCAGCTTGATCTGTTGTAATATTAATACACCAGGCAAGTATCTTTAAACAACAAACAATGACTTCTTACCATTCTAGAGGCTTCTAAGGCTAAGGTCAATGTGTGTGTGTGTGTGTGTGTGTGTGTGTGTGTGTGTGTGTGTGTGTGTTGAGTATTTCATTATTTTATTTTCTTTCATGTTGTTATTATTATTATCATTATTATTGGATATTTTCATTTTTTACATTTCAAGTGTTATCCCCTTTCCCAGTGTCTCCCCATCCCAGAAACTCCTTACAATATTCCCCTTCCCCCTGCTTCTATGAGGGTGTTCCTCTACCCACCCACCTACTCCCACCTCCCTGCCCTGGAATTCCCCTATCTTTCTAGCCTTCACAGGGCCAAGGACCTCTCCACTGATTGATGCCTGACAAGGTCATCCTCTACTACATATGCGGCTGGAGCCATAGGTCCCTCTATGTGTACTCCCTGGCTGGTGGCTTAGTCCCTGGGAGCTGGGGGGGGAGTGGGGGAGGGAGCAAGGCCTGGTTGGTTGTTCTTCCTATGGGGCTGCAAACCCTTCCAGCTCCTACAGTCCTTCTCTAACACCTCCATTGGGGACCCCCTGCCCTCAGTCCAATGGTTGGCTGCATCTGCCTCTGTAAAGCTCTGGCAGAGCCTCTCAGGAGACAGCTATATCAGGCAAGGACAGTCTTCTTGAAAGATGTTTGCTCATTGGGTCTCACATGGCGGGAAGAATGTATGAGCAATCACAGACTTCTTCTAAAGACACCATTCCCATTCTTGAGGACATTCATCTCTGTAGCTACCTTCCAAACGTCTCATCTCCAGACACCACCACCTTGAAACTTGGCTTTCAGCATGCACACCGAGAGAGTAGGGCACACAAGCACTCAGTCTGCAGCCCTCCTATGCTGGCCGTCCCAGCATTAAATGTCATTTAGCTGTGTGTAGACTCTACATTTTCATATATTTATTATGAACTCCTTAATAATACACTAATAACTATCTTCTACTTTGTTTCCTAAAATACCAGCTGTATTTCCTAGAAACTCAATATATTAGATCTTCGTCCCATTTCCTCTTTTTTAATAGGTATTTGACCTAAGTCTTATTCTTAAAGACTATAATCTGGTGTTCTTATTCTTAAGTCTTATTCTTAAAGACTATAATCTACTGCTCTTCCAGAGGTCCTGAGCTCAATTCCCAGCAACCACACGGTAGCTCAAAACCATTCTATAATGGGATCTGATGCCCTGTTCTGGTGTGTCTGAAGACAGCGACAGTGTACTCTAAAATTAAAATAAATCTTTAAAAACTATATCCTCTTTAAAATCATCTTGCCTTTGGCCATTCTCTGCCAACTATATCTCAAATTAGAATCCTAATGGTGATGATAATCTTAGCCTCATGATCTTTTCAAAACTACCAACCCTACTGGTGCACCCACATCCAGTTAAACTAGTCTTGTACTCTTGATCGAATCCAGGAAACCAACATCAGAGAGAGAATGAGTATTATGAATATAGCTCATCGCCCATCTCTAAAATCATCTTGAAGTCAGCATTTTATTTATGTAAAGCCAAGCTGTTTTATGCTCCCCCTGCCCCTCGCTGCTTCAACTACTTGATGGTATACTTTCTTAAAGGAATATGCACACACACACACACACACACACACACGCACGCACGCACGCACGCACGCACACACACACACACACACACACATACACACACACACACACATGGCTACATATTGCTCGTATTGCTTACACTTTCCAACTTCTAATCATCTCATCAGGCCACATCAAATTAACATCTTTCTTGTCAATGTACTCAGTCTTTCTAAGATCACCAATAATCTGTAAGCACCTCCCTTTCCTTTTTCCTGCCTCCTTGATGATGCACGGTCTCTCCATTTTAAATGGAGTCTTTTGACTTTGATGTTACCGCCCTTATTTCTCCTATTGCATATACTAATCCAGATTATACAAAGAAGTAGAACCTTATTCCTTGTGTAGACATAAATACATGGCTATCTCTGTAAATACATATAAAGTGATTTACTGTAAGGAATTGGCTTATACATGACAGAGGCTGAGATCTTCGCGCTGGAGGTGGAGAGAAGTTCCTAGAGCAATTGTAGTGCACAGTGGAAGGGCTCACAATGAGGGAAGATTGTGGCATAAGTTCAGAAGACAAATGTTTTAGTTCAAAGAGAAAGTAAATCATTTCCTATTCAGTCTTTGGCTTTGTTCAGGTGTCTAACAAACAAATGATAACTACATGCTGGGTAGAGGAAAATCTACTTGGTTAAGTTTGCTGACTTTAAATTTTAAACTTAAATAGAAACACTCCCAAGCATGCCAAAGAGAATCCTTAAAAAATTTATCAGGAAACCTTAGGGCTGAATTAAGTCAATAGATAGTATTAACTCTCGTACAATATCAGTTTATTAGGATTCCTTCTAAGTTCCTTATTTCCAAGACCTCAAAGTGTGGGTGACACCCCAGGCTTAGCTCTAGACTTTCTTCACTTCTTTACTCTTTTCTTAATATTATGTAAATTCCATGTGTGTAGATGTGTATACAAGTATATACATGAAAACATCAAACTCAGTTGCACATGTTTAGATCATATGTGTATTATGCATCAGGATTATATTTTACAAAGGAATATTTCTTAGTTTTATGTGATTTCTTCTGATATTTTCTGAATTTTTCTTGTGTTATGTATTAACCAGGATTCTCTAGAGTCACAAAATGTACGGGTAGTCTCTATGTAGTCGGGGAATTTGTCGATGACTTACAGTTTATAGTCTAACTCCCCAACAATGGTCTGTAGCAGCTGTGGATGGAAGTCCAGGGATCTAGCAGTTGCTCAGTCCCATGAGGCAAGCAGGTAAGGAAGAGTGAGTGAGTGAGTCTTCCTTCTTCCAATGTCCTTAGATAGGTCTCCAGCAGAGGGTGTGGCCCAGATTAAAGGCATGTGCCACCGTGTCTTGAACCCCAGATGACCTTGAACTCAAAGATCTCCTTGTCTTAATCTTCTGGAATTCATAGCCACTATGCTTCAAGATCTCCATGCTAAGATCCAAGTCAGAAACTTGTATCTCTGAGCCACAGATTAGGATCATAGGTGAGCCTTCCAAATCTTGATTGTAGTTCATTCCAGATATAGTCAAGTTGACAACCAGGAAGAGCCACTACAGTTATATTCACTTGCATTCATTTTTTTTAAAATTTAGTTTTATTTATGTGCGTATACATGCAATTTTGTCTATATGAATACCATGTGAATGGAGAGCTTGCAGAAACCAGAAAGGGAATGGGATCCCCCATAACTGTAACTGGTGACTGGGTGCTGGGATCCAAATCCAGGTTCTCTGCAAGAATACCAATTGCTCTGAAACACTGAACCCCTTCGTGCCTGCCACTTTTTGTTTTAAATATTGGTCTTAACTCTCTGAAATGATGTAATATCACTAATGGCTTATGACTAAAAGATCTAAAAATCACTGCTCCCTGTGACTTAGAATCACACATAAAGACTGAGGATTTCTATAATTATCTGTTTCCTCTCAACAGAAAACTTGTAAGTTTGACACCCTGACTTCCATTTTGTAAGAGAACAAATCAGAGACTCATAAAATCTTAGACCTCCATTTTGCCCAGAATGTTTATCTTTCTTAGGAAATTATACTTCCTTAGAGCCAGACAATCAAACCTGAAAACACTAGGTGGGCCTCTTTCTCCTTTTGCCTTGCTATCTTTCCCCACCCCATCCATACACATAGAATCTTTGCTTGGGGTTTCTCAATTTTATGAGGGGCAGTGATACAGTTTGAGATGATATCTAAGCCAGTGTTCTATTGCTGTGAAGAAATACCATGACAACAGTGACTCTTACAAAGGAAAACATTTAATTGTGGCTCCCCGCTCCCCCAATTTTAGAGATCCAATCCATTATCGTCATGGCAGGAAGCATGGTGGCACACAAGCAGACAGTAGATGAGGATTCTACAGCCAGAGCCAAAGGCAGCAGGAACAAAGAGAGACTCTAAACTTGGAATGGACGTTTTGGAATCTCAAAACCTATTCCCAATGGCACAATTCCTTCAACAAGGGTGTATCTCCCAAACCTTTTAAAAAGTGCTGTTCCCAAGCATTCAAATCTAAGAATATATGGTCCCATTCTTGTTCAAAGCACCACAGATGGCACTCAAGATCATTGCAAATGCTAGACTCTATTGACAAGCTTTAACATTTTACCTGGAGATTTCTTTAGTGTTTTTGGACAACTGTGTAGAGTGAGGTCTGTCAAGGGAAAGTTGGGGACTTGCCCAACTTTCTTGTGGGTCAGAGTTCATATACTTTCTCTCAATGACTTCACTGTGTGTTAGCCACATTTACCATTGCTGTGATAAGTACCTGAGGGGCAAAATTATGCAAATGAGAAAATTTTACCTTTGCTTAGAGTTTCATACACTTCAGTCTCTGGTTGCTGACTTCGTGATTTCTGGGCCTGTAGGAGTTAGATCTGCATGACAGAGGGAACAGCAGAGCACAGCTGCTTACCCTATGGTATTCAGAATACAGAAAAAGAAAGAAATAGAAAGGACCAGGGCATGAAATGGCCTCTGGAGCCCCCCCAAAGACCTACTTACTCCAGTTACACCCCACCTTCTTTCATTTCCCGAAACAGTTCAAATCTTTATCACATGATCTTGTGAACACTTTTGACATCCAACCCATAGTCTTCAGAGTGCATTATGTCTCCATTACCTCTGTGTAACGATGCTCACCTCAGCACTGTACTGACTTGAAGGGAAAGTGTGCACTTTGCCCACTGCTTTTCTCTTGGCTCCAGTGTTCGCTTTGAATAATTTGGCAGTTATGGGTAAATGAAGCAAGAATAGATTCAGAGGTTAGCATTCTGAATCTGTTACTGATGGAAAATTGACTGAGAGATGAGACATTAAAGATCAATTCATTAAAGAATTTCCCACATTTACTAATCTCTAGACTATTTAATTCTCTAAAATGAACAGTGCACATACTTTTCTTTGGGGTCTACACATACCACACACACACCCACACCCACCCACACACACACACACACACACACACACACACACACACACACACCACACACCACACATAATCTGTCCGGGGATGGCAGATTGACTCTTTCATTAGCAGGAAATTCCTTTGGTATATCTAAATTCTAGTAGGTAAGGTAACAGGGAGTCAGGACTGATACAAAAAATAGTTTTTAAAGCAATTATAAGTAGACAAAACTAATGTACAGAAATTTATGCTAGATAGGTGTTTGTGATGTTTTGGACTAGAAAGGAACCAAGCAGGGAATCTTCAGCATGATAGAAAATTTCTATTATTTATGGTTCAATAGGTATATACATATGTTAAAATTCATTGATATATACTCTTATTTTTTATATATGTTGTTATACCTATACTATATCTCAAGACAGAGTACTAATACCTAAAGCCATGAAAATATTATATAAATTTTATACCATATTCACCCATCTATTTTCTGCATACTTAAAGTAATTATATCCTTTTTGTTAGTTACTAACACACAGTGAAATCTGAACACTAAAAATATCAATTAAAGTATTTATAGGACAGAATAGGATATCTAACTATTGCATTCCTTTACGAAACAGTATTTTTTAATGTAAGATATAAACTTCTGCATATTACTGTAAAAAACACTTTGGGGGGTATTTGTCTTATACTTCCATATTATTGTTCTTCTCTGAAGGAAAGCAGGACAGGAACTCATACAGGACAAACACCTAGAGACAGGAACTGCCGCAGAGGCCATGGAGGAGTGCTGCTTACTGGCTTGCTCCTCATGTATTGCTCAACCTGCCTTCTTATAGAACCCAAGATCTACAGCCCTGGAATGACTCCACCCACAATAGGTTGGGCTCACCTCCATCAATCACTAATTAAGAAAATGCACTATGGATTTGCCTACAGCCAACTCTATAGAAGCATTTTTTGTTTGTTTTAATTTAATTTTTTTATGTATTCACTTTCCATCCTCCTCACTGCTTCCCTCCTGGTCGCCCCTTCCCACAATCCTTCCCCTCTTCCCCTCCCCTTTTCTTCTGAGCTGGTGGCCCCCCCTGGGGATCCTGCCACCCTGCCACTCCAAGTCTCTGTGAGGCTAGGTACTTCCTCTCCTACTAAGGCCAGTTGGGGGGAAAAAGCTTTTAATGAATTATCTTTTAAAGAATGATTTACCCATGGTTGAAAATAAGTTGTTAAATTATGGAAAAATATTAAAGGCAAGTTGAATTAATTAATTAAGCTCTGGGTATATCCTTGTGGCAGAACATGTGCCTAGCCTGTGTGAACCATGGGTTTGAAATACAAAGCTGAAAACCAAAAATTAAAATAATAGTAATTAGAAATAACTTTTTGTTGCTTGGGTGCTTTGCCTGCATGCATGCCTGTGAAACACTTTGCCTAGAGCCTGCAGAAGCCAGAAGAGGGAGTGAAGTCTCCTAGAACTGGACCTTCAGATAAGCAAGCAGCCACATGAGCGCCAGGATCTGTGATGGTTTGTAAAGGCTTGGCCCAGGGAGTGGTATTAGGAGGTTTGGTTTTGTTGAAGTAGGTGTGGCCTTTTTGAAGTAGATGTGCCACTGTGGGTGTGGGCTTTAATATGTACCTGGAAGCTAGTCTTCTAGTAGCCTTCAGGTGAAAATGTAGAACACTCAGCTAGTCCTGCACCATGTCTGACTGGATGCTGCCATGTCTCACCTTGATGATAATGGACTGAACCTCTGAACATGTAGCTATCCCCAATTAAATGTTGTCCTTTTAAGAGTTGCCTTGGTCATGGTGCCTTTCATACCAATAAAACCGTAGCTAAGACAGATGTTGGTACCATAGACTGGGGTGCTGCTGTGATAGCCCTGACCATGCTTTTTGTTTAGAAGAATGTGGATTTTGGGATTTTGGAATAGGAAAGCAGTGAGATCCTTTAAATGGGACCTGAAGTAGGAATCTGGAAGACTTTGTTGCTGAGTATGATTTGTACAGTGCAGACCTGGCCCAAGAGGTTTCAGTGGAGAAGAATTTTAGTATATAGCGTAGAAACTTATTGTGGCATTTTGCTGAAGCATATGGCTGCTTTTGCAATTGTCTGAAGAGTCTGCCTGAGGCTAAATTGAAGAGATTTAGATGAATTGCTTTGAAAAAGGAAGTCTCAAAACAGCCTGGTATAAATTCTGTTGTGTTGTGTGGTGTACTTGCTGGTTTTGTGTGTCAACTTGACACAAGCTGGAGTTATAACAGAGAAAGGAGCCTCCCTTGAGGGAACGCCTCCATGAGATCCAGCTGTAATGCATTTTCTCAATTAGTGATCAAGGGTGAAAGGGCCCATTGTGGATAGTGCCATCCCTGGGCTGGTAGTCTTGGGTTCTATAAGAAAAGCAAGCTGAGCAAGTAATATCCCTCCATGGCCTCTGTATCAGCTCCTGCTTCCTGACCTGCTTGAGTTCCAGTCCTGACTTCCTTTGGTGATGAACAGCAATATGGAAGCGTACACTGAATAAACCCTTTCCTCCCTCTGTATTTGTCATGCACTGACAGAGCCTCCCAGGTGACAGCTAATATAAGGCTCCTGTCAGCTAGCATTGTTGGCATCCACAATAGTGTCTGGGTTTGGTAACTGTGTATGGGATGGATCCCTAGGTGAGGCAGTCTCTGGATGGTCTTTCCCTCAGTCTCTGCTCCACACTTTGTCTCTGTATCTCCTCCTGTGGGTATTTTGTTCCCCCTTCTAAGAAGGACCAGAGTACCCATACATTGTTCTTCCTTCTTCTTGAGCTTCATTTGGTCTGTGAATTGTATCTTGGGTATTCCAAGATTCTGCCAGTGCATGACAAAATACAGAGGGGGACACTCTCAGCCAACCATTGAACTGAGCACAGGATTCCCAATGGAGGAGCTAGAGAAAAGACCCAAGGAGCCAAAGGGGTTTGCAGTGCCATAGGAGGAACAACTATATGAATGACTCAGTAACCCCCAGAGCTCCCAGGGACTAAACCACCATCCAAAGAGTACACATAGAGCATATGCAGCAGAGGATGGCTGTGTTGGACATCAAAGGGAGGAGAGGTCCTTGTTCCTGAGAAGGCTAGATGCCCAGCACAGGGGAATGAATGCCAGGACAGGGAAGCTGGAGTGGGTGGATTGGTGAACAAGGGAAGGGAAGATGGGTTGGAATATTTTTTTTGGGGGGGGGACCAGGAAAGGGGACAACATTTAAAATGTAAATAAGGAATATATCTAATAAAACAATTTCGAAATTGAAAAAAAACCTTTTCCTCCCAAACTTGTTCCTTGGTCATGATGTTTGTGCAGGAAACTTAGTCAGAAACACTGACTAAGACACGTAGCTACTAAATTTCAATCTTATGAAGAACATTTTAATGAACAGAGCAAGCCGAGATCTAACCACTTACCTACAAATTGCATGAATTCATTATTTTTAATTGCTGAGTAGTATTCCATTGTATAAATATACCACATTTTTTTGTATCCATTTCTCCTTTGAGGGATATTTGGGCTCCTTCCAATTTCTGGCTATTATAAACAAGGCTGCTATAAACATAGTGGAGCGTGTGTCTTTATTGTATGCAGGGGAATCCTCTGGGTATATGCCCAGGAGTGGTATGCCAGGGTCCTCTGGAAGTGACATGCCCAATTTTCTGAGGAACCACCAAACTAAAAGAATACACATGAAATGCAGTCACTGATAAGTGGATATTAATGAGCCCAGAAGCCCTAAATACTCAAGGCACAATTAGCAAGTCAAATTACTCCCAAGAAGAAGAAAGGAGAGGACCCTGGGCCTGTAAAGATTGGATCCAGTTTTGTAGACCCAGAACAGAGAAATCGTGGGGGGGGATGATTGGGGAATAGTTGGGGGGGAGAGGAATTATGGGACGTATGGTGGGGAGGAACTGGGAAAGGGGAAAGCCTTTGGAATGTAAACATAGAATATAGAAAATAAAAAAAAAAAAAAACTGGAAAAAAAAAAAGAGCAAGCCGAGAAAAGAAAAATACAAAATATATGGTTTAAGTATTAAAGAGGTACCAGTAAGTAGAATGGAACTGAATCCTATGTTCTAAGAGATACTAGATTAACGGAGTGGGACTTTGGGGCATGATTCCACCCAGCTAAGTGTAGGTTCAGGTGGTACATACCTTTAATCCCAGGAGACAAAGCCATGCAGATCTCTGAGTTCAAGATCAATCTACAAGCCAGTTCCAGTCAAGCTTAGGCAGTGAGTGAGTTGAAAAACAGAATGTTGGTAATAGAATAAGCAGGGAGCATGTTCCATCCCCAGCAAGCAGCAGAAGTTGGCAGCTTAGGCTTGGCACCATGAAGAGAGCCTATGAGCGACTGTTGATGAAGCCTAGTTGCACTGGAAGATCCCAGTGTATTAGAGATGCCAATACCACAAGATGATCAACAAGAATAGTAGTAGCATCAGTGGAGTGGAGTGAACCAGAGTGGAGAGTGCTACAGAAGGCAGTTCTGGGGATACGACCCAAGCCTTTTGGAGGAGCCTAGAAGATCATGTGTGGATCCCCGATATTGGAGCAAGGAGCTGCGACCATGAAATTTCCTTGTAAATCACCAGATGTCTGAGCTGCTAGAACTTTGGTATACCAGCAGAGGAAACCTGCTAACAGGGAGAGGAACCAGCCCAGGAGAAAGAACTTTGTTGCAAGCAATAAAGAAGAAAAAGGAATATAGTTCTGAAGACCACTTTGATATCAGCCATGGAGACACAGGGTTTGGTGTTTGCCCAGCTGGTTTCCTGACTTGCTTTGGGGATCATAGTTGAGTGATTGGATGAATCTCAAAAGAGAGTTTGAACTTTGGATTTTTAACATTGTTGAGACTGCTATAGACTATGGGGACTTTGGAAGTTGGACTAAATATATTTTTTATGATGCTATGGCTAGGTATGATGCCCATAGATGCAAGTGTTTGAACAAGCCTATTGGGGCCAGGGAATAGAATGTGATGGTTTGTATATGCTTGGCCCAGGGAGTGGTACTATTAGGAGGTGTGGTTTTGTTGGCATAGGTGCGGCCTTTTTGAAGTAGGTGTGCTTATGGCACTGTGGGCATGGACGTTAATACCCTTGTACTAGCTGCCTGGAAGCCAGTCTTCTCTTGGCAGACTTCGGAGTTGCCTTGGTCATGGTGTCTGAACAGAGCAGTAAAACAGACAGAATCCAATCCATGTTCTCTTGAAAGCAGTTAGGGTACTTAACTACTCCAACACTATTCTAATTACTAATTTTTTTTAATAAAATGAAACAATGAAATGGGAACTAATATCCAAAGGGGGGAGGTATTTTTTTCTTTTGTATCAACACAGGATAAAGTGTGTGGATGAATTAACATTTAATGAAAATAGATCCTTATGGGATTAGTGATTGGGCACTCTCTCTTCTTGCCTAGGACTGGAGGGCAGGCTTCTCTTATTTCCTCCACAGGACAATGATCACTGAGCCTCCACCTGCCTGTTCCTGCTGTGGAGGAGCAAGGGTTGGCCTTGTATCTTTCCTCTTGATCCAGCACTTTCTGAAATTGTATCTCTCTCTCTCTCTCTCTCTCTCTCTCTCTCTCTCTCTCTCTCTCTCTCTCTCTGTGTGTGTGTGTGTGTGTGTGTGTGTGTGTGTGTGTGTGTGATCCCTCTTTGGGTCTGTGATTTTCTCACATCTATCTTTGTCTCCGTCTCTGTCTCTATGTGTCTGTTTCTGACTCTCAGTCTGTCTCTCTCTCCTCTCTATATAGGTCTCTCTGTCTCTTCTCTCTGTATGTCTCTGTCTCTCTGTCTCTTCCTCCCTCTCTGTGTCTTTCTCATCTCTTTCTGTTTCACTGTGTCTCTGTCTTACTTTCTCTCTCTTTTGTTGCTCAATTCGCATGTGCTCCCACTTCTCTTGACAGTCCTTTTACTTATTTTTACAGTTCAGGTTTCATTTAGAGTCTGTGATGTTCATGTGATTTTTTTCAAGGAAACAAAGAGAAAATTTCAGCTCAAACATGATATGGTCAACCATATAGCATGATTTAATGATAGCGCAAATTCCAGGGGTTGATCTTAACTAATAAAATTAACAAAACAAAAGCTATTTAAAATAAAAAGAATGACGACAAAAGAAAGTTATCTCATTTTAACACTATTTAAATCCTTTTCCACTTTCACCATTCATTCATCATGTTTTGCACTGAACCCCATCAAACTTCTCACATTCCCCAAAAGCAATGGCTAGCAAAGAAACAAATGATTCCATCCAGGATTTCATTTTTTTTATGTGGAGGTCCTTGATCCACTTGGAGTTGAGCTTAGTGCAAGGAGATAAGAGTGGATCAATTCTCATTCTTCTGCATGCTGACCTCCAGTTGAGCCAGCACCATTTGTTGAAAAGGTTATCTTTTTCCCACTGGATGTTTTCAGCTCCACATAAAACCAAACACACTAAAACTAATAGAAAAGAAACTGGGGAAGACCCTTGAGGACATTGGCTCAGGGGGAAAGTTCCTGAACAGAATACCAATTGCTTATGCTCTAAGAGCAAGAATAGACAAATGGGACCTCATAAAATTACAAAGTTTCTGTAAGGCAAAAGACACTGTCGAAAGGACAAATTGGCAACCAACAAATTGGGAAAAGATCTTCACCAACCCCACATCCGACAGAGGGCTAATATCCAATGTATACAAAGAACTCATCCGGGATTTCATAAGTAAAGGACAGAAGAATCTTCAGTGCTATCCATGGTCTCTCCCCTCCCCCCATTTCTACCACTGTCCAAGGCAAGAGCAGTTTTCTACCTTATGTCACAATCACAAGAGCACTTGGAAACATCAGGTGCACATTGGAAAAGTCCAAAGTCTAGTACCTGCTATGGCTTACCTTGTGAATTTCCCTTTCCTTCTGCTATTCTTAAAAACACATAGATGTCCACCCCCAGTTCGCTTGGGACTTGGAGAATTTATAGCCGTGCCCTACTTCCAGCTGCCTCTCCCTTATGGGTGTTTTCTCACTCTCTCTGCTTCGTGTTTTCTGTTGAAGATGTAATCTCTCAGCTTCTTGTTCCAACTGCCGCCTGCCATGCCCCCTCTGTTATTCCACACTCTCCTCTTGGAACCATAATCCTAAAATACACTTTCCTCCATAATCTGCTTTTGGTCATGCTATTTCATCATAGCAACAGTAGAGGATTAAAGTCTTGAGCAAGCGTCCCTGATTGGGTGTGAAATGAAATGTCTCTACTGTTTCAGGTTCTGAATGCTTGGTCCCCGGAGTATGGCATGATTCTGGGAGGTGGACGGCTCTAGCTGGATTAAGTCAGTCACGGAATGTACCTTCAGAAGTTGTACATAGTCCCTGGTCCTGTTCACTTTACCATGGTTCCAATCTGCCCTGAGGGTGAGCAATTTCCCCCCACACATTCACAATGTTTGACCTCACCATGGTCAGCCACTGACCAAGCTATGGACTGTGCGGCCGAAATCTCTGAAATTGTGCCACAATAAATCTTTCCTCTTTCTGACTGGTTTTGGCCACAGTGACAATGAAAGTTATTCAGGGAGCATCCTAAGAACAGCTACTGATGTGGAATGGATGGGAGCAAGATTTGTCCTTACATAGAAGCTCTCGGTTTGCACCAGTGAAGCAGTGCGACTCAACCTTTCGCCCTCAGTCACTCGTCAGGACTGACAGGCTAGAGGACAGCTGGGTGATGGGTACACGCTCTCTGAGCATGCGCTGTGATCCATGACCCTGGAAATGTTTCAAAGGCTTAAAAGTTCAGACCATGAGTACACTGATTAAACTGACATAGCAGTCCTACGTAAGAATGGTCTGGTTTTGTGGAAGGGAAAAGGAAAATAAAATCTCTGTTCACTGACTGATTGCTGCTGTGGACCCATTGGAATCCGATATCCCACTGGCTCAACAGTGACTCATTATTTTTACTTTTTTTTTTCTTTTTACATTGTAGATCTGGCAACACGTCAAATTATCAATCACACTGGCTTGAAAGCCACAGAATCAAAATTTCTCCCCACCTCCCATTTGAATAGTTGAAACGAAAACTTTCCTTGAAGCAATTTGTTTGAATGATGAAAATTTTTACAAATCTTAAAAACAATAATCAGGTGACAATGAAAGGGAGAAACCTACGTGATTACTATGCTATCCAAAGTGAAAATATTTACAGGAATTCTAAGTCTGATAAAGTGCACATCACCACACATACGCATATCAACACACAGTTTTAATCAACTGTACACCCAGCCTCTCTCCCTTGCATGTTCCTTTGCAATAAAGTAATGTTTGCCAAATTACTCAGTCTGACAACATCTCTTCGATCTCTTAATTTTTCACCTTCATTATCAGTAAAAACACACCTCAAAACTGCTTGTAGATACTGTCCACTGATTCCAGCCCCCTGCCCCATCACACTGGGATTATATTTTATCCCCCTTTCAACCACCCTTCAGAGCTGTAAAAGCTGGAGGATTTTGCCCATGGTCTCCACATAATCTTGGACTTTCTTTCTAAAGCTTGAACTAACTTGAACCCATTGAACCCCTCCTGTCCACCTAAATCCCTTTCTACTTTATTCCCCATATTTCTCCTGAACCTATCAGATCTCCTAAATTCTCAGGAAAATCAATGGATAACAAATGAACAAACTATTGGATCAGTGGTCTCATTTTTCTTTTAAAATTTTATTCTTTGAGAATTTCATTATATATATATAATATATATGAAAATAATTTGTGTATAGAATATTTTGATCATGGTTTTGCTTTTCTCATCTTCTCTCAAAATTGCCCCATTTCCTACTCATCCAGCCCACACATTCTTTCTCTCTTTAGAAAACTAACAATCAAAAAACCCTAACAGATAATAGCACACCTCTACAAAACACACACACACACAAAAAAGAAAAAGCTCCCATAAAATAAATCATAAATGAGAGACCAATAAGGTTAAAAAGCAGTATGAGAAATAAAAGCGTTGAATTTGTTTTGTGATAGCCATTTACTATTGGCCATCCACTGTTGCACTTTAAGTGTGGTTGGTATACTAATCTGTATACTGACTATCCTAGTCAGGGTTTCTATTCTCGCACAAACATCATGACCAAGAAGCAAGTTGGGGAGGAAAGGGTTTATTCAGCTTATACTTCCACACAGCTGTTCTTTACCAAAGGAAGTCAGGACCCAAGCAGGTCAGGAAGCAGGAGCTGATGCAGAGACCATGGAGGGATGTTCCTTACTGGCTTGCTTCCCCAGCCTTGCTCAGCCTACTCTCTTATAGAACCCAGGACTACCAGCCCAGGGATGGCACCACCCACAATGGGCCCTTCCCCTCTTGATCACTAATTGAGAAAATGCCTTACAGCTGGATCTCATGGAGGCACTTCCCCACCTGAAGCTCCTTTCTCTGTGATAACTGAAGCCTGTGTCACATTGACACACAAAACCAGCCAGTGCGTATACCAAGGAGACTCTGTTGGAGAGAACTAATTTTTCCTTTTCAAACACTTGTCAATTGGAAATAAATGGCTTCTTAATTAGCTGTCTGAGCTCCCGTCCTTCTCCTCTTCTCAGGGTCATGGCCCCACTTGGCTTAGCTGTGCAGTCCCTGTCCTTGCTGCCCTCTGTCTCAGAATCTTTCCATCTCCTTTATGCGTAGTTCCCTGAGCCCTGCGGGAAAAGGTTTGATGGAGACTCTTGATTCTAATATTCCGAGGTCTCTCTGCACATTGTCCATTTGTGGGTCTCTGCATTAGTTTCCATCTAGTGCAGGAGTAAGCTTCTCTGGTCATAGTTGAGCAAGACAGTGATTTATAGGTATAGGAGAATATATTTAGAAGTGACATTTTTTTTTTTGCTGTGCTCCGTTAAAAGAACAATAGCATTTTGTTTTCCCCTGGGTCCCTGGTCTAACTAGTCTCAGGTTTGAACCAATGGAATAGTATCAGTCATCTCATTGAGTGGGAGTTAAATCCATTCAGATAGTGGTTGGTTACTCCCATCATATTTGTGCTACTATTTGTGCTAGTGTATCGTGCAGATGGACTCATTCAGGGTATATTTTTTATCATATGCTTTCTCGTCTCCTCATCCCTTCCCACCTAATTAATTCATGTTCTCTCTCTCTCTCTCTCTCTCTCTCTCTCTCTCTCTCTCTCTCTCTCTCTCTCTCTCTCTCTCTCTCTCTGAAAAGATAACAAACACTAGAAAACCAAGGAGTCCTAATTATGTTATCTATCTACTCCTGAACATGGGGTTAGGGTTAGGATTAGGGTTAGGGTTAGGGTTAGGGTTAGGGTTAGGGTTAGGGTTAGGGTTTGATCTGGAGTGTAGTTCATAAATCCAATATCATTCCATTGGAAAAAACTAAGTTTACTCAGTTATCAAGTTTGACCTGCACAATTTCTTGAAGACCAGCACCAGCACGATTTATTGAAGATGTTGTCTTTTCTCCACTGTACATTTATGCTTCTCTGTAAAAAATATTAGGCCTTTATGATACTGTGATATGTCCCTTCTATCCCTAGTCTCTGAAGAACTTTTATCATGAAGGGATGTTAGATTTTGTCAAAGGCTTTCCTTAATGTAATGAAATGACTATGTAATTTCTGTCTATTAGTCTATTTAATGTGGTAGATTATGTTTATTGATTTACATATGAAGAACCATTCCTTCATTTCTGACATAGCGCCAACTTATCATGGTGGGTAATCTTTTTTATATGTCCTTGAATTAGGTTGAAAAATGTTTTATTGAGAAGGGCAGCATCTATGTTCATAATAAAAATTAATTTATAGTTTCTTCCTTCCTTTCTTCATTTCTTCCTTCGTTCCTTCCTGCCCTCCTTCTTTCCTTTCTTTTTTTTTTTTTATTTGAGTCTGTGTGCTTTTGCTTTTAGGATAATGGTGGGCTTCTAAGCAAAATTTCCAAGTATCTCTTTTCTATTTTTATTCTGCCGAGTTTTCTATTCGGCAGAATAATTTGCAAGTATTGGCATTAGTTCTTGTGAAGTATAGACCAAATTCTGTGTTGAATCCATGTGCCTTGAGATTTTTTTTCTAGTTCAGAGAGGGTTTTTTTGTTTTTTTTGTTTTGTTTTGTTTTGTTTTGTTTTTGTTTGTTTTTTTGCTGCTTTTATTTCATTACAGTTCAGGGTTTACTTCAACTATTTATTTCATTTTGATTAAATTTTGGTAGGTCATATACATCAAGAA
Organism: Apodemus agrarius; assembly: GCA_964023405.1. Taxonomy (NCBI): domain Eukaryota; kingdom Metazoa; phylum Chordata; class Mammalia; order Rodentia; family Muridae; genus Apodemus; species Apodemus agrarius. The sequence continues at coordinate 22,765,202 of OZ030027.1, read as the reverse complement.
ATACATTCATTTGTCTTAGGTTTTCTAGGCTGGTATAATACAGAATTTCAAAGCATGTACTTATAATTCTATGAATTTCTTCAACATTTGTTGCTTCACGTTTAATCTGTAAGTGTATTAGTTTGAATCATTTCTTTAGTTACTTTGGTCAAAGTTTTGTTTGTTTTGTTTTTATTTCAAAAATAGCTGTTTATTTTGTTAATTTTTCTATATTATTGTTGTTTCTACTTTGATTTAAGCCTTGATTCTAACTATTTCTTCCTATTAATTGTTTGTGGGAATTGATTTCTCCTGTGTTTGTTTGTTTTGCTTTCAAGTATATCATTAAGGTACCGATCTAGGGTCTCTCTAGTTTCTCATATAGACTCTTAGTGTTAGTGAATTGGCCTTTTAGAACAGCATTCATTATGTCTCACAGGATTTGATATGCTCTGTTTTAAGTTTCATCTCATTCTAAAAGGTTTTTGATTTCCTTCTTCATTTCTGCCTTGAGACAATTTCTATTCAGTAGTGAGTTGTTTACGTACTTTTTTGCCATTTCTATTGTTGATATCTAGCTTTAATCCACAGCGATTTACTATTTGAATAACGTTGAAAGCATTTTATTGTAATTAACTAAATTATATGACCATGAATTTGAATATCTAATTCTTAATTTGCATTACTTAATTATTCTAAAAGGTTATAATAGTAGCTATTAAAAGGACTGGGTCTAGGCCTTTTATTCTTAAATGGGTTGCATAGGCACAATACTTGTCTAAGAGTAACAAAATAAATTTTAAATTTTGTATCAATATATATTTATACCAATAAAAGCCTTAAGCCTGCATCAATATCCAACATTTTGTAATATTGTTAGAAAATATAGCCGGGCGTTGGTGGCACACGCCTTTAATCCTAGCACTTGGGAGGCAGAGGCAGGCGGATTTCAGAGTTCAAGGCCAGCCTGGTCTACAGAGTGAGTTCCAGGACAGCCAGGACCACACAGAGAAACCCTGTCTCGAAAAACCAAAAAAAAAAAAAAAAAAAAAAAAAAAAAGAAAAGAAAATATAACCTCAATTTTGCATCAAAATATAAAGATCTCTACCATGTAAGATTATGGCTATAAAATTCTTTTGTGTGAGAGTAGATTTAATTCACTATCTCTATTTGCCTATTTACTTATAATATCAGTATAACTCCCCTTTTTTCAACCCCCTTCCCTTTACCTTAGAAAGGATAGGGAAGAGAAAAGGGAAGATGGAAATCTTTGAGTCTGACTTCTCTATTTAGCTTCCTTCCTGTCCAAATCTATAATTATTTGTAAATTATCCCTTAAAATGACAACATAACTCACAAAATGATGCAAGCCATCCATCCCAACTCAAGTGACTGGTAAGACCATCTTCTCATATTTGCTTCCTGCTGAATTGGGGTGAAGAATTCTTGTTTGGGTCCCAAACAAAAACTAGAAAAATGCTTTTTAGTTCTGTTTGCATAGAATAGCTTTTTCCACACTTGTGCTTTAAGGTATTCTTGATGTTAAGGTGTTCTTGATGATGAGGTGTGTTTCTTGGAGGAATAAAATTTTAAATCCTGTTTTGCAATCCAGTATGTTGATCTGTGTCTTTTTACTGGAGAATTGAAACCATTAATATTGAGAGCTGTTATTGAATACTGTTTATTACTACCTGCTATTTGCCACAGTATTATTTTTGTCATTAAAGACCTCCTTGGGCTACCAGTTCTGAGATTATTTATTTGCTGTATCCTCTTGTGTGTGCTGAAACTCCTCTTCAATCAATTTTCCTTCCAATGTCCTCTGTGGAATTAGATTCATAGACAAAAAATGTTTAAATTTATTTTTATTATTTTTTTCTCTTTTGCTTCTTATTGATCATTTTGCTGAGTATAATATTCTGGACAGGTATCAGTGGTCTTTCAGAGCTGGTAAAACATTAATGTAGTACACTCTGGTTTTCAAAATCTCAATTGAAAAGAGAAATATTATTCTAATGGACCTGACTTTACATGTGACTTGGTTTTTTATTCCTTGAAGGTTTTGTTCTCAATTAATTTTTTTTTATAATTTTTGAGATTATTTTATTTATTTATTTATTTTTGGGTTTTCGAGACAGGGTTTCTCTGTATAGCCCTGGCTGTCTTGGAACTCACTCTGTAGACCAGGCTGGCCTTGAACTCAGAAATCTGCCTGCCTCTGCCTCCCAAGTGCTAGGATTAAAGGTGCATGCCACCACCACCTGGCCAATTTTTGAGATTATAATGTAGTTATGACATTTGTCCCTTCTTTTCTCTCCCTCCAAACCCTCTCCTTTGCCCCTCCCACTTCCCATGAGGTTACTGGCCTCTTGTTTCACAAACTGTAATTGCATGTAATTTACATATATGCATACAGATTTCTAAATTTAACCCGTTCAGCCGATATAATGTTGCTTGTATATTTTCAGGGCTGACTGTTTGCCACTAGTCAACAACTGGGCTGCTCTTCCCAGAGTCAGATTACTGTTCCCACTCCCAGCTTTTCTCATCTGCCTATAGTTCTCTCTGTAGGACTGAGTCCTAGTAGACTTTCCCCCATCCACTTTGGAATGCCCATTGATGTCATATTTGTTCAACTAACACTTGGGCAATCATGTTGGTGATACTTTATGACAGTGGCTTCCAATATTACTAGTAGACACAGTTTCTATGCAAACTTTCTGACCCTCTGTCTCTTATAATCGTTCTGTCTCCTCTTCTGCAATGTTCTCTGAGCCTTAGGTTTCAAAAATTTTATAGATAGACTGGGCTCTATAACTATTCTGATTCCTGTGGTTTTGTATAGTGGCGTCTCTTTGCTGCTAAGAGATGTTTCCTTGCTAATGAAGTCATGGTTATTGGAGGAGACTCTACAGCCACTAACTTACCAACCCAGCACAATCTCTAACAATTACCCATAAACAATTGTCTTTAGACTGGCAGGCACGTGTAGTGTTCTCTTGCAGCATTTAATATCTTTTCTCTGTTCTATACATTAGTGTTTGTATCACTGTGCATCACAGGGAGTTTTTTATGGGCCTGTTTTGTTCCTGTTCTGTATATATTTTGCTTATCTTTCTTTAAATTTTAGAAATTTTCTTTTATAATTTTGTCAAAATATTCTTTGTGTCTTTAACCTTGTTTTTTTCTTTTTCCTTTGTATCTATTATATTTAAGTTTGCCTTTTACTCAGTGTCCCAGAATTCCTGGTTGAATTTTTTAAGTTTAACATTTTCTTGAACTGAGTCATCCATTTCTTCTACTTTGTTTTCAAGATTTCATTTATCATTTTCTCTTCACTCAATCTGCTTGCCTTCCCAAGCTTCTCATTTTAAATTTTGTTTCTATTTGATTTTAGCAATTCTAATTCATTTAAAATTCTATTTTCATATCTTGAATTGTTATCATTCAACTGTACTTTCATGGTGTTCACTGAGGCATTTATACAAAAATTCTTTAAAGTCCTTGAATATATTCAAAATTGCTAAGTGTTTTGTGCCTCAGCTAAATTGCTTTCCTCAGCAAATATTAAAATAGTGTTTTAGTGTCTGGAGGAGGCATATTGTCTTTGTTGTTCATGTTTGTGTTTCTGTGATGGGATCTAAGCATTTGGAATGACACTGTGGTGTTTCTTAGTGAAAATATCTGGTCTTTCCTTTGCTTGGTGGGTGCTTGATGGTTTGGTTGCTGCTAACACAATCTGTCTGGTCTGGACCAATTGAGTGAAGATTATTTCTCAGTCTTGGGCCCATACTAGGTTCCAGAGTTTAGACTCCATTGGTCCCAAATTTTGTTTTGAGCTCTGCATTTGAATTTCATAAGGTCCTAGATTAGTACATTTAGTAAGGTGGGTGCTTTATTAGCAGGTCAGGAAATTAGGCTGACCCTGGGGAACCTTCAAGCAGGGTTCAGCGCTTGACTTCAGGGACAGCTACAGAGAGAGAATTAGGGGTGGCTTGTGGTCAGTGCCATGTGCAGTGGCCAGTCCCAGTGGAATGACATTGGGCTGGTAAGACATGAAAGGGCAAGTCTAGGGATACCCTAGCAGGACAGAACAGTGGAAACAGGGGGAATCACTGGCAGTTACCTATGTCTCTACCAAGTGCGGTAAGTGTTGGGTCCCTTGATGAGAGTAGGTCTGGGGCCAGCAGACAGCATGAAGGAATGGAGGTGTTGGGTGGTGGTATGGGGCTGAAGAGGGCATATGTGACTACAAGTCCTAGGAAGTGAAGGTGGAGCTCTACTGAATTTCTTATGAATATTCAAGAGAGCAGAATAATATCTATCTCCCTTTCTTGGTCTTCTCTATAGCCCTCCTCTCTTACTACTGGCTGAACTGAGACCAATTCTTTTTTTTTACCTGCTGCCCAGTTATAAGGAAAGATTATATGAGGTACACACTGGAAATGTCCTACGTCTAGCATCTATGTAGTTTACATTTTAAATTCCCATTTCTGTTATCCTGAATTGTTTGCTATACTGAAATATGTAGATGTTCCTTGACGTATAGTGGATAACCATTGTAAGCTGAAGCTCTCTTTGGTCAATATACATAGCCTACTAGCAAGCATATACAACAACAGTCCACAGTACAGCATGGGTTGTATGTGTATAATTGGGAGTCACTGCCAAGTATCGCAAGAATAGCATACCACATATAACCATCCCAGGAAAATATGAAAATTCAAATCACGAAGTATAGTTTCTACTGAATGTATAACACATTCATACATAATGAAGTAAAAAACTTGTAAGTCATCAGGTGGAGACCATCTGTACTGAAAACTAAAATAAAAATATCATTCAAGGTGTGCATAAACATTTTTTTTCTCCCAGATTTGGTTATTTATACTACATGCCAAGGAGCTACTAAGTACTCATGCTGACTGCTACGTCAGCCATGAATAAGAAAAAAAATTACCTGTATAAATAGAAATTGAGAACACCATATTTGAATTATCTAAATACACTGACAATTAAAATTAATATGATAAGCATTATTAAATCTTTAAATGCAGAATAAATTGTCTCTGCTGGATTAAGAATAGCAAGGGTCACTCAGTATTGGAGCTGTGCCTTGGAGATAGCATAGGAATCATATGAAATTTTATACATGCAATTAGCTTGTACAATGAGATGTGCCGGGCTCTATTTCTTAAAAAATCCACACATTTATGGAAGTCTGAAAAATAACCTACTCCTTACAGGTGCACTAGCCAAAGAATGGATTGGAAAAGAGACTTTAAGGATTCAGTAAACTCAATAAACTGCTAAGACATCAGCCTACATTTGTTATGTTAAAGAGATAAGTCTACTGTCCCTCATGGCAAGATAAGAAATACTGGGCAGAAAGATCTATTATGTAGGATGCTCTCCAAGCTGCTAAATGACATCCTATTCCCAGAACTATAACAAATGTGCCTTCTGACCTTGAGCAAGTCCTTTAACTTCCTCTTCCTTTAATACTCTCTGCTATCCTTCAATTATGCTACCTTTTAAAAACACACTACCACTTTCTAATCAAAATGAACAATACACACTTAATTGTTTTATACACCAATTCAAAGGATCTTAAGTTCAAATTTGGCACTTTGTGATTGTGCCAAATACTCAGGATACAGCACACAGAACTCAAAAAGGCCAACAAGCTAAAGGGCCCAAGTGAGGATGCCTCAGTTCCACTTGGAGGGGAGAAGACAGCAACCACAAGGAGGAAGCGAGGATCTGGGAAGGAAAGGGGATTTGGGGAGTGTAGAGGGGAACATGATGGAGGAAAAGGACTGAAATCCCTGAGGGTTAGCAGAAAAAAGAGAAACATGCAACCTTGGGAGGTAGGAGGTTGGGGGACCCTCTAGAATATACCAGAGACATGGAAGGTGAGAGATTCTCTGGACTCAAAGAGAGAGAGAGAGAGAGAGAGAGAGAGAGAGAGAGAGAGAAATGCATTGTAGGAGATAAAATCTTCTACATTGTGGAGAGGGAACTTACAGAGCCCACCTCCAGCGGAAAGACAGGACATCAAATGAGGAATAGGGTTGCCATCCCACGGTCAAAACTCTGACCCATAATTGTTCCTGTCTGAAAGAACTGCAGGGATAGAGATGGAGAGAAACCTGAGGAAAAGAAGGTCCAGTGACAGGCCCAAAGTGGGATCCTGCTCAAGGGAAGGCCCCAAGGCCTGACACTATTACTGAGACCATGGAGCACTCACAAAACGGGACCTAGGATGACTGCCCTCTGAAAGACCAACAAGCGGCTGAAAGAGACAGATGCAGATATTTGCACCCAACCAATGGACAGAAGCTGCTGACCCCCGTGGTTGAATTCGAGAAAAGCTCGAAGAAACTGAGGAGGAGGGTAACCCTGTAGGAGGACTAGCAGTCTCAATTAACTTTGGCCCCTGAGATCTCTCAGATAATGAAACACCAATCAGGCAGCATACAACAGCTGATATGAGTCCCCCAACACAGATACAGCAGAGGACTGCCAGGTCTGGGTTCAGCCAGGGAAGATGCACCTAACCCTCAAGAGACTGGAAGCCCCAGGGAGTTTAGAGGTCTCTTGGGGTGGCCTGGGTGTGGGGCCATCCTCGTGGAGACAGGGGGCCTGGGAAGGAGGTATGGGATGTGGAGCAGTAGGAGGGTGGATCGGGAAGTGAATTAAATCTGGAGTTTAAATTTAGTTAATTAATTAAAAACAAATCTTGAGATGTCATGCTTTCATTAGCTATAGTCTTTAAAGTCAGGAAAATGAGAGGGAAAGCAGAAAGAAAGCTTGGGATTAAGGAGAGTTGGATGTAAAGAAAGACAAGTATAAATGAAGAACACAAGGAAGGAGTGACGTCAATTCTGGTTTCAGGATGACCCACAGCAAAAGAGAACACCATGGTGACGGTGACGCCTTCTCGGACCCTGTGGAGAGTATTCTGGAGTTGAAATGACACATCTGCATTTTGTCACTTTCAGCTAAGACATCCTGGGACTACAGAGGGAAATTATGTCTGTTGTTAATATTTTTATGGTAAGTGGTTTCTTTACCACAGGCATATACATGTAAATAATTCATCCCCATTCTTGGTTTCAGCTGTAATTGCAGAAATACTTCAAAGTTCTGAATGACAAACCCAGCTTCTCATGAGTCTAGAGACGTGCTGGTGCTAAGATGAAGTTTCTTTTAAAAATAGACTTTTAAAAAGAGGCTCCCATTCTAGTCCCTCCTGACACGTATGTCCGTCTTCTTACCTGAGGAAGCATAAGGTAACCGTGAACTCGTTTGGTAGCTATGAATATCTTTCATATGGGTGGTTCTATATCCAATCTGCACAGGTCCCCAGCTGGCTCCCAAGGAATCTTCTCGACTTACCAATGCTTCTGGAAAGATGCATATCGAGCGTGTTGTTAAAGTTTAGCTGCTGATTTGATTCGGATTGCAAATTATCTTGGAGCAAACCTTTCTCTATAAAGGAGCTCAGAATAACCTATGATTGTAATTAGAAAGAAGATCTTCACTTAGCTCTGTTAGAGAAGTAGTGGTGCTGGCAACATGTGTATACAAACATGCAAGGTCATTGTGCAGCTTCTGGAAGAGAGGGCATCTAGGGGAAGAGTGGATAAAGAGATGGGCCTCCCACCTACATGCCAAGAACATGTGTCAAAGGCGCATGTTAACATACATGAGGAAGTGTATTTTTAGGAGATAAGAATGTGTGTGTGTGTGTGTGTGTGTGTGTGTGTGTGTGCATTCATGAAGTTGTCTGCAGAGGCTAGAAGACCTTAGGAGCCTGAGTTGCAGGTCATTCATCGGATATAGGGGCTGAAAAATCAATCTTGAATCCTAAAGAAAAACACAAAGTACTCTTAACTGCTAAGCCATTATTCCATGCACAGAAGATACAGTTTTTAAATTATAGTTGAAAAGGATATCCTATGACAACAGTGTAAGTAAAGAGTCCCAGTCCCTGGGACTGAACAGATCAGTGGGAAGGAGACATGTGGTCACACTGACATCTAGGATTCCTGGGTCACAGAGGTCTTGCTGCTTCACAGGTATGAAGTTCCAGAGGACTAGGCAAATGGATTTTACTCAGTTTGCTTCAGATTCTGTTTGTCAAACTTGGCTTCTCCCTAACGTGCTAGACAAATCAGCCTGAAAGGAAAACAAGAATATTCCCCGCAAACATTTGCTATATGTTCTGTGATTTACTATGTTTTAGAGAATGGCAAACACACAGAGTGGAGTTACTGCCTCCATTTACAAAAAGAATACAATTGTTATTACGTGGATAAGGAGATTCTGTGTGCTTGCTGCCAAGATGTGAAGACTGGTATTGAATACTCCCTAAAATAAATACGGAAGAATAAGCATTAGTGTAAGAAAACAACAACACAGCATCCTAGAGAAAAATAGATTTTCACATTTTACAAGTAAGGCACACCAGGGCTCATAACTCCTGCCGGTCTCTCTCTCTCTCTCTCTCTCTCTCTCTCTCTCTCTCTCTCTCTCTCTCTCTCTCTCTCTCTCCCTTCCTTTCTTATTTTGTTAATTTATTTATTTACTCACTTCATATCCCAACAGCAGACACTCCTCTCCCTCCTCTCCGCCTATTCCCACTCTTAAAAAAATCTCCCTCTCCCCATCACTCTCTCCACTTTTCCTCAGGGAGGGAGAAGACCCCCCCCCCTTGGGTAACACTCTACCCTGGGACACCAAGTCTAAGCAGGACTAAGCACATCTTCTCTGACTGAGGCCCAATCAGGCAGTCCAGCTGAGGGAAGGGGATCTAAAGGCAGGCAACAAAGCCCAAAACAACTCCTGTTTCGATTGTTAGGGGACCTATAGGAAGACCAAGCTGCACATCTCTTACAGAAGGGTAGGAGGCTCAGGTCCAGCCCCTGCCTGCTCTTTAACTGGTGGTTCCATCTCTGTGAGCCCCCATGGGCCCGGGTTAGCTGACTCTCTTGATCTCTCAGGCTCCCTCGATCTTATCCCCCAGTCTCCCACAAGGCTTCCCAAGACCTCTTCCTAGGGTTTGACTGTGGGTCTCTGCATGTCTCCATCTGCTGCTGAATGAAGCCTCTTAGGAGGCAAACGTGGCAAGACTATATAGAATATATCGTTAATAGTGTCAGGGGTTGGCTGTAAGAGGCTACTTGTTTCCAGAGCTATTCAGTAAACTTGGCAGAAAAGAAGCATTTTGAGTCAACTGCTCTTGACGAAAGGGGTGTGTGTGTGTGTGTGTGTGTGTGTGTGTGTGTGTGTGTGTGTCCTGTTAGAAAAGAATAGCCTCAGGGTCTTGCTCCCCAACCCTGGCCCCATACTAGCACATTCTTATTTCCATGGGCTCAAGCAGGTAAGGACAGAACAAAGGAAGAGAATTGATTAGAAAATTCCCAGTACAACTCTCATCTATCTTCTAGCTTCTTATTTATAGTTAGTGTTCTTAAAGAGAGTAGTTAATTAAAGACAATGCGTTATGTTGCTCTTTGCAATTTTCACAATGTTTCCTTGGGTATTTTCTCTTCTTGGATTGTATTTCAGTCCTATATAGCATTTATCCATTCCATTCAACCGGTCTCATTCCCAATGCTGGGGAAACTGTATAGGCTTGGGAGATGTGAGGATCAGTCATTCAGGCACATTTGGATGCTTCTGCATGCTGAAGACACATCTATACAACTGATTGGCACACCCTCCCCCATTCTGTTGGGATATTTGTTAAAAGCCTCAGTCTAACCCTTAGGAACAAAGAAAAATCAAGTTGAAGATGTGTTCAATGCTCCCGTCTGGCAGGTTTCCCAGATCCTTTACACCTCTGTTATTTACTCGCATCTGACATTAGAGTAGGCAGCTTTGTAGTGGAAGATTCCCTAGTCATCTCTATGTTTTCTCTATCCCTACCTGCTTTTAGGAAAATGCAATTATTCATTTTCTCAGATTCGTACCAATAAACATATATATGCATGTATATATATAATGTGTGTGTGTGTGTGTGTGTGTGTGTGTGTACACACACTCCTTTTTAGCATCTGTCTTAGTTAGGAGTTTATTGTTTAGAAGAGATACCATGACCGCAGCAATGCTTGTAAAGGAAAGCATTTAATTGGATCTGGCTTATACTTCAAAGAGTCAGTCCATTACCATCATGCTGGGAAGCATGGCGGCTTGTAGGCAGACACAGTGCTGGAGAGGTAGCTGAGAGTTCTCCACCTGGATTCACAGGCAGCAGGGAGGGACAATGATCCACTAACTAGGCCTGTCTGGAGCTTCTGAAGCCTCAAAGTTCACCCAGCATTGATACACTTCCTCCAACAAGGGCACATCCAACACTGCCTACTCCCTGTGTGTCTATAGGGGCCATCTTCATTCGGAACATCACAACATCCAAATAGGTATTTTTAAAAGTTTGGGTTGGTACTATCCAGTTTGGTTTATTAATAAGTTCTCACATAGAAATCACGAGCTCGAAATTATTAAAGCCCTAACTGACACTGATTAATCAACATGAAACTTACTTCATCACTACCCCACTGAACATAATCGATTATTTTTATATCAAGATTAACTGTAAATTCAACTTGCTCGACATTAGACAAAGTGCAGGTCGTCTCTTCCCCGACTTCAATGTGACAATTCTTAATTCTCCCGTTTTCACCAAGATGCACATCTCAAAAAATTGTTTCTTCTTTTCTCTTGTGCCTTTTAAGGCTCTTCACCAAGATCAAAGATTGTACCCACAAGATATTAAATTAGCTGAGAATCAGGTGTTGGGAAAGTATTCCTCTTTCTAAGGGTTGGCTTCCTTTGTTTCTGTCTTTACAGTTGTGCATGTGACAATGGCCACTGTTTCTTGTTTCTCCCTGATCCTGGGGATCAGAGCCATGCACCACTGTCACACATGAACCTGGTTTGAATGAGATGGTTTGACAAGGCCTTCTACCCATTTCTTACTCAGCTCCCTCTCCTCTTCTTTGCTTACAAAAGTACATAATTAGCATTTTTGAAGATGCTCACACATCTTAATAATGAATCTCCATATCCATGAATTTCCAATACTATAACCCCTGAAATTTCTATAGCGATGAAAATTCGCTGCATCTGGGACCCGTTCTATTCATGGGGGTGCTGTACGACTTACAGCTATGGCACGCTCACCAGGTTGAGCCCCATGGGAATAGATACATGCTGCTTCAGAGCCCCCTTGCAGCTGCTCGCACCAGGCTCTTCCTGGAGCAGGCATCGATCTAGACACGAATGTGGCCTCGGATGCTCTTGTACCAAAATGCTGGTTGAAGAAATAAATGTTCACCTTAGAATAATAGCTTAAACCTCTACTATACAACTGCTCCTGTGGCCCTGCAAGGGTCGCTGGGGGGGGGGGGGAGATGAGCAAGGCACTTAGTGTCCGAGCTAGTCCTTTCCTCCCGGATGCAGTGATACTGGAGCTGTAACCTGCTAAAATTTCCACTCCCTTGGTTTGGAGCTTGATAAAAAGTCTCATTTCCCATCCTTATTCTTGTCAGAGTAGGCACTAAATATCTTTGACATTATTCATGGAGCCTCCCGGGGTGTGGTATCAGCATTAGGTATATCCTAGTATTAGCTGAATGGTCCCTCTCAGAGGCACCCAGCCAACTAAACATGAATGCAGTGCTTCTTAGAGGAACGTTGGAGACAAAACAAACAAACAAACAAACAAACAAATGACCTTGTGGAAATTTACCCATTCAAAAAAGAGATTGAGGTTTGCTTTGTACTGAGATCTCATTTCTAGAGTTCTTGGTGATAACATTTGATGGCACGGCTAGTGGGGAGGGGGGAGTGAATCTAGTCATTTGTCCTCATAGATGGGCCAAAGGATTTTTCTTGAGGTATAGAGTCCTAATCTTGGAAACAAGAAGCGAAATGTTTATTGTGTTTTCTCTCCTCATACAATATCACCAGGCCTCAGCACAGTTGTGGCTTCATGTTCTATTATCATCATGATAACATTTTCATCGCAGGAAGATTGAAGCCAGAGTCTAGCTAAGCAAAAACTCTACCACTGAGTCCCAATTACAAATATGGCTTTTGACCGTCTGGAGGAAAACTGGAAAAATATACAGCAGAAAGCAAAAATTGTGGGCTCTGCGGGGAGCTTAAAACATAATCCCCAGACTGAATAGCTGGTTTTTATAGATGATTTGTTAGATGTCATTTAAAAAAAAACATTGAAGTTAGAAATGATTTTATTGACAAAGACTCCAAAGCATGGAGTGCTTCTGGGCCAACAATTCTGAAATTTTTAGCAGACTGAATGGACTGAGTATTGTTTCCAATTTTAAAGAGTGCTACTGTGTGTCTGTGTCTACTAATTGTTTAACAAGAGGAACTGGTAATTAAGAAGAAACTGTAAGATCAATGTAAGATATTGTGAGAAAGAGAAGAGAACCAATGGATTTTTAAATTTACAGGAATATTCATAAAGGACACATTTGCTATCATGTGCATAATAGTTAACACTTCCCCTCTGCTTATTTTAAAATCTCTGCTTTAAAGAATATACCACTTATTAAAATTCACTTACATTTTTCACATGATGGTACTAAATGCAACCTCACTCTAATTATTTGCATGCTTCACTTACATTTATTAACTTTATGTTAGCATTTAGGAGGCTATATAAGTAAATATGTATATTTACACACATGTGTGTATGTGTGTGTATTATAGGTATATGTGCATGTATATATAGATAATATGCATTGGTGTGCATTTGCAAGTCAGAGGACAGTCAGGTATCTTTTGTTGCTCTCTATTTTTTTATATTTATGTTATCTTATTTGTTTGAGTGTCCCACCTGTATGTTCATATGGGTACCACATGCATGCCTGGTGACTGAGAATGACAGTCAAAGGCATATGAATGCCAAAAGCTGAAATTAAGTTTGTAAGTAGGCAGGTGGGTGCTGGAAACCAAACCTGGGTCTTCTTCAAGAGCAGTCCGTTAGTTCTTTTTCTATTGCTCTGATAAAACATCATGAACAAGATGACTTGTAGAAGAAAGAGCTGACTGTTGTGGAGAGATAAGAATCCATCACCCTCATGCCAGGGAAGTGTAAGAGCAGGCAGGCATGGCGACTGGGAAAAATAAGAGCGCCTAGTTTAAACCACAAGCAAAAAGCAGGCAGTGAACTGGGGAATGGTAAGGGATTTTGAAACCTCAAAGCCTGCCTCCAGTGACACAAAACCTCCAGCAAGGCCTTCACTTCCTAATTCTCCGGAAATCATACCATCAACTGGAGACCAAGGGTTCAACCCCCGGAGACTGTGGGAGACATCGCTTCCAAACTACCACAAGCAATAAGCAGTCTTAACCTTAGAGTCATCCATCTCTCCAGCCCTACAACCTGATTTTTTTCTACAATATCTCTCGTTAATCTTGAGAACATTTTCTGGCCAGCAAGTTCCAGAGATTCACATGTCTTGAACTCTACGGGTTACTATGTGGGTGGTGCCCCCAGGCCCTCAGATTTGAGCATCGAGGACTTTGGGTCTTGAACTATCTCCAGATCAGCAGTTTTTATATTATCAAATATATTAATTATGGCTTCTATTGCTGCAAAAAAACCACCATGACCAAAAAGCAAGTTGAAGAGAAAAGGGTTTATTCAGCTTACACTTCCTTATTGCTGTTCATCACCAGGAGGAAGTCAGGACAGGAGCTCAAACGGGGCAGGAACCTGGAGGCAGGAATTAATGCAAAGGCCACAGAGGAGTAGAGGGTGCTGCTTACTGGCTTGCTCAGCATGCTTTCTTTTAGAACCCGGGACCACCTGCCCAGGGATGGCACCACCCATCATCGGCTGGGCCCACCCTCATTGATGACTAATTTAGAACATGCCCTACAGCTGGATCTCACGGGGGGCAATTTTCTCAAGTGAGACTCCTTCCTCTATGATGACCCTAGCTTGAGCCAAGTGGACACACAAAACCAGCCAGTACAAGATTCTAAAATGATAAACAATCTAGCAGAAACATGCAAGTGGGGATTTATTGTCTAACTCCATATTCAGTTGGGTATGACTTTGTTCTGTTTATTTTTTCCAAGGCATCTCCATTTTCCCCTGAATAATCCTGAATTTTGCAAATTATTTTACATCTACTCTCTGATGCAGAAGTAGAAGAAATATAAACAGTGGGATCAGATAGGTTTGATTTCATACCCCAGTGGTCTGCATGTTCTTTAACCCTTAGGGGCCCATACGCCTCACCAGTAAGAATACACCTGCTTGGCAAGCATGCTGTGACATAGAGTGCTCAACACCTCGAGCTTTACCATCGTATATGAGTTTGGTGCCCAATCACAGCTGATCGTGGCAATGAGAAGCTGGCATAGATTTGCCAACTAAATTTAACTAGTTCTGTTGATAATATAAATTTCTAGGGGGAAAAAAACAGTAATTAACTAGTCTCTTTGCCCTGCTCTTGCTGCCTCACAACCAACTAAAAAGAATGGTTGTTGCTCCATGAGGGTGCCACAAATGCCATGCGATGAACAAATGAAGACAGGAAAGTGCTCTAGCTAGTAGAGCATCCTAAGTTCCCAGATGTCCTTTCATCAATGTATTTGCCTCTAGCTCTGTTTTCAACACTCTCATCATCTCGTCTGTTTATTTTTCACCTATTTGGATAACAAATGTGTGTTTATTCTCATGTGACTCACTCATTGCTAAATTATGCACGTTCCATTTGGGTACAATAGAAGATTTTTCTTGGGGCTGGGGCTGGGGTCCAGTTGGTAGAATGTTTGCCTAACGGGCACAAAGTTCTTGGTGCGATTCATGCTACCACACAAATCAGGCTTGGTGGTGCTCACTTGCAATCCCAGCACTCGGGAGGTGAAGGCAAGAGGAGGAGAGGTTCAAGGCCATCTGTTGTCACACAGCCAGACTGAAATACAAAAGATTCTTCCTTCTCCCTTCCCTCTCGTCTCCCCTGAAAACAAGAATGGAAGCACCTCACAAAATATATATACGATTACTAGGCAATCCAGAAATCCCACTAGGGATACATATCAAAGAACAGGGGATTGCTTTTTCGTGTTTGCTGCACTTATTCACAGTAGTCAGCATGGGAACCGAGGTATCCATCAATAGATGAACAGCTAAGGGGAAGACATTAATTGCATACAGTGTAGTATTATTCCACCCATAAAAATCTCAAATCTTGTTATTTGTTTGAAATGCATGAGCTGCAGGGAAACCACTTTCAGTGAAGGAAGGCCAACAGAGGAGAGATACCACATGAGCTCACTTAGATGTGAAAACTGGAAAAGTTGATCTCCATAGTAAAAGAGAATGCAATTGTGCCTAGCAAATTATACGGGGGTGTGGTTGAGCAATGCTCGCTGCAGCTAGACAAGGGAGTAGCTTCCAC
Source organism: Apodemus agrarius (assembly GCA_964023405.1). Taxonomy (NCBI): domain Eukaryota; kingdom Metazoa; phylum Chordata; class Mammalia; order Rodentia; family Muridae; genus Apodemus; species Apodemus agrarius. The sequence continues at coordinate 22,749,770 of OZ030027.1, read as the reverse complement.
CGTTCTACTGCACTCTAAGGAAACTGTTCTTGATAGTGATTATCCCACTGTTTACAGATAGCCACTAGAATGGATTTGGGGTATTTCCAACACAACATAAACATTTGAGCTGAGAGATGCATCAGTTGCTTGATCTTGTCCCTGTGCATGGGTTGGAATATTAAACCGTACTATAGAAATATCTGATGTTGCTATGAAACAACTAAATATTACAAAATATAGAACTAGGAAAATACTCTGCTTAGGCTTTCAGTATTTTAGAACTAGATGATGCTCTCTCTTTTCCCTCAGTGATCCCTTGATCACACTAGGGTCTTTCAGTGGCGAGGAGACAGGAAGAATTCCCAGGAGACCTAGACATGGGCAGATCCAGAAGTAACCCCGACTTAAGGGAGCTCTCAGGGACCTCATTCCCATCCTACTAAACAAGCTACTCTGAACTGACTTTCCTAGCTCACACTTTCTTTGATAGGCCATGACTTTTCCAAGACCAATATCTTCTCATCTGAATAGCCCACCATGGAATAAAGATACTAAAAGGCAGTCACACCAGGTTTCTGTCAGCCAGTGCCTCTTGGCAAGTGCGACAATGTCAGGTTTGGTGTCTACAGACAGGATGGATCCCCAGGTGGGGCAGTCCTAAGATGACCCATCTTTCAGCCTCTGCTTCATGTTTTTTCTCTGTTCTTGCTTTGGACAGGAACATTTCCGGGTTAAAAACTTTGAGCTTGATGTGTGGCGGTATCTCATGACTGGGGGCCATGCCTATGTACTAGAGGCGATCTCTACAGGTTCTAACTCTCTTTCTCTCCTTGGGAGGTTCAGCCAGCAACTGAGCAATACAGATGTGGATGCTTGGAGACAGCCATCAGACTGAGCTCAGGGACCCTGGTGGGGTGGCTGACAGAAGGACTGGAAGAGCTGAGGAAGATTGAAACCCCATAGGGAGAACAACATCATCTGGCCGGACCACGCAGAGTTCCCAGGGAGCAGACCACCAACCAAGGAGTGTACAGGGAAGGATGCCTGGCTCCAGAGACATAGGTAGAAGAGAAAGGCCTTGTCTGACAACGATGGGAGGAGAGGCCCTTGGTCCTGTGGAGGCTTGATGCTCCAGCATAGGGGGATGCTTGAGCAGTAGGGTGGGAGAGGGTGGGTAGTTGGGGGAGCACCCTCATTGAGGCAAAGGGGAGGGAGGAGAGGGAGGTTGTGGAATGGGGGGCTTATAGAGGGGTAACCAGGAAGTGGGATATCATTTGAGATGTAAATGAATGGAATGGTTAAGTAGTAAAATGTAATAAATTAAAAAAAAAAAATCCTAAAAGGCTTTCAGTACAAACACATGAAGTGAATAGAATGATCCACCAACATTTTAATTAGCATCCCCTCCTTTTTAATATTACTGGGGAAAAAATAGGAGAAAGTTGTTTCTGTCCCTTATCAAAGCTTTTTAAATCTAAGAGTTGAAATGTTTCGCTGTTTACATTAAAATAATGAACTGATTCATCTAACAAAGTGAAAGAAGTAATCCACTTTGCATATTCAATGCTGTATTTAGTCAGAAGAAAATGCATTGCCTTGGTGTCCCCATATTGAAAGAAAGCGCAAATTCCAAGCTTTAAGAACAGACTCCACCCATTCCATGCCCACCCTCGAAAGCTGCGGTTCTCAATCTTCCTAATGCTCTGACCCTTTAATACAGTTCCTCAAGTGGTGGTGACCTGGACCATAAAATTATTTTTGCTGATGCTTCATAACTGTAACTTTGCTACTGTTATGAATCATAATGTAAACACCTGATTATGCAGAATATCTGATATGCAACATCAGTGCAAGTTTCTTTTGGCCCCCCAAAGGGGACAAGACTCAGGCTGAGAACCACTGCTCTAAAGAAAGCATTTCAAACACACACACACACACACACACACACACACACACACAGAGAGAGAGAGAGTAAGTATCTGACAAGTCCTCGGTGAGCTGAGCTGAGCTAGATGCCATGTAGGAAACCTGTGCTCAAGGATGAATAAACAAAGCGTCTGCCATCCTCTAGGCAATGTAGCTCCAAACCAATTAGAATCCGTTTGGGGAATCACCCCCTTTACATATCAATTTCTGTCTCTTGATCTGAAGGTTACATAGTAATTGCGCTTTTACCAGATAAATGAATACATAGGTCATCACTGGAGAGTCCCTTCCTAATTTGCCACATGAGATGAAAGTAAAACTTGTCCTGAGCTGAACAGACCTGCTTCTTTGCTGTCTTCAATGACAGTTCCCAGTGAATCAAGATAGTGACCAGTCCCGGCTCTAAACCTCTCTCTGTAATAAAGACGATGTTTTTCTTCCTTCTCTCTACATTATTTATTGCAAGCATAATATTATCACAACAGAAAAGTAATGCATCCAGTTTCACTCTGTGGCAAGTCTATTTCTGAGTTTTCAAAAGGTCATAGTGCACACTTTAGAGATGACCCCAAAGAACCAACTGTAAAGAGAGAGGAGAAGTGATTAATCATTGTGAAGAAAGGAGTAAAACTGAGAAGAGTCTCAGCTGAGGGCTGGGGGGGAAACAGCTTCCATTACCCAGACAGCATTCTGCATTAAAATCTTTATCTCTTAGCAGATGAGAAAGGCTTTCAAATACAAAACTAAACTCTTTAAACATGCATAAAAGAAAATAGCAATACAACATTTAAATGTCTGTGGCCAGGAATGACAGATTATCATTTAAATTTATTGTGCCCCTACAGCATTACAATGCTTAGCATTTTGGTCCCTGTAAACACACAACCTTGCAAGAGGTAATGTGAATGCTGACAGTGAGCTACATTGTAGGCAACAGAAGAGAAGCATACAAGAGACAATGAAATCCCAAGGAAATGCCCAGTGTAATCAGAAAAGATGCTCTTTAGTTCAGGGCTCTTTTCGATGACACCCAGATGAAATGCTTAGATTTCTCTGAACTTGGATTTGAGAATATCTCACCAGCACCAAGTCATCTCCCTAAACCTACCCAACTGTATTCTTTCTATGTCTAACACCCATGCCTGTCCTAGACTAGACACCAAGGTGTATTTTCTTCTCATGTTTCTTTTCCCAGGGCTCACCAGCCTCACCTAAAAAAAATAGCTAGATGCCTAACTTTTTTTCTGATTAGCTTTAGGGCCTCAAGGAAGGTCCAGTGAGGTCACTAAACTGCTTTTATTGGAAACCATCGACTAAGGCTGTCAATAAGTCCTCTGCAGTTCATTTGTAGCCTAGCACAGACTCTAGCTACGAGGGACCAACCAATTTTATTCATTTTTAAAGGGTTATTTATTGAGCTCTACCAGTGCAGCACTCTTTTTCGAGGAATTGCTGATAAAATAGTAAAACCAAGAGAGAAAATAGCTGTGCTTAGAGGAAATTGAGGTGGAGAGAGGTGACTTTACTTGCTGAAGGTCAAACTGAAAGTCACTAGTAGAGTCAAGCTTATCCTTACAAGACCACGACTCTGAGAAATCATAAATCATGGGATATGTATTTTTCAATTATAGTTTGCTACTTAGGTTCTGACCTTAAAGACTCAAGATCCTGAAAGCCTTCTCAGTCACATAGCCCATTCTTCTCATACCCTATGCATGTCTGCGTCCATATTTTTGATAATTTTGTTTTCTATTTAGGTAAGTTTTAGATCATGTTTTTAAGCGTGGCGTTTGCATTTGTAGGACAAGAGAATGGGCTCACTCGATACGGGCAAGGACAGCAATCACATCTGAGAAAGCTCTCCTAATTGGGTTCCACCGAGAAAATAAACAATTCACAAATGGAAAATTCCCAGAATGGGTGAAGAGAATATGAGAAAGCTAAAAATGTTCTCATTGGAAATGTTTCTGTTTCCAAAAACAGGCTCCCTCTACTTTTCCACCAATTGTTGAATTGGTTTGGCATCATCAATATGTAGCTGGGATTTTTCTAAGTTTGGACACGGTCCTTTCACCAAAGTGGACTCTCACCCAGCAAGGGACAAAATCTTGGCAGCCATTTGTCAATGGCCAAGAATGCCTCTCTGTCATTAGCCCTGATTGGAAAAGTGGCTGGAGTAACCCACACACCTCACACACCCATGCATTTTCCTTCTCAGTGTGCCCCTTAAAGCATCTTTGTTTTGAATACTTAGTGTTTATGGCCCAAGAGGTTTCATATGGAAAAGGAATCGATTTCATTTGCTAAAATGAGCACATTCTTTAAATATTGCTAATACACTCTGCACTGTATTTCCTTCTCCTTAGCATGGTGCTGGGTTTAAGTTATTTCTGGGGAATCTTATTTCTCTGAAGCCCCCTTTACTAGGAAAGGAGTTCAGTTTTCACCCCAACATCCATGCTGCATATTCAAGCCACATTGAAAATCTCATCTAATTTATTCTCTGTAATATAGAAAACAATACTGAGAAAGAAGCAAGATATCAAAAGATAATGAGGCTGGGAGAACAATTCTGCTACAGCTGTCAGGATGCAGATGAAAGACAGAATCCCTCCATTTTAATCAGCGATTTCCAAGTCAGATGGAGGAGGAAAATCATAACAAACAATCCAATGGAATGGTCTTGTCATGGTTCCCCAGTGACTGAAAGGGACATCTTAGAAAAAGACCAATTGAGCCTTCAGTGCCAGGGATGAGGCTAACTGTGTCATTTGTCATCAGTGCCAGGGTGAAGCCACGGGATGAGCATCCTTAGAGTAATTGAGTGTTCACAGAGGAGCTGAATGTCCAATGGGGAACTGCCCACAGTCTTCCAGCATCCACAGCCTTCCCAGGAATTTTCTCTCATGACCCAAACATCTACTGGGAACAGGGAAAGATTGCAGTGGCCCAATATCTGGAACATGCTGTTTTTACACATTGTCAATTTTAATAAAAGCAGATCACACCAATGCACTCTGAGAAAGGGCAGGAGAGATGACTCAGTGATCAAAGCCTGCTCTTCTAGGGAACCAGGACTTGGTTCCCAGTACAGACATGGAAGTTTGCAACTAACCGTAACCCCAGTACCAGGGGAACTCACGCCCTCTTCAAGTCTCTGAAGGCACACACAGAATGCACAAGTATACATGCAGACAAAACACTCATATACACAAAACTGAAAAAAAAACATCTATAAGCCCGAAAAATGCTCATTTGTACAAAGTCCACAGTAACTCTTAATTTCTCATTATTTTATCTGCTGATTTGTCTTGTTTGTTTCTGAAATAGCATGCTCATTTCATTGCTTTGTGTTTAGTTGTTACATTTATTTAATAGTAACTTAATGTTATGCCATTTTATTTATTGACATACCTTATAGTTTTAATGTGTATATTTACATACCATGTATTTTATTATTGTAACAGCAATTTCATAAAATGTGTGTTTATTAATATATTCCATGTTAAAGAATAAGAAGTGATTTGGGGATGTTGTGATGGTTTGTTTATGCTTGGCCCAGGGAGTGGTACTACTAGAAGGTGTGGCCCTGTTGGCATAGGTGTGTCATTGTAGGTGAGGGCTTTAAGACACTCATCCTAGCTGCCTGGAAGCCAGTATTCTTCTAGCAGCCTTCAGATGAAGATGTAGAACTCTCAGCTCCTCCTGCACCAAGCCTGCCTGGGTGCTGCCATGCTCCTACCTTGGTGATAACGGACTGAACCTCTGAACCTATAAGCCAGACCCAATTAAGTGTTTTCCTTGTAAGAGTTGCCTTGGTCGTGGTGTCTGTTCACAGCAGTAAAACCCTAACAAAGACAGATGGTGAGATATTTTTTGTGTGTTGGACTCTTATGGGATGAGGACAGAAATTGGGATTTGGCTACAAATGATTCATCTTCAGGGTGAGTATGGGATCCAGGAAAATAAGTGGAGCAAGATGGTGAGGAAGCCAAGAGGAATGAGTTAAAGACCTTAAGGAGCAGGTACCACTGCAGCATCTCTGTCCATCTCCACAGGAAGCATCTAAACTGCTTTGAAAACCATGACTTGGAGTTATTTTGCAGTTACTAATTTACCTTTAGCTGTGGTCCAGTTCATGTCCTCCTAATAGGCTCATCATGACCTAATCATTTGTTTCTTGCAGCCTGTGAATTGTTATTGCTTACTACAAGGTCTCCACTGCCCCATTTATTTTTAATGATATTTATTCATTGTGTGTGTGTAGGCGTGTGCATGCATGCCTGCTAAGGTGCACACATGGAGGTCAGGGGACTATTTTCAGGAATCAGTTTTCGCCTTCCACCATGTGGATCATGGATTTGAACTCATTTCTTCAGGCTTGGCAGTAAGTGCCTTCACCCTCTAAATGAACTTGCTGGCACAGTGAACTAGCTTATTTTTAATCTATCAAAGGAAAGCTACCACTTCAAAATGAATTATGAACATCTGGAGAATTATCATCACAAGGCACAAGATCTACTTCATTTCTAACATGTTACATCCCTTTTACAGGATACAACTGACAACCATTATCCAATTTGTGTCAGAGGAGACTAACGGAAGTATTCTTGTGTCTCAAGTAGTGCTTAGAAAGAGATGATCATAGAGGACCGTTTCATCCCTTTTCTTACGACCTAGCATTCTCATCAGAAGGAAGCAGCGGGAAGTGATATTAGTGAACTTAACTAGAGCAAAACAAAAGCCAAACTATTTTGAATTCTACCAGTATCAAACCATCAGCAGTTTATAAGCATGATAGATGCATGAAAAACTGCTGTTTAAGCTACTGATTGTTTAAAAGGCATCCCACATCAATAGAAGAGTCACTCCGCTAAGGCGGCTCTCCGCTAACAAATATGAGTTCATCTGAAAGCAGTCTGACAGTGAGCAGAGTTAACTGGTGACTACAGATGCAGTGGCACATGTTATGACAGGTTTAGACCACCAGGCTCTGTCATCTCCACTTCTATCGTAGGCTCCTTCTCAAAGGATGGATTTAGCATCTGAGCCTCAAAACACCTATCAACGACAATGCAAGCTAGCCCTTTGATCTAAGAAACCAATAGAATTGTCATTACTAATTCCCTTGCTTTGTGTGTTCCTAAAATATTAATATCCTTAACACATTTTTTTCAACCATCTGCCAAGACATTGATTTCACTAACTTTTCTTTAATTCATCTACATTTCTCTATTACAAACACCACTATACCTCTTTCAGTTTATTATTCTTTCAAACAGGATGTTTTAAAACTAAACTATGCTGCTACCTTCCCTTTACTGAAACCCCCCATGGTGGTCCAAAGACACAAAATGACCTCTAGGATTTCAGGCCCTAAATGCACTCTGATATCTTTGGGCTATAATTTACCACACACTCTGTAACTTCAATATTCCTGGCCTTTGCCCTTCAAAGTCTTCTGTTTGTGCTAAAGAGCTTCCTCTCTACACGTGTGCTTCCCTCTGGGCCTGCTCACTTCAACTTTTCCATCTAACGTCACCTCAGACTCCTTAACACTTCAAAGGAATTTATGTCCCCCAAGTAAGTGATGTCATAACTCCCTGTCCCTTCTCTTCATAACCTACATGGTTGTGTTCTGGTGACTGTGGAGGACATAGTCTAACTCTGTTTTGCTCATTCTTGTGTTCACAGCACTAGGTGTGAGGCCTGGTGTAGTAGATCTTCAATATGTGTTTGTATTCCATTGATGAATGATTGAAGAGGGAAATGTGTGTTCATGAGTACATATGTCCTGTGCATAATAATGAGAGAACTGGGTTTCCTTTATGTAAAGAGCATTTCTGGCAAGATTCTTTGATCCAAAGGAGTCTTGTTTGACTGACTTCTTAATATCAAATTCTAAGCCCAGAAGTATATGCTAATTTATATTACTTATGTTATTTATTTTATTTTACATTTACCATAGTGCTTATGTTCATGTTTAAAAGCTACTCTATTTCCTTTTCCAACTGGGTTAAAAGTCAAGAGAATATAGAGAGATGGGTTGATGCCTAAAGCACTTGATGTATAAACATGAAAGTCTGAGCTTGGATTCAAACATCCATGTTAAAACAAACACAAGATGGGCCTGACCACACATGTGTCTGTGATCTCTGCACCAGGGTGAGGGGACAGAAACAGGAAGCTTGCTGGAGCCTAGCTCCAGACTCAGTGAGGGACCTTGTCTCAGGAAAAAGAGGAGGGAGAGAACAGGACATTGAAAAGTCACTACTAGTCTTCACAGGTACCAATGTAATCTCACACACCTGCCACACACACGTGCACACATACCAATATGTATCACATGCACACAACACACACATACACACATACCACACATACACACACACACGATGTGTAAACACACACACACACACACACACACACACACACACTTCATATACATACCCCTAGATGGTATATATACAAACACAAGTGCCACATGCACTTGATGTACACACATGCAAACACCTGATGTGTAAAAACACGCCCCCACACGTGCATCTGATGTGACATACATAGACACCCAAAAGGGCCACATGCACATGTACCTGATATGTGCACGTGCATGTGCACACACATACGCACATGCAGCACTCACACATACATGCGCACACGCCATACACTGGATGTGTACACACACATGCATCTGATATGTATACACACAAACACATATGCCACACACATGTCTGCATACCGGACATGCTCATGTACACATATGAGCTGGCATTATAGCTCACTGGTGGAGGGCTTGCTCGCATGGGGAAGCCTCTAGAGTCAATCTCCAGCACTGAATGTTTTTTAATTATGAGACGCATTTATATATATCCTCAGGCGATCTCATGTCTTAGCATCTTGCAATCTGGCTTTAGAGTTTGTTTTTACAAACTCCTTTCTACTTTTCTTGCTAAGAGCATCAACAAATCCAAACTGCCAGATCCATTAGACTTGCTTTAGTCTTTGTTGTCCTTAACCCCAAGAAGTGATCTGCCTGCTGACTGTGCGTCCCCACTGTTCCTTCCAAGAGACTGTATTCTCAGGCAGCTCCCATTGTCTGACTCATCTTTTCATGACTTGTCTTCTCCCACTCTCTCCTAGGTTTGTACTTTAGGTTCAGCAAAGAGAGAAAAATAAAAATTTTAGTGTATAAACATGTCCACTTTTATACCATGTCCTCTGCAGGAGCAGAGAACATCTTCCCAGAATTCTCTTCATCCTCTTATCTGCCTTTGCTTTGTTAACAAGGGCTTCCTTGGCTCTCGGCATCTAACTCCCCACTCCCCCATCCTCCCCCCCCCGTTCCCCCCCACACACACAGTGGTCCTACTTGTCTGTTCTCTGGTTTGCTCAAGCTTTGCTGTGAGTAACAAAAAAAAAAGAAAAAACCTTTTTGTGTCTACAGTCCTACCACAATAGCTAACATGCCATAAATGCATCACAAAATATCTCTGGGCTATGGGGATTACAGTTGGAGTTGAGTTTCTCTTTACTGTCATGATTCACATATTATAGAAGATTTTGGATATTTTAGTGTTAGACCATGAGTATCCCTACAGTAAAGGCTGTGGAGAAGATTGATAGTCCTCACTGGCATCTAAGACTCCAAAGACACATTCCCATGTGTGTTTTAATTCATAAGGAATCAAGAATTCCAGGCTCTAATGCTCTGCATTAAATACCTTATAGATTTGACCAGCCTTGAAACTTCTCTTTAATCTCCGCAGTTCTGAGGACAGAAGTTACTAGCCAGGGTGAGGTATGTTTACCACTACATGAGTACATGTGGTTTAGATCAGTTTCCCACTTAAATGTTTGTAAACGTTGGACAAGATGATTTACCAGTGGCTCTGTAAAAATCAAAAAATGCTGAGTGAGGCAGTGAGTCAGCCAGGCCCTGTCTGAGAGATCCCGGAAACATGGAGACACCCCAAGTTGTCTGATCAGTTCTATCACTGTAAGTTTCTAGTTATTTATTGATCAGGATGCAGGGTAGTATTGAGAGTCTGGGGAGAAGTTGTGAGTCCAAGATTTTGCATTCATAAGAGTAGAAACACAGTCAGGACCTGAGAGTTCAAGATTCTTAAGACAAAATAACAAAATTAAGGCACCTCTTTCCCTGACCAAAAGAAAGAAATGAAAGGAAGAAGACAGTTTAACACTCTATATCACATCTGTCCTCAGAATGCTGGCTTTTCTAGTTATTATTAATTTTTCAGTTATCATACAAAATGATAGGTTTCATTATGACATCTCTGATACAGTAACATCCAGCACAATGAACGTTAGCCATCGGGAGGATACTGCCAGCCTGACTTCGCTACACCAGGAGACCAAGAAAGACTAGAACCAACATTCTTGGCTTTCAGAGAGAAATGTTGAAGTACTCATGGAAAAAAACTGACAGAGGAAGTAGCCCAGAATAAAAATAAAAACAGAAATTTAAGACTAAATTACATGTATCTGAAGGACCAATTAAAAAAAAAAAAGGAAAGTAATGTAAGCCATGAAGAAGAGGTTTTCAATAGGACGGGCAGGTGAAGTCGCAGGGCAAGGGTCGCCTTCTTCATATTTGTTTTTTTGATTTTTAAGAAGTCTCAGTAGTCCCCACTCCTCTTCAACTCACTGTGTGGACACTCCTGGGGGTCACAAATGAGACAAGGATGTCTTCCGTCCTTGCTTTGAGTTGTTATAATGACAAGTCCTGATGAGAGTACGTACCATGGCCACAAAAAATACACTGACAAAAATTAAAGAGCTTAATTGTTCATTATTTATAAAACACCTGATTGTGAGCATGAGAATGTCACAGGAATCTAATGATTAGAAGCAGAAAGTTACTGCAAAATTCTTCTGTGGTGACAGAGTTCCGAACAGTGGGCATTTTCCACTGGACTAAGCTATTAGAGTTAATAAGTAATGCATTAGAATTGATAAGAAATGTCATGGAAAACTGTCAAAACACACACACACAAAAATAGTTTCTGTTTTCTAAAACAAAAGCAGTGATGATAAGGACGTTTTAAGAGAATCAGATAATTAGAAGTAAAACTAATAGAAGATATACAAACAATTTGGCATAAAAATTATAAATCATTTCTTAAAATATCACTAATGAGCTAAACAAAGCTTCGTGTTTACCAGCACAAAAGAAAGCCAGGAAAGTTTGCTCTGAAGCTGTAACTCAGGTGGAGAGAGAGAGATGTGTCACTGGTTAAGAGCATTTGTTGCTCTTGCAAAGGACCCACACACACACACACACACACACACATGGTGGAACCAGAGCCACCCACATGGTGGCTCACAATTACCTGTAACTCCAATTCTAGAAGGTCTCTTGGCCTCTTCTGACATCCACAGGAACTAGTCAAATGCTATACATACATTCTTGCAGGCAGAATTTATAGACATATAATAAAATAAATAACCCAAGTTTTAAAATAAAAGATTAAATCAAAACCACAGTCTTAGTAAGTACTTCAGGATGATATGTGCACAAATATAGTTAGAAAAATCCATTGACCATAATTTTGAAACGGTAGGGTCAGTTGGATACTTATGCTGTAAGACCAGAATCTTCATTGCTGTTTCCTGTTGCACAGGGATAGTATTTCAAAATAATTTGCAAAATGAAATATAAAATAAAATTTCTACGAGCATGGGGAATACTCTTCATTCTTTTGAGATAAACAGCAGTGTCTTAACAAAGCATCAGAAGCAATAACTATGAAAAAAATAGGAATCCATGCTTGTATTCCTATCGCTTGGGAGGTTGAGGCCCAGAATGGCAATAAATTTAAGGCTAACTTGGGCTACACGGTGAGTTTTGGGTCATTCTGGGTGAGATGGAAGAGACATACAATAGTGACAGAGAAGGTGGTAAGGAAGAGAGATGGAGAAAGTCAAGTTAAAAATTGAATGCTAGGGGCTGGAAAGATGGCTCAATGGTTAAGAGCACTTGCTGCTGCTCTTCCAGAGGTCCCGAGTTCAATTCCCAGAAACCACATGGTGGCTCATAGCCATCTACAATGGGATCTGATTGGCCCTCTTCCGGCCTGCAGGTATACATGCAGATAGAGCACTCATACACAAAATAGGTAAATAAATCTTTTAAAAAAATAATTGAATGGTATTGAAATTAGGGTGTTCTGCCCATCAGAAGATTGGTAGGGTGGGCGATTGTGACAATTTAGTTATTGATCTGAGTAGTGCAGAACATAGGTCATCTATTTAGCAAAATTTTACAGAGATTGCACAGCATATTTGATTTTGGTCCCCAACCCCCAACACTCACAAATGAATGTTTAATTGGAATTTAAAGATACATTAAAAAGATATCACACTAATTTTCTCTTCAAAAGTACATGCAAACAAGTGACAATGTTTGGAACAGAAAGTAAACCATCCCTCAAGTGTTGAATGCAATGGTATGGCTGTGCCAACCGGAAGCCCTGGTCCTGGTGACCCTCAGCATAGTCTCTTCTCAGGTATGACACCATGGTTTTGGGTAAATGGACCGAGAGCAGCCAGGAAGAGCAGGTGGAGCAGGCTCTGGTGTAGACAGAATGAGAAGTCATGTGGGGGTTCATTGGAACTTCCCTGAAACTCACGCCCACCCTAGTAGTATCTACGGCCCAATGACCCACCTCTGCCCTTGCAGTATGTGCCAGTAGATCAACACAAGTGTAAAACAGGAGTCTGAGTGTTTCAGATGAACTTTTCAATTTTGTTATGTTTTGTTTGGTTGACAATCTTTGAACAGCTTGTCATGAGACTGTTTCTTTTTCCGCAAAGACTAAGATAGTAATTTCTTAGACTGATACTTTGGTAGATCTTCAATTCAAGCTACAATTTCTCCGAGACCCAGATGAAAAGGGATTTTTATATAAAAGAACTGTCTACAAAGTGCTACAGTGAACACAAAATATACTACCAAATAGAAGAATTCCTTAGCCACCATTACCCTTTATAAACCTTGATTGGCCCCTCTGAGGGGAACTGTCGACCAACTTCTGACTAGTGCATGCTTTTGTAAGCAAGAGCCTATTGGCAAACAGCCTCCTATTCACTGTTGTGCTATTAAGAGACACTATGACCAAGATAAATTTTTATAAAAGAAAGCATTTAATTGGGAGCTTGCTTGCAGCTTCAGATGTTTAGTCCATTATCATCATGGCAGAGAGCATGGATAGATACAAGCAGGAACTGGAGCAGTAGTTGAGAACTACATCCTGATCCATAGATCCATAGACAGAGAAAGAGAGAGACAGACAGAGAGAGCCAGAGAGAGACAGAGAGAGATTCAAAGAGAGACAGGGAGATAGAGAGACAGAGACAGAGATAGACAGATATAGAGACAGAGAGATAAACAGAGATATAGAGACAGAGAGTGCCAGAGACAAAGAGCACATAGGCCTGGCATGGGCTTTTGAAACCCCAAAGCTCACTTCCTTCAACAAGGCCACACCCACTCCAAGAAGACCATAGCTCCTAATATTTCTAATGCTTTCAAAGACTCCCACACTCTTGTGACTAAGCATTCAAATATATGCCCATGTGGGGCCTACTCGTATTCAAAGTTCCAAGCCTATTTGTTTACCTACTGCCTTTGGCCTCTACAGTAGCAGAATCACATGGTTGCGATAAATATAATTTTGAATCCTGGGAACCAAAAATTCTTTCTCTCTTTGATAAAATCCATCTTCCTACCTTCACCCTCTGCTTGCGTATTACTTCCATTTCTCAGGCGGTGGGGGGCTGTCCTGCACAAACAAAGGCAGAATTATCCAAATTGATTATGTCTAGAGAGATTATGACTAGAGACATATGATTATGTCTAGACAGTCCAATCAGTTCGTGATTTGTCTGATCATATGACAGAACATTAGCTCAGTAACCATTTAGGATTAGAAAGCTTACTCTGTAGACTAAAATATCATTATAAGGCAATTCTTCTAAAGGGTATGTCTGATGCAACCTCTATTTTCATCTTGACTGGATTTAGAATCTCCTAGGAGACATGTACCTGTGAACATGTTTCCAGAGAGGTTTGACTGAGGAAGGAAGACCTACCCTGGATATGGACAGCACTATCCCATAGGTGTGAATTCCAGACTAAAACCAGAAAGAAAAAAGGAGCATGTTCACTGACAGCCAGCATTTATTTTCTCTGCTTTCCGAATACAGATACAGTGTGGTCATCTGGCTCAAGTTTCTGCCACCACCCTCTGTCTGCCATGGTCCATTATCCATTCAAACCAAGAATAAACATTTTTTTCTTCATTTAATTTGCTTCTCGTCAAGTATTTAATGGCAACAATGAAAAAAGCAAGTAATCAGTACCATTTTCTGTAATAGGTTGAACATATGAAGAAAAGAAAGTGCAACCATCTTTAATGGACTCTTATTCAAAAAGCTCTAAAAACAATCTCTTCTAGTTTCCTATCACGTTGCCATTATAAAATACCCTGATGAAAAGCAGCACGGGAAAGAAAGTTTATTTGGCATAAAATCTCATAGCATTTCCTCATTTTAGTGAATTCAAGACAGGAGCAGTCCACCTAGCATCCATGTTCAGAGCAAAGAGAACATGTGCTTCTTTGTTTGCTTGTTCTCAGCTAGATTTCTCCTCTCTTACTGTTTAGGACTGCTTGCTTAGAGGATGGTGCTGCCCACAATGGGCTGGGTATCCACAAGCTTACCATGACTCAGAAAATTCCTCATTAACACTCTTCTGAGGTGATTCTAGGTTGGGTCAAGTAGACAAAGTTGACCATCACAAGAACAGTCTTGAGGTTGCTTGTTGAGTTATAGTCAATTCACCAAGCTGGTCATTGTTTTATATCTACGTTGGAAAACGTTCTAACTGTTAGAAGATACTTCTTGAAATATGGTGCAGAGTTTTATCATTGACAAGCAGCATTAAGATGGATGCTTTTCTTTTAAAAAGAAAAGGAGAAATCAAATGTAGCAAAATGCTAACTGGTGAATTTAAGTAAAGTGGCACATGGATGATGATTGTACTATTCCTGCAAGGGTTTTTTTGTAGGTTTGACATTTTTTCGAAATAGATTCTTAGAGGAAGGTTTTTAAAAAGCAGATGTTGAATAATTTCCCCCACTATATTTGGAGAAAGGATGAAAAGGAAAAGGCAAAGGCACCCCCTTTCCTTTTTCCTTACTGAGATGCTTGTCTATATGTATATTTAGCTATTGACACACGGTCATTATCCCTCCCTCATTATTTAAATATTCATATTCACACACGTTTACCTCCCTTCCCTCTTCATTTACATATTCAAACATGATAATGTACCCTTACTCTTTACCAGATTTTATCTTTGACCTCAATGCATCTTGTGCTAGCTTCTTTATTTGATTTTTTATACTACATTTCTCCCAGGAAAATATTACACAAGAGTATACTGAAACCGCAAATGACCCTCACCTCATTTAAATGTATTTTGAATTTTTTCATGTTACACAATACACAATAAAAGATAAGCAAACCAACAGCCTCTCAAACAAATGTATCTTATGTCATATCAAAAAATGACGCTTCTACTAAATTTTGTAAGACTCATCCAGGCCTAAGTGGCAGCGGAGGATAACCAATGAAACTGGCTGACACCAGTGCCTGGTTGCTGACGGATTCTCCTACAGGTTAGAGTAGATGCTGTACCTTGAGTTCTCAAAATCTATTTGAGAACCCACACACAGCTGTGAAAAAGCAGAAGCGTTGTTTCCTCTACATTCTTTGAAGCAAACCTGAAGTACGGATGTGTCCTCCTCAAAAGAGAAAGATATTCAGTGGTCCATTAGAGGCTCAGACACCACTGCCTGGTTGACTTGGCACAACTCATGCTGCTATCTCATTTAAAAATATCCCATTTTTTCTGGCTCTTTGAGCTATGACTTTTGTTCAAAACTAGATAGGCATCTCTGTCTAGGCCTTGAATTTCAACTCATTCTGTTTTCTAGAAGCTTCTTACTTGAATGATTAATAAGAGTATTCCTGATGCACTAGCCCATTCTCTCCCTGCTTCATCCTTTCCTTCCTTTCTTCCTTCTTTCCTTCCTCCCTCCATGCCTACCTTTCTCTTTCCTTCCTTCCTCCCTTCCTCCTTCCTCCCTTCCTTCCTTTCATCCATCCATCCATACATACATATATACATACATACATACATACATACATCCTTCTTTTCTTCCCTCCATTTACTCCTCTTTTTGTTTCTTTGTACTTTCTGTTTCCAGTCCTCTTGCCCTAGGCTTTTCTGTAGACACTTTTCCTCACAGTTAATAACTGGAGGAAGCTATATATACATTGTCCTGCCTTGTGGTATGATTGCAGTATTGGTTAATGAGACCATGGAGTCATAACATTAAACCATCTTGATGACAAATAATGTCAAGAATGACATCTATTGCAGTTCTTGTTCATGTTATGAATATGAACTAAGCGATAATCCTAATGATAACCAGGACCTCAGTGCAGGGCTCAGCAATGAGGATTTTCTGGGTCAAAACAGCATCTGAAGGCAATGTACTTCTCTATGAGTGGACCAGTCCTGTATCTATACAAGACTATGTGGACTTTTGTAACTTTCTAAATCTGTCTAGATTTCAGTGTGTGTTGTATGCATCTAACAATGAAAGATAATGGTTAAAGACACAACCTACGTACTTACTGATTCTGTAGTTATACTGTAGGAAGAGTAAAGTGTTGGTTTAGAAAACTGTGCAGTGTAGCCTGGCTCCTTCTCCAGGGTAGGCACTTATTTCATAGGAGTGAAATTAGGGTGGGGAAGAGGGCCAGAGTGAAAGCATAAATAAATTAAGCAGCAAACACTGAGCTAATATCACACCTGATGGTTTCAGAAAAGCCATTCTCATTAATAAACTCAAAGCATCTTTAAGAGAATCTGTGATTATACAGACATCTATGGCAGGAAGATTAATGGCTTAAGGCACATAAACTACATATACTGTACCTACCCTGTAGAAAAACAAAACTTAGAAAACTGTCCGTTCCAAGAGTGCTTGGAGCAAATCTGAACCAGAAGTTTCATAAACTCTCACATCACAACAAACTTGTTAGTTTGCATGAGTAACTCACATGTTTAGATCAGATCCTTACTACTGGTATGGAGTACCATATTGGAGATGCCCTGGGCACACTCTGCAGTTTGTAGGACAGACCATGAGAGAAAAAGGAAAACAGACTTTCCCTACAGGGCTGTCATTAAGGGGTTGGTCCTTTGGTTATTTGATTTAGTTTGTTATTTTACAGTATTCTTTCTTCTTTGGGATATAGTATGGATATTTTCTGTCTGAAGGATGCTGAAATTATCTCCCATAATAACTATCAGTGTGAGAGCTGCCTGGTTTCTTTTCCTCTGTTTCTTTGTAAAAAGAAAGCATCTGCACATTCTGGGAAGCTTTGTGATAAATGCTACTGTATCCTTGGCATTTTGCTTCCTCAAATCAGGTGATTACTAGACAGGTGTGCTTCACTGTGCCACCAGGGGAGCACCTGTGGTAGGCTGAGGAACCCAAGCCTAAAGGGAACTCTTTCTGATTTGATTGACAATTTACCTTCTCTGAAACCTTCTCTTTTTTTTTCACCACAAGCATTTGGGGGATGGGAGGAGAGAGGAGAATGGTGTAACCTACACTCCTGCTTTATATTCACAATTGAATATAAAGTGTAACAGGTCGTGAAAACAAGAAAGACCCTTACTAAGTTCATTGAGGATGGTCAAAATGTTTATTGCTTTGCTATGGCTTATATATGGCGTGTACCATCAGGATGCTAACATATTGAAGACTTGGCCCCAGTGACAGCAGTATTCAGAGGTGGGACTTTGCGATATGTAATAGTTTAATGGTCAACTTTTTAACACAACCTAGAATTTCCTGAGAAAAGAGCTCTAGTGAGAACCAATGATTGATTGGTCCTTGGGTAGGTCTATGAGCATTATCTTAAGTTAATCAATGTGGACAAAGACAACCCACTGTGAGTGGCGTCATTCCTTAGGCAAAGCAGTTCCTGAACTGTATAAGTGGGCGATCCAGCTGAGCACGAGCGAGGGAGCAGAGCATGTGCACGTTCATTCCTCTCTATTCTGGACTTCAGAATGAGGCTGTCTGCTTCAAACTCCAAAAATTAAATTAAATTTAAATTAAAACTAAAACTCAAATTCAAACAGGGCAAGTGATTGGGCCACAAAGGCTACATGCAATTCCTTCCAGTTAATCTTCCTATCCCAAGTGGCTGTATAGTACACAGATTCTCCTGAACTATTGATGGACTAATATTTCAAATGATTGAAGGGTAGTAGAGTCGTGTAATGTGGGGGCCTCGTTGAGTAAAGTGTGTCTCTCGGAAGGTGTATCTTAGTTCCAGGCTCCTTCTCATCTCTCTCTGACTCATGTTCATTATCAGTTGGATGGCTTTGGATCACCCCATACTTCCCACATGTCTTGTTTCAAGACCATAACAATGGAATCTGCTCATCACAGCCTGTGACCCTTGAGCATGTAACCTCCGAAACCAAAATAAATTCTCCTTCCCTCAAATTACAGCCTTCTAGTATTCTTTCATGGTGATAAAAGGTCTGACAAACACACCTCTCAGCCAGCTTATTTTCATTCAGGACTTAATGTGGGACTTAGAAGTGACGAGGCTTCCCTCAGAATGCCTCAGGCAGCCTGGCACTGAATAGGTGGGTCAGATCTCAGGTAGCAAAGGATACTTGGCTTGAAGAACTTGGCAGATGCCACAGGACCTATAAATTCCTGTTCATCCCGGGTACCAGGCTCAGAAGTATCCACAGCCATGTACCATGTGTGAGGGGAGACAATTTCCCTATGAAGGATGGCAAGAAAGTGCATGCGGTCTGTATTCCTACTGTCCTTTCCAGTTTGGTTTCCTATTGTCTTTCTCTGTGTACGGCTCTTTGTTTAGAACCTCTTAGTTAGAACTGGTTTCCTATCACTTAAAGCCAACCAGCTTGGATAAATAAAGAATTATGAACACAGAATGAGGAGTGTGTGTGGAAGTCAAGAAACACCTTCCCGAGGTGAGTCCATTCTCTCTGGTTACATCTTGATGTGCATTCTTGGGACTAAACTTCTTCCATAAAGTTTGTGAAACACATCATTTTACCTGCTGAGCCCACTTGTCTGTCCCAGTGATTCCTTTAAAGCAATCATATCTCCAGTAAAAACCCTTCCAATGACTATCTCACTAAGAACACAATCTGAAATCCCTATGAAGACCTCCAAGGACCTCCCATAGTCCAACACCTGGTTCCTCTGGCCATGTAGCCAGCACTGTCTTCTGCACAATGATCTTTGTCCATACATTCCTCCATGATGTTCCTGTCACACCCCAGATACCTCCTTGGCCTTGCAACCTGTGTGGGAGGAGCCTTTCCTAGGTACTGCATGCTTCCCCAGACTTCTACCAATTTATTTTTAAACATCACTTGTCCCAGAGGACTGCACTGCCCATCCCAACTGCAACTCTTGTTCTCACTCCAGTCTCCATTTTTCTCACTCTGCCCCATCTTGATAATCTTTGTAATAGTTAATATTACCTATCTCTTTACAACTGTGCCTCTGGTTGTCTTGCTTATTAAAAGGGTTTCAAGAGGAGGAATCACAGCTGTTTACCACCCTGCTGGATCACCAGTACCCAGGACAGCTCCCAGCACACAACAGAATTGGCATTTACCTTGCTGAACAAATCCCAGTGTTTGCTTCGGAGACATAATGGTGGGGATGCTTTCTCAGTTTCTCCCTGGAAGACAGTGGGCAGGCAGCCAGCCTACCCAAGTGACAGCAACAGCAGTGGCAATAGCTGATATTACTCAGAGACTAGCTGTCCATCAACCACTGTTCTGCATGTTTTGCAGTTGTTAATTTACAGAATGACTATAAAACCAGTGTGTCAAAGACAGTGCTGGGCTAGAGGCCAGAGGAACAAGGAAGGGGTCAGGGAGGTGTGTGTGTGTGTGTGTGTGTGTGTGTGTGTGTGAGAGAGAGAGAGAGAGAGAGAGAGAGAGAGAGAGAAACTAGAATGTATCAACTAGAGATTTAACTATCTTTTTTTTATTTTCTATATTCTTTGTTTACATTCCAAAGACTTTCCCCTTTCCCACTTCCCCCCTCACCATGTGTCCCATAAGTCCTCCCCCCCCCGCCCATTCCCCAATCACCCCCCAACCCTTTCTCTGTTCTGGTACTCTCTGGTTCCAGTTTTGCAGGAGATTTAACTATCTTAAAACGATCATTTATTTGTTCAGCTGAGATGGCTCAAGATGTAACAAAACTCTGAAGAAGTCCCCTCTGAAGACCGAACGTGCATATCTCCCTCTCACCCAAATCACACGCATTAAAATGTAATACCAGCCTACATGTTTGGGGAGATGGAGCCCTTGGGAGATCATTGGGTGCCAAAGGCAGTGCCCTTAATGAAAGACTCTTAAAGAAAAGCCTAAAGTCACACCTGCTTCTCCCATGCTAGCTTGTAGTGAGAAGATAAATGTTTGTAAGTCAGGAAGTGGGCCATTGCTGGAATATTGATCTTTATTTCTTCCTCTTCCAGAAATGTTCAGGACAGATTTCTACCATTTATGGTCCTCACAGTCTGTGGTGTTTTGCTCTAGCACCCCAAACAGACCAAGAGAATCCAGTGCTTAACCATTTGAGGGGAGGAAACTCTACAAATTGGCTAAAACAAACCCTCAATTACAAAACAACTTAGTTGCTTAGATGAGGTTGGACTTGTGATGTTTGTCTTAGTTGAGCTTCTCAACTGTGATGAAAGAGCTGACAATCACAGCCAACCAATAGAATGAGAATAGGGTCCCCAGTGGGGTAGAGAGAGGACCCAAGGAGCTGAAGAGGTTTGCAGCTCCACAGGAAGAACAATAATATGTACCAACCAGTACATCCAGGGCTCCCAGGGACTAAACCATCAATGAGAGGAGAAGCCCTTGGTCCTGTGAAGGCCCCAGAATAGGGGAATGCAAGTCAGGAAATTGGGGGAGAGGATGAGCAGAGGGAGGGGAGATGAGACGGGGTTTTCAGTGGGGTAACATGGGAAGGGGGTTAACATTTGAAATGTAAAAAAAAAGCAAATATCTAATAAAAATAAAATAAAATAAAAAGAGCTGATGAAGCAACTCAATGAAGACAGAGTTAACTTTTACTCAGTTTGAGGCTACAATTCCTCGTGGCATGGCTGGGGTGGCATAGGCATAGCAACAGGAATGTGAGTCACCAAATCACATTGTCTCCACAGCCAGCAACCAGAGAGAAGCCAATGCTAGTTCTCTGTCTCTCTGTCTCTCTCTGTCTCTGTCTCTGTCTCTCTGTCTCTCTGTCTCTCTCTCTCTCTCTCTCTCTCTCTCTCTCTCACACACACACACACATGCACACACGCACGCGCACACACACAGAGACACATTTTATTCAACTTAGACTTGAGCCATGATGCAAAAACTAGTAAGCCAGCCAAGCCTGGATTAAAAACAAAAATCCTGTCAAACCCTGAGCCACAATAATGTTATTAAAATAAATATATTTATTAGCTGTTTTTTTTTCAGGCATTTGTCACAACTATGAAAAGCTGGCTGGTCTGTGTGCGCAGTACAAATAAAATGTGTTCCATAACACATGGCATGCCCAATGCTGTTTGTATGGAAATATCCAGCATTCGGAGTTAGCATCTCCTCTCCACGGTTTTGCCTAAGCAGAGCCCCACCCTATGTAAGTGTATGAGTACTGCCCCTCTGTGGAGCAGACAAGAGACACAATGATCGGGAGAAGGTCCGGCTGGGGCTTATTAAAATTCCTCCACCACACCCTCCTTCGCTCCAGTTCAGCTTTAAAAGGGCAATGTCATTATAAAGTATGGGGCCCCGCTGTGGTAGGAAGGGTAGGCACTTCTTAGCTAATTGTGGGGAGTTTCCCTGCTGTTCTCCCCCCACCCCCCGGCCCTGTGAACATTTCAGCTAGCTGTCTTTTTTCTCTCATTTGTGCCTTACTTCAGTTATAGATGGACACAGCAAATCCAACAGAATGACTGATGAATCCCTAAGTAGAATAACATTTCTCGAAAACAGTCTCCGACATTTCCCCTGTATGGTCACTGTATTCCTCAGCCTCTTAGATCAGACAATATCATTCTAGGTGTTTCCACAATAACATAGCATTGTAATAAAAATATTGGGATTCATTTCCATTAGTAGCTTTATAAGTTACTATTCTAATTCCGATGCTAAGAAATCAAATATGGCGGTGCATATTTAGTCATAGTTTACCTTATCCTGTTTCTAGCTTCCTAACCCATTTCTGCTGATCCCCTAGATAAGAACATGGCCTCCCCAGGCACCAGTCCTGACCCTAAGAGCTTTCCTAAGACCTACACACACACTATTCCCAGTATGAAAGTTGGGTCAGGCTAACCCCCAACTTGAACCTGATCTATAATTCACAGTTGCAGACACCCTGGGTCCAGAATTTAATTAGTAATTTCCTCAGTGAAATGTAAAGTGGCTGGGACAGCTTCTTTGGAAACTCTAGAATTAGCTCTTAAATTATTTCTCACTCTAAAATAGGTCTCGGAAAGCACACTGAAGACTTGTACTTTTATCAGCTTAATGCTGCTAACATGCTAAATCTGTGCAAGAAGGAAGTTTACAATAGAGGAACAGAGCTCACGAAGCAAGTTTTCACCAATGTCACTTGCACTCTTGGGGAATCCATGCCAGGGCTCCTACTTTCAATCATACCAAATTCATGGGTGCCTGAGTCCTTTGGATATAATTGTTATTTGTGTACGGCACAAGGACATATTCCAGTGTGCTCCCATAGGATATTTATAAAGACAAATACAACATGGAAGATATTTAAACATTAACATGTATAGGTATAGAAAAACATATATAGATGGTACAGAGTACATTTTAAAATATGGTATTTTCTATCTAAAAATATATATAGTTGGTACAGATTACATTTTAAAATATGGTATTTTCTATCTGCAGTCAGTCTAATCAGTGGGTTTAGGACAATGGATTTCTAAAACCAACTCCAATCAGAAGCCATGTAAGGTCTGGCTGTGGTGAATCTCATGATAAGCTATAAAATGAAAAGTGCTGACACCTACATTATTGTCCAAAGTGGATGCAATCACATATGCTAGATATCTTTTGGTTGTTTTCTTCTTTTATCTCTACCAATAATTACTTGGGGGCAATGTAAAATAAGCTGACAGTATGCAGAGACACCAAAATACAGTCTGTTTTTATGTGCACTGCACACACGGGAGTGATCACCAGCATGTGACTTAGTGATGGATGACTCTTGCGGGCAGTTAGAATATAGGCATGTTTCCACCTTAGGAAAGAATGATCAATTCGAAAGAATAGAAAAGAAAGAGGATTTGAGTTTTCTATGGTAGCTGTTTGTCCAAAGGTAAACAAGTGGGAGAAACTGGTGGAAAAGCAGGTTCCTTTAGTCTCCCAGGCAGATTCACGTGGGCTACAAATGGCATGCAGTTTCTCCAGTCACTAACTTTTCTCTGGTTGGAGGGGAGAGTGGGGGTGACTTTACAAATGCACCTCCTGCTCTTAGGCAAATTGTTGAGGGCAGAGAGATTTTCTCATTCGGTTGCTTCACACTGCCCCAAGCTCAGAGTCATCAATATGCCCGAGTGGTACGGTCCTCTAGGCCCACCTTCTTTCATCACGGTGGATATGAGGATACTGCGGAGCTTCCTGGCTGGCAGGATAGCTCCTAAATGCCCAGGTCTGAGCCCTCTCTCTGCCACTCAGTCATGGCGGAGCCTTCAGGTAGTAATGGAGACACTTTGTGCCTCTGTTTCTGCATCTGTACATCTGGGAACGGAGAGAGCAAAAACAAAGCATCAGGTATGTTGTGCACACCTGTAAGGAGGCTGAAGTTCATGGTCATCTTAGACTGCATACAAAATTCAAGGCTATCGTGGGCCACATGAGAGAGTTTCTCAAAATACATCGTGTAAACAAATCCTCATGTTCATGGACCCTTTGTGATGAGGATTCAGAATTCCTCTAACCAATCTTATCATATAGTCGCAGTTGTTAAATGTGCAATTGTTCATTTAGTTACTCTTCTCTCATGCATTATATTCTAACTGCAATCTCCCCTCCCCCACTTCTCCAAGCTTCTCCTCCTCTCAGATCTACTCATCCCCCATTTCCCCTCACGAAACAAAAGCAGGCCTTCCAAGGATAACAAACGAACATGGCCCAACAGGATACAATAAGACCAGGCATAAGCTCTCATGTCAAGGCTGGACAAAGACAACCCCAATAGGAGGAAAAATCCAAGTGTCTGCATAAAATGTCAGAGACAACCTCCCAGCCCACTGTTGGGAATCCCATAAGAACATCAAGCTACAGAACCAATAGTGTATATGCAGGGGACCACACAGGATCTGTGTTTGTTGCTTTCTGTCTCTGTGGGCCCCAATGAGACCTACTTAGTTGATTGTGGGCCACGTTCTCCTGGTGTCCATGAACCCTCTAGCTCCAACAATCCTTCCCCCACTTCTTCTGTGTGCTTCCCCTGGCTCCGTGTTTGGCTGTGGGTCTCCGCATCTGCTCCCATCGGTTTCTGGATGATGCCTGCCTCTCTGATGACAATTGGCTAGGCATCAATCTATGAATATGGCAAAACACCATTAGTAATCATTTCATTGATTTTTTCCAGTCATGTTTGGGTCTATCCTGGGTCTCTGGCCATCCTCTGGTTGCTGCCCTCCAGGCAGTGTTAGGTGTGAGCCCCCTTTCATGGTGTGGGCCTCAAGTTCAACCGGTCATTGATTAGCCATTCCCACAAGTTCTGCACCAACACTACCCCAATACATCTTACAGACAGGACAGAATGCAGGTGGAGGCTCTGTGGCTGGGTTCATGATTCAGGTGCTCTGCTGGAAGCCTTGCTTGGCTATAGAAGATGCCCATTTCATGCTCCAAATCCTCCATTACTAGGAGTCTTCTCTAGGATTCCTCTCATAGATTCCAGAGAGTTTCCACTGCACTAGATTTTCACATCAACCCCCAAATTCTCCCAGTTCCAGTGGTATCTTCCAAAACTTAATCTTCATATTCCCTACAGCCTGACCCCCTCTGTTTCCATCTCCACCTTCTTAAGGTCCACCCACAAATCTATTCTATTGTACCTTTCCAGGGAGAACCATGCACCCCCCCCACTTGAGCATTCCTTGTCACCCAGACTGGTTGGATCTGTGGATTGTAGCATGATTATCCTTTACATAACAGCTAATGCCCACTTATAAGTGAGTACATACCATGTTTGCCTTTCTAGGTGTAGGTTACCTCACTAAACCATACAGTCTTAATAACTGATAACAAATGTCTTTTGATATAATCCCAGAGATCATTTCAGGGGATTGTATTGTAATCTTTTTCTCCCCCCCCCCAAAATTACGGGCATTAGAAAGAAAAACAATGTAGGAAAACCTCTTCAGCATCTTGTTTGTGTGTTTACTTGTCAAACAGATGGCAATTAAAATAACTTGAGTTTCTAGAACATTCTAACATATTAGGCATTAGAAATAATGATACTAAATGATACTAAAAATGTTGGCTTCCATTTTTCTGCTTGCTGGAGAAGAGGAGAAATTCACTGCCTGGTGACACACTGCTTTCTAAGAGAGCTCATGGGTGTTCATTATCTACACATTACATCTGCTCAATTCCAAACACATCCAAGAAGTGTGCCTGAGAGCAGAAAAAGAAAAAACTTATGAAAAAAGATTACAAAGCTGAGCTTGGTGAGGTACATGGTGACAAATTGTTCACTATTCCAATTTTTTAGAACCTTGAAATTTTAATTATTTGTTTAGTATGGGTGATCAAGCATGAGTGAAACATGGAAATAGTTTCTCTTCAGCACTAGAAGGAATGTCCCAGATGATGAGATTCAGAAAAGCCAGGTGAGTGCTTATACCAATGTAATATACGTTGCAATATTTTTATATATTTTCCTATTTGTACCATAGCAGGTATGTGGAGGTCAAGCAATGTTCAGGAGTCAGTCCTTTCTCTCCACACTATGCATCCTGGGATCTCAGTCAGGCTTGGTGTCAAGGGTCTTTAGCTATTGAGCCATCTTGATGACACTAAATAATTTTTTAATTTAAGGTATAAGTTTTTAGTAGCAGAAAATAAAGAAGTCTGGCAGTTGTGGGGGGTGGGGTCAGAACTTCCTACAGATATCTAAAATCGTTAACAGTCAAGTCCCTAATCTGAAATGATATAGTAGCTCATTTGTCTCATGCATCATCTCCCACATGTTTCCAATTACCTGTAGATTCCTTACTACACCTTCGAATATGTCCATGTCATGCAAATGCTAAAGGCATTTGTAAGAGCTTATTATAACATGGTTTATGGTATGACACAGAAAATGAAAGTTTGGTTTAGACAACCCCATGAAGCATTTCCATTCCAGGACTATCAAACTGGTGGGTGTAGAACCTACCAATTCTATTAGGAGAAAATGGCAACCCAAGGAAAAAACGAATCTCATCAAAAGCTGGGAGTACAGTTGAAGTTAGCACTACTAGAAATAATCAGATTCCATGCTCAATGATATCAAAAGCCTTGTCCTCCTGAGTTGAAAATCA
Source organism: Apodemus agrarius (assembly GCA_964023405.1). Lineage (NCBI taxonomy): Eukaryota > Metazoa > Chordata > Mammalia > Rodentia > Muridae > Apodemus > Apodemus agrarius. The sequence goes on along the minus strand of OZ030027.1, from coordinate 22,723,118 downwards.
TAAACGTCATTTTATAAGCCTGTGTGCTCTTATAGTTTCTGGAGATTTGTTATGATTTTATTTCAGCCTTACCTGGAAACAGACCCTAAAATAAGCTTCATAATTTTGGAAAATTCCACATGGCCTGAGTAGCCATGACTCTTTTAAAAATGAGCCAAGATTGCAATGTGAAGAAGAATTACCCTAAGGACGCTGTGGACACCATGCCATATTTTTTGTGCTCTGTAGATGGTGGTTCTGAGACTTAGAGGCCCAACCAAAGCTTGTGTCTCACCCACCCTTAGAAAGTACTCATTGTTTTCCAATCCTGAATCCATGCTGGTCCCAGGAAACTTTCTCTGCCTTCAAATATACAGCAGCAAGGATGATATAGATAAATAATACTTGCTTAAAGTCAAAGAAAGAAAGAAAATAAACGAAAAGACACAGAAATGCTCTTCCTATGGTGCAATATTAGTCATTTTTTTATTACTCTGATAAATTACCCAGAGACGGATTCATTTTTCTCCTGGTGATAATCCATCATTTCATGATGGGAAAGGTATTATGGTAGGACCAATTCACAATGGAAACTTGATCATATCTGTATGCATCAAGAGCTCTCCTCAGAGACCCACTTCCTACAACAAGCCCCCTTCCTTCTGGAGGTTCTGAGGGCTCTGAAAATGGTGTCTCTACTTGGGGACTAAATGTCCAAACACTTGAGCTTTGGGGAAAATTTCACATTCAGTCATTTCAGATAGTACGGCTACAGAATTTCCTTCTTAACAAATAACAGCTGTTCATTGAGCTCACAGTGTCTAATCCTACCTCTTTCTATTTTGGGGACCTGCTTCCTTAAAGATGGTGTCTTTGTATCTATATGCTTCATGGGCACATACAACTAGACAACTATAATGTTCTGGTTAGGGCAAGAGACAAGACACTGACAGACAAATACAGTGTTTTTTCTGCTCTACCTAACACATTTCTTTATAGTTTTGTCTGAGAATCTCTTCCTATCTTTATGATTGACATTAGCAATTTCCTTAAGAGAGGCCATAAACACTGAAGAAAGGGAAGCACCTTCATCCCTGCAGATCTTGACGCTTCCTTCCACAAGAACAGTCATGACTATTTCATTCCATCTTTATCTTATCTTGATAATGTGTCCTCTTTAACTAATATTTTATTTCTTAATGTTACAAACCTGATCGCTTCGGAGGGAAAGAGAAGGTTTAGTGATAGAGGCCCTGAAGATGAATGACAAAAGCAACTTGCAATCAAATCAGATGTGTCACCAGAACATGTTGTCTAGGACAAGATCAGAATACTCTAAATTAAATAGCAAAAAATGTAGGCTAAAAAAATTAATAGCAAGCATAATGATTTCTTGCCGACATGACGATGTTGCACAATGAGTGTTGGAGTGTATCAAAGTTCCTCTTTACCTGCATCATCAGTAGTGATGGAAAGGTCCCAGAAGGCAATAAGGAAAGGTGATTGCACATTTGCTATCCAGGTACTAAACCCATGTGGTGGTCACATCTGAAGAATGCACTGGAGTGATGTATGTAGCCAACAGTTTTAAAGAAAATTTTATATCTGGACAGTGGTGGCACACACCTTTAATCCCAGAACTTGGGAGACAGAGGCAGGCAAATTTCTGAGTTTGAGGGCAGCCTGATCTACGGGGTGAGTTCCAGGACAGCCAGGGCTATGCAGAGAAAATATGTCTTGAAAAACCAGAAAAACAAAACCAAAATTAAAAAAATCATGGCATTAATATATGAATATTATCATGTGTCAATTTATGTCAGTTTTGACAGATTGATATATGTTACCCACCACTGAAATTATTCAGGGTTAATCCCTTCATGGTTAAGACAACATGACTACACTTAAGGCTAGCTCCTGACACATCACACGGTCTCTTAGGACAGGAAGTTTGCATTCTGGTGCTAGGTCACGATGAAATGAAAACACACACAGAAAACATCATTATATGATCATTTATACCATGGTGAAGATTTGAAAAAATTATGAGGAGAAAGCAAAAGAGAATTAATTCATAAGGCTGCTAGATCTACTTCATAATGAGGTACATTATTAACTAAATTGTAGTTTGCAGTCGCTCCTTATTATGGCTTTTGATTCATTTACTTCTGGTTCATTTGCTCGTCATAAATTCTAGAGCCCCAGAGGTACTACAAATGCATTGCTGAATTGCTTTTTTGCCACAGTAACCTTTTATTTCACTGCCTGAGGCATATATTTTATGATGCTGGTTTATCTGGGGTAATACCAAGTAATTCAGATATAATGCAAGCTCAGTTGCTCTCAGTGAACATTCTAGATTTTGAACAACTTTCTATTGCCTTTATCCCTACTTCCTTCCTAAATCCACCCATTGACCCCACGATTTCTGTTTTCTTTACCACGTTTTCTTCACCTAACACCTAAACTCTCTTAGAGACAATGAAACTTGAATTGCACAACCAGAGAAGGATTCTACCTTCCTCATTTCCTCCCTCCTGCCCTTCCATATTCACACAATATTACTGAGAACCAGCCATGTGACAGATACTCAGACACTATGCTATCCTGTAACTTGGATGCTGTATCATCAAAGACCTTATAATTTGGTGGAGATAGCACACCTTCCAGGACAAGTTGGACAGGTTGGAGACAGGTTGGACTCCTTCCTGACTGTGAACCAGGTGAGCCATCAGAAGAGATGTGGCTGAAGAGGTAGCCTGGACAAGACCATGGGGATATTGACTGCCCCAAGGAGTTTGTCCTAGGGAGTGGAGGTCAACAAACTTGAGACCTCAAACAAATCTCTGCCTGAACCCTACTTTTGGCCATCAGTCAGTTAGCAAGGCCACGCCATTTGTTTGGTTTGATATACTATTGCCTTTAGGTTACAATGGCAGGGAACCAAAAGCCAATACTATCTAAATATTTATTATCTAGTCCTTTACAGGAAGACCAACCATTTCCACTGCCACCTCCCCTTGTGTCAGCATGCACAGAAAATGAGAGCACATAAGCAGCAAGTGAGTTAAATATAGGTGCTTCTGGTGAGAAACAATTGGACCGAGGGCCAGAGCTAGCTACAGCATGCCCTAGCTGAACACTCTGCACAAGGTAAGAGTCAGTGTTCCTTTCAGTGCTTCATCCCTCTACTCAGCACTCTGCTTAGGAATCAACCATCTCACTTAATGAGAACTCACTGAGAATATGTTAGCCACCAACTTAACATAGACAATGTTTAAATCAGAAGTGGGATTGACATTGAAAAACACAAAAGAAATTTTCTTAGGGAAATCAGAGGTTCCAAGAGTTACATTAAGACTGTTATAAACCTTTTTCAATCGAGTCTAATAGATTATATGGTATTTTAGATGGAACTTGGGCTTTGGACATTATATAGAACTGCTTTCTCTCAGTGGAAGGAAACCTATCGTATGTAACTACATCTAGCTCAGTGGAACATCCAATTGTACCTGTCTCCCTAGGCTTAAGGATCTTATGGAAGAAGGAAAAAAAAGGTTGTAAGGTTGAGGGTTTTATCCCTGGGAGCTCTGGGAGTACTGGATGACTCATATTGTTGTTCCTCCTGTGGTGCTGCAAACCCTTTCAGCTCCTTGAGTCCTTTTTGTAGCTCCCCCATTGAGTTACCCAGGCCTCCAGACACATAGGCAGCCCTTGGTCCTGGAAAGACTTGATGCCGTAGTATAGAGGAATACCAAGATGGGGAAGCAGGGGAGGGTTGACTGGGGAATTCCAGTATGAGGGGCCAGATAACTCCCATTGTTATCTGAGGAGCTATAGAGAGGGATAAAGTCAGGTTTTTTTCAACAATGTGCCCCGCCCTCATTTTCTATTTTTAAAACAGGTCTAAACAGCTTCAGTCAGTGAAAGTTTACAACATTGACGATGATAGGTCTTTTCATGGTTACGTTCACACTCAGTCCTAGCCTTGTGTTGGCTTTCCTCCTTTTAGATGAAGGAAAAAATAGCATCTGCAGGGGTATGAGCATTAAGAGAGTGAAGGCACGAAAAATTCTTTCTGAGATGCCTGACATGAGAGCTTAACAAAGATAATGTAATATTCTCATTAGCAACCAGCGCATAGCGAAAGCTTTTCCTGTGCTAGCTCCTTCCCCTGCGAAGTAGTCAGTTGCTTTTTTACAAAATTTGGTCCAATAATTGTATGGAAATATGGCCTGTTTCTCCCTTTCTTCCATCTCCATTTTCTTCTGTTTTCTCTGCCCTGCACCCACTCTAGCCTCCCTCCATTCTTTCTCTATTCTTGGTATTTGAAATTGTGCAGGATTTGGCCCTTTTGAAAAACCAGTGTTGGACTTTGTCCAGTTTGGGCAAAGTGTCCCTTTGCTGGCATTTCTCCTGTTGCAGCCTCAAGGTACCAAAACAAACAAACAAACAAACAAACAAGTCAGTGTTCTGTGTTGCCGAGGGTCAGCTCCAGGGACTCCGGGAGCTTCTGCCTGTGACAGTGACTGATGAACCACACCTCTGCTCTAGTGTCTCGGAGACAAACACATTGGAGCTGACAAAACACGACTTAACTAAAAATAGAACTACAAGCTCTGAATGTATATTGAATAAGGATGTGGCAGGGATAGAGGGGCGGGGGGCCCTGGAGGCGGAGAGGAAGAGAGCAGCTCGCGTTTCCAGCTCAGCTGCCATTTCTGCCCTTTCGAGCTAGCTCTGAAAATCGGAGTGCAGGAAGAGTGGCCCGTGGCTAAGGAGCTCAGGTGGATTCTTAGCCTTATCTAAATCCGAATGAACTGTTCTCCCCTGGAGACTGTGGAATGCCAAAAAGGACCCTCTTTTGTGGTGAGGGAGAGCTGAAAGGTTTGGGTCCAGGCAGACAGCACGAGGATATTGCAGGAAGATCGATCAGCTGTTCAGTTGTTCATGAGATGAGCGTACACATTGTGTTGCATGGGGCACCTTATTTCACTAGGCCTCCAAAACAATTCCCATATGATCTTTCTTTAGTATACGTGCTGCATATATGCTTATGTGTGCGTATGTGCCCACTTAGGCATATATGTTTGGAGGCTAGAGGTCAATACCGAGTGTTTCTTTCATTTTTTCTTTCAGACTCTTTCTCCCAGAATTTGGAATTTCTAAATGTGCCTAGGTTTTTTGACTGTCCAGAGAGCTCTTGTTTCTCAGCCTCCTCAGTGCTGTGGATTTACAAGCAAGCATGGCCATGTTTGCCTTTTAAAAATCATTATTCATTGATAGTTATGTATGTGTATGTGTGTGTGTGTGTGTGTGTGTGTGTGTGTGCTTGCATGTGTTGGGCGCGTGCACATGTGTGTGCATTTATGCATGTGCCATGGTGTACACAGAGATCATGGCCATGTTTGTCTTTTAAAAATCATTATTCATTGATGGCTATGTATGTGTATGTGTGTGTGTGTGCTTGCATGTGTTGGGCGCGTGCACATGTGTGTGCGTTTATGCATGTGCCATGGTGTACACAGAGATCATGACAACTTGTAGCGAGGTGCTTCCCGGCTTCCATCTTGGCTTGAGGAAGGGTCTCTCTTGTTGTCTGTTCCAGGATATCTGACCCACAGGAATGCAGCCAAATCTATTGCCTCTACCTCCCATTGTGTCCTTAGGAGTGTTGGAATCCCAGATGCACACGACTGTTTCTGACATTTTTAATGAAGGTTCCAGGAGTCGAGATCATGTAACCAGGCTTGCACAGGAACTATTTTTACTGAACTATCTCCCTGTCCTTTTATATTTTAAAATTACAAGTGAAGTTATAAAATTCTCAAAATTCTAGATTTTCCCATATTCTAGAATTAATTCCATAGCTACTTGTTTGTTTTCAATTCTCCTCTCTGCATTTAGGGTTTTTTTTTTTTCATGTGAAATTTGAATTGGATAGAGGCTGAATTGAGTGATTAATAACCAACTCTTCATCTCAAAGACAAACAAAGAAAACTGTAAATAAGCTCAGCTCATACTTTTTCCTTTAAATTTATAAATAATCTTAAAACATGTTCCACTTACTGAATTCCAGGCTACTGTGTGCTTCTACCCCGGTTTTGATAAGGGAGAGGAAGAGCGTTTGCTAAGTGCTTGTGAGTCAATGTCAGTGTCTCAGTGAGGAACTGTTAGCACAAACTCAGGAAATATTTAGAGGAATCAGGAGAAGCTGTATTTCAGTGCATGTGGTGGGATTAAAGATATCCATGAGGTAAATGAACTCTCCAAATAAATAGCATTAGAGACCATTACTTTCTTTGGGACTGGAGAAAAAGAAAACAGAGTGCTTACCAGAATTCGGAGAATCAGGTAACCTTAGCAAAGGATCCCAAGTTAGGAGCCATTCACAGCCTTGGGTAGAAAAATACAATCATTGCCTGCCTTGTGGCCCCACAGAAAGGGAGTCTGGAGCACCTTCCTGTCTTCTTCTTCTTCTTCTTCTTCTTCTTCTTCTTCTTCTTTCTTCTTCTTCTTCTTCTTCTTCTTCTTTTTCTTCTTCTTCTCCTCCTCCTCCTCCTCCTTCTCCTCATCTTCCTCCTCCTCCTTCTTCTTCTCCTCGTCTTCCTCCTCCTCCTCCTTCTTCTTCTCCTCGTCTTCCTCCTCCTCCTTGTCCTCCTCCTCCTCTTCCTCCTCCTCCTTCTCTTTCTCCTCCTCTTCCTCCTCCTCCTCCTCCTCCTCCTCCTCCTCCTCCTCCTCCTCCTCCTCCTCCTCTTCTTCTTCTTCTTCTTCTTCTTCTTCTTCTTCTTCTTCTTCACCTTTAACCATTCTGTTCCTCTCATTTAGTCAATTCTGGAGCTTGAGTTTAGGAATCCTGTCAATATAGCTGCAACCTATATTATCCAGGAATTTCCAGAGACATGGATAAAACACATACACACACACATACACACACACACACACACACACACACATCTCTATCATCTATGTATCTCTTTTGGTATCTATGTATATATCAAGAGATGTATTTTAAGGAGTTGTCTCAGAGTAAGAATGGTTACAGATCCAGGTCACAGCCATGCTGCTGTCTTGAGTCTGAAGGCACCATCATAGCAGAATTTCTTCCCTCTCACGGTTTTGAGATTTTTACATGAGGATGTAAACAAGTGTCTGTTTTTTCTCTCATAGGGCACTGACAGCATAGTAAATAAATAAGTCCATCCAAGTCTAACATAGTGAATCCCTGAGTTTATCAGGGTTGTTGTATGAATATAGGTAAGGGATTAATACATGAGTATGAGCGACTCAAAGGTAGCTGCATTGCTAAAAAGCCCACAGCATCATGAGTGATGAGCTAAAGACTGCTTTTCTGGATCCAATCCTGCATCACAACTTGCAGGCAGAGATACTTTTCTTCCCAGCAATTGCTACTATGGGCATAACTTTGAGAGGGGTGTGGATTTTGCATCTACTCAGATTCATGAGCTTCCAAGAACTTGTAAGTTAAAGTTACCGTCTGACCCCAAATGAAATATTTGAACTCAAAATAAATAGCTATGAAACACTGGAGGAACTTTAGTCTTTGCTCCTAAGCATTTATCTGGTTGGATGAAATCAATTCAGGTTCCAGAAGACAATCTACATGATTTAAAAGTCTATGCATTAAAATGTATACCACGTTTGTTTTTTGTTTATTTTTGTTTTCTTGTTTTTGTTTTGTTTTTTTGAGACAGGGTTTCTCTGTGTAGCAGTGGCTGTCCTGGAACTCACTCTGTAGACCAGGCTGACCTCGAACTCAGAAATCTGCCTGCCTCTGCCTCCCAAGTGCTGGTATTAAACGCATGTGCCACCTCTGCACGGCAGCATGTATTTTTTTTTAAAGCCATATGTTATTGATCACAATATCTATACTGGAATTGGGCATGATTGGCTACACTCTACCTATGCTGATATGTAAAATCAACCAATGCAATATACACACAGACCCATCTTTGATTCACAGATGTGATTCACAGGGAGTGGTGGAGAAAAGAAATGAGAAAGTATACAATCCAAGAATGTATAGCAAGAGTAGCAATTCCACCAGACGTCCATTATTTCTATTCACGCATCCTGACAGTTTAAGCACCTGGACCAGAACCTGACATATACTCCAACAGACTCCCTGAGAGTACTGGCTGAACCGACTTGAATGTTACACAAACAAGTTCTTGGAAGTGTTGGCTGAACTGGCCTTGGAAAGTAGCAAAATCTCAAGAGCAATTTGCAAGGAAAAGATAAATGCCATACTATTCTTTGTCATCTTCTGAGTATAGGGCAATGTACCATATCCAATGAATCAGAACTGATCATATCTGCTAAGGTTTAAGACCAGATGACATTTACAAGCCTCGGTTTATGCCTTATTAAATAGAATAAACTCAGTTATTGAACAAGATGATCTCCTGTGCTGGCAAAGACTTGAAACTCCTGCCTTTGTAGGCTATATTGCTAGGGTGTGATGGAAGTCATTTATCTGGTAAATAATCTTGACAACAATCTTCTTAATGGACTGCACCTGCTAGGAATAGAACATCAGACTTACTCATAAAGAAGAAATGGGCTGGGACTCACAATTCATCCTACACTGTGCCTCGTGACAGTGAAGATAGAATGCAAATGGACAAAGTTGAGAGGCCTTCAATAAAGTCTATCCTGGGCTATGTGGCACATTATTCGTGAAGTCTATGAAAAAAGCTACCACCTCCTCATCAATCATTGTTTTAGGGGTCAGACCATTTTCATCCCTCCAAAACCAGGGCCAGGGTAGTGCATGATACCAATCGTGAGCATGCGAGGTTGTACCTCAGGGGCTGCAGGGCCACCAAGGAGCATGGAAGGTAGTGGGCCAGTTTACCTTGCTGTGTCATCTGTTTCTCATAAGAGGGTTTCCCTTATTTCTGCTGCTGTTGGATTCTTGTAAGTGGGGAGCTAGCAACTGGACATCTGAGAACAAAATGAAAATAAATGTATACATACTTCATGGAGGCACATGAAGTATAGATAGTACTGATTTTGTGTGTGTGTGTGTGTGTGTGTGTGTGTGTGTGTGTGTGTGTGTTTGTGCACATGTACAACTTGTTATAAAAAGTTGTGCTACAGCTTGAGGAAAGTGTGTGAAGTGGCTGCAAGTTGTCATTAGAAATTGCTTTCTGCACCTGCTTCTATTTCTATGCCAAATTTCTGTCACTGTCCCAGCCTGTCCCACTGTCCCAACTTTCTCTCTGTCTCTGTCTGTCTCTGTCTCTGTCTCTGTCTCTCTCTCTCTTTCTCTCTCTCTCCCCCACCCCTCATCTCGTCCCATGTCATACTTATTCCCACAGAGCCTGGTTTAGCTATTTCTCAATCCAACTGGGACCATTGAAGGTGTATCTCGGCCCTCAGGGCTTAGCATGGCACTTGAAACAGTGAACGTGCTCAATAAATCTTTCATGAGTGAATGAAGCTTCAATGGGATGCTAGATAAAAGTGGCTTAGTGTTTCTGAGGTGGGATGTCTCTAGTTGAATAAGAAATCCATCGCACTAGACTCTCCAATGGCAGGATTTCTGACTGTGTGGCTTAAATACCAAAAAGCTAAGCAGGTAGCTCATACTAGTCACCGTCAAAAATCCTCTATGCAAATTGTTTGCAGAAAGAAGGTAGTGACTCTGAGTTTCCAGAGCTCTGGATCTATCAAAATCAAGAGCAGCAAGTCACAAACAGCGCCATTGTAGATACCCACCTCTTCTCTCTTCTAGAATAAAGTGGCAAGAAGGGAGGTGTCCTTTTTCCAAACTCACCAAGGAAAGAGAGGCTACCTAAAGTGGCTCGGTAGTAGGCTGTCCCTTTGATGATGTCACTTCATGTCGTCTGTTTCTTCCCAAGAGAATGTTTTCCACTGTGCTGACTCTAGCTCCAAGACTTGGGCATATGCCCAAACATTTTTCAGATAGAGGTTGTCATCAAAATATACAAAAGTAGAGATTCTGAATGGAAAAAGGTTTATAATAATCTGAGTGGGGGCTGGGAGATGTCTCGGTTGATAAAGTGTTTGCTGTGCACTTTTTGTGAGGAAGGAAATTTGATCCCCCAGAAGACATGCAAAAGCAGGGTGAAATATGCACATTATAATCCCGGTGCTGAGAAAGCAGAGACAGAGGGCCCCAGGGGGCTTATTAGCCAGAAATTCTCACACAGTCAATGAGCACCATGTTCAGTCTTAAAAAATACAATGTATGCCTACTGGAGAAGATGCTTTTGGCCTCTACACACATATACATGCACAGGCATGTGCACTAGTATACACGTGACCACACACATATGCACATACAAAGTCTCTATAGTGGTAGGGTGTGGAGCTTCTGATATCATTATCCTCTGGCAAGCCTCCTCCCCCTGTTTTTATTCATGAACAATAGTTCTGGAGGAATTTGACCATAATATTTACCACCACAGTCTCCACACTCCCATCATTCCCAATACCCACGATCTAACTTTCAATCAGTTTTCAGCTGATTTAACAGGAACCAAGGAAGGAACCTTCTAGAAGTTCAATACTAGCCATTACAGCAAAATCCTAAGTATGTAATAGTCATGTCATCTTTTCACAATTCAGTCCACAGACATTTACTGATATTCTATTATGAAGGAGAAGTCTCAAGGCTGCAGAGATATGGACATCTCTGTGAGGACAACATCCAGGGAGAAGATGGCCATGCCAGCCCAACATTTATGAGTAAATGGCCCAGGTAATCTGAGTTAAATTGAGATGATATAAATGGACCAAAATAAAATACCTAAGTTTTCTTTCAGAATCCCAAAGGTGCTAGAGACTGTCCTAGGACTTGAAGAAAAAAAATCAAGAAATTTTCAGGACCTAAAAACAAACAAACAAAACCAAAAAAAAAAAAAACCAAAAAACAAGCAAATCATAACAGGTAGAAGCTCTATCAGGTATGTCCCCAGGAAATGAGGCAAAGAACAGATTCTGAAGCTGCCTGTGGCTCCATGATAGGAACAGATGTGTAGAGAAGGATAAAATGGTAGGCTTTTTATTCACAAGTTTGGGATTAAACTTAATTGACTCAAACTGGGTACAGTTTGAATGGATGAATGCACTATTAGCTCTCCTTGTGGGCCTGATGGTAGGTAGCTCTATCAGACCAAGGGCTTACTTGGTTCCTCTGTCAACTTCATCCCCTCTAGGTTTAGGACAAATGAATGGGGCTAATCTGCCTGTATTTACTGTGATGGTCTGAACTGAGAACACCTCCATAGGCCCACAGCTTTGAATACTTGGTCACCAGAGACCGACACTATTTGAAAGGATTAGGAGATGTGCCTTTGTTTGAGGCAGCGTGTTACAGAGGGAAGAATTTGAGATTTCACAAGTCCATTCTAAGCCCTGATTCTCTTCCCCTCCTCCTGCTGCCTGAGGACATAGAATAGAATTCTGAGCAACTTCTCCAGCATCATGTCTGCCTGTGTGCCGCCATGCTTTCTTACATAAATCGTCTAAACCTCTCAAACCGGAGCAAAGGCCCAACTAAATTCCTTTCATAAGAGTTGTCATGTTTCTTATAATATGTATGTATATGTGTGTGTGTGTGTATGTGTGTGTGTATATGTGTGTGTATGTATGTATGAATATATGTATACATGTGTGTATGTATGTATGAATATATGTATGTATGTGTGTGTGTATTTCTTCACAGCAATTAAGTAATTAACAGTAATTAAGACAGTCACTCATCCTCTCAGGATAGCTGAAAGATCAGGCCAAACCATCCACTGGCTGAGGACTTCTACTCTTTCCTCTTCCCTCTTCAAAGCAATCTTTGAGTTTGATAGTGAAAAAACAAACAAGCAAAATAAATAAATAAACAAACAGAAAGAAAGACCCAGCGTGCTCCGCCTTAGTGAGTAGTCGCTGTAATGATGGCATTTGTAAGCGGTCTCTCTCTCCCCTGACATCTGTCTTAGGGAGCCTCAGGGGACTAATAAACTCAGCAAATGTTACACAAAATGAAAACCAAATCAGACATGCCAAAGCTGGCGAATGAGGTCGCTCTGGAAAGGGAACACTACCCCCCCCATACACACACACACACACACACACACACACACACACACACACGCGCGCGCAAATGAGACAGTCATCAAAATGCCATGAGGCAGAGCATTTCCACAGTTGCGTTTGTGACTTACAAAGCCAAGAGAAATCCAGAACTGGGGATGCCCACGGTCTTAAAATCCAATCCATTTCCCTGATTTTGATTACCCTGCAGGTTAGAATGCAAACAATCCCTTACACCTGGGAGGCAGTGGTGCACCTTTCCAAAGTGTTCATTTTACAAACGGCATTGATTTGAGATTCCTGACTTTTATCCAAAGGATGGAGGCTCAGAAAAACTACCTGAGTAACTCTCCAAGATTATAGAATGCATTCATGGTAAAGGTCAGAGGGAACATGGGCCTGCCGGTTATGGCCAGCTTGCACATGGGAGACTTACTGAACATTTCCCTGGAGGAGGTTCATTTTATTTGACAAGCACACAGACTGTGTAGCAATCACGGTCCTAAATGTCTTTGGAGAGTGATTCACTGAGCCTTCAAGATGCCACAGACTCGCCACAGACTCACATGCTCAAGTTATCCCGTCTGAGGAGGACCACAAGCTGAGTTTGAACCCGTATAATATTCTGATTGAAGAAGTAAGCTTCTCCACCATCACACTGGAGGCTCTTACAGAGGCATTACTCCTTCCAGAGTGTAGCTTTAAAGTTTAAATACTACAAGCTTACAGTTAAGAGCAGTTTCTTCCATACCCATCCTTACCCTATCAATTTCATTCTCACCTTTATGTCTTTGGATTAGTTGTTCTTTTATTTTGATATTCACAATTATGTGAATCACTATTATATGTTGCATTGTATATGCAAATATATACTTTGCATATGGTTTGCATATATACACCTTTCTGACTAATTTGATTATACATATTATTTACTTATAACCTGATTTTTCACCTCCAACTATTTAACACTTGCTTGGCTCTTCAACTGCTTTGTAAAAACCTGCCCATAACCACAGAAGCTTAAAGCAACAATCAATTACATTTGCCCCTCATGGTGCAGAGGCTTTGCTAGGCTCAGCCGGGCACATCCGGTGGCCTCAGTGGGGTCCTTGTGTGGCTCTGGGCAGACTGAGCTGTGTTTGGAGCCCTCTTGAAGGCTTTGGTGGTTATGAATCAATGTGTCAGCTGCAGTGACTTAGATGCTCAAGCTGGGTCCTGATGCTTGTAGGTGATAGCTCTCCATATGCTCTCTTCGGTGTTGAGGTCCCTGGCTAAGCAAACTCCATACATGGGGAAAAAGCATGAAAAGTAAACACTCTCAAAGAAATGCACATAAATTGCATGATATTTTCTTTCTTGTATAAACAGATTGATTTTGCTCACGTGTGTGGCATGTGTCCACAGAGGCTAGAAGGCATCAAATCCCTGGAATGGGGTAATTGTGACCTTGCCAGACACAGGTACTGGGGCCAAATTTGAATCTTCTGAAAGAGCAGAAGTTATTTTTAACCACCAAACCATCTCCTAAGACCCCCTCTCTTTCTTTTGAAATACCACATATCAGTTGTACAAGGCAATGGATTTTATTATGACATGTTCATACACATTTACCCAATACACTTTGATCAGATTCACCAGTCCTCTCCTGCACTTACCCCTCTCTTTCCTTTAGCTGGTACTCAATCCTAGAAAGCAAGGCTCATTATCCTTCCATGTACTTTTTAAAGCCTATATTCTGAATATGGCAGAAACCATCAACTATTTGTCTTTCTGAATGGTTTATTTTACTTAATAGTTGATTGCCAATGGCACCCATTTTCCTGAAAGTTATATAACTTTGTACTTTATGACTGCATAAAATATAATACTATCTATTATATTATATATATATATATATATATATATATATATAATATTAACCTAATCATTGTGGATGGATATCTAAGCTGATTCCAAACCTTGGCTATCGAGAAATTTGCTATTGAGAATATTGAATTGGCTATCAAGTTTGTCTACTGTATATGAAATTACATTCCCCCATGTTTATAAATGTATACTATGGATAATATGGTACTTCTGTTTATAATTGGTTGGGGATCTTTCTTACCATTTTCCATAGTGTCTGCAGTAATTTACACCTCAACTAACCTGTTTTCCTCCCTCTATCTTCAGTAATAGAGTTATTTTCTTGATGACAGCCAATCTGACTAGTGTGAGGTGGAATTTCCATGAAGTTTTGATTTACATATGCTTTTTATTATGTGCTCCTTTCTCACATAGGCTGGGATGTCACTGTCACTGCATTCCATCAATAAGTTAGGTGCTAGATTCAGGCAGATACATTGGGATAAGCAAATTCTTTGTTTTGTTTGGTTAGAGTCACACCAAGATACTTTATATTGTTTGTAGAAAGAACTTCAGGTCTCTGAAAAAGGAAATCAAAGAAGACCTCAGAAAATGGAAAAATCTTCCATGCTTGTGGATTGGCAGGATTAATATAGTTAAAATGGCCATCTTGCCAAAAGCAATATACAGATTCAACTCAATCCCCATCAAAATTCCAACTCAGTTCTTCATAGAGTAAGAAAGAGCAATTCTCAAGTTCATCTGGAATAACAAAAACCCAGGATAGCTAAAACTATTCTCAACAGTAAAAGAACTTCTGGGGGAATCAGTATCCTGGACCTCAAGCAGTACTACAGAGCAATAGTGTTAAAAACTGCATGGTATTGGTACAGTGAAAGTCAGGTAGATCAATGGAATAGAATTGAAGACCCAGAAATGAACCCACACACCTATGGTCACTTGATCTTCAACAAAAGAGCTGAAAACATCCAGTGGAAAAAAGATAGCCTTTTCAACAAATGGTGCTGATTCAATTGGAGGTCAGCATTCATAAGAATGAGAACTGATCCACTCTTATCTCCTCGTACTAAGCTCAACTCCAAGTGGATCAAGGACCTCCACATAAAAGCAGACACACTGAAACTAATAGAAAAGAAACTGGGGAAGACCCTTGAGGACATGGGCACAGGGGGAAAGTTCCTGAACAGAACACCAATAGCTTATGCTCTAAGATCAAGAATTGACAAATGGGACCTCATAAAATTACAAAGTTTCTGTAAGGCAAAGGACACTGTCAAAAGGACAAAATGGCAACCAACAAATTGGGAAAAGATCTTCACCAACCCTCCATCCAACAGAGGGCTGATATCCAATATATACAAAGAACTCAAGAAAGAGGAAGACCCCTCCACTGTTGTGGGATTGCAAGCTGGTACAACCACTCTGGAAATCAGTTTGGCGGTTCCACAGAAACTGGGAATGACACTTCCAGAGGACCCTGCTATACCACTTCTGGACATATACCCAGATGATTCTCCAGCATTCAGTAAGGACACATGCTCTACTATGTTCATAGCAGCCTTATTTATAATAGCCAGAAGCTGCAGAGAATCCAGATGTCCCTCGAAGGAGGAATGGATACAGAAAATGTGGTATATTTACACAATGGAATACTACTCAGCAATTAAAAACAATGAATTCATGAAATTCTTAGGCAAATGGTTGGAATTGGAAAATATCATACTAAGAGAGGAAACTCATTCACAAAAGAACACACTTGGAATGCAGTCACTGATAACTGGATATTGGCCCAGAAGCTCTGAATACCCAAAAGAAAACTCACATATCGAATCATTCCCAAGAAGAAGGAAGGAGAGGGCCCTGGTCCTGGAAAGGCTTGATGCAGCATTGTAGGGGATTGCCAGGACAGAGAAGTGGGAGGGGGTTGATTGGGGAAAGGGCAGAGGGAAGAGGGCTTATGGGACTTATGGGGAGGGGGAACCGGGAAAGGGAAAATCATTTGGAATGTAAACAAAGAATATAGAAAATAATAATAATAATAATAATAATAATAATAATAATGATAAAAAAATTATTTCTCTTGCTGTGACACTTCCATGACAAATCGCAGTGATGCATATAGGCAGGAAGCAATGAATGGATCCTGTTGGCAAAATACACCTGCTACAGCCCAGTCATTGTAACTTGCATATCCACCTATCCCATCTCCCTCTTCTGTGTACTCAGATTGCAACATGTTCTCTATTTTCAAGTCATGTAATACACAATAAATGTCATATCAACTTTCTATTATGTAATTTGACCTTTCTTGGAGTTCTTTATTAATATTCCTTCCTCCCTCCTTCTCCTCTTTTTCATTTAAATCCCATGTTCTTTTCACAAAAACCGTCACAGCGAACAGTCAGAAACATCAGAAGAAACAGCTGTCTGTCGTTTTCTTGTGCTGGAGCCCTCGTCCTCCTGACGCACCATGAATGTCCTACTACTTGAGAGTGAGTTTCTTCTTCTCTGGTGAAATATCTCTTTCAGATTTCTTTCCTCTAGTCACTGGCTTTTCTTTCTCCTCTCCTGATCCATTTGTTTTATGGATAAATGGTGCTAGGTCTCATCTCTAGAAAATAGGCTGAACCTTGAGTTTTGAATGAGTGAGATTATTAAGTACGTGGCAAGAAAGAGTAAAAGAGTGAACAGTATTTAGCAGAGAGGTGGAAATACACCATCAAAGCATTAAAACATCCAACAGGGACTACTGGTGTAGTCTGCTTCTGAGGGCAAACAAAACTTGTACCATCAAGTGGTGGCTTACAACCTCTAGCAGAAATCAACTGGGACATGCCAGAGTTCCTGATTGAAGTTTCCAGCAGGCCAGACCAGTCTCTTCATGAATGTGCTTTCAGCTTCTAATCACCACTGCAAGCATTTTATATTATGGCATAAATAATAGAAACCGGTGTTGAAATGGTTCACCTTCTTGCTGTTCCCAAGGACACTGTGTTTTTAATAACCATACCTGTTTGCTGTTTGCCTGTCACAGGTTCAGAGGGCTAGTTGAGCTTATGAACAAGGAACCCTGGAGGACACTTTGAGACAAAGGATCCTGGGAAATCTGAAACAGAGGACTGGCACCTGCAGAGTCAGTTTCTCAACGAGCTTAAGTTGCACATGACAATATACCAAATGCATTTGATGTTACACCGGGCTTCCTTTCAGTTGATCTATTCTTAATCACTCTCTTCATATGATGGGAAAGCATATGCGAGCAGCGAAGATTCAGAGCCATTGCCGACATGAAGATAAATAAATCCCTTTCACATTTCCATTAACTTATCTAGACATTAATTTCCAAGCGAGAAAAAAAATTTCCCCTCAGCATTTTGAAGCCACTCTTCTATTATCTTCTGGTTTCCACAGCGCTGTTGCAAAGTCCACTGCTAAGGTGATGTGAAATTCTGCCTGTTAAGTTGACTCTCCCTCCTGCTCAGTTATATTAAGGAATGGTGTGATAATCAGAGTCATTTCATATCCATTGCAGTAGAGATACCACGTGTCCTTGTATGTCTGATAATCACGACTCACCACTGCTATGCTTTTTAAAAAATATATTTTTAGTCACATATTGTACCTACTTATATGCCTCTGTGTTTTTCTCTGTCTTGCCATTTTATCTCTTTGAATATTAGGCCTATGTTAGGGAAGATATGATCCACTTAAATCCAGTTCTTCCATTGGCCTCTGAATTCTCTGTCTTCATATACATTCCCTTGAAGAGCTTTTCCTTTTTCTAAGAGTCTTTTATACTACCTCTGCTCTAGTTTTTGGGAGCAATATTTTCTCTGGTTTTTAAATAACTATAGATTTCTGTTTTTTTAACTCTTCATGTTTTGTGTGTTTAATTTTATTGTTTTCTTTTTAGTTTCTTTACCATTTTCTCCAAGCCCTTCACTGAAAATTTAACAGTTGTTTGTGACTTAAAAGGAATCTGGTTGTATAAGGAAATGACAATTGTTTCCGGCTTTTTCTCCTTATTCAGCAAATAAAAGTCAAAAGTCATAAATTTGTTAACCAGGATTTGGGAGGGCAGAGCAAAGGATAGGCTATCGGACCAGAGACCTACTCTGTAAATTGCATGAATCTCCTGGGTCTTAACACTTTCCCTTTAGTGGTCATGGTGTTTCAAATTTGCAGGTCCTCTGGTTGGAAAAAAATGCTTTTCCTCCATACAATAAACTACTCACCACCTGTGAAGAGAAATATCTGACTGGCTCTATGGTTTACATAAATAAACTCAAACACTAGACTGTTTATAGAGCTATTACCTTTCTTTTCTTTTTACCTCCACATTGTACTCCTCCTTGCAGGAAGCAGTAGTCCCAGTCTGGCTGTGATGGAATGTACCTGTACCTTATTAGTGCCTGCTTGTCCATTTAGGGGCTAGCTAACTTTGCTTTGTTACATCAAAGAGCACTCATTTGTCTGTTTCTCTTTCTCCATAAATGTTCTGGCATCTTTCTCCCTGTATTTCTTCTTTCTTTGTTCTTCTGAATCCAAGTTCTTATTTATTGCTCTACACACTCAACGGTTCAGAAATGTATTGTTCAGTCAGCTTAACTATTTACCTACACACTCCACATTTCCCTTCTTTTAGCTGATAAAGAAAGAAAACCCCAGAGAAGCCATGCTTTCTGGCCAGCCTCAGAAAGAAAGCAGTGGAGCTACATGACAGATGGTCACATTTCCTCAGGACAAACGGCACAGCTTTGGTCCTTGCCCAGATTTCGGATTTCACATTTCTGAGATGCATGTGTTTCCTTTTTTTTGTTGCAGACTTTTGCCTTGGGTTAAAGCATTGGAGGACCCTTGCTTGCCTTCATCAATAGAAAGCACTTTGTGTCTTCTTATAAGATCCCAAAGTTTCTGCTTTATGTCTCATTCTGTGTGCTCCTCAGGCAGGACATGAAAATCCCTTAGGATTATTTTCCAGGGTTCTTCATAAAGAAAGCCAATGCCAATGGCTTTGGCCAAGCCAATGAAGTTGCCCTCTGTGACTAAAGTCCTATTTTGTTAATCAGGACTTGGAACTGCATATCTTTTTTTTTCTTTTACAATAGGGTTTTGTGTTCCTGTTTATGCTTTTCTTGATAGGCCACTGGTATTCCTTTTTGCTTTGATTTCTTTTTCAGATAAAGAATATTATTTATTTTTGATGCAACTGGAAATCATTTTAAATAGGGCCGGCTCAATGCACAGCAATTGTGTGTGGAGGTGAGAAGATGGATGGATGGAGAAAGGAGCGATGTGGCACCAGAGTGACATGCTCACTGACACTGGTGACAGTTAGTCAGCCTAATGAGAACGCATCTCCAATGAAGGGCTTTACTGTTTCTGACTATAATAAATGCCAGGTAACACAAAAGACTCGGCTAACACAATGTGAAAGCTCTGAACAATGTTAGTTTTAAGGACAAGAAAGTGCAATGGCAACAACAGGATTTTGCACAATGACTAGCTGCAGAGAGAGGACCAATTAGCCTTTGACTCAGTTCGATAACGCCCACTGCAGACCATCATTACTTTTTAACTAAGCTGCAAGTTGAAAAGTAGGAAAAAATGTTGATGACTTTATGAATTTATGATTGCTGACTTTATTATGAGCATCCAGACATTGTTTTATTGTGATATAACATATCCTGAAGGACCCTAGTTATGCATCTCAGGGCAACCCTACCCCCACCAGCACAGAACAACCCTAGGAGCCAGATCATCACAGGTCCCTTTTCACTTACAGGAAATCACTTTTCTGACTTCTAAATCTACACTTTAGCTAACGTATTGTTGTACTTCATAAACAACACCATATCTATAATATATATTTTAAAAGATATATATGTATATATTATATATACATACATATATATCTTGTTACTGTTTCTATTTTCTTTTGCTTTCTAGTCTCTGAAATTCATCTACTTTGTTATATATAATTGTAGCTCTCACTATTGTTTTTCTGAATTAATATTCTAACACATGACTATTCTATAATGTATTTGTCCATTTTGACTGATGGAGCGTTGAATGGGGTTTCCAGCGAATACCAGGACAGTAGCACTGGTGTGAACCTGGTTATATGTGCGCCATTGTGGGGGTCTACTCACCTCTCATGGCCACAAAGCTAGGAATAGACAGATTGCTGGACAATAACATCAGCCTGCATTGAATTCTAGTAAACACTGTCAAATAATCTTACAGATGCGATTGCTATACTCTTCACATATCAGTGCTCATATATTCCAAAACTATTCCATCTATTGACTCTGCCTTATCAAATTTAAACTATGGCTATTGACTGGAACTCCCTGACTTTAATGACTGGGTCTGAAAACCTTGGCTTGTGCACCTGAAGTTACATGCAGAGCTTCCTAATGGTCTTTGGGGGCTTTTTTTTGGTCCTGGCGCTTTCAATGCTTTTTAAAGCAATTTTTCAATTTTTCTGTTAATCTTTTGAAGTACACTCGAATACTTTCAATCTGTGCTTTTCATTGAACAGTCTTTAAGACTGACTTACACTGACTCTAAATCACTATTTCTCAACAAGCAGCATTTATTTATTTGGTCACTGCAGTAAAATTATAGGTTGATTCAATTACTGGAGAGATTTCAGGAGAAATGGAATATATTGACCAAATGAAAGGCTCTAACGCAGGTCCGAAGAGCCCTGCAATACTCAATAGGACCTTAAAATGTTAAAAGAGAATCATCCCTGCAAAAAGAGTTCTGCAGAAGGGAGACCCAGCTGCTGTCCTGGAGTGATTACCTATTCCATTTGAGTAGCCCTTTCTATCATGTTCATCGTCTATAAACCAGAATTTGACTCCAAAAGAAGCCCAACTCTTTTATTTTTCATTTAACTCAAATGGGCTCATGAAGAGAGAACAATCATTTGAAGCAAATTGAAACTTTAAAACATTAGGCAGAAGAAAAATTTGGTAGAAATGAACTACTTTATCTCTTTTTTAAAAGCATATTTTCTGTGCTCAGCATGTCATAGAAGGGTCACACAGGTAATTCCTCTTGAAGATGTATTAATAACTGCAAATGTTCAAGGGAAAATTACTCGGTAATATCAAAGTGTCACCAAGAAACAGACTTAGCTGTGACTTTACAAAGGGTCAACTAAGTAAATAATGCAAAAGGACTGAGTTTCTTATTCTATTTCATAGTCATCAGCTTGGTTTAGTCTTTATGGAGTGAGTATATCCATCTCATAGAATAGGTGCATAATAATAAACTCATAAAAGACTTGAATGCAAATTAGAATTCCACTTTATGAATCAAAAATAAGTGACTTTGACTGGAGAGAGGGCACAGCATTGGGAGTGACTGTTAGTCTTCCAGGGCAGCCAACTGGGATGCCCAGCACTCAGCATGGGATGTCCATAGCCTGCTGTTACTCCATCTACAAAAGATCTGATGCTCTCCTCTGGCCTCCAATGGCACACATGCATGCAAGCACACACTCAAAAACACGCAAACATGAATGAATGAATGAATGAATGAATGGGATTTGTGGCTAGAGCCCTGGCTCAATGGTTAATAGCACTTTTGTTCTAGCAGAGGTCCTGGGTTTGGTTCCCAGAACCCAAAATAAAATCTAAGTATAACTGTTTGGATGTAGATGCTAAGTATCATTTTAAAATATGTATTGTCTATATTAGAATATATAATATTGCATTACCCAAGGAAATTTTTACAAAGACATGCATTAAATATTGAGCACACCCCTCCCCTGTTCCCCTCCCCTCCCCTTCCTTCCATGTCCCCTCCTGTTAGCCCATTTTGTTCTAAAAATTTTGCTTCTAACTTTCAATTTACATGTACGTACATGATTTTATGTATTCATATAAAATCCAAGAATGAGAAGAGAAACATGTGCTTGCCTTTCTGCAACCAATTTGATTTGCTTCATATAATTGTCTCCAGTCACACCCATTTTTCAGAGAGTAACACATCCCATTGTGTCAATCATCGACCACACTGATTGGTTTCATCCCTCCATCATTGAACAGCTATATTGATTTGGTACCATAACAGAGTTATTATGAGTAGTGCCACAAAACAAAATACAGGTTTGGAAGTTCATGTGTATGGTATAGACTATCAGAAATTATTTTAACCATATTAATACTTATGTTAAAATGATCACATTTATGATATATAATTTGGAAAACAAAAAGAATCGAAAACATTAGCCAAATGCAAGGGCACCCTCATTTGTAAAAGAAACCTTACTAAAGGTTAAAGCACACATTACACCTAATACAATAATTGTGGGTGACTTCAACACTCCACTCTCCTCAATGGACCGATCAGGACAGCAGAAACTAAACAGGGACACAGTGAAACTAATTGAAACTCTGGACCAATTGGATTTAACAGATATATAGAGAACATTTCATCCTAAAGCTAAAGAATATACCTTTTTCTCAGCACCGCATGGTACCTTCTCAAAAATAGACCATATAAGTGGTCACAAGACAGATGTCAACAAATACAAGAAGATCGAGCTAATCCCATGCCTCCTATCAGATCACCATGGAGTAAGAGTGGTCTTCAATAGCAACAAAAACAACAGAAAGCCCACATACACGTGAAAACTGAACAATACTCTACTTAATGACACCTTGGTCAAGGAAGAAATAAAAAAAGAAATCAAAGACTTTTTAGAATTCAATGAAAATGAAGGTACAACCTACCCAAATCTATGGGACACAATGAAAGCAGTGCTAAGAGGAAAACTCATAGCTCTAAGTGCATCCAAAAAGAAACTGGAGAGAGCATACACTAGCAGCTTAACGGCACACCTTAAAGTCATGGAAGAAAAAGAAGTTAATTCACCCAGGAGGAGTAGAAGACAAGAAATCATCAAACTCAGGGCTGAAATCAATCAAATAGAAACAAAGAGAACCATACAAAGAATCAACAAGACCAGGAGCTGGTTCTTTGAGAAAATCAACAAGATAGATAAACCCTTAGCCAGACTAACCAAAGGACACAGAGACAGTATACAAATTAACAAAATTAGAAATGAAAAGGGAGACATAAAAGAAACTGAGGAAATTCAAAAGATCATCAGATCCTACTACAAAGGTCTATACTCAAAACAACTGGAGAATCTGGAGGAAATGGACAATTTCCTAGACAGATACCAAATACCAAAATTAAATCAGCATCAAATAGAGCAGCTAAATAGTCCCATAACCCCTAAAGAAATAGAAGGGGTTATAGAAAGCCTCCCAACCAAGAAAAGTACGGGACCAGATGGTTTTAGTGCAGAATTCTACCAGACCTTCAAAGAAGACTTAACACCAATACTTTTCAAACTATTCCACAAAATAGAGACAGAAGGGATACTGCCCAATTCATTCTTTGAAGCCACAATTACGCTAATACCTAAACCACAAAAAGATCCAACAAAGAAAGAGAACTACAGGCCAATTTCTCTTATGAATATCGATGCAAAAATACTAAATAAAATTCTTGCCAACCGAATCCAAGAGCACATCAAAACGATCATTCACCATGATCAAGTAGGATTCATCCCAGGGATGCAGGGATGGTTCAATATACAGAAATCCATCAATGTTACTACATAAACAAACTAAAAGAAAAAAACCATATGGTCATCTCATTAGATGCTGAAAAAGCATTTGACAAAATTCAGCATCCTTTCATGCTAAAAGTCTTGGAAAGAGCAGGAATTCAAGGCCCATACCTAAACATAGTAAAAGCAATCTACAGCAAACCAGTAGCCAACATCAAATAAATGGAGAGAAACTTGAAGCATTCCCACTAAAATCAGGGACTAGACAAGGCTGCCCTCTCTCTCCATATCTTTTCAATATAGTAAGTACTTGAAGTTCTAGCGAGAGCAATTAGACAACATAAGGAAGTCAAGGGGATACAAATTGGAAAGGAAGAAGTCAAACTATCATTTGCAGATGATATGATAGTTTACTTAAGTGACCCAAAAAACTCCACCAGAGAACTTCTACAGCTGATAAACAACTTCAGCAAAGTGGCTGGTTATAAAATTAACTCAAGCAAATCAGTAGCCTTCTTGTACTCAAAGGACAAGCAGGCTGAGAAAGAAGTTAGGGAAATAACACCCTTCACAATAGCCACAAACAACATAAAGTACCTTGGCATAACTCTAACCAAACAAGCAAAAGATCTGTATGACAGGAACTTCAAGTCCTTGAAGAAAGAAATCGAAGAAGACCTCAGAAGATGGAAAAATATTTCTTGCTCCTGGATTGGCAGGATCAATATAGTAAAAATGACCATCTTGCCAAAAGCAATATACAGATTCAATGCGATCCCCATCAAAATCCCAACTCAATTCTTCATAGATCTAGAAGGAGCAATTCTCAAATTCATCTGGAGCAACAAAAAACCCAGGATAGCTAAAACTATTCTCAACAATAAAAGGACTTCTGGGGGAATCAATATCCCTGACCTTAAGCAGTACTACAGAGCAATTGTGTTAAAAACTGCATGGTATTGGTACAGCAACAGGCAAGTGTATCAATGGAATAGGATTGAAGACCCAGAAATTAACCCACAGACTTATGGTCACTTGATCTTTGATAAAGGAGCCACAACCATCCAGTGGAATAAAGATAGCCTCTTCAACAAATGGTGCTGGTTCAACTGGAGGTCAACATGCAGAAGAATGCGAATTGACCCACTCTTATCTCTTTGCACTAAGATCAACTCTAAGTGGATCAAGGACCTCCACATAAAACCAGACACACTGAAACTATTAGAAAAGAAACTTGGGAAGACCCTGGAGGACATAGGCACAGGGGGAAAGTTCCTGAACAGAACACCAATAGCTTACACACTAAGATCAAGAATTGACAAATGGGACCTCATAAAATTACAAAGTTTCTGCAAGGCAAAGGACACTGTCAGAAGGACAAAACGACAACCAACAAAGTGGGAAAACATCTTCACCAACCCCACATCCGACAGAGGGCTAATATCCAATATATACAAAGAATTCAAGAAGTTAGACCCCAAAGAACCAAATAACCCTATCAAAATATGGGGTACAGAGCTAAACAAAGAATTTTCACCAGAAGAAATTCGGATGGCCGAGAAACACCTTAAGAGATGTTCAACATCATTAGTCATCAGGGAAATGCAAATCAAAACAACCCTGAGATTCCACCTCACACCAGTCAGAATGGCTAAGATTAAAATCTCAAGAGACAACAAGTGCTGGCGAGGATGTGGAGAAAGAGGAACACTCCTCCACTGTTGGTGGGATTGCAAAATGGTAAAACCACTCTGGAAATCAGTGTGGCAGTTCCTCAGAAAATTGGGCATGTCCCTTCCAGAGGACCCAGGCATACCACTCCTGGGCATATACCCAGAGGATTCCCCTGCATACAATAAAGACACATGCTCCACTATGTTTATAGCAGCCTTGTTTATAATAACCAGAAATTGGAAGGAGCCCAGATATCCCTCAAAGGAGGAATGGATACAGAAAATGTGGTATATTTATACAATGGAATACTACTCAGCAATCAAAAATAATGAATTCATGCAATTTGTAGGTAAATGGTTAGACCTGGAAAATATCATCCTGAGTGAGCTAACCCAATCACAAAAGAATACACATGAAATGCAATCACTGATAATTGGATATTAATGAGCCCAGAAGCCCTAAATACTCAAGGCACAATTAGCAAGTCAAATGATTCCCAAGAAGAAAGGAGAGGCCCCTGGGCCTGTAAAGATTGGATCCAGTTTTGTAGAGAAACCACGGGGGGAGGGGGAATGATTGGGGAATAGTTGGGGGGGAGAGGAATTATGGGACATAGGGAGGGGGGAACTGGGAAAGGGGAAAGCCTTTGGAATGTAAACATAGAATATAGAAAATAAAAATTAAAAAAAATAAACAAAGTGTACACACACACACACACACACACACACACACTCACACACACACACACTGGTTTCCAACGGCAAAGGAAGCATGACACAAAATTTCAACATCCCATAGGGGCTCTTGCCTGTTACAGAATAAGAAAAGTTAACCTAACCATGGTGATGATGGTAATCAGGTTGCTTCTAGGGGATTTATTAACTGGAAGTTAGCATAATGGAGTTGGGGGTGGTGATTGGAAAAGAAAAATTCTTCCAGTTGCTAAAGGGGTAAAATTTCAGGCTGTCTGGTAACAATAATAATTCTCTTCTGTCAGAAAAATCCTTAAGTATGCAGCATGTATAATTTATCAACGTACTGCGCTACCTGAAAAGTATCATCGAAATCACAAAAACTAAGCTAGGTGTGATAGTGTATACTGGTGTATGCCTATAATCCCTCTACTCAAGAGGCAGAGGCAGGAGGAATTCAAGGCTAGTCTAGGTGACATAGTGAGATCATACTCCAAGATCCAGAGGCTCCAGATACAAGCCAGAGGTAAGGCACATGCCCAGCATGTGTTAGAATCCCTGTGTTTCTAAGGTCGACTCTGGAGAAAAGCTATGAATTGCACATTCATCTGGATTTGTGTATGTGTTAAGCAGCTCATACTTCCAAACTCTCATTGCTTTTTAAGGAAAAAAATAACTTGCTATTTTCATCTCAGAAAATGTCACCACTATAAAACTCTTATGGTATAAAAAAGGTGATTGAGGAATATACAGGCAAAAATATGGCTATAAGTATTGCTTCGAGCACTCCGTTGAAATAATGTCTTCAAAATCAGTGGCATTTTGTATTTGCCAGGTTTAGAATTTGTAATTTGTTAATATTTTCACGTTGCATATTGTCATATGTTCATTGCTTTTCATTTGTGATTATTTGGGGGGGGTAGGACACAGGTCCTATGTGTCCTGGACTGGTCTTGAGCTTCCAACATAAACTGAGGTGAGCTTGAACCTCAGGTCTTTCTCTCTCCATCTCCCAGATGATAGGATTCCCACTGTGTACTACCACAACTGGTTATACAAAGCTGGAGATGAAATACAAGCAAATACTCCCCCAAATGAGCTACATCCTTAGCTCCTCGTTTGTGGTTGTAAGTCATTTTTATTCCATGGAAAAGTGAGAGCAAACCAGGGATTTAGGTTCCAGCTCTGTCACTGCCAACTTGACTCCTCCATCAGAAACTTCATAGTCATTTCACACCAAACCCCAAGTCAAGTACTCTTGATTCTGCCATACTTGTTCAGCTCTTGGGTTCACCTTCCTGGAGAACACGGCCACCAAGCCCTACTTACTCAATGAATAGTTTCAGAAGCATGCTAAGGCCTTTGTTACTGTTACTCTTACAACCAGGTCACCTTAAAAGTATTCAGAAACACACCACTTGTATGCACTTCCATAAACTCTAACCACAGTCCGTATTCTTGAAGATGAAACTCATCCCTCAAACTAATAGCTGTTTCCCCCCAGGTCAATCCTACTTTTCTTCTCATTTAGATACCCCAAGTTTTGGCTCCAAGTTGTGCTTATTACAACATCCAAAGCCTCTTGCCCATCTTTCAGCACCGGCCTATGCAATTTGAGCTCTGTCTTCATTTTCACATTTACCTCCCATTCTTGGCTCTCTTGGCCTTTCTTTCAGGCATGCATGTTTCTCTTCTAACATTATGAACATGCCTGACTTATGGCCTTTGCTTTGGGTTTTTGCCTCTGACAAGAAGATTCTGCCCCTAGAATGCTACAATCATTTCTCAAAGCACAAAGCAGCCAATCAAATATCATCCTTTCTTCCTATTATTAATATCTTACTTACTATTAATATCTTAATTATTCTTACTTAATATCAGCCTTACTTCTTCACTATCTATAGATGTACTTTGCCACACTCAGAGCTTGCTTGCTTGCTTGCTGGTTGGCTTGCTTTGAACAACACTTAACTCTTTTTTCCCTGCCTCTTTCATTAGTAGATAACCACCTACAGGAAATCTGTCTCTCTTCTATAATGCTGTTTCTCTGTCACTTAGAATGGCATCTAATGCATAGGTGGCACTTTGCTAGCATTTGTCAAATGGGACTAGTTTTATTTCAAATTAGTTGGCACTCCATGGACACATGAAAATGTATATACACAAACAAAACAAGACAGTTTCTAAACGATTTACAATATAAGGCAATTTATACTATAGTATAGTATCATAGGCCCTAAGGGAGAACCTACCACTATTACTCTGCTAAACAGACATAGTATTAAACTGACTTCTAATGACTTATTGATATATCCAAAAATCAATGCACTCTCCACTCTCATGTGAGAATCTTCTATCGCAGAAGATGGTGATAATAAAGGGAACCGAGAGACCACAATTGAACAATGTGCAGAGAATAAGAAAGTTCATAGTGCTCAGCTCTAAATGGGGCATCTGTATCACATCCCTTTCTGCCAAGGCTCAGGGGCCGTTGCAGAAGAGAAGATGGGAACCCATAAGAGCTAAAATCTGTAAGGAAACAGTGTCTTCTCAATGTAAAAGGCCAGCTTCACATAGCAATTGACCTTTGCAAGCTCAAGAAAGACAAAATTCCAGTGTGGAGGGGGAAGAAGGGTACAGAGTTCCACCACCATCTGAGGAGCTATTGGCATTGGGTAGAAGTTAAGAGAAGGAGAACCAGTTTCCTTTAAGAATGTAGACCCTGGTAAACCAACCATGCGCCAATGGAAGGTGACCAGCTAAGAATATATGGGCAGCACTAAGGGGCTTGATGGGAGAGCTAGGGAGAGAGAAAGACAGAGACAGAGAGATAGAGAGACAGAATGTGGAGAAGGGAAGAGGAGGAAGGAGGAGGAGGAGGAGGAGGAGGAGGAGGAGGAGGAGGAGGAGGAGGAGGAGGGAAGTCTCTGATAGGGACTGTGAGAGGAAGTTAACACAGTGTATGAATGTCTTCCAAAACCACTAAGAAAGAAGATTTGCAGCATAATAGCATGAGCCTTCATCTCTCCTCCGTGACCAGTCCACAGTTACTCTATATGAGTTGGTTTGTGGGAAAGGGGCTGCATGACTTCGTTCTCATGACTCTTTGTTCCTTTGACAAAAGATCTGATAAAAGCAACATAAGAAATAAAGGGTTGACTTGGGCATGGGTTTTGAGGTTACAGTCTACCATGCTGGGATGAATATAGCATTGAGCACTGGAAGCAGCAGATCATATTGCATCTACTGTTGAAAAGTAGAGAGAAGCACGTTGATGCTCGGTGCATCTTCTACGTTCACTGAGCTTGGAACACCAGCACATGCAATGTCGCTGCCTACATTTGGGGTAGGTCTGCCCATCTCCATTTACTAAGTCCAAGAACTTGCTCACTGGCATACCCATGGGTTTATATCCTATGATTCTAGACCTTGCCTTGTTGAAAACCAATAGTAACTACCACATGGGGACATTGTGTTAAAAAAGAATTGAACACACAGCAGTTGGTCAGTGGCATATGACACCGACAGCAGTAACATTTGAGGATGTTTACACAGTTCTGAAGTCTGACTAAACCATTATATCAGATGCTCTAAACACATGCTCGCTAGATGTGGTTTAATGCCATTATCTCTTCCCCCAATCATAAAGACAAAGAAAAAGAAAATGAAGGAGAGTGAGAGAGTAATGGGGGTTTGCTAATATTTCTTTTAACATATTAAACATTAAAATGTTGAGAGGAAGTCATAGAGAAAGCACAACTCTCTTTTCATTTTCTTATTCATTTCTAAGGAGTCTATAATCCCTCCTGTGTCAGTATCAACTTTACCTAATAGCATGGTAGAGCAAGTCTACCTTTCTTTTTTTTTTTTTTTTTTTTTTTTTTGGTTTTTCGAGACAGGGGTTCTCTGTGTAGCCCTGGCTGTTCTGAATTCACTCTGTAGACCAGGCTGGCCTCGAACTCAGAAATCTGCCTGCCTCTGCCTCCCAAGTGCTGGGATTAAAGGTGTGTGCCACCACCGCCCGGCCTATCTTTCTTAATATTAGTAATTAGATGGCATGTAATAGAGGGGTCAAACTACCTGAAATATATTAATATATTTTGCTTCACAATATTGCAAACCAGACACAGAGCAGCTTTGGGACCCTGACACAATCCTCAGCCTCTCTCTCTCTCTCTCTCTCTCTCTCTCTCTCTCTCTCTCTCTCTCTCTCTCTCCTGCCATATGGTCTGCTTTCACCCTGACACACCTGGAAACATTTTAGTACTCTCCAGGACCTCCAATTGTTTTTCCAGTGAAAGCCAAAACCAAAACAAATCAAGACAAAAATAAAAATAAACAACAAAATAGGCAAAAATAATAACAAATCTCATATCTATCCCAGGCCTTGCTCTCCTACATTATCCAAGGATGAAGGGAAGAGAAGAAACATTTTCCTTTGTTGCTGGAAAATAGATGAACCTTTGGCAATGCTGCCTTAATTTGCCCACTGGTCAGACATGGTATTCCTAATTCAATCACTCTACTAAAGGAAAGAAACACACTAATACATAAAATGAAGGCAGCCAAGGCTGTGGGAGACAGCAGTGAGTTATGAACAGCAGGGGCTGAGATAAAGGGCTGGTTTCCAAAACAGCAGAAAGGGGTTGTAGAAAGCAAAGGCAGTTGGAGTATACTCTCAGGCTTAGCCCGAGATCTAGGCCCTCCTGATGCTTGCTGTGGTGAGTTAGAACTCCTTTCAAGGACTAAACAAGGGCCCAGGCAGTTTGAGATTTTTTACTGTGATTTCATATTGAATGCATATTAGGGTGTACTTGTGACTTCCTAGCTCTTGTCTCTTGCCCTCCCAGGAACTAGACGGATGACTTGAAAACTAGGGAGACTTTAGACTCTCTGTGTGCTAAGGCCTCATTAGTGATTCCTGCACTGGTCTAGACTTGGGAGGAAAAGATTCGGCATGAAGTCACCACCTGCTATTGAAACTTCAGCTCACCAACATAATGCACTGGCCACTCTCCTGCTCCCTGCTAGAAAACCCCTGACCATAAATAATGAAGTTCCTCTTTGACAAGAGTTGGCATGCTTGGTTCCCAGCAGATGCAGGTATTCCTCTTGTGGCAGACTCTGCACTCCAATATCTTGTTTTAGAAATCCTTTTCTGGATCATGCGTCTGACTTAGGCTCCTTAGTGTTTTTTACACACCTTTTGCAATTATTTTGACTATGATTCTATGTACCTAACAAACACTCTAATGACTTCATTTATTTGGATTATTTTTTATTGTGGTAAGTGTATCCCCTAGGAGATTTTCTATCTGTTGAACAAAGCAAGACAAGTCCACATTTGATACTGTCTCCTCCATTAAAAATCTCTCCGAAGACATCTGGTAGACCCACAAAGCTGCAGCTAGTACCTAACCTTTTATACAAGTATTGTGAGACAGAACTGAAGTCAACATAATGACTGATGAGCTACTAAGTGATTGACAGGTAGTTGGCACATAGAGTGTGGATACACCAAATGAAGGGATGGTTCATGTCCTCTGGGGGGGGCGGGGCGGGGCGGGGCGGGCAGACAAGGTGGTGTACAATTCCATCATGCATCTCAGAACAGAGCACAATTTAAGACTGTTGAATTATTCACTTTTGTCTACTACCTCTGACCTAAAGCAGCTATTGTTGGAAATATGGAGATTCTTGTGCCCATAGATCTCCAGGGAACCCAGAAACATTAAGCACCCAGGATTTATCCTTCAAAGGGAAGAATATATAACCTGGTTTTTTAGAAAGCTGGAAACTGGAAGGGATTGAGAGCTGGGTGATCTGCTTTACCTGGTGGACCAAACCATATGAAGATCCTACAAGCAGAACCAGAGGATGCTAGTAATCTAAGTGACCCATGTGGCCAGAGGCTCCTCAAGCTCCCACAACCAGGACCAGAAGTGGTTTAGAGACCAAATGACCGCTACACTATCTGTATGACCAAGACCAGATTATATCTTTCCCTTAGTCTTATTTAGGATTTACATTGCTTTGAAGAGACACCATGATCAGAACAACTCTCATAAAGGCAAACATTTCACTGGGGCTAGCTTACAGTTTCAGAGGTTAGTCTTTTCTCATTGTGGTGGGAAGCATGGCACTGTGCAGACGGACATGATGCTGGAGGACCTGAGAGTTCTCCATCTTGATCCAAAAACAGCAGAAGGAGCCTATCTTCTGCAGGCAGCCAGGAGGAGATTGTCATCTACACTGGGCAGAGACTAAGCATAGAAGACCTCAAAGCCCACCTACACAGTGACGTGCTTCCTCCATCAAGGCTACACCTCCTCCAACAAGACCACACCTCCTCTAATAAGGTCAAACCTAATAGTACCACTCCCTGTGGCCAAGCATTCAAACACATGAATCTGTGGGGCCAAACCTATTCAAACCACTACAGTAGGCCTTTAAACTAGTACAGGTGGCCTATTTTTAGAACCCATCTAGGGAAATAGCATGCACTCTGAGTTGAGTTCTGATGTAATTATACTTCCTCGCACACTAAGGATTAAATTGCACCAGTAAACCTTTTCCAAATTACACTGTATTTAAATTTGTAGTGAATAAACCACCTGAGATCTGACTCCCTGAAGTCATGGATCAGGTTAATGAAGTCAACCTGAACCAAGTTTTCACTCTCAGCTCTTTGGTGTTTGCTTCCCTGCCAGGCCTACACAGGAGCCATCTTTGATTTCTGGACCACTGCAATCCACACTCATCCTTTGCCACACTCAGGACCCTCAATGGATAACTCCCTCATTATTTGTCTCACTTGGAATCAAATCTGCAGATGTTTAAATCCCTTATATTAAATGGTATAACATTTGCATGTAACTAACACATACCCTTCCATATATTTTTGGGTCGTCTATGCATTACGTATCCTACAACATACACACTTATAAGTGATTGTAGTCTATTGCCTTGGGGGTTCTATGTTCCTTTCACGCACCGTTGTATCTTTGGAGTCATTTTGGATCCAGTAATAGTTGAAAGTACGGATTCAGAATGCACAGAGAGCTGGCGGCAGTATGACACCATTACATCAGTTATCCACTAACCAAAGATGCAGAACTCACCGTAGAGCAATTAGTTAAGGCTTATTCTCAAGGCTTTTGCAATACATTAACTCACAAACATTTTATTACTTCTGTCAACTCCCCGAGTTTTATGTGGTCATCAATTCCAAGTCTGCAAGTAAGCCCACGATGTATGCCATAGCGTAATGATGAAAAACACATTACCTTATTCCCAGCGCTTATTATTAATGACAATACCCTGCTCAGTGACTCATCCTCTTTGTCCCTGAGTACTCGTAGTGACGATTATCTCATCGTTGCAGGCATTGTTGATGGGCATGGTATTCTATAGAGTGTATTAGGCTGCTTATTATATTGTGGCATGTTCATAAACCCTCCATAGTTCATGCAATGTTATTCTTACTCAGAAAATGGCTTCTTAGGAAACCGGAATAAAATTTTAATATCAGAAATGCTTTTGGTTAAACACAATGACTCATTCACAACATGGTAATCATATACAGTCATCATGCATAGCAAGTTGCAAAAATGTGAAGTTTCTTGCATTATTACATAAAGTCAATGTAAAAACATCAGCCAAAACTGTGAGACAAGTTACCATGAAGGTTTTGCAAGCTTTACCCATAGTTATAAAGACAGGCGGGGGGATGCGTACCCAACGTTACACTTCTGTTTCCTAATTGCCAGTATGGCCTGCCTCTGTCAGACTCCCAGGTTTGTTCTGTGGCCTTATTTCTTCCCATCCATCCACATTCTCTTCTAACTTTCTAAATTAGATGGCTACCAACATCTCTCCAAGTCTGTAAAATAAGATAGTTTTTTTTAATCATTTTTTAAAAGTCCCGAAAGTGCTTATCTCTTTTTATATAGTACCATGTGCTATACATGCCCAACAGGATAGAGCAAATCCTATACTTTAGGGATCGTGTGACTTGAAGACAACTCTGACGAACCACTGGATCTCACTAAGTACCATGACAGCTTCCTTTCAAACCCGTAAATTTAATTCGTGACTTGGTCCTGACTTTAATTTCCAAACCATAACTCACCGTTAACATATCTAATAGAAATGAAAGACCAAGACTTCAAAAGAAGCCATGAACATGGTTTTACTCTATCCCCTCCTGGCTGGAATATAAAACATTTTACTCTATAAATAAACTTGACAGCAATGCTGGCCATCCTGTCTACAGAATCAGTGTCTCATAACTTCTAATTTGACAGGAAGCATCAAACCCCTTTTCACACTAAAGGCTAACACCAGAAGAGAAACACGGGAACAAGAAGCCACTTATCTGAACTGTAGAAACGTTGTTACTTAATCTGTGCTGTGTTAGGAGGTAGAGGGACTGCCTGACTGAAAACTAATCTTTTGCTTTTGCAAACTTTCTATTTCACAAGAAATGTAACTGAGAGATGTTTCTTGCCAGAACACAGCAGTATAGATCTGTAAGCCCAGAACTCAGTAGGCTTGGGCAGAGGATTATAAGTTCAAAGCCAGTGTGAGCTATAAAATGAAACCCTGTTTCAAAAAATAGTGAAGCAAAAGCCATTTTTTTCTTTAACAACAGACATAAAACAAGAGTCCACAATTTAAGTAAAACTTGGCAGATTTCAAATCCTGTGGTTGCCATATTATTTGTGTGGGAAAACTTCAGGAGAAACAATCAAAAACACTCTGGGAGAGATTGAAATGTTGAAGACTATGGGACTGAAAAATGACTCTGAGGAGCCAGGTAAATCCACAGAGAAGTCAAGAGGCTGGATTAAAGAGCATCAAAGCACTCCAGGGAAGAGCCCAGAAGATGCTAAGAGGCTTTTTTGGCCAAAGAGGAAACATACCCGAGTCCTTATATTAAAAATACTCACCAAGGAGCACCTATCCCAATGTCCAACCTCTGTTTTGGTTCAAGAAATCAGAAAAGGAACTGAGGGAAAGGAGGAGATGTGGTCCATCTGGACACTAGTGACTATTTATATAAGGTAAATGGGAACCAGGGTCACGGATTTCTCCAAGGTCATCTGAATGTTGCTGGTCAATTTCAAGTGAAGAAATGTGGCAATCAGTACTCTCACTTAGCCTGGAATCTCCAGACCCTTCACCCCACATTCTTATAACTACTCTATTAGATGAGAATTATTAGTCATTGATATGGTGGTGTTTATGCACATCTTCAAACAATGATTTCTTTCTTTTCGGTTAATGTTTTTATTACATTTATTCACTGATTTATTTATTCACTTTAAATCCCAATATCAGTACCCCCCAACTCCTCCCAGTACCCACTCACGCAGATTCTCCCCCCATTCCACCCTCCCTTGTTCCTTTGAGAAGGAAGATGACCCTTCTGGGTGTTAGCGCCCCTCTCCCCCACCTCCCCATAGCCCCGCACCCTTCATACCCTCCCTAACCCTCCTCCCCTTTACATCAAGTCACTGCAGAACTAGGCACTTCCTCTCCCACTGAGGCCAGAGAAGGCAGATCATTTCAGGGAGTGGGATCTACCCAGGCAGGCAACGGACTCAGGGACAGCCCCTGCTGTCCAGTTGCTGGGGGATCCATATAAAGACCAAGCTACTAATATGCTACATATGTGCAGGGGGCTTAGGTCGGTTCAGTCTGTGATTGCTGTTTGGTTGGTGATTCAGGGTTTGGGAATCTCCAAGGGTCCAGGTTAAGTGACTCTGTTTGTCTTCCTGTGAAGTCCCTGCCCTCTTCGTGTCTCCCAGTCCTCTTGCCCACTCTCCCATAAGGTTCACTGAGCTCCATCTAAGGTTTGGCTGTGCGTCTCTGCATCTCTTTTTATTGGCTGTTGGGTAGAGCTTCCCAGAGGACAGTTATGGTAGGTCCCTGTCTGCAAGCATAACAGAGTGTCATTCATAGTATCAGGAATTGATTGTTGCCCATGGGATGGATCTCAATTTGGGACAGTCGTTGGTTGGCCGTTCCTTCAGTCTCTGTTCTTTGTCCCTGCACTTCTAGTAGGTAGAGGACACATTTCAGGTCTATGGTTCCACTGGGATTCCTGCCTTGCTAGAGGAAGTAGCCACTTGCAGATCCACATCTCCCACTGCTAGGAGTCTCAGCTAGAGCTGTCCCCCATATCCCCCCGGGGGGCTCCACCCAACCCAGGGCTCTAGCATATCCTAGAGATTGCTTCCCCCACCTTTATTTTCTCTTCTCTCCCCTATTCTTCCTACATCTGGTCCCACCCACCCCCTCGCACTGCTCCCTTCCCCATCCCCTCTCCCACCTAGTCTATCTCTGACATCTATTTTGTTTCCCCTTCTGAGAAAGATTCAACAAATTCATTCTCCCTTGAGCCCTCCTAGTTATTTGGCTTCTTGGGGTCTGTAGATTATAGCATGGTTATCCTGTATCTTATGGCTCAGAATGATATTTTCTAGTTCCAGAAACTGGAAACAACCCAGACATCCCTCAGCTGAAGAATGGATAAAGAAAGTGTAATTTATTTACACAATGAAATACTACTTAGCCATTAAAAACAAGGACATCATGAATTTCATAGGCAAATGGACGGAACTAGAAAATAATGATTTCTTACGGTGTTTTAGAACAAACTGATACATTCACAGGGGTTTGAATGGACTAATGCTTTGAATAAATATCATGTAACTTTATGGATAAATTGAGGGACTTTTTTCATTTTTGTCAAAGTGAAAAGAAGTTGAAGGAAGGGGAAGAAATTTAAAGAGGAAAGAGATTCAGAATATATCAGCCTTAAAAGGCCCAATGTTCCAAAGCAGGTAAACATTAAGTTGCTTCTCTTCCTGTATCAAGATAATACATTGCCTCATGTTTACTGCACCATATTAGAAAAACACAGAGCAGAGAGAGGCTGATAGGAAAGAGAAAGAGATAAAAGAGAGAGGAGGAGGGAGAAAGAGACAGAGAGTAAGAGAGAGGGAAGCCCAACAGAACCCCATATTTCCTATCAAATTCAGGACAAGTTAATACTCAGACATAATTTATATTGGCTGTCTTCAGAGAGATAGGAGACTGGAATAATTTCATTTTCAAAATTTTACTTTGAACCCACCTAGGAGATAGTGGAATGAACTTCTTGGCCTCAGGGACACCAAGTGTCGGCTTTTCTTTTCTAATTCTAGGAAGCACTCTGAATGACATTGTGTGATTTGGAAGAGTCATCACTCTTTGATAGTTTGTCTATCTGTTTGGTTTCTCAGTTCTATGTCACCCTTGGTTAAGATTCTGGACAATAATGAGCCACACTGAAAAACAAAAATTAGCCACATCCAGACTGTCCGATTTTCATAAAATGAAAAATGTGAAAGTCTGAAATTGCTTATGCTAGTGTACCCCAAACATATAAAGTTGAAAATATTTGTGCTCCCCAAGGTAAATAACCATGTCCTGCAAATGCCTGTGGTGTTCTCACCTGAGTTCCAGGTGTCAGGTTTTCATAGTTGGAGTCCCCATCGAATCGTCCCGGGGTGCCTTTGTTTAATGTTATGACCCTGGGAGTAGGCTGTATTCTTTAGAGGACTAGAACCAGTTAAATGAATCTATATTTTCAAAGGAAGTTTACTATATTTGTTTACATGATAGATGCTGGGCAACCCAGTGATAGCTGCATGTATCCTGAGGGGGAAAAGAACATGGGAGCTGCTCAGCCCAAGAGACCAGAAACCTAGTGGATCCCAACCTGGAATGAATGTCTGGGAGCTCCACGGAGGGTGGGTGATTTTGAGTCCACAGTGGAATGGCAAAGAAGTTGAATCCTGATGTCAGCAGAGGATCCTGCAGGAACTGATATACTGAGCATGAA
Source organism: Apodemus agrarius (assembly GCA_964023405.1). Classification (NCBI taxonomy): domain Eukaryota; kingdom Metazoa; phylum Chordata; class Mammalia; order Rodentia; family Muridae; genus Apodemus; species Apodemus agrarius. The sequence continues at coordinate 22,685,341 of OZ030027.1, read as the reverse complement.
GCAGGCAGGCACATGAATCCTGTCTGTGCCTGTGTGTTAGGGCTTCTTTATAGCCTAGGAAGATGCTGCTTTCTTTGAAGGTAGGTCATGTCCCCTGCTAAGGGAACAGCACTCACAGACACACCTGAAAATATCTTCCTTGATAATTCAAAATCTTGTCAGGAACTCTAAATCCAATCATCACAGATTCTTAACCTTATTTTAGATCTGGCAAAATGATTATTGTTTTAATCAGAAAAATGAATATTGTACAATGTAATATTCCAGGAAATTTCTGGGTGCTCTGAAATATGCACAGATTCTTGCTGACCTGAGGATTTAGTTTTAGTTCCTATACGACTGTACACTCCTGAACATACCATTCCATTTTCTATGATTAAACCTCAAAAATGAGCAGATATATATATATATATATATATATATATATGGCCTATTCATTTACTTTGATGAAAAATGTTGCCTTTGAGGTGTGCAAAGCCTAGAAAGTATATAGAAATAATCCAAAAATATCAGGAACTAGACTTTATGTGTGGCATATAATGTCACAATGATTGAATGGTAGGACCATGGAAGTCAGCTTGTGGGGTTCAAATATTTGAGAATGTTTCAATAAAACCCACTGTTAGCTCACAAGAAGATTTTCAGTATACTTAGTATAATTGAAAATTTCAGGAATTCTAAATATTTGTCATGTTTTATGCCCTGAAAAATAACTATTTCAAAGGTTTCCTGAGGCCCTTAAAACCTATGCACTGATTCCCCAGTGAACCATAGGATATTATAGAGGTTAATTTTAATGTCAACATGATACGATCTAGAATTACCTGGAAATACAGTGTTAATGAGGAATTGTCTATATCAGGTCAGCCTGTGAACATGTTATATGAGAGGCGTATTGGCTGTATTAATTGATATGGGAGGACGTGCCTATTGTGGGCATAACCATCCCCCATGAAGGGGATTTTGGGCTGTGTGAAACAAATAGAAAAGAAACTAGGGAAGACCCTGGAGGACATGGGCACAGGAGGAAAGTTCCTGAACAGAACACCAATAGCTTATGCTCTAAGATCAAGAATTGACAAATGGGACCTCTTAAAATTACAAAGTTTCTGTAAGGCAAAGGACACTGTCAGAAGGACAAAACAGCACCCAACAAATTGGGAAAAGATCTTCACCAACCCCACATCCCACAGAGGGCTAATATCCAATATATACAAAGAACTCAAGAAGTTAGACCCCAGAGAACCAAATAACCCTATTAAAAAATGGGGTACAGAGCTAAACAAGGAATTCTCACCAGAAGAAATTCAGATGGCTGAGAAGCACCTTAAGAGATGTTCAGCTTCATTAGTCATCAGGGAAATGCAAATCAAAACACCAGTCAGAATGGCTAAGATTAAAAACTCAAGAGACAACAGGTACTAGCGAGGATGTGGAGAAAGAGGATCACTCCTCCACTGCTGGTGGGATTGCAAGATGGTGCAATCACCCTGGAAATCAGTGTGTCAGTTCCTCAGAAAATTGGGCATGACACTTCCAGAGGACCCTGTCATACCACTCCTGGGCATATACCCAGAGGATTCCCCTACATGCAATAAAGACACATGCTCCACTATGTTCATAGCAGCCTTATTTATAATAGCCAGAAGCTGGAAAGAACCCAGATGTCCCTCAAAGGAGGAATGGATACAGAAAATGTGGTATATTTATACAATGGAATACTACTCAGCAATTAAAAATAATGAATTCATGCAATTTGTAGGCAAATGGTTGGATCTGGAAAATATCATCCTAAGTGAGTCAACCCAATCACAAAGGAATTCACATGAATTGCAGTCACTGATTAGTGGATATTAATGAGCCCAGAAGCTCTAAATACTCAAGGCACAATTAGCTAAGCAAAAGATTCCCAAGAAAAGGGATGGAGAGGACCCTGGTCTGGAAAAGACTAAATCCGGTTTTGTAGGAGAGTACCAGAACAGAGAAATGGTGGGGAAGCGGGTGATTGGGGAATGGGGCAGGGAGAGGACTTATGAGACATAATGGTGGGGGGGGGTACTGGAAAGGGGAAAGCCTTTGGAATGTAAACAAAGAATATAAAAAATAATAAATAAAAAAAGAGTAAAGGAAGTGAACTGAGCACTAGCACTTCATCCATTAATTCATCCTTCTCTCTTTCTTGACTACAGTTGTGACGTAACCAGCTACTGCATGTCCCTCCCTCTTTGAATTCCATGCAATGATAGTCTATAATCTGGAATTGTGGGCCAAATAAACCCTTTCTTCCTTAAGTTGCTTTCACTGGGGTGTATTACCAATACGGTGGGAATAAAGTCAAGATAGACAGGTAGTTAGCAAAGCCAAAACTTTCTGAAAATAGGAGAGAATTCTTTTGTAAATGTTATGAGTGAATCAGTGGCCTAAGACTTCTTTTGCTTTACCTAGAAAGGAATTATATGTAGACAACAGCCCTTGGTTCTCTGGGTATTTGGCAGCAAGAAGAAGCAATGGTGACTACAACTCTCTGATTCTGTATTCCCACAAAGCCCTTGGGTATTTGGATCCTTGGCCTTTGGGAGCAGCTAATGGTGCAGCTCTCAGCCTGGAGTCCAAGATCCTTAGCCCTAAAGGCTTGGCACCTCTCGAGAAAATTTTTCATGACTAGGGATTACAGGTTCTCTTCTCTGGCCCCTTGAAATCTTTTATTCTTTAATATTGCCTTTATGTTTTCTTTTATTCCCTCTTCCTCTTTCTCCTACTCCTCTTTTTCTTCTTCCCCCTCTTTCCACGACTAGGAAGAATTCAGAGTTCTTACCTCTCTTGGGCCTGTACATGGGTACCACAGCGTGAGTTTGGTTACCCTTGCCATCTCAGAATATAGTGGGCTGATGAGGAACTTGGTACTATGCATGGTGTGAACACTTGTGCCAAGGCTCTCGTTGCCACTGGCAGAATCATCAGGTAACTCCACTGCCGCTTCCTTAGCTGGCAAGCAGTAGCTGTCCTGCCATTGCTGTTGCCCCCAGGTCCTTGCACAGAAGCTGGGACTTAGGATTGGGATGCACAGGGAGCTATTTAATGGAGAGATGTCTGTGATTGGAAGCCAGACACAAGCTATGGGAACCACTGCCCAGCCACTGCTGTTGCTGTCAGCTGCTGCTGGAACCGCAGCTAGAGCCAAACTGTGTCTCAGGACTTTTGTAATTTCCAGCTCAGTCTGCACTAGAGACAGTAGTGAAGAAAAGACAAATCAAGAAGAGCCTTCATCATCTTGAAGGGTGGGAGATCCCTGTCAGAGCACACACGAAGAGGTCAGAGCACAGCACTGGACAACAGTTTTCACTTTCTGCCTTGTTTGAAGTGAGTTCTCTCTTGGTGTTCACTATTGCATATACTAAGCTAGCTGGCCTGCAGACTTCCAGTGATTCTTCTGCCTCCTATTACTGCCGGAGCAACAATGGAATCACAGACACATACACTCTTCAATCCAGCTTTTACCTGGGCTATAGGAGTCTATCCTCTGGTTATTAGGCTTCAGCAGGATTCAACAGGAGTTCTGCTGCTGGACCATCAGGGGAAACGGTCTTCTTCCCTCCAGGATGGAAACAGCTGCAGAGTCAGCTAGAGTTCACTAAGTCTCAAGGCCTCAGAAAGTCTCCGGCAACTGTTTCCAGCAGCCTTGACTGGGGCTGTTCCTTTTGAAACAGAGCAAGCAGCTGCAACTTTCAAGCAGTTGTGTCAAGATGCCGCTGTCCATGGAGTGTTCAAGATGTCTGGCACTGGCAGAGCAGAAGTCCAGATGGCTATCAGGCTTAGAGTTCTCCAGCACAAGCCTCTCAGGGAAGCCTCTCAGCACCCAGCAGCTGCTAAGTATGGAATCAAATGGTCTCATCCCCCAACCTCTCTGCCTATATAGAGGAAAATGAACATCAGAAAGAGTGCTTTCAATATAAACCTAAAGGATTCACTATTCGCAATAAGAACACTTTCAACAAACTTCAACAAGGCTGGAACAGTGCTTAACACATCTCAGTCCCCAGGGAAAGTGGTTACCCTTTATTTATATCATGGGGATGGCATATTATCCAAGCAATGAAGACAGGGTCTGAATAAAAACTGTGCTGTCTAAGCCTATTAACAGAATTTTTTTTAATTTATTTATTATATATAAGTACACTGTAGCAGACACACTAGAACAGGGCATCAGATCTCTTTACAGATGGTTGTGAGCCACCATGTGGTTGCTGGGATTTGAACTCATGACCTTTGGAAGAGCAGTCGGTGCTCTTACCCACTGAGCCATCTCTCCAGCCCCCTATTAACAGAATTTTAACAATAATTTCTCTTTGAATTAGTTCATATAGTAAAGTCAGTAGCATCAAAGCAGGTACACGAAAATAGTAGGAAAGGACCCAAAACCACAAAAAAAATAAGCCCTAAAGGACAATATTAAGAACAGAATCATAGAAATGTCTCTAAAATAGAAAGCTTGATAATATAAAACCGAGAACCCATGAAACGAGGAAGGACCACAATGGTTGAGTCTCACCAAAACAAATTTAATAGCATCACAAAACACTGATGGATTTTATGCAGTGTTACTTTAATTTGTAATTTAAGGTGAAGTTTATAATTAAAGAGCTGGCAGCCTGATTTCTGCCTGTGTGTTGCCACCAAATTTCAGATCTTTCTAATGAAGACCATCTGCTTTCTGCATTTAGATAGGAAATCTTTGGAGACATGGCAGAATCGACTCTGGTTGCTTTTGCCCTCTCCTCTTTCTCTCAACACAGCATGCTTTCCCAGCATGCCTTGGGGCGACATGTCCTCTGGAATACTTCTAAATTGAAGGCAACAGAGATTCTTAGGGAAGTATTCGAGCTATGATAAAATCTTTGAGAACAGATTTAAGCGGAGTACATTAATCCAGCAAATATTTATTTACTCCAGTGACTAGAAACCAGAACTAAAACTTCTTAATGTTTTCTGCAATGTTCTAATATTCACTGTGTATTCTGAATTTGACCATATATGCTTACTTATTTTTTCCAACAATGTTTGCACTTTCTTGGTCAACGTGTGTGTGTGTGTGTGTGTGTGTGTGTGTGTGTGTGTGTGATTTCCTTAATGGCATGACTGATTAAACACACACGCAGAGAGAAATATTTTGATATTCAAGCTATGATAAGAACCTTTGAGTGCAAATTCAACTGGAGTGCATGAATACAGTAAATATTTATTTACTCAAATGACTAGAAAATAGAAGCAAAAGACCCCAAGCACTGGGATTACAGGGGCATACCACATGGACAACAATTCTGCATGAGTTCTATAGCTTTACCTCGGCTCTTCTTCGCGCCTGCATAGTCTGTGCTCTGCCAATAGAACTGGCCCCAGCCCTCCTTTCTACATTTCTGTGCTTCTAGTTAGTAACCTTTTGTTTCATATTAAAGAACTCCGTACAAGACATACCCAGTGGCAAAACCTCCTTCATATTATTTTATGAGTATTGGTACTTTGCCTGTATGTATATCTGTGCACAGCATGTGTACTTGGAGACCAAGAGGCTGGAGCAGGGCATCAAAAACACTGGAAATGGAGTTGAAGAAGGTTTCAGATGATGAGAATTGAACTGGGATCCTTTCAGAGAGCAGTCAGTGCACCTAATCTCCAGCCCCTAAACTTTATTTGTGATTCAGTTTTGTCAAACCACTATGTATGATTGGTGCCAGCTCTATGTTCACAAAAATCAAAGTTTAGGTGATAGGAAATCAAACCTAAAATAAAAGCAGCCTTAGCTCATTCAGTTCATGCTGGTCAATTTGATTTTCACCCAGAAAGAATATTTTTCATCAGAAGAATATGGATTTTTCTAACTAAGTTGGGAACGTTTCTGTATGGATCTCTTGGGCCAGATGTGCTTCTTAGTTGATTTCCAAGAGAAGCTTGTAATACAAGCAATAAATACACTATGTAATTATTTAATTAAAATATTTGTATATTTTAATTAGGAAGATAGATCAGTTGCTACAGTGTTTGTTGAACAAGCATAAGGATCTGATTATAAATGCCTAGCTCCCAAGTAAAAAAAGCCAAATATGGTGACACATGCCCATAATTCTAGTCCCGGAATGGCAGAGCCAAGACAGTCCATGGAATGTTCTGTCTTGTAGAATCAGTGGCCTCCATCCATGTTCAATGTAAGAACATGCGAAACATGAGGTAGAAAGATACCTAATATAGAACTCTGACTACCTTATGTATATCCACATGCATGTGCAGATGTGTAGAGACATATGCATACTTGTGAACACATGCACACATACGTATATATTCTAACAAGTCATTTTTTTCCATATTTGTCACAAAATGTTTGGGACCTACCAAGGCAATATAAGAAAAACTAGGAGCAAACCTATGAAAAAAGGTTCTAGATTACATTTCCATTTCTACATCTCCTTTTCTCCTTTTCTCTCTTCTCATATTTGAGTCTTAGGAAACCAGCAGCAGTACCTGGCTTCATACATCAAATCCTTGCTAGACCTGAGGAGAGACTCTCCAACCTTCTGGACTTTGCACCTAACAACCATATCCCCAACTTCTACGGCAGTACTATTTCTACCAGGGCTCCAACAATCCAGGAAAGAAAACCACATAGCATTGGCAGCTAATACCAGCATTGGCAGGAATTACAGGATACTGGGGTTTTGGTAGGTTAGGGTTTCAGTCATGCAGGCTAGAATACTGATGGTATAAAAGGACATTTAGAACAATTTTCTTTTTTTACTATATCTCTTTAATTTACATTTAAAATATTAACCTGAGACCCCCATTCCATTCCCCCTCCCCTACTTTTATAGAGTGCTTCCCCACCCACTCCTGCCTCCCCACCCTGGCATTTCCCTGCTCTGGGGAATCAAGTCTTCCCAGGAACATGTGCTTCTCCTGTCATTGATGCCCAACAAGGCCATACTCTTCTACATATGCGACTGGAGTCATGGGTCCCCACCACCACCACCATGTGTACTCTATGGTTGGTGATTTAGTCCCTGGTAGCTCCAGGATCTCTGGTTGGTTCATATTGTTCTTCCTATGGGTTCTGCAAATCCCTTCAGCTGCTACAGTCCTTTCTCTAACTACTCCATTGGGGACTTTGTGCTCACTCCAATGATGAGCTGAGAGCATCTGCCTCTGTATTTGTCAGGATCTGGCAGAGCCTCTCAGAAGACAGTCATACAAGGCTCCTGTCAGCAAGCACTTCTTGGCATCCACAATAGTGTCTGGGTTTGGTGACTATATGGATGGATCCCCAGGTGGAGCAGTCTCTGGATGGCCTTTCCTTTAGTCTCTGCTCCACACTTTTTCTCCCTAATTCCTCCCTTGAGTATTTTGTTCCCCCTCTTAAGAAGGACTGAAACATCCAAACTTTGGTCTTCCTTTTTCTTGAGCTTCATATAGTCTGTGAATTGTATCTTGGGGTATTCTATGTTTTTGGGTTAATATGCACTTATCAGTGAGTGCATACCATGTGTGTTCTTTTGTGATAGAATTACCTCACTCAAGATGATATTTTCTAGTACCACCCATTTGCCCAAGAATTTCATGTATTCATTGTTTTTAATAGCTGAGTAGTACTCCATTGGGTAAATGTATTATGTTTTCTATATCTATTCCTCTATTGAAAAGCATCTGGGATCTTTCCAGGTTCTGGCTATTATAAATAAGGCTGCTATGAACATAGTAGAGTACATGTCCTTTTTATGTGTTGGAACATCTTCTGGGTATATGCCCAGAAGTGGTATAGCTGGGTCCTCAGGAAGTACTATGTCCAATTTTCTCAGAAACAGCCAGACTGATTTTTGAGAGTGGTTGTACCAGCTTTCAATCCCACCAAAAATGGAGGAGTGTTGCTCTTTTTCCACATCCATGCCAGTATTTTCTGTCACCTGTGATTTTGATCTTATCTATTTTGACTGGTGTGAGGTGGAAGAGCACAGTTTTTTGATTTGCATTTCCCTGATGACTAAAGATGTTGAACATTTCTTTGGGTGCTCCTCAGCCATTCAATATTCCTCAGTTGAAAATTCTTTGTTTAGCTCTGTACACCATTTTTAATAAGGTAATTTGATTCTCTGGAGTCTAACTTCTTGAATATAATATATGATATTAACCCTCAATCAGATGTAGAATTGATAAAGATCTTTTTCCAATCTGTTGGTTGCTATTTTATCCTGTTGACAAGGTCCTTTGCCTTACAGAAGCTTCACAATTCTATGAGGTCCCATTTGTCAGTACTTGATCTTAGAGCATAAGCCATTGGTGTTCTGTTCAGGAAATTTTCCCCTGTGCTCATATATTCAAGGTTCTTCCCCACATTCTCTTCTATTAGTTTCAGTGTATCTGGCTTTATGTGGTGGTCCTTGATCCACTTGGACTTGAGCTTTGTACAAGGAGATATGAATAGATCAATTTGCATTCTTCTACATTCGGACCCACAGTTGAACCAGCACCATTTGTTGAAAGTGCTGTCATTTTTCCTCTGGATTGTTTTACCTCCTTTATCAAAGATCAAGTGTGTGGGTTCATTTCTGGGTCTTCAATTCTATTCCACTGATCTACCTCCCTGTCTCTGTACCAATACCACACACTCTTTATCACTATTGCTCTGTAATACAGTTTGAGGTTAGGGATGGTGATTCCCCCAGAAATTCTTATACTCTTGAGAATAGTTTTCATTATTCCAAAACTGCTCTTTATAACTCTGAAAATTTGACTTGGAATTTTGATGGGGATTGCATTGAATCTGTCAATTGCTTTTGGCAATTTGGCCATTTTACTATATCAATCCTGCCAATGCATGATCATGGGAGAACTTTCAATCTTCTGAGGTCTTCTTTGATTTCTTTACAAAGATTTGAAGTTCTTGTCATACAGATATTCACTTGCTTTGTTAGAGGCACACCAAGGTATTTTATATTATTTGTGACTATTGTGAAGGATGTGATTTCCCTAACTACTTTCTAAACCTATTTTTCCTTTGAGTAGAGTAACGCTACTGATTTATTTGAGTTAATTTTATCTAGCCACTTTGATGAAGTTATTTACCAAATATAGAAGTTCTCTGGTGGAATTTTTGGAGTCAGAGAAGTATACTATCATATCATCTGCAAATAGTGATATTTTGACTTCTTCCTTTCTTATTTGTATCACTTCGACATCCTTTTGTTGTCTAATTGCTCTGGCTAGGACTTCAAGTACTATATTGAGTAGTAGGGAGATAGTGGATAGCCTTGTCTAGTCCCTGACTTTAATAGGATTGCTTCAAGTTTCTCTCCATTTAGTTTAATGTTGGCTACTGGTTTGCTATATATTGCTTTTACTATGTTTATGTATGGCCTTGAATTCCTGTTCTTTCCAAGACTTTTATCATGAAGGGATGCTGAATTGTGTCAAATGCTTTCTAAGCATCTATCTAAATTATCATGTGATTTTTTTCCTTTGGGTTTGTTTATATAGTGGATTACATTGACAATCCCTGCATTCCTGGGAGGAAGCCTACTTGATCATGATGGATAATTGTTTTGATGTGTTCTTGAATGCGGTTTGCAAGGGAGTATTTTTGCATCAATATTTATAAGGGAAATTGGTCTGAAGTGCTCCTTCTTTGTTGGGTCTTTGTGTGATTTAGGTATCAGAGTTATTGTGGCTTCATGAATCAAATTGGGTAGTGTTCCTTCTGCTTCTATTTTGTGGAATAGTTTGAAGAGTATTGGTATTAAGTCTTCTTTGAAGTTCTGATATAATTCTGTACTAAACTCTTCGGGTCCTGGGCCTTTTATGGTTGTTAGACTTTTAATGACTGCTTCTATTCCTTTAGGGGTTATAGGACTGTTTAGATAGTTTATCTGTTCCTGATTTAACTTTGGTACCTGGTATCTGTCTATAAAATTGTCCATTTCATCCAGATTTTCCTGTTTTGTTGAGTATAGGCTTTTATAGTAGGATCTGATGATTTTTTTAAATTTCCTTGGTTTCTGTTGTTATGTCACCCTTTCCATTTCTGATTTTGTTAATTTGGATACTGTCTCTGTGTCCTTTGGTTAGTCTGGCTAAAGGTTTATCTATTTTGTTGATTTTCTCAAAGATTAAGGTCCTGTTTTGTTGATTCTTTGTATAGATTTTTTTTGTTTCTACTTGGTTGATTTCAGCCCTGAGTTTATTTCCTGTCATTAACTCCTCTTGGATGTATTTGCTTTTTTTTGTTCTAGAGCTTTCAGATGTGCAGTCAAGATGCTAGTGTATGCTCTCTCCAGTATCTTTTTTGAGGCACTCAGAGCTATGGGTGTTTCTCTTAGCACTGTTTTCCTTTGTGTCCTGTAAGTTTGAATATGTTGTCTTCATTTTCATTAAATTCTAAGAAGTCTTTAATTTCTTTATTTCTTCCTTGACCAAGTCATCATTGAGTATAGTGTTGTTCAGTTTCCATGTATATGTGGGCTTTATGTTGTTTTTGTTGTTATTTAAGACCAGCCTTGGTCCATTGTGATATGATAGGATGCACGGGATTATTTCAATCTTCTTGTATCTGTTGAGGCCTGTTTTGTGACCAATTATATGGTCAGTTTTGGAGAAGGTACCATGAGGTGCTGACAAGAAGGTATATTCTTTTGTTTTAGGATGAAATGTTTTATAGATATCTGTTAAATCCATTTGGTTCATAACTTCTGTTAGTTTCACTGTTTCTGTTTCCATGATCTGTCCATTGATGAGAGTGGGGCACTGAAGTCTCCCACTATTATTGTGTGAGGTGCAATGTGTTCTTTGAGCTTAGTAAAGTTTCTTTTATGAATGTGGGTGTCCTTGCATTTGGAGTATAGATGTTCAGAATTCAGAGTTCATCGTGGTAAATTTTTCCTTTGATGAGTATAAAATGTCTTTCCTTATCTTTTTTTGATAACTTTTGGTTGAAAGTTGATTTTATTCAATATTAGAATGGCTACTTAAGCTTGAGTTTTGGGACCATTTTCTTGGAAAATTGTTTTCCAGCCTTTTACTCTGAAGTAGTGTCTGTCTTGGTCACTGAAGCATGTTTCCTGTATGTGGCAAAATGCAGGGTCCTGTTTAAGTATCGACTCTTTTATATTTTTTTTAATTGGGGAAATGAATCCATTTATGTTAAGAGATATTAAGGAATATTGATTGTTGCTTCATATTATTTTTGTTATTAGAGGTGGAATTCTGTTTGTATGGCTATCTTCTTGTAGGTTTGTTGAAAGAAGATTACTGTCTTATTTTTTCTAGGGTGTAGTTTCCCTCTTTATGTTGGAGTTTTCCATCTAGTATGCTTGGTAGGGCTGGATTTGAGAAAAGTTATTGTGTAAATTTGGTTTTGTCATGGAATATCTCAGTTTCTCCATCTATGGTAATTGAGGGTTTTGCTAAGTATAGTAGCCTGGGCTGGCATCTGTGTTCTCTTAGGGTCTGTATGACATCTGCCCAGGATCTTCTGGCTTTTATAGTCTATGGTGAGAAGTCTGGTGTAATTCTGATAGATCTGCCTTTATATGTTACTTGGCCTTTTTTCCTTACTGGTTTTAATATTTTTTTTTATTTTGTGTTTTGATTATTATGTGATGGGAGGAATATCTTTTCTGGCCCAATCTATTTGGAGTTCTGTAGGCTTCCTGTATGTCCATGGCCATATCTTTCTTTAGGTTATGGATGTTTTCTTCTATAATTTTCTTGAAGATAATTACTTCCCCTTTACGTTGGAAATCTTTTTTTATACCTATTATCCTTAGATTTTGTCTTCTCATTGTGACCTGTATTTCCTGGATGTTTTTTATTAATTTTTTTAATTTTTCATTTTCTTTGACTGTTGTATCAATGTTTTCCACGGTATCTTCTGCACCTAAGATTCTCTCTTCTATCTCTACTATTATATTGGTGATGCTTATGTCTATGACTCCTAATCTCTTTCCTAGGTTTTCTATCTCCAGGGTTGCCTCCCTTTGTGATTTCTTTAATGTTTCTATTTCCATTTTTAGATTCTGGGTGGTTTTGTTCAATTCCTTCATCTGTTTGGTTGTGGTTTCCTATAATTCTTTAAGGAATTTTTCTGTTTCCTCTTTAAGGCTTCAACGTATTTACCTGTGTTCTCCTGTATTTCATTAAGGGGTTTATTTATGTTCCTCTTAAAGTCCTCTATAGGAAAGCTCAGCTACAGGTGCAGACTACCGGCCGGGACCAGCTCTCTGAGCAGACTAGCAGCGAGGGGCCACTGGGCCGCCTCGGGGCACAGCTCGGAACTCTAGCAGCTGTACTCAGGGGCCTGGACTCAGAGCGAGCATAGTCCAGCACAGACAACGCAGCCAGAAGGGAGCAGCAGAGCCGGGTACCAGCAGCTCAGCCAAGGTCACGCGGTGCCTTCAGCTGGGGCAGCCATCTTGCCCCAGACCCCCGCACGCAAACAGCGGGCACACTGGACGCAGTGAGCGGCTGGAATCAGGTGCGTGGCCAGAGTTATAGCTTAGCCTAGCTCTGCAGGAGATCCGGGCACAGAAAGCTCAGCTGCGGGTGCAGACTACCGGCCGGGACCAGCTCTCTGAGCGGACTAGCAGCGAGGGGCCACCGGGCCGCCTCGGGGCACAGCTCGGCACTCTAGCAGCTGGAGTCAGGGACCTGGACTCAGAGCGAGCATAGTCCAGCTCAGACAAGCTGCCAGAAGGGATCTGTCTCCTGGGGACAGGCGTGCTGTGCTTTCAGCAGGGCGCCATCTACAATAAGACCAACTAACGCCAGAGATAAAGAGATGACAAAAGGCAAACGTAGGAACATAATTAACAGAAATCAAGGCAATATGGCACCATCTGAACCCAATTCGCCAACCACAGCAAGTCCAGGATACCCCAGCACACCAGAAAAACAAGAGTTAGATATAAAAGCACAGGTCATGATGCTCCTAGAGGAACACAAAAAAGACATAAACAAATCTCTTCAAGAAATGCAGGGGAACATCAATAGGGTAGAAGCTCTTACAATCCAAACACAAAAAACACTTAAAGAACTCCAGGAGAATATGGGCCATCAGACAGAAACCAATAAAGACGAAATGAGAAAATCAGTTAAAGAAATGCAGGAGAACTTGAAACAACAGGCAGAAGTCATGAAAGAGGGAGCACAAAAATATTTTAAGAATTACATGAAAACACAAACAAACAAATGATGGAACTGAGCAAAACCATCCAAGATCTGAACACAGAGGTAGAAACAACTAAGAAATCACAAAAGGAGGCAACCTTGGAGATAGAAAACCTTGGGAAGAAATCAGGGGTCGTAGATGCAAATATAAACAACAGAATACAAGAGATAGAAATAAGAATCTCTGATGCTGAAGATAACATAGTAACCATTGACTCGACAGTCAAAGAAAACGCAAAATCCAAAAGGCTTGTAACCCAAAACATCCAGGAAATCCAGGACACAATGAGAAGACCAAACCTAAGGATTATAGGGATAGATGAGAGTGAAGATCTACAACTTAAAGGGCCAGCAAATATCTTTAACAAAATTATGGAAGAAAACTTCCCTAACTTAAAGAGAGAGATGCCCATGAATGTACAAGAAGCCTACAGAACTCCAAACAGACTGGACCAGAACAGAAACACCTCCCATCACATAATAATCAAAACCCCAAATGTACTAAACAAAGAAAGAATATTAAAGGCAGTAAGAGAAAAGGGCCAAGTAACATATAAAGGAAGGCCTATCAGAATCACACCAGACTTCTCTCCAGAAACCATGAAAGCTAGAAGATCCTGGGCAGACCTCATGCAGACCCTAAGAGAAAACAAATGTCAGCCAAGACTACTATACCCAGCAAAACTCTCAATCAACATAGATGGAGAAATCAAAATATTCCATGACAGGACCAAATTTACACAATATCTTTCCACTAACCCAGCTCTACAAAGGATAATAGGAGGAAAACTCCAACACAAGGAAGGAAATGGCACCCAAGAAAAAGCAAGACAGTAAACTTCTTCCATCAAACTCAAAGGAAGATAACTACTCAAAAACAAAAAAAAAACATCAAAAATGTCAGGAAGTAATAATCTCTATTCCTTAATATCTCTTAACATCAATGGACTCAACTCCCCAATAAAAAGACATAGACTAACAGACTGGATACGGAAACAGGACCCTACATTTTGCTGCTTACAGGAAACACACCTCAGAGTCAAAGACAAACACTACCTTAGAGTAAAAGGATGGAAGACAATTTTGCAAGCAAATGGTCACAGGAAGCAAGCTGGAGTAGCCATTTTAATATCAGATAAAATTGACTTTCAACCCAAAGTCATCAAAAGAGACACAGAAGGTCACTTCCTGCTAGTCAAAGGAAGAATCCACCAAGAGGAACTCACAATTCTAAACATCTACGCTCCAAATGTAAGGGCACCCTCATTTGTAAAAGAAACCTTACTAAAGCTCAAAGCACACATTGCACATAACACAATGATTGTGGGGGACCTCAATACTCCACTATCTACAGTGGACCGACCAGGAAAACAGAAACTAAACAGAGACACGGAGAAACTCATCGAAACTTTGGAGCAATTGGATTTAACAGATATATATATATATATATATATATATATATATATATATATATATATAGAACATTTCACCCTAAAGCAAAAGACTATACCTTTTTCTCAGCCCCTCATGGTACCTTCTCAAAAATCGACCATATAATTGGACACAAGACAGATCTCAACAAATATAAAAAGATCGAACTAATCCCATGCCTCTTATCAGATCACCATGGAGTAAGAGTGTAATTCAATAGCAACAAAAACAACAGAAAATCCCCATATGCTTGGAGGCTGAACAATATTCTACTCAATGATACCTTAGTCCAGGAAGAAATAAAGAAAGAAATCAAAGACTTCTTAGAACTTAATGAAAATGAAGGCACAACATACCCAAATTTATGGGACACAATGAAAGCAGTGCTTAGAGGAAAACTCATAGCCCTGAGTGTCTCCAAAAAGAAACAGGAGAGAGCATATACTAGCAACTTAATGGCGCACTTGAAAGCTCTGGAACAAAAAGAAGCAATTTCACCCAGGAGGAGTAGAAGACAGGAAATCATCAAACTCAGGGCTGAAATCAATCAAGTTGAAACAAAGAGAACCATACAAAGAATCAACAAAACCAGGAGCTGGTTCTTTGAGAAGATCAACAAGATAGATAAACCCCTAGCCAGACTTACTAAAGGGCACAGAGACAGTATTCAAATTAACAAAATTAGAAATGAAAAGGGAGATATAACAACAGAAACTGAGGAAATTCAAAAAATCATCAGATCCTACTACAAAAACCTATACTCAACACAACTGGAGAATCTAGAGGAAATGGACAATTTCCTCGACAGTTACCAAATACCAAAATTAAACCAGGATCAAATAGATCGTCTAAACAGACCCATAACCCCCAAAGAAATAGAAGGGGTCATAGACAGTCTTCCAACCAAAAAGAGCACAGGACCAGACAGTTTTAGTGCAGAATTCTATCAGACCTTCAAAGAAGCCCTGATACCGATACTCTTCAAATTATTCCACAAAATAGAAACAGAAGGAACACTACCCAACTCATTCTATGAAGCCACAATTACCCTGATACCAAAACCACACAAAGATCCAACTAAGAAAGAGAACTACAGGCCAATTTCTCTTATGAATATCGATGCAAAAATACTAAACAAAATACTTGCCAACCGAATCCAAGAACACATCAAAACGATCATTCACCATGATCAAGTTGGCTTCATCCCAGGGATGCAGGGATGGTTCAATATACGGAAATCCATCAACGTAATCCACTACATAAACAAACTCAAAGAAAAAAACCACATGGTCATCTCATTGGATGCTGAAAAAGCATTTGACAAAATTCAGCATCCTTTCATGCTAAAGGTCCTAGAAAGAACAGGAATTCAAGGCCCATATCTAAACATAGTAAAAGCAATATACAGCAGACCAGTAGCCAACATCAAGGTAAACGGAGAAAAACTCGAAGCAATCCCTCTAAAATCAGGGACTAGACAAGGCTGTCCCCTCTCACCATATCTCTTCAATATAGTACTTGAGGTACTAGCTAGAGCAATTCGACAACAGAGGGAAGTCAAAGGGATACAAATCGGAAAGGAAGAAGTCAAACTATCACTATTTGCAGATGATATGATAGTTTACTTAAGTGACCCAAAAACCTCCACCAGAGAACTCCTGCAACTGATAAACAACTTCAGCAAAGTGGCTGGCTATAAAATCAACTCAAGTAAATCAGTAGCCTTCCTATACGCGAAGGATAAGCAGGCCGAGAAAGAAATTAGGGAAATGACACCCTTCACAATAGCCACAAATGATATAAAGTATCTTGGAGTGACGCTAACCAAACATGTGAAAGATTTATACGACAAAAACTTCAGGTCTCTGAAGAGGGAAATTGAAGAAGACATCAGAAAATGGGAAAATCTTCCATGCTTGTGGGTTGGCAGGACTAATATAGTCAAAATGGCAATCTTGCCCAAAGCAATATACAGATTCAATGCAATCCCCATCAAAATCCCAACTCAGTTCTTCATAGAGCTAGAAAGAGCAATTCTCAAATTCATCTGGAATAACAAAAAACCCAGGATAGCTAAAACTATCATCAACAGCAAAAGAACTTCTGGGGGAATCAATATCCCGGACCTCAAGCAATATTACAGAGCAGTGGTATTAAAAACTGCATGGTATTGGTTCAGTGACAGGGAAGCGGATCAATGGAATAGGATCGAAGACCCAGAATTGAACCCACACATCTATGGCCAATTGATCTTCGACAAAGGAGCTGAAAACATCCAGTGGAAAAAAGATAGCCTTTTCAACAGATGGTGCTGGCTCAACTGGAAGTCAACATGCAGAAGAATGAGAATTGATCCACTCTTATCTCCTTGCACTAAACTCAACTCCAAGTGGATCAAGGATCTCCACATAAAACCAGACACACTAAAACTAATAGAAAAGAAACTGGGGAAGACCCTTGAAGACATCGGCTCAGGGGAAAAATTCCTGAACAGAACACCAATTGCTTATACTGTAAGAACAAGAATAGACAAATGGGACCTCATAAAACTACAAAGTTTCTGTAAGGCAAAAGACACTGTCAAAAGGATAAATCGGCAACCAACAAAATGGGGAAAAATCTTCACCAACCCCACATCCGACAGAGGGCTAATCTCCAATGTATACAAAGAACTCAAGAGGTTAGACCCCAGAAAACCAAATAACCCTATCCAAAAATGGGGTACAGAGCTAAACAGAGACTTTTCACCTGAAGAAATTCGGATGGCTGAGAAACACCTTAAAAAATGTTCAACATCACTAGTCATTAGGGAAATGCAAATTAAAACAACCCTGAGATTTCACCTCACACCAGTCAGAATGGCTAAGATTAAAAACTCAGAAGACATCAGGTGTTGGCGAGGATGTGGAGAAAGAGGAACACTCCTCCACTGCTGGTGGGAATGCAAGCTGGTACAACCACTCTGGAAATCAGTATGGCGGTTCCTCAGAAAACTGTGCATGATACTTCCGGAGGACCCAGCCATACCACTCCTGGGAATATACCCAGAAGATTCACCAGCATGCAATAAGGATACATGCTCCACTATGTTCATAGCAGCCTTATATATAATAGCCAGAAGCTGGAAAGAACCCAGATGTCCCTCAACAGAGGAATGGATACAAAAAATGTGGTATATAGACACAATGGAGTACTATTCAGCCATTAGAAACATTGAATTCACGAAATTCTTAGAGAAATGGATGGAGCTGGAGAATGTCATACTAAGTGAGGTGACCCAGTCTCAAAAGAATACCCATGGTATACACTCACTGATAAGTGGATATTAGCCTAGAAGCTTGGAACACCAAAGACACAAATCACATATCAAGTGATGTCTCACAAGAAGAAAGGAGTGGACACTGGTGCTAGAATGGACCAAAACATCATTGTGGGAGAGTACAAGAACAGTAAAGTGGGAGGGGGTGGATGCGGGAGCAGGGGGAGGGAAAAGGACATGTGGGACCTTTGGGGGTGGGGAACCAGAAAAAGGGAAATGAATTGTAAATATAGAATATATACAATAAAAAAAATTTTTAAAAAAAGGTGAAATTCTGGTTGAAAAAAAAAAGTCCTCTATCATCATCCTGAGATATGATTTCAAACTAGAGTCTTGCTTTTCCAGTGTGTTGGGGATTCCAGGACTTGCTGCATTGGGAGACCTGGGTTCTGATGATGCCAAGTAGCCTTGGTTTCTGTTGCTTATGTTCTTGTGATTGCCTCTCACCATCTGGTTATCTCTAGTGCTACCTGCCCTTGCTGTCTCTGACTGGAGCCTGTCCCTCCTGTGATTCTGCTTGTGTCAGAACTCCTCAGATTTCAGCTGTCTCTGTGATCCTGTGGCCTCTGTGTTCCTGTGATCCTGAGATCCTGGGTGTGTTAGAGCTCTTAGGAGTCAAGTTGCCTCTGGGATTCTGAAAACCTGGTGTGACCAGAATCCTGAGATCTTGTTGTGTCAGAGCTCCTGGGAAGCTTTCTCTTGGTGTTGCAGGAGTGGGTGGAGAACATGAGTCCTGGGTCTACTTTGAGCACAGGAGCAAGCTGGAAGGAACCCATGCCTTTAACTGGGAGAGGGTTAGTGTTTCCCTGGCTCCTGTAGGAATCCCAGTTATGACAGGTGTTAGGAAAAATGTTGTGGCCCCCACTGTAATGTTGAATGTGTCAGAGCTCCAGTGTTTCTGGATATGTCCAATCTCCTGGGAGTCAAGCTTCCTCAGTGATCCTGTGATTCTATGATCCTGTGATCCTGTGATCCTGTGATCCTGGGCATTTCAGAGCACCTGTAAGTCAGGCTCCTTCTGAGTGTTGTGGGACTGGATGCGGAGCCAGCACCCAAGGTCTGCTCATGGTGCAGGTTCAGAGTGGAAGGAGCCCATGCACGTGTCTGGGCGGGGGTTCCTGCATCCCTGGATCCCAGGGGACCCAGTCATTCCATGTCTTGGGGCAGACGTTTTGGCATCTCCTGTGATCCTGGGAGTTTCCTACAACAATGCTATTGTTGTTATTACTGGGAAGCTCACTTATTTGCCACTGGTCTTTCAATCAAGTCTTTATTATTTTCAACCCTACTTGTGTGATGGCTTTAAGACATAAAAGTCATGCAGAATGCCACTGTTCTTGTTCTGCTAGAAAAGATTCTTGCATAATGGTAATAGTACACTTTAAAACAAGTCATTATATTGATTGTAATAATAAAGTCATGCCATCTCTCACATACCACTAATGGCATTGCTTTTTGAAAACAGAAGGGACAAATCCATGAGAATTCTAAGTATGGCTTTCTAAAGAAGTGGCATTAGTATGAGTTTACTGGGCCCTTGCTACCCCAAAGTCTCAACCCGTCCCCTTTGTAGACTGAAGCAGACTCTCAAAGACTTCTTGCTGCAAAGGCACTTGCGTGAAAGGAAAGACAATATGAATGGGATTTCTCTCCTAGCTCCATTTCACCTGCAAGGCCCAAAACTCATATTCTGCACAATACTGGAATATTCTCTCTGGAATGCTGTCTAACTAATACAAATTTCAATTTGCCTTCATTATACAGAAGTAGAGCATTAGCTCAGACTTCTAATTTTTTATCTGAATACAAAAGGCACAGTCAAATTCAGTTTTACACACTAAAGTTATTATACAATCCTTCTAGGTAAGAGTCTCAAATATACAACTCAAGCTATCTTTTCAAATGATGCTTTGCATGTATATGCCCGGATTTCAGTAAAAGCAGCTTTATGGTCCAGAAAAGTATGAGAGAAATACAGTTGAACTTCTATTAGCTATAGCTATCAAATGGTAAAGAGAATGAGCAAAGACTTCCAATCTTTAATCGTGGCCTTTCCCCCACAAATGGTACATTTTCCCTCTACTTCCCGTCTTTAATTCCATCCACTTCAGCTAAACACACCCTTTGTGTTACATTTCATCTTGGCTCCATGCATGAGCTTGGCTTCTCAAGGTCCAAATTTAAAATTTATAAGAGAAAGGGCTGGGGAGTGCCAACTGTCTTAGTGTCCCCTCCAGTGGATATTTTCTTGCCATGGCGACAGGGCTGATCATGTAAGACAAACACACCAGCTCAGTCTCTCATGCAAAGAGAGTAAGCCAGACCCCTGGAAACAGCATCATGAAGAAGGATAAGGAGAACCCAACATAAATCTACTGGCAACTTCAGTCAGGCAAGAGTTACTGTCCAAAAATGTCCTCAGTTGAAGTCAAGCCCAATGTACCAAGTTATTGTCAGTCATCAGCTTTCCATGGAAAGCTCTGTGCCTATGACTACATCAGCTTTCTTCAGCCAAAGGATTCTCAGAGAGGAGTCACAGCCAAGCTACATCCCTTTCTCCCGAAGGTACCACCCACCAAAGCCACCCCTCGTGTCAGTCATTTCCTAAAGGATCTCTTGGCAGTGTATGGACCCAACCACCACAGCTGCCCTTGCAATGTGCACAGCAAGTACCTAAAGGATCTCTGGCAATGCCATCACACACTACAGCCACCCTTGAATTATGCACAGCCACTTCCTAAAGGGTGTCTGGTAATGTATGGAGCCACCCACCATAGCCGCCCGTGCACCATGAACATCCATTGTAGGTCTAGAAAGCAGCTTCACTGGGAGTCCAGGACATCTCTTTTCCTGGGGAGAAACTCAAAAGAAAAACTGAAAAAGAAGTACCTTGCTCCCTGGAACTGAAATTAATCACAGCACCAACCTGATACCCCACATCACTCCCTTCACCATCCCCCACTGTGGTATAAAGCTGCCACAGCAAGAAATTCTTCCAGTATTGGTAATTTATCCAATGCTGTGATCTCAGACTTCCAGCACCATGCCCTTCTCTGATTTGTTTGCTGCCTTTGGTGTATTTACAGTTCCTGCAGGACAAAGGAGGACCAAGAAGTACACAAGTGAATCCCTCTGGTGAAAAATGTGTCCCTGGATGGCTTTTCAAT
This sequence comes from Apodemus agrarius, assembly GCA_964023405.1. Classification (NCBI taxonomy): domain Eukaryota; kingdom Metazoa; phylum Chordata; class Mammalia; order Rodentia; family Muridae; genus Apodemus; species Apodemus agrarius. The sequence goes on along the minus strand of OZ030027.1, from coordinate 22,664,224 downwards.
GAAGACTCAGTTATTTTACCAACATGAGAATTCTGCTTCTAAGCCTACTTGCCTTTGACGTGAACAATCCAAAGTAACCAGGTGCAGCCTTGGTTTACAGCAGTGCTTCTCAACATTCCTCATGCTGCGACCCTTTAATATAGTTCCTCAGGTTGTGGTGATCCCCAAACATAAAATTATTTTCTTTGCTACTTCATAACTATAATTTGACCTCTGTTATGAATTATAAAGTAAATATTTTTGGAGATAGAGGTTTGCCAAAGAGGTTGCGACTCACAGATTGAGAAATAGTGGTTTATAGAGTTAAGTGAGCTTTTTTTCTGTGCTATCTGATAGAAGTGTTCCTCCATTGATAATAAGGATCAGCAAACTCACCATTGTGATAAGCATACACTTTCCCAATGGTCAGTGGGAATGATGGCTGACCTCATTTTCTTAATTCTTTGTTCTTAACACCATGTCTTTGTGTACTTGTACACCATCAAAAAATCTTGTTTAGGATGCTTTGAGCCTTCAGGGATAAATCTGTCTCTCTCTGTGTCTCTCTGTGTCTCTCTGTCTCTCTCTCTCTCTCTCTCTCTCTCTCTCTCTCTCTCTCTCGGCAAGTCATTATTATTGAGCTGATACTTCCCCTGCACTTTTAATAGGTTGGCTTTCTATTCTGTGATTCTGGCTTGAAGTTGTAGCATTCCATAAGAATAGTGACTGCTGTAGTCATGGACCCCTACCTACACCTGGTTTGCTATGAGTTGTTCCCATGTGTCTGATTCAGTGAGATACTTGGTTGCATGCCAAAATATGCTGTAAGTCCCACAGCAGAGGTGCTGTCAAAGCACAGCATGCTAGCAAGGCCAACTACTCATACTTGGAGTGTGTGTCTGTTCCTAAATTAATGAACCACTGCTCTCTTCAAATATACATCTTCCAGAAAGGAGGTCTGGGTGGGTGGCTCAGCACTGGTCTGTGTCGCTGGTAATTTGAACAGTGTCACTTAATCATCCTTCTTCTGTTCTGTCCATGCCTATCCCTTCAATGATGGTCACTTCACAAATCTCTACAATGGCGCTGCAGTGAATAGAGAAAGGAGCTGCCAGGTTTCAGCTTTGATTTATCAATGTCTCCTCTGAGAGTCCATTTACACGTTCTCCTTCTAGATCTCTCTTTGCCTAGTCTTCTAAGCTGACTCCTCCAGATTCTAGACGTCTCATCCAAGCCATTCAACTCTGAATATGTATTTTCATGTGTTTTACCCTTGTGCCACAGCGCAATAAAAACCAGATACACGTGAGCTCTTCTTTGAGGGCACAAATCTCCCTGTAAAATGTACTGAGCATTCTTCTTTTGCATCCAGAGCTAAGGTTCAGGATGCTGGCTGAAAGAAAAATGCTGGGACACTAATGGGGGAGGAAATTTCATGTCTGCCTATGTTTCTTTTTGCTCCTGTGTGCCTTGGTTCAAAGTATGACAGCTCTCATGTGAACATTCTCTATCTTATGAAAAATTGTCTCAAAAGAAAACATAGTTTGGAATTTGCCAAGAGAGAAATGGGAGTTTTTGGTCTTTCTACTCTTGACATTGGATCTTGTGTGACCTTCAGGCTCCTGGATAGAATATAGTCTTAGGATGGAATTCTTAGAACTATATATTACATCCTCTCTAACAAGCTCATTTTCTGAACTTTTTCATGCCTTTTTTTTTATTTCTTTAAAACATCAATTCTGAAATTCCTATCCCAGCTTCTCATAGCTTTTAAAGCAATCTTAGCATTTCCCAGGTGTTCCTACTGTGCCTAGTTTCACATCTCAGAGGTGCGCTCTCGTGATAAATAGGGCTTTTGTCTAAAGTTACATTCTGTCGTGCATTGCTCTGTCTTTCGCAGAGTACGATCGCATTTGCTCTGATAACCCTGGAAAATATGTTGTCTATGTCTCATATTTCAGTCACATCCTGTTCCCTTGCCTCGCCTAGAGGACTCTGAAAATCCTTGGTCCAGTGGCCACTGAGGACAGATTCAATGCAATTTGTTTCTTTGCTAAAGAGAGGGCCTTCGCACAGGGAGGAGCACCAGCCTGGCACATCTGCAAGCTCAATGGAATTGAAAGTTTCATTGAGCAAAGGGCCCTTTTTATACCACTTAGGGCTTTTGAATTGGCATAGCAGACCAGCTTTTCCTTTGGAGGCTCATCTTTGAAGCTCAGTCCTTCCATTAGAAGCCCATAGTTGGATTTCTGCTTTCTCTGGCCCATTCACATTGAGTGAAATAAAAGCCTAATTACATGATACTGGTGAAGTCCTTTGGCCTACCCAATTGACTTTATTGTCTTACATGTTCTTTTGTTCCTAGAGTATAATCTTACTAATTCATGCCCATCTCCATTGTACTTACACTTCTACTGACACATGGCACTGATGGTACTATTCAAATTCATCAATATACCACCCTAGCACACACTGCCAGTGAGTATTTAATTAACTGCATTTGTTAGTGCCAAGAGCTATTTGTCCCACAATTCAACAGTTCCAGCTAATCATGAGTTGATTCAGCTCAATGGTCCCGCACCACCATCTGCTTTCTTAGACCTTGTACCCCAGTCCGGATCCTTTGCACCAAAGACTTTGAAATAGAGATGAAAGTACAGGTCGTGAATTTGGAAGATGTCTTGGGATCAAGACTGTACAAAGGAACAGAAGGGAAGCAGACTCACTAAGAGGACTGAACCCATCCCAAAGAAGGATCAAGCTGACTATATGGAGCTCTGGAGTAAGGACAAGCTACTGGGGCAACCACCAATGTAGGCAGTCCCTGGGAAACTAGCTTTGGGAACTTCAAGACTTTCTGACATTGAGAATAACATTCCTAAGGAAGGAATCTTAGAAGTATCACATAGCATATATAATATATAAAATACTGCATATTCCAAGGGTTATTAAAATATTGTGGTTAAATTATATTACATTTTGACACATATTGAATTCCTCTTTATAGTCCTCTGAAGACTTCCAACTATTCAAATTTCAAAGATTACATGACTGTGGAGTGCTAGGCCAGAAAGAGAATGTGTCTGTAGAGCCCTCTACAGCTCAGGAAACTTGGAGGAAGGGGCAGAGAGAATGGAAGTGACCAAGAATGGGGAGGAGGTGGCAAGTCAGAGATTTCTGGACATGACTTGCATCCAAGAATTCACTGAAGCCATGGCTACATGCATGAGGTCTGCACAAAACTGGGCCCATTAACATTTCCTCATGAATGGCCAGCCCCAACTGTGGGACTATCCGTGGTCAATGACTGTCAAGGGAGAAGGTGCCATTTTGGTAAATATCTCCATACTTATACTCATGCAAACAACAATGATAACTATGACTGAAAATATCTGGATAAGGTTGGAGAGGTTGCTCAGTGGGTAAGAGCACCAGCACCAACTGTTCTTCCAAAGGTCCTGAGTTCGAATCCCAGCACCCACATGGTGGCTCACAACCATCTGTAAAGAGATCTGACACCATCTTCTAGTGTCTGAAGACAGCTAATGTGTACTTACATATAATAAATAAATAAATCTAATAAATAAATAAATAAAGTTTAAGAAAATTCCTGGGTATACACAGGCATACACAATGGAGAGGGCAAGAGATTTGAAAGGCTGAGGATAAATTCCTAGGGAGAAAGTCTTTACTGGGAAAAGAAAGGGGATGTTGTTGAGTAACAGAAATGAAAGATGACCCAAAATTCATTATTTACACATATGAAGTTGTCAAAGAATTTAAACAGTAACCTTCTGCAATTGTAGTATTAGTACACTAATTTGCAATTTTAGAACCCTGAGCCCCAAGGACATTAATTCTTCCTATTAATTTCTTTCCTGTGATGTTTGATATTTACACACTTGATATCTGTATAAATAACAAATGGTGAAAGACATTATGTGCTTTCAGGAATGCTTTCCACTGAAGCCTTGTGGGTTTTTATGTGCTAAGGATCTCAAGAGCTTCGTGAATAAAACCTAACATCAAGCTGCTCCTCTGAACTATATGAGAAAAACTTCATGCTCTTCATTACAGTTCTTAGCTTTTCATCAAAGAATAATTATGAGGGTTGATACTCAAGAAGCAGGTCAATCACTGAATAAGGAAAAAGATTATTTTTTAAGTAGGAGTTCTTGACAGTTATGAGCTGGAGAGAGGCATCTCTTCAAACTCTGAAATAAATTTCTTTTCTGAGTTAGATCTAAAAGTCGATGCATAAAGACTAGAAAAGCATTGAACAAATTCCTCTCAGTTAGAAAGACTTCTATGTAGGCACAGAGATTTTTAACTACACAGAAATAAAAATGTTCAATCCTAGTAAAACAGCTATGATGTGATCTGGGAATGGGGCTTTCCTGGAGAGATGGAATCAGTAATCTTCGTAGGAACAGTGGTATTTGTCGGCCAACCTGATCTTTATCAAAGTGTCCCAGCATGGGAAAGACTTGATCATGCCTAGAAGGAAGAATACCTAAAAAAAAGTATAATTGGTTCCTTAAGTCATCCTTGGTGGAAGCCATTAATTTTTTTAAAGAAACTCCAGAAGTTGGAGAAATGCCTCCATGGTTAAGAGGGTTAACTGCCCTTCCAGAGCATCCATGTTTGATTTCCTGCATCCATATGGTAGTTCACAATCATCCATAAAGTCAGTTCTTTTTTTTTCTTTTTTTTATTGTATATATTCTATATTTACAATTCATTTCCCTTTTTTTGGTTCCCCACCCCCAAAGGTCCCACATGTCCTTTTCCCTCCCCCTGCTCCCGCATCCACCCCCTCCCACTTTACTGTTCTTGTACTCTCCCACAATGATGTTTTGGTCCATTCTAGCACCAGTGTCCACTCCTTTCTTCTTGTGAGACATCACTTGATATGTGATTTGTGTCTTTGATGTTCCAAGCTTCTAGGCTAATATCCACTTATCAGTGAGTGCATACCATGGGTATTCTTTTGAGACTGGGTCACCTCACTTAGTATGACGTTCTCCAGCTCCATCCATTTCTCTAAGAATTTTGTGAATTCATTGTTTCTAATGGCTGAATAGTACTCCATTGTGTATATATACCACATTTTTTGTATCCATTCCTCTGTTGAGGGACATCTGGGTTCTTTCCAGCTTCTGGCTATTATATATAAGGCTGCTATGAACATAGTGGAGCATGTATCCTTATTGCATGCTGGTGAATCTTCTGGGTATATTCCCAGGAGTGGTATGGCTGGGTCCTCCGGAAGTATCACGCCCAGTTTTCTGAGGAACCGCCATACTGATTTCCAGAGTGGTTGTACCAGCTTGCAGTCCCACCAGCAGTGGAGGAGTGTTCCTCTTTCTCCACATCCTCGCCAACACCTGATGTCTTCTGAGTTTTTAATCTTAGCCATTCTGACTGGTGTGAGGTGAAATCTCAGGGTTGTTTTAATTTGCATTTCCCTAATGACTAGTGATGTGGAACATTTTTTAAGGTGTTTCTCAGCCATCCGAATTTCTTCAGGTGAAAAGTCTCTGTTTAGCTCTGTACCCCATTTTTGGATAGGGTTATTTGGTTTTCTGGGGTCTAACCTTTTGAGTTCTTTGTATACATTGGAGATTAGCCCTCTGTCGGATATAGGGTTGGTGAAGATTTTTTCCCAATTTGTTGGTTGCCGATTTATCCTTTTGACAGTGTCTAATGGCAATCTTGCCCAAAGCAGTATACAGATTCAATGCAATCCCCATCAAAATCCCAACTCAGTTCTTCATAGAGCTAGAAAGAGCAATTCTCAAATTCATCTGGAATAATAAAAAACCCAGGATAGCTAAAACTATCATCAACAGCAAAAGAACTTCTGGGGGAATCAATATCCCGTACCTCAAGCAATATTACAGAGCAGTGGTATTAAAAACTGCATGGTATTGGTTCAGTGACAGGGAAGCGGATCAATGGAATAGGATCAAAGACCCAGAATTGAACCCACACATCTATGGCCAATTGATCTTCGACAAAGGAGCTGAAAACATCCAGTGGAAAAAAGATAGCCTTTTCAACAGATGATGCTGGCTCAACTGGAAGTCAACATGCAGAAGAATGAGAATTGATCCACTCTTATCTCCTTGCACTAAACTCAATTCCAAGTGGATCAAGGATCTCCACATAAAACCAGACACACTAAAACTAATAGAAAAGAAACTGGGGAAGACCCTTGAAGACATCGGCTCAGGGGAAAAATTCCTGAACAGAACACCAATTGCTTATACTCTAAGAACAAGAATAGACAAATGGGACCTCATAAAACTACATAAAGTCAGTTCTAAGAGATCCAGTGCCCTCTTCTGGCTTCCAGGGGAACCATATAGCGACATAACGCAAGCAAAATAGAATACACATAAAATAAAATAAAATCTAAACATGAATGCATAAAATAAAAATAAATAAATCTTATACAGACATAAAACTGTTAAAATTTTACCAGAAAAAGTTTCCTGTGTTCTCTACCCCATCATATTCCACACAAAAGTTTGTCATATGATCATGCCTTCTGGGCATGGCAGGCCAAACAGTTGTTAGAAACACTCCAACCACTGAATTTTTTATAGTTTTATTTTTTACTCTCAGCATGTGCTTCGCACCTACGTACGAGGCATAATTACTATCATGAGGCCCATATGGTGGGAGGAGACCCTTCTCTGTACACAGACTAATGTATGGACTGCTGCCAAAAAGTTTCTGTTTCCAGGAGAAATGACAAGCCAAAACCTCTAATACCCTCTCCCTTGGAGTCACTGGATTCCATTAATAACACCTAACCTTTGCAGGCTCCATCGGAAGGATGTACTGAGCTCACCACTGCACTGTCTGAAACACGGTGAGTCCACAGAAGAGTTTCTCCCTTAGAAGCCACTCTTTCCCCTCGCTCTGACTAGGAGCTTCTTAATTGTTTTAACCTGAGGAATTCACAGTTGAATAGTCAACAGAGGAAAAGAAAGCTTGTTTAAAGGACTAAGTGATATGTGCACATATTTTTTAAGCTGATAGCTACTACAAATCATTTAAATGAACTCTTATACTGCTGGTCTTCATAATATGAGGTGTTTGTTTGTTCAGAATAGTAAGTAGTTCTCATGGAGATGGAAAGGGGAAGTTTTTTTTCTTAACAAAAAGGAGAAGAAACATGAGAAGACAAAGATTATGAAGGAAATGGAGAAAGGGGGAAGAAAATCATCAAGGATGGTAAGGAAAGACATGAAGGCAAATTTTTCTATTAAAAGGAAAAGTTAAACAAAAGCATCCTCAGTGAGTCAAGAAATGTGCCGAGAAGGGCACACGGCATATAGTCCCATATGACCATAGACATTGCAATGGCTACAAGCATTCTCTCTTGCTATACACATGCAGGCTGAATATACCAGAGATTGTGTCATGGAGGTAGAAATCCCATACAATGAAGGCAGAAGAAGGTACCAACAGTCCTTCAAGTCCTCATCCATGGCTTAACAGCTCTTCTAAAGAGCTCACCAGGTAGGGAGACAGCGGACTGCCTTGTCTAGTCCTTGATTTCAGTGGGATTGCTTCAAGTTTCTCTCCATTTAGTTTTATGTTAGCTACTGGTTTGCTGTATATTGCTTTTACTATATTTAGATATGGGCCTTGAATTGCTGATCTAAGTCTTTTATCATGAAGAGGTTTGAGATTTTTGTCAAATGCTTTCTCAGCATCTAATGAAATGATCATGTGTTTTTTTTCTTTTATTTTGTTTATGTAGTGGATTGCACTGATGGATTTCTATATATTGAACCATCCCTGCATCTCTGGGATGAAGCCTGCTTGATCATGGTGGATGATCGTTTTAATGTGTTCTTGGATTTGGTTTGCAAGAATTTTGTTGAGTATTTTTGCATTGATATTCATAAGGAAAAATGGTCTAAAGTTCTTTCTTTTGGGGGACTTTGTGTGATTTAGGTATCAGAGTAATTGTGGCTTCATAAAATGAATTGGGTAGTGTTCCATCTGTTTCTATTTTGTTAAGTAGTTTGAAGAGTATTGGTATTAGGTCTTCTTTGAAGGTCTGATAGAACTCTGCATTGAACCCATCTAGTCCTGGGCTTGGTTTTTTGGTTTTTTGGTGAGGTTTTTTTTTTTTTTTGGTTGGGAGACTATTAATGACTTCTATTTCTTTAGGGGATTGTTTAGATCATTTATCTGATCCTGATTTAATTTTGGTACCTGGTATCTGTCTAGAAAATTGTCCATTTTATCTAGATTTTCTCCCTACCAATTCAATATAGTAATCAAAGTCCTAGCCAGAGCAATTGGACAACAAAAAAAGGTCAATGGGATTCAAATTGGAAATTAAGAAGTCAAAGTATCAGTATTGGCAGATGATATAATAGTATACTTAAGTGACCCCCAAAAATTCTACCAGAGAACTCCTAAACCTGACAAACCACTTCAGCAAAGTGGCTGGATATAAAATTGACTCAAACAAATCAATAGCCTTCCTATACTCAAAGGATAAAGAGGATGAGAAAGGAATTAGGGAAATGACATCCTTCACAATAGTCACAAATAATATAAAATACCTTGGTGTGACTCTAACTAAGCAAGTGAAAGATCTGTATAACAACAATTCCAAGTCTCTGAAGAAAGAAATTGAAGATCTCAGAAGATGGAATGATTTCCCATGCTCATGTATTGGCAGGGTTAATATTGTAAAAATGGCCATCTTGCCTATAGCAATCTACAGATTCAATGCAATCCCCATCAAAATTCCAACTCAATCCTTCATAGAGATAGAAAGAGCAATTTCCAAATTTATCTAGAATAATAAAAAACCCAGGATAGCTAAAACTATTCTCAACAATAAAAGAACTTCTGGTGGAATCACCATCCCTGACCTCAAGATCTACTATAGAGCAATAGTGATAACAAACAAACAAACAAACAAACAAACAAAAAAACTGTATGGTATTAGTCCAGAGACAGGCAGGAAGATCAATGGAATTGAATTGAAGACCTAGAAATGAACCTACACACCTATGGTCACTTGATCTTTCACAAAGGAGCTATAACCATGCAGTGGGATAAAAAGACAGCATTTTCAACCAATGGTGCTGGGTCAACTGGCAGTCAACATGTAGAAGGATGCAAATTGATGCATTCTTATGTCACTGTACAAAGCTCAAGTCCAAGTGGATAAAGGACCTTCATATAAAACCAGATATACTGAATCTAATAGAAGATAAAGTAGGGAAGAACCTAGACCACATTGGAATAGGGGGAAACCCACCAGAACACCAATAGCTTATGCTCTAAGATCAAGAATTGACAAATCGGACCTCATAAAGTTGCAAAGTTTCTGTAAGGCAAAGGACACTGTCAATAGGACAAAATGGCAACCAACAAATTGAGAAAAGATCTTTACCAACCCTACATCCAATAGAGGGCTAATATCTAATATATACAAAGAATGTAAGAAGTTAGACTCCAGAGAACCAAATAACCTTATTAAAAATGGGGATACAGAGCTAAACAAAGAATTCTCAACTGAGGAATACCAGATGGCTGAGAAACACCTAAAGAAATGTTCAACATCCTTAATCATCAGTGAAATACAAATCAAAACAACCCTGAGATTCTACCTCACACCAGTCAGAATGGCTAAGATCAAAAACTCAGGGGACAGCAAATGCTGGAGAGGATGCGGAGAAAGAGGAAAATTCCTCCATTGTTGGTGGTATTGCAAGCTGGTAAAAACCAGCTCTGGAAATCAGTTTGGCAATTCCTCAGAAAATTGGACATAGTACTACCCAGCTATACCACTCCTGGGTATATACTCGGAAGATGCTCCAACATGTAGTAAGGACACATGCTCTACTATGTTCATAGCTGTCTTATTTATAATAGCAAGAAGCTGGAAAGAACCAAGATGTCCCTCAACAAAAGAATGGATACTGAAAATGTGGTATATTTACACAATGGAGTACTACTCAGATATTAAAAATAATGGATTCATAAAATTCTTTGGCAAATGGATGGAGCTAGAAACTATTATCCTGAGAGAGGTCACCCAATCACAAAAGAACACACATGGTATGTACTTGCTGATAAGTGGATATTAGCCCAAAAGCTTGGAATACCCAAGATACAACTCAAAGACCACATGAAGCTCAAGAAGAAGGAAGACCAAAGTGTGGATACTTTGATCCTTATTGGAAAGTAGATCAAAATACCCATGGCTCACAGCCAACCAATAGAATGAACACAGGGTCCCAAGGAGCTGAAGAGGTTGGCAGCCCTACAGGAGGAACCATAATATATACCAACCAGTACCCCCAGAGCTCCAAGTACTAAACCACCAACCAAAGAGTACACATGGAGGGACATATATAGCAGAAGATGACCATTTCAGACATCAATGAGAGGAGAGACCATTGGTGCTGTGAAGGCTCAATTCCCCAGAATAGGGAATGCAAGTCAGGAAATTGGGGTGGGGGAGGGATGAGCAGGGGGATGTGATAAGGGATTTTCAGAGGGGTAACTTGGAAAAGGAATACCATTTGAAATGTAAATAAAGCAAATATCTAATAAAAAACTGAGAAAAAAAGAACTTGCCAGCACCCTACTTTCTCCTTCAAAATTATTCTCAAAGGATAGCACAAGCCAATCAATAAAATAAGAAATACCACATCCTGGGTTAGCTTCTTGTATATGGTTGGATTGCTTTGCTTATCTTAGTGTGTGATGATTGTATGTTAATAGCCTCAATTTTAATCACAGGACTTATGCTCTTGCCCTCTTCGTTCATATGTAACAAAGTCAAACATAAACAATAAAATGAAACCATATAACTTCAAAGTAAGATCTAACAAGGACTTCCCACTATAGTTAATCAAATGTGCTATGTCATACTTCAACTACAAGCTTATTAGTTTTTTTTCTAATTACTTACCCCAAAATTTCAGCAGTGAAATCTAGTGTCTCCTGACTTAGAAATTGTTAAATGCTCAAACACACCTTTTAAAAATTTAATGTCTGAGTCTGTCTTCTAAACTTTTCTTGAACTTCTTTATTGTTTTTTGTTTTTGTTTTTGTTTCTTGAACTTCTATGGATATAAACAGAGCCCACTTATAGGAGATGTGACCCTGGTGTTTACTTAGAGCTTGCAGATGCCACCATCACAGTACTTGGCAGAGATTCCAAGAGAAGGGAAAGAGGGAGGAAACCAGCTGTGGGAGACTTCAGGTACCTGCTAGTTGGATTTCTTGGCTTGGGAAGCTCTGATGTAGATTGAGTAGATACAACTGGTACACCTGTTATGATTGGATGGGGAAACATATTTGTCTTTCTGCTTGGTCTTCATTAGAAAGCAGATGCAAAATAAAAATAAAAATAAAAAGGAAACTACCAGTCAGCAGTAATATTCTGACCATTCTAGAATAAGCACTCATTGGCCATTTCAAGGACCTCAGTTTAGAACTCTATTCTCCCTAGGTGGCTGGCCATTGACTATCTGCAAATTCATCCTCTTGGAGCAAATTCTATCTTATAGTTATTTTCACTCAGCGCTGGCCTCAGATCCTACCAAGACTAGAAAGTAAGCATCTGAGAAAAGAAGGGAAGCAGGAATACAGCAGTGAGCACAGCTGGGAATAATGACGTGGCAAAGAAAGCGTCCAAAGGACTTCCTGTACCTACGACAGTATAGCAGTGAGGTCCAGAGGGCCCTTTACAAAGGCAGGGTATTGTGAAAGAAATCTAAGTCTTCCTCAGTGAAATATGGCATAGCTTCTTCCTTGCCATTTCTGCCAGAAATGGAAGCTTTCTGGAATCAGCCTATCCATCAATCTGTTAAAAGAAAAGTCCCCCTCCATTCATATAGCAAAGGAAGGATGCAAAGACCCTCTAAGACATCTTCAGATGTGTTTTTTTATGACAACATGATTTAGCTGAGGCTCAGAAACAGAGCGTGGGTACAAACTTTCCTGCCATGCCATGCAGCAGTCCAAACAGACGTCATAACATCAGAGCAATATTACCTGGCAACCACATGCAAGTGGGAAAATAATCACGATGGGCAGAAAATATTACCCTACTGGGCAGAAGCCATGTTTTTCAGAGGCGGTGCCCCAAGGTACCGACTGGTCTAATGTCTCATGAATTGCAGCTACCCCCGAAAAAAAGGAGGACCCCCACCACCACCCCAGAATCTAGTGAAGTCCAATGGTGAGCAGAGAAAAGCAACTGAATTCAGGTGACAAGAACACCCCGCTTCCATGAACACTTGAGACAGACAGGATACTAGTGACCTCTGTCTCCAGGTTTGTGGTTCTTGACCTATGCTGGCATACATGCACACCACAGATGTCAGGAGGATTCCAATAAGTCCCCCCAGATGATGTGAAGGAAAGAGTTCTCCTTGTCCAAGTACTTGCAAAGGGCCTTGTTAAAGAGATAGCAACGAACTAGAGGAGGTTGGCAAAGAAATAAATTGTATGTTAATTTCAAATTAGCATTTACACCAATTCCAGACTTCAAAGGGCACAGATGTGAGGACAAGGTAGAGGTCTGTGAAGGGAAATTATTCATCCTAATTGGAAAAGGGCTGTCTGGAGGGATTCGCATTAGGGAGGCAGGCCCTTGGGAGAGTCATAATTTGCTCCCTGTTTTAGTTGAGCTCTGGGAAGCAAAGAGCTATTTCCTTTGGTATAAAACTGAGACATTAGATCGGACCACCTGATAGTTGGTTGTCACAGGCATCAAGAGGCTTTGATACCCATAACTCATAACTTAAAGGAAGTCAAGAACATTTTTAATAGCTGGTGTTAAAAGCTGTATTGAAGTATAAGGAGAAGCAGAGAAGATCAAAAACTTTTTTTTCTTTTTTATTTTCTATATTCTTTGTTTACATTCCAAAGGCTTTCCCAAAAAACTTTCTTTAGACATTACACTGCATTCAGTCACGTTGTTCAATATTCATTTCACCCAAGACTTTGTGAATGTGACATCGGGAAAATATCTGTCCAAAGCTGATGTGAAGTATTAATTTTCAGTGACTCTAGTCAAATGACTAGATATCTTTATGAGAAAGGGATTTGGACACAGCTATGACAAAAAAGAAGCCATGTAAACAGATGAGTAGAGGGATGTGTCCATGAGCAGGGAAGGATGCTTCCCTTTCATGCTCTTCAGAAAGGGAAAAGATCAGTCTGTTGTTTTAAGCCAGCCTAATTGTAGGGAGAAGTATTCCTGATGCTTCTTGTCCAAAAACACTAGAAATAAATAGCACTATTAAACAAAGCTTGGAGGTCATTGTCAGGACCAGTCAACTGCATGAAACGAACAGCTTAGGAAGTTATTACATGCGGACACATACTCTCATGAACCCACCACCATGTGCTCTGTCTTCTCCTGGTTCCAAAATTCCCACTGACTTTGAAAGCATAACTCGGGAACATAACAATACAGTGCAAATGAATCCGCTTTCTGCACCACTCGGTAGAGAAAAGTGATCCACCTCATCTGCTGTCCTCCGCACACATATCCATTCCTTTCTCTTCAATAATTGAGAAGGCCAATGTGGCCAGCACGAAGCAGCAGGGAAGAAGAGGAGAGGAGAGTCAACTCCTACTGGGATCACTGGTGCTAATGCTTGTTGCAAATAAACATCTGCTATTCTTACCTACAAAGGAACCTGACATCAGAGAAAGCCTCAAGTCTTCTGAGCATCCAGAAAACCATCACAGTAGCGTAAAGCACTTAGGAAACATGTGGTGAGCAAAATAGAAATGATTGCCCTTTGTGCAGTTTCTTCTCAAATTACCAGTTTATCCCCCTACGGATGGAAAGCGACTTTTTTTTCCCTCACAAAATAATTAAATTAGAGCAACCCCATCTGGTCTTAATCACTGAAATCAAAATTTTAATTTATCAACTCTGTTGTTGTCTGTTCATCAAGTTAGGGCCTCACATGGCCCTCTGCATCCTGCTAAGTAGATCTCTTTCCAACATGGAGAAGGGCTGGGATAGGGCAAGAAAAACTTGCATGGCACAGAGTGGTTTCGCCCAAGCCGGTAGCAGCAAGAATCAGAGTGGAGTTTAAATACCAAAAATGCAAGGGTATCGGCTGCTTGTGGAGTGGTATGTACATAGTCAGGAATTGCTTATGTTGAGGGTGAGGGATTCCTGCTAAACATTTCAATAGGATCCTTGCTCCTGAATGACAAGGGTGAGAAAAAGAGCTCCCAGGGACCAGAGCTAAGTAGAGACATAGACCAAATCCTTGTCACAGGACACAGTAAGACTCTGAGAAACAGACTGAGTTTACCCATGTTGGCATTTGTTTGATATCCTCTTTGGCTTATTTGGTGAGTGTTTAAACTATTGTTAAGAATGAGTTCCAAATTCCCCATGCTATTGCTTAATAATTGCTATCCCCAGATTTGTAGTTTATTTCTCCAAATAACTGTGAAGTTATATCAGCTAAGATTGAGTAATGAGAACGTAAGTTAATGGTCAAGATGTTGCTTTGTAACTGAGAAAGAGAATGCAGAAGGAGACAAACGTGGGGATGAATCCAAAACACCTATCGCCTGCCTCCTTGCCAAGTGCTAAATCCACAGACCCTCCCTCAGCACAGCTCCATCCCAGGCAGTGAGTCACTCAAAGTCAAGCGCAGAAACCTTGTTTGAAGTCAGATCTGCCTGACTCCAAAGATAAGGTCTTTTCCATTTCCCTGGTACTTCCCAAGTACAAAGCCTTGGGCAATGGCCAGTTCAAAATTAAGTTATAAGCTGTCAGAAGCAAAATGAAAAATGTAAGGACAATGTAGGGAGCTTCTGTGAAGCCAAATGAATTCAATGAGGCATTGTCCTTATGGAATATTTCTAGGGTTTAAAATGTTCTTCCTATTGTGGACTGAACAATGTCATTAGTAACTATTTCGGTTTGGTTGCTTGCAGTATACCCTGCTTTGTACAATATAAAGCTCAATGGCCTTATAAAGGAATGTGATTGTTTGGGTATTTTTGAATATTCATGGGTGTCAAGACTCCAGAAAGTAAAATTCTCATGAAATAGAGAACCGCAGTGCAAGAAAAGAGTAAACACACACTTCAAGGCCTTATCCATATTATTTTAGGTGTTTGGTTTTGTTTGGCTAGGCTCGGATGGGCTTGATTTGGAGGTGAGCTGTTGTATGCATGATCTACATGTGTAGTATCCATCTGGAGGCCAGAGTGGGACATTAATGTCTTCTGTCTTTCTCTGTCACTCACCACTGTGCTGCCTTGATACAGGGTCTCTCACAGTACCAACCAGAAGCTTGCCATTGAAGCTAGACTGTTGAGCTCTTGAGATACTGCTCCGCGGTTCTGTAGTTATGGATGTGTACAGCCATGTTTGCCCTTTACACATGGGTGCTGGGCAATTCCTATTCATATCCAGCTCTCCTCGTGCTTGCAGAGAAAGCACTGGCATTACCTAAGCGCTCTCCAAGGTCTCAAGATTTCTTTCTTTTTTTTTTTATTTTCTATATTTTATGTTTATATTCCAAAGGTTTTCCCCTTTCCCAATTATCCCCCACCATATGTCCCATAATTCCTCTCCCCCCCTGCTATTCCCCACTCACCCCCCCCCCACGATTTCTCTGTTCTGGGTCTACAATATTGGATCCAATCTTTACAGGCCCAGGGTCCTCTCCATTCTTCTTCTTCTTCTTCTTCTTCTTCTTCTTCTTCTTCTTCTTCTTCTTCTTCTTCTTCTTCTTCTTCTTTTTAGCATTTAACTTATATTTTATTTGCAAATCCTATTGTCCATTTTTTTGTTGGAAAATTAGTTTTTTTTATAATTTTTTTTATTTTCTATATTCTATGTTTACATTCCAAAGGCTTTCCCCTTAAAGACTGAATAATGTTTCTTTTTACACAGTACAACACATTGCATTTGTCTTTAACCAACCCCTCTTGGAATGAACACTGAGGCTATTTCTGCATCTTGACTATTGTCCTGAATGCTACAACAAACCCAGGAGCTCAGAATCATCTTTAAGGAACTGATTTCTCGCCCTTTGTGCATATCATGGACTGTCACAGTCAGATCAAATACTAATTCTGATACCAATCTTTTAAGAACTCCCCCATATTGTTTCCATAGTGGCCAAACCAATACACATTCCCACCAGCAGTACACATGGATTTTCTTTCTCCACTTCCTTGTTAACACTTTACTTTGGTCTTTGATGTTATTGTCTAGCAATACTATTAATAATGAACATCCTAAAATAATGCGATTTCCCTGATGATGGTGACATTGAAGCCAATTTTGTGTTTTCATCTTCCCGGGAGAAATGTCATGCTGTCTACTATTTGCAGGGGGACAGGGAATACCATTGAGTTGTAGGTGGTCCTCAGGCACTTTTAATATTAATTGATAGCAATATTCCTAGGATGAATCTGAAACCAAGCACTATAAGCACTTACTATTCATGTAGACTAATAAAAGCAAGCGATTCCTAATTAGTCTCTCTTTGCTGAAGAAGTAACCGAGTGGGAACAGATGTAAGACTAGGAAAGCTACTTCTGGCTTCAGAGGAGACACTTTAAAAAAAAATATTTGGAAGTAAATAAGATTCACTTCATTTAAGGAATCTGAGAACATAATGTTCTGTCACAAATAAATCCTCCTAATACCGCTGTGATTTCCCTCACACTCTTTCCACAGCAGCCTGCAAATTCCCTGAGCCTCAGAGTGGGAGGGTGGTATGCCTTCAGCATTCTGAATGGGGTTTGCTTTCCCAGGCTTGCCTTAATTTAACCATCAGTACATTTACCACCCAACTGAAGTTGTCCTTTCTATATCCCTTGCAAAAAGCAATTTGGAAACACATTTTAAAAGACTCAGAATGTTCACAGCCTTTGACCCAATTATTCCACTGCTGGGAATTTATTTTAAGGAATAATTCAGGAGAAAGAAAGAAGCCATTAACTAAGGAATATTTATGCTAGGAACAAAACACCCTTTGCATCCAAAAGTAAGAGAATAACTGAATGAGTTATAATACAGCAACTAGAAAAGCTGTTACAGAATCGTTAAAATAATTATAGAGACTACAGGAGAATTTTATATATATATATATATATATATATATATATATATATATATATATGACATGATGTTAAAGGAGAAAAGTGGTATGTAAAATTTATTATTTCAATATGATAAACAACATCTACAGATCAACTAGAACTCAAAGGAATGCAAAGGGGATTTGATGAGTCAATACATAATGATTTGGAGTGGCCTGTTGGAGGTTCTATGCCTCTTTTTAATGAGTGTCCATTTTCATGTGTTGTTTATAAGCTTAAAATGCCAGTAATGTGATTTTTCTCTTTCTACTACTGCCTCAAATAGCCAGAGAACTGTATCAGTCATGGTCCAGTTGCAAAAAAAAAGACACATTTGAGCTCGGTGCATCAGAATAGCCTTTGGTGCAGGATGAAGGCAACGGATGAGAGTAGAATCTGGCACAGTTTTCTCAATGGCTCCCAAGACCATCCTATAGAATTGGGCCACTAAAAGACTTATGTCTCCCATGGCCATCAGGAAGCAGCTGACGGAACTGAAAAGTTCAGCTTTTACCAATTAGCTCCAGGAGAACACCGTAGAAGCTGCGTTGATCAGCGGGAGCTTTGTGACCTCTTTCTCCTGACATGTCACTCAGTTTAACTCTTGAACAAGTGTATTCAACTGACATTACATACACCACACCCAAAATGATTGACAGATTCCCATGTTATAGAAGTGTATTAGTCTGGGTTCTCTAGAGTCGCAGATCGTATGGGCAGTCTCTATGTAGTTAGGGAATTTGTCGATGACTTAGAGTCTGTAGTCCAACTCCCCAACAGTAGTCAGCAGCAGCTGTAGATGGAAGTCCAAGTATCTTGCAGTTGCTCAGTCCCACGAAGCAAGCCAGCAAGGAAGAATTAATCTTCCTTCTTTCAATGTCCTTATATATGTCTCCAGTAGAAGGTGTAGCCCAGATTAAAGGTGTGTGTATCCATGCCTTTAATCCCAGATGATCTTGAACTAGAATCCATAGCCATAATCTGGGATTAAAGGTGTATGTCTCCACACCTTTAATCCCAGATGATCTTGAATCCATGCTTCAAGATCTCCATGCTAAGTCCAGGTCAGAAACTTATATCTTTGAGCCTCCAGAGTAGGATCATAGGTGAGCCTTCCAATTCTAGAT
The DNA here is from genome assembly GCA_964023405.1 of Apodemus agrarius. Taxonomy (NCBI): domain Eukaryota; kingdom Metazoa; phylum Chordata; class Mammalia; order Rodentia; family Muridae; genus Apodemus; species Apodemus agrarius. The sequence continues at coordinate 22,645,982 of OZ030027.1, read as the reverse complement.
TGTAGTTCATTCCACATATAGTCAAGTTGACAACCAGGAATAGCCACTACAATCCACCCCTTGTCAACTTGACACAGATAATATCTCATGTCCACATGAAACAATAACAAGGTCGTGAATACGCCTAACATGATATAACTATTCCTCGTACAATCGCAAACGCATTTGTAAATTTACAATGGGGCAATGTCCCTTGGGAACATTCTTTTATTGTCTCAATACCAATTGATGTTAAAGGAATTGGAAGACAAATGTATCCTTAACAAAATAAGATAGAAGTATCCCAAAGGGAAGATGAGATACAGCGTGAAACAACCAGGGCTCTTCTACCTACCAGCGTTGTCACATGAAATATAGTTAGCAAAAACAACTCTTAGTATAAGTATTTCCCAAATGATGAAATAGTCGCCTTAAAGGACTACGCATTGTTGATGTGAACTTGATCTATAACTGTGCATCCTAATCTTTATTGGTTAAATATGTCAAATGCACTGCTCTGGAAACCAACAGACACTGAAGTAATTCCAACTCACACAACGTATTAAAGATATTCGTTCTCAGGTTTTGATTCTCAGAATAAGGTGGCCTTAAATATTCAATGGAATTCTTTCCTTTACTTCTTTGAGGATTTTATGCAATGCATTTTGATCATATTCACCTCTACCTCCCCCAACTCATCCCATATATCTGCCCTTCCCTCTTCCCCAACTATGTGTCTTCATTTGGAAGGGGGGAGCAATCTATCAAGTTTGATTTGTGCTGCCCATAAATTGCTGGGCACGTGGATTTCCACTGAAGTGTGGAAATCCACACTCTAGCTAATCAGGGACTATACTCTTAAAGAAAACAGACTCGCCCTGTCTAACCACTGGACAATTGCCAATAGCCCCTTGGCTAAGAAGGGAACTGTTCCACCTTCCCTTTCTGTGCTGCAAGCTGGTCTACCTTGAGCTTGCACACTTCTGGCCTATGCTGTCTTAACCACCATTAGTTCATCTGTGAAAGTGCCCTGTGTGTCCAGAAGACACTGTTTGCCTATCATTGTCCACCATCTCTACCGATTGCTCTCTTGTTGCCTTCTTTCCAGCAGTGATACCTTCGTCCTGGAAGAAGGGTTGTGACATGGATGTTCTATTTAGGGTTAAACATCCACATCTCTCTTATTCCCTGTAATTTGGCCAGTTGTGTGTCTTTATACCAATCACCAGCTGCCGCAAATTGAAACTTCTGTGCTAATGATTGAGGGATTACTTATCTATGGGTATAATGATAAATATCCTATGTTTATTTTGCAAAATAATAGTGGTAGGTTCTCTCCTGATGATCTGTCTCATTTCAGGCCCCTGGATAAACAATGGTAATTGGTATGGGTTTCATCTTGAGAAGAAAAAAAAATCCAATCAAAGAGCAGTTAGTTACTCTCATGAGCTCCATGTCATTATTGCATTCAGTTATTATTGTTGCAGTCGGGGTTTGTAGCTTAGTAAACCTGTTGATAACTTTTCTCTTCTCATTTCTCTTCTACTAGCATGCATAGTACCTACCAGAACTATGAAAGCTAGGCAGTTGGGATGAAGCTTCTAAGGTCAGTGCCAGCTTGATTTGTCCATGTTTTATAACTCAAGATGGTGCTTTATACAGCGATGGGATCTTACCATCATGTAAACAAGAGCATTTTTGCAATAACATGTGATGTTCAGGGGTCTATGTGACCTCAAATAATTCCTTATGACTTTTTTTGGTGCTATTAATCCCTCCCCACATTCTTCCCTCAACCCTGTCCTACATTCCATACACCGACTTAACCTTTCCTGCTCCACTATTTCCTTTCAAAGCCTTTATCCCACTGAGTTTTAGATACCCTCCCTTGAAAGCACTCTCCCACGGACCCTTATGAAGTTCCTGAATTGTATGGATGTTCCAAATGAAACGCACATATCTCAAGAACCAAAGCTAACATATCCTTCTGAGTTTGAATCACCTTGCTGAGAATTGATTCCATTCCACTCATCTGCTTGTGAATTTTATAACTTCATTAGTCTTAATGGATGAATAATAATCCATTGTGTCACACACACACACACACACACACACACACACATTTTGTTATTTATTCACCAGTTGATGGACATTTAGGCTGTTCCCATGTCCTGGATATTGTCAGTAGAGCAACAGTGAACATTAATGAGCAGGTATCTTCATAGTAGGATATAGAATACTTCAATATGTCTGATTGGTATAGCTAGATAGAATTTTTTTCTAGATTTTATATGATGTCCCTCAAAATAGAAAGCAGATTCTAATGACCCAGAAGAGGATATCCATGCTGGATGTGAGAAAATTCCACGGACATAATTTTTCTTTCCCTTTCCATTCATTGGTTAAGAAATTGAGTTTGAATGGATTCAGGATTAGACCCCCAACTCCTAGATTCAAACTTCTTTTCTTAGTTGCCTCCAAAAATATTTAAAGTCCTTCTTAATGTGTGGTTTACATTTAAACTTGAGTTGCTGCAACAGAAATGTTGGGGGGTCCCTTTTAACCCCCTTGTAGTCACTGACCACCTTAGAAAGGACACTCTGTCATGAAAGAATTACCCTGGGGAAACCTCTGCACCAGGGGTGGCCTATACTGTAGCTGTGGAGGTGATTAAGCCGAGCCATATTTCAGGCATGTGATAACTCTTCTGACTCACCGTTCTCTTGTCCCTAAAATGAGGTCATAAGTACTTTTCCTGTTTTCTTTACAAGCTTCGCCATAAAGATCAAGTCAGTTCACATCTAGAAAACTCTCTACAACGTAAGGTGTTACATAAGAAACTTCACTCAGCCTCATAATTTAAAAATTCTGGAGCTTAAAATATTCGGCTTCCCAACCATCATTTCTCTCGGAGGGGCTCGAATTCTTCTTCATTTAATTTATGAGCAGAAGACATTTACGTAGCAACAAGAAACCCAAAATAGAAATGATTTAAACAAGGACAAAATGTATACCATGCACAAGTAAATAGACTCCAATGGCGTGGGAGGCGAGGATGCCGGTGGTCTCTAAGGACCCTGGTCTCCATTGTTTCGCTTTTCTGTCATCCTCCACAGAGTCTGAGGTTGTTCGAGATGCTTCATTTAATCCTAATCATTTTACCTGCATTCCACTCACCAGGAGGGGAGAGTTAGGAAGAAGACACATGACTTCCTTTGAGCTGGACATGATTTCTGAAATGTTAGAACCATTGCTAGCTACATTACTTTGCCATAATTGCATCCAACGGTCACACTTCATTACAGAAAATAGGGAAATTGGGTGTCATCATGGGTAACCATGCAATCATCTGAAAATCAAATTAAACATCACCAAATCAACATTTTGTCTCTTCCATGGTAAGTAAACTCAGGTATACTCCCATATGAAGTGGAAAATTATGAAATCAAAAATAATATTTAATTTAAATGAAGACCCAATTAGAAAAGCTACATGATACTTACTTTAATCATGTAATTAAACCATTGTCTAGATAGATGAAAAAGTCTATCTACCCATAGCACATTGTCAGCTACATATCTACTAATTTATAAATATGAAATTAAAAAACAACTAAGGTAAGAGGAAAGAATCACAAATGTTGTCTCTGCTGAAATACAAAGTCTAACAATGAAACTTCTTCAGCCTTGGAAATGTAAACAGCTTTCAAAAATTGTCCTCTGACTCACAGAGCCAGCAAACTGTATAAAACAATAATACACAAGACTGTGCCAAGCACAAATCTTACATGTCCTTCAGAACTATCCCTTAAAGGCTAAAACCAGAGAAAAAAACTGACAGAAGTAACTTTTCCTTGTCAGTTTGAAAAACTCTCTGGGTCACAAATTCTGGGCAGTGCCCCTGAAGACTTGCTTGGGATGGACTCTATCACATGGACACTTTACTGTGATCCTTCCATTTTGGAAATCCTAGAATTACTTTTTATCAGGACACTAATACTATGATACCGGTGTGAATCCAGGGTTCTATAGTCAGTAGATATATGGTATCCATTTCCTTAATGAAAGTCAATTTGTGGAGCTTTGGAATGCGGCTGTTGGTAAAATCCTAGTCATACAAGCATAATAACCTGAGGGTGTTCCCCCAGAAGCCACATTTAAAAGGCAGATTCAGTAGGGTGGCCCTGTGTAACCCCAGCACTGAGGAGTCTGCGACAAGAGGGTGTCTGGAGATCACTGCCCAACCTGCCTTGTACAATTGGTAAGCTCCGGATTCAGTGACTTTTGACTTTCAAATTCAGGTAGAGAAAGATAAAGAATGACACCTAACACCAACCTCTGGCCTGAGCACACACCCATACACACGCTTGCACGCAAAGACGTCCACGTGAAGCTGCACATATGGATGTGCACACAAACTCCAAACATTAAAACAAGGGGCAAATCGCACAATTTCTGGACGATGTCTCCTAAAAATCTCATGCTCGATACGAATGTTTGTTTTCAGACATATCTTCGTGCTGCTCATTGCATACACAAACAAGGTCAAAATATAAAGATGGGGGGGTCCCCAGAGCTTGACATGGTGGTCCATACCTTTAATCCTAGCACTTGGGAAGCAGAGGCAAGACTAACCTGGTCCACATTGTGAGTGCCAGGCCAGTCAGTGCTACACAGTGAGACCCTTTACTTTGTCTTAAACCAAAGTAAAAACAAAACCTTAATTTATGTGGGGGCTGGAAAGATGGCCTGGTCATTGAGAGTGGTTCCTGATCTTAAGAGAACCAGATTTAGACTTCCAAGTACTTCTATTGATCAGTTCTCCTATGCCTATAACTCCAGCTGCAGGATATCCAAGGCTTTTGGCCTCTATGGCAATCTACATGCTTATGATCCTGCACACACACACACACACACACACACACACACACACGCACACACATACTTATGCATAAATAAAATAAAATAAATCATTAAATTTTTTAAATAAAAGAACATAATCAGCATGAGACTAAGGTGTTTTTCTAGCACAGTGTGCTGTCTCTTATGTAAATCGCCTCTGTGGTGCAGTGCGTACTGCCTGTTACTTAAATTGTCGCTGAGGGTGAAGCTTAGCAGCACAGCACTTGTCTAAATTCTTTCTTTTGAAAAATAAGAAAGGATCCCCAACATGAATGTCTATTCCAGAGGAAAAGCTCATAGGAAGCCAGTAGCGCCCTGAGTGAGTGTGTGTTGTTCGACAAGGGAGGGCCTTGCCATTTCCGCGGGTGGGACAGTGCCTAGATGTTGATAGCATGTGCAGAAAACACCCGCTGCAGTTTTCCCCACCTCAGCTGCTTATGGGCTGAAGATTGCTCCCTACAGAGACTGTACCTACCAAGATTGATTAAGTCTGCCTCCCCATTCAGCTTTATATAATAAACCTGCCTCCTTGTTTATCTATATTCGATAACCCTGCCTCTACGTCCAGCTGTATATCATAAACACACTCGGCTTCTGGGTGCTGTGGCTTCTCCAACAGAGAGCCTCGACTGCCAGATCCCAGCTTGTCTGTCTGTCTGTCTGTCAGTCTTGATGAAGAGGAAGTAGCAATATGGCCAAGAAATATTTTGTAACCACCAACTTAGTAAATATTTGTTTTTATAAATACATTTTATGGTGCTTAATTTAATGCACTCTTGTGCATTCAATCTTTTCTGTGAGCAATTGACATCAGGCTTAGAGTCAGAGTATATTAGTATGCGTTGTAAGTTTGTATCTTAATATATGACTTGAGGCACCCATCTGAGTTTTAATTATCTCTTTTGTAAAGAAGAGATATTGTATTACACTCATATTTGGATATTCAACCATATGGTTCTCTTTTACATAATTAGAAAACACTGCAAAATCCCTGTTTACATCTGTGCATTTTATTATAGATGCTCATCTGCATATATGATGAACTTGTGACATGCATACATCTCTTTATGAATATATACACATAATCATGTTTATTATACTTTATGAGAAATTTAAACAAAATTTCCCAGGCGGTTTTGACTATCCGCTGTGAACCAGATATGCTAATTCTAGGAATGAATTGTCAAGTAATCTCTCATTTGGTTACAATATCTACGAGAGATGTGTTTTTTATGAGCATTAAAAGAAAAGAAACGAAAGAGGATTATTTTGACCAATTATGAAATTTTAGTCCCTCAGGCTAAAACAAACATACTCAGGTGATATAAATAATAAAACAGTCTGGCATACAGCAGTGAACATGGCTACATCAATGATAATCACCCCAGTGCAGTGAGACCCAACAGAAGTTGGTTGTCTTGTTTCTTTAAGGAATAAGGTGATGGAGTGAGAGATGCGAGCATGGTAGAGAGTGTACTAGCTCAGGTGACTCCTGGCTACTGCCTGTCGGCATAATTCCTTCTCCGTATAAGGCCAACGAACTTGCTGTGCATGGAGGGCCAGAAATGAAAACTCTGACGTGTAGTACTGTGGGTTTTTTAAGTCAATTTTTTTGTTTATTCAAAATAGATTCTTCTCTCATACAATACATCCTGACCACAGTTTCTCCTCCTGCTACTCCACCAACACCTCTCTCCCCCCAGATCAGTTCCTTCTCCCTTTCCTCTTCAGAAAAGAGCAGATCTCCAAGACAGCACAGCCAAACAGGACACAAAAGAGATATAAGACAAGGCAAAAGCCCTCATATTGAGGCTGGACAAGCAAGCCAATAAGAGGAAAGTATTCCCAAGAATAAGCAAAAAAAAGTCTGCTGTCACTGTTCTGAGTCTCACAAAACCAACAAGTTAACAGGCATAACACATGCATAGAGTTCTTGATGTAAACCCCTGCAGGCTGCGTGCTTGCTGCTTCGGTCTCCGTGAGCCCACAGGAGCCCTGCTTAGCTGAATCGGTGGGCCGTGTTCTCCTAGTGTCCTCCATACTCCCTGATTCCTTCAGTGTTTCTTCTTCCTCTTCCAGGGAGTTCCCCAGTCTGACGGGGATGGACCCGACAACAGAAACCTCCCATTTAGATTCTCTTCGGATAACGTCTGGTTGCGGGCCTCTGCCCCTGCTCCCACCTGCTGTTGGATGAAACTTCTAGGATGATGGATGGGCGAGGCACAGATCTATCGTTAGGGACCATTTGGTTGATTTTACTTCATTTTATTTACTTATTTATTTTGCCAGTTGCGTGTGGTTCTCCCTTGGGTCCGACGCAGTCCTGAGGATTATGAAACAAACAAACTAAACAAGTAAACATTACAAAAGGGGTAAAAGGCAGAACGCTTGCTAGGCGATCGGTACTGCTGGCTTTGCAGAAACACCGAGTTTTCTTCCCAGCACTTCTATCAACCAGCTCCAATCACTGGTAACCCCGGGTCCCTCTTCTGCCCTCCGTAGGTACCTGCATACATGTGCTCATACACACAGACACCGCACACAAATAAATACAAAATTTAAAAATCTATTTTAAAGAGGGATAAGAGAGAGTTCACCATTTGTCGCTGCCCCTTCCTTTCTTCTGAGAAAGCATCTCTTTCCAACTTGCGTCAGAATACATGAATGTTAAAATTAAAGACCATCATCTCAAATGGTTTTTGTTTTGCCTGTGTGTTGAGAATTCACTTATTTAAACAGAGAACAAAATCGGTGACCCAAAACCAATTGTCAAGTCATATCCTGGAAACATCCTAAACTCAAATTCACTTAAGCTCAGTAATGCATATGCCTGACCTCCCAGTTTCCAAAGCACAGACCCTGAAGAATTGGAATCAACAGACAGGGCCATCCAGCTGTGCACCTTTAAAACCCTCTGATATCGATTTCTGTGATTTTCGGATGCGCCACGGTAAGCAATAGGTTGAGCACAGCGAATTCAAAAATTCTAAATTGAGGTTCTGTAATAGCTACCCTGCTCCTTATTTCCTGTCTTTTTGATAAGCTGCTCCTCTCCAATCTATGCATATAGAACAGAAACAATTTGGTTTGCCCTTGAAGAATCACTCCCCCATCGAGGGGAAAAGAGCGCCGGCATTATTCACATTTTCCCAGTGTGGATTCGTGTCATGGCAGTTTTCTCCGCTCGACTTTGAAAGCGTGGCGAGTGGTGAAAGCTCACATTAATAAGCATGGCCGTTTAATTTCCCAAAATTAATAAGTGGAGCTCAGGATACTGAATACATCCTACCAGAATTTCTGACTCCTTTGAAATTCTCCTGAAACTCAGAGAGAAGACAATGACCAAATAGTTCTTAACTGGGAGTGTTTTTCACATGAGTTTAGCAACGAAAGAAACAGATACCACAGCACGCAGACACAATATTGTTCCAACTTGTCGAATATAGCCTGCTTTTCATCTCAATTAGCAAACAGACTTTTCTACGATGTATTAGGCGGATTGCTAATAATTAAAAACTCAGTATGGCTCCAGTCATGATAACAGGGCAACGATAAGAGACCGTGAGAGTACTTCATTCTGTTTGCTAGCATTTTAAATGGAAAGAAAAAAAACTCCACGTGGCTGTGCCAATGACCGAGGGTCTTTATGCCAGGTCGTCTGGAGAAGTTCCGATGTAATCCCATCACATTTTCCATCATGGTGAGCCTTCAGAAAAGTGGTCCCCAGAGGCTCTCACGGCAGTTTTCTCCACTCCCCCATTCCCCACCCCCCACCCCACCCCCGCTCTAAGTAAACTTCCTAACACTTGCCCAATGTTCCTGTCTCCACAATATTTGAGGGGAATACTAAACTTTTAAAACAAAGGGACTAACGCTTAAGTCATACGTGGGTGTGCTCTGCCTGTTACACCCTTTCTGGGTAAATGGCTTACATCACTAGTTTCACTCTTGTTTTGACTTCAACGCCATATTTGCTGTGGCGTCCTGTGAGGATGGCTTAGAGACGCATTTCCTCCTCCTCTCTTCTGTGCTGTCTATACTGTGGCATGGCTGCCCACATTTGATTTATGACCAGCATCCTCTTATAAAGCCTAAAATCCGTTTAAGGTCCAAATAGAATCCAATATCTTTTCTTTTCTTTTCTTTTTCTTTTAATGTTTAAGCCAGTTGTGATGTCTCTGAGTGTGTATTGAGGACCTTTGTCACTCGAAGGTTTTGAAATGATAAGCTCCAGCCCTGAAGCAATGCCTGCGACTATACTGCTGGCTGGGAGCTGTGGTCTTTCTCATCTCACTCCCATCAATGCAACAGAAAAGATGGATGGATGGGGGTACACATTACCCACAATGCCTTGTGCTCCCCTCTTACCAGGAAGTTAAAAGATCAGCTCTTTGGCCTCTCGGGCTTTCTTTTAAAAACTTAATTGGATTCCAAGTCAGATTACAACATGATCACTCCTGACTGAAAAAAACTACAGACTGGATTCTCTGGCACAAACACAACTCAAACATACTTTGTTTTATGACGATCTAGAGGTCAATCCTATCTCCAAAAAGAAAAACAAAATGAGATCAGCAGATGTTAAAGGTATTTTTTTATCAAATTAGAAACAATTACATTCATTTTTCTACATTACACATACCGCCTTATCCATTTAATCCCTAGAACAGATCAGCCAGTGAGTGATTCTATTTAGCAAGAATGGTCAAACATTTACTTTCATATTTTCATATTGGCATTTAATAATAATAGGCAAAGAACCAATTCTGAGTATTAAATTTGAAGTTATGGTAATCATCATTCTTTAAGCATTAGACTGATATTGTGCTATTAATGGCCATTTGTGTGAAGTTTTCATAAAGGGATACAAGATGTATAACTAAGTTCAAGTTAGCTGTCTCTGCTCTCCTGCAATGCAGTAAGAAAACATGCCATTGACCTTGGTTTGATTTTTTGGGGGGGGCAGGGGGGGGCTGGGCAGTTTGGTTAAGCTCGCTTGCCATGGTCATTCATTCGCTGCATGATAGTCCATCAATATTTACTGAGCACTTCCCTCATCCCAGGAACTGGACTGCATGCTAAGGAATAAATAAAAATAAATGATCAAATCAGACAGAGCGCTGCCCCTGAACACTCAGAATGGTTTTTTATAGTCACTTTGAAATAGGCAGTAGGAAGCCAACAGCTTAACGTCCCGTTTCTTTCTTTTTCCCGGAAATGTAGCTTCCTAATATTCATCTCATTCATTCTTTAAATTTTTTAAAGATTTATTCTTCTCTCATATATGGCATCCCTACCGCAGCTTCCTCTTCCTCTAATCCTCCCAGCCCACTCCACAAGATGTCCCCTGTCCCGGAAAGTCATCTCCTCCATTTCCCTTTAGTAAGGGCAGGTGTCCCAGGGATATCAACAAAACACAGCATGTCAAGTTGCAATAAGACGAGGCACCTCCCCTCATATGAAGGCTGGATCGGGTAAGCCAATAGAAAGAAAAGAGCCCCAAAGCAGGCAAAAGGGTCAGAGACAGCCTCTTCTCCCACTGTTAGGATTCCCATAAGAACACCAAACTACACGACTATGGCATATATTCAGAGGACCAAGGTTCATTCCAAGCAGGCTCCCTGGCTGTGTGCTCAGTCTCTGTGAGCCCCTTTGAGCCCTGCTTACTGTGGGTTTCTCTGTGGTGTCCTCAACCCCTTTGGCTCCTGTAACTCTTCCTCTGCCTCTTCAGCAGAATTCCCAGAGCTCTGCCTCATGTTTGGCTGTGGGTCTCTGCATCTGCTCCCATCAGTTCATTGTATTAAATTTAACTTCTAGATGGTTCCTCATGTTTTAGTAGATTACTAAAAATAAAAAAAAACCACTCAAGTATCATTAGTTCACATAAAAATGTGATAAAAGTTGAGAAAGTATAGTTCTAATCTTGGCTAGAAATTTTTATTATCTTTATAAAATCATAAACGAAATTATAAACTATTTAAAAAAAGCAGCCTTGGCTCAACGTCTTTGTATTTCTTCTAAATGCACAGGTGTCTTTTAAAAATATCTTCCACGTGACACCATGGGGTAGGTGGCATTTTGAATGAATGTAAACTCCATGACAACCAAACCTTGCTTTTGTTTTCATTTCTATTTTTCTGGCACACAAAGCAATTGCTGGAATACAGTAAGTATTTCAAAAGGTTCCTTGACTACTGCTTAAGAGGGCAGATCACAGGGTCCACTCAGAAGCTGGTTCCTAAGGGGAAACCAAGTGCAGCCCACATGTTCTTCCCTTCAGAAAAGCCCATGGTCCTCCCAAGTCAAATCTGGTTGCAGGATTTGTGTGCTGAGGCTCCGTCTGCCACATGGGTCTGTCAGCGGCTGAAAGAAATCCCATTTTGTGACTCAGAAGGCAGCAGCTGTGCACTGACTTGAGAGAACCTGTTATTTGAAGGCATACTACGGTCAAGATGTCAAAACTACAAAGCAAGGAAACAATATTGAAAGCTGTAGGGGGGATAATACCAATTACCTACAAAGACAAACACCAGAAAACAGTAGAACTCTTATTAGAAACCCTCAAGGCTAGGAAAGAAAGAATTGACTTAAGATGGTAATTGTAACCAAGATTCCTTTAGCCAACAATGCTATCACTTTTCAAAAAAGGTGCAAATTAAAGAGGTTGTTTATAATCAAGTACCTTCCCTTCTCCCACAGATGATACTTAACAATTCTATACACCAAGGAGAAAGACTGTTTCCATCACTAATGTTCACAAAAGAATAAATTTCATGAATGAATTGACAAACAATAGCAAATTGGGACAGAATATATCATATTCCATACAGTGAGCCCCCAAAGCGCTGATACTAATATAGAGTATAAAATAAAAAAGCAACAATATAGCACACTAGAAAAACAATAAAATTACAAGGATCAGGAAATATTTTTCAATAATCACCTTACCTGCAAATGGTCTCAACTCACCAATAAAGAGACACAGACTGGCAAACTGTACTTTAAAACTATATACAACTTATCATCAAGAAATACACATTCTGGCTCAAGAGATGGTTCAGCATTTAATAGCACTAACAGCTCCTGCAGAGCACCCAAGTATGATTTCCAGCACCCACATGGTAACAACTGGCCCAGACAATCTTATACTACCCTCTTCTGACATCTCCAGGCACAAGACAGGCACATGATCCACATACGTACATTCAAGAAACACACACACACACACACACACACACACAATTTTTAAAACCTGTAAAAAATGTAAAGTAATACATCTCACTGGTACAGACACTCCTGAACTAAAAGTCAAAGGATGGTATCAAGTGAATGGAATAGAAAAAGAACCTGCCAGTTAGTCTAATATCTAGTCAAAGATTTCAAACTGAAATTATTTGGAACAGGTCTGTAAAAAAAAAAAAAACTGCTTCATATTTTAAAAGGGAAACAATTCATTAAGAAGGTATAGTAACTGTAAATAATATAGTCACCATAGTCACCAAGCATGAAGGCTCTCACATTCATTACACAAACACTAATTGGCATAATAGATCACGGAGGTCTAGATACAATAGCAGTTCATTTGAGTACCCTACGTCATCTCTAGCTAAGCCATCCAAACTCATTATCAACAAAGAAATCAGTTATAATGCTTTGCAGATCAAATAAATTGATATACCTTAAATATAGCTACAAACTTAACATGAGAAATAAATAATAAGAAAAACTAGAGAAACTGTCTAAATGCCTGTAGGCAGTGATGGCCCCCATGTTTGAATACTTGTTCCCCAGCGGGTGCAACTATTTGGGCAGGATTAGAAGGTGTTTCAGTTTCTTAGCAAGTGCATCACCAGGGCTAGGCTTCCGTGTTTTAAAAGTCTTGCATCATTTGCTGTGCACTCTTTCTGCTTCCTGTGTGTCATTCAAGATGTGAGCTCTCAGCTGCTGCTCCAGCGCTATGCCTTCCTATCTGTTACCAGGTTCTCTGCATGATAGTGATGAACTCTTATTCCTCTGGAACTGTGAGCTCCCAAAGTAAAGACTTTTTTCATAAAAGTTACCTTGGTTTCTTCACAGCATTAAAAATGTAACTATGACAGAGACTAACTAATACAATCTTGAATGGACAATAACGGGTCATTGAATCTTACCAAAAGCAATCTACAGATTCAAACCAATTCCCATTAAAATTCTAACACAATTCTTTATAGGCCTTGAAAGAACAATCCTAAACCTCACACAGAAAAATGAAGAAAAAAAATGCAGGATAGCTAAAACAATCCTATACAATAAAAGGACTTCCAAAGGTATTATCATTCATGATTTCAAGTTGTACTACAGAGCAATAGTAATAAAAACTACATGCTATTGACATAAAAATAGACAGGTTGATCAAAGAAATAGAATCAAAGACCCAGACATAAAGAAGCAGGAAATAAACACACACACAGACACACACACACACACACACACACACACACATACACACACACAAGGCAGCATCTTCAACAAACAGTGCTGGTAGAACTGTATGCCTGCATGTGGAAGAATGAAAATAGATCCATATTCATCACCCTGCACAAAAGTCAAGTGCAAGTGGATCAAAGACCTCAACATAAAGCCAGATACACTGAACCTTGCAGAAGAGAATGTGAGAAATAGCCTTGAACACACCGACAAAAGAGACAACATCCTGAACAGAACACCAATAGCACAGGAACTAAAATGAAAAATTAACAAGTGAGACCGCAAGAAACTGAAAAGCTTCTGTAAGGCAACATCGTCAATAGACAAAAGGGCAGCCTACAGACTGGGAAAAGATCCTCACCAACCCCAGATCTGGCAAAGGAAACACCTAAGAACTCAAGAAGTTAGATATCAACAAACCAAATAATTCAATTTAAAAAATGAGGTATAGGGCTAAACAGAGAATTCTCAACAGAGGAGTCTCTAATGGCCAAGAAACAAAGAAATGCTCCACATTCTTAGACATCAGGGAAATGCAAATCAAAATAACTCTGTGATTCCATCTTATTCCTGTCATAATGATGAAGATCAAAAACAGAAATGACAGCTCATGCTGGTGAAATGTGGAGCAAGGGGAACATTTCTTCATTGCTAGTGGGAGTGCAAACTTGGACAACCACTTTGGAAATCATTATGACAGTTTCTCAGAAAATTGGATATCAATGTATCTCAAGACCCAGCTATACCAATCCTCAGTATATACCCAAAGGATGTTCCACTGTACCACAAGGACACTGGCTCAATTATGTTTATAGCAACTTTATTCATGATATCCAGAAACTGGAAGCAATCTAGATAGTCCTTAACTGAAGAGGAGATAAAGAAAATGTGGTACATTTACACAATGGTGAATTACTAAGCTATTTGAAACAATGACATGATGAAATTTGTAAGCAAATGGGTAAAAATATATTAAAATCATTCTAAGTGAGGTAACTCAAAACCAGAAGTACATGATGTGTACTCACTCACAATTAGGTATTAGCCTTAAAGAAAAGGATAACCATGTTATAATTCACAGACGCAGAGAAACGAAGAATAAGGAATCTCCCTGTGCAGTAGAAATAGAATAGATATCTCAGATAAACAGGGGAGAGTATCTGGGTTGGGGTGGGAACTGGAATAGGAGAAATCACTTTGGGGAAGGATGGAGAGAGAGAGAGAACTGGGAGAAACAACATGCAAATAATATGTATACATAATACATAATACATATGATCATGTGTATACATACAACTAATTTATATAACACATGTTACAGAAAACATGAACATCCCAAATCCAAGCACAATGAATAGAAAGAAATAATAGGTTGGGGAAGAAAATAATTAAACGAAGACTCAAAGAAAATTACATAGAGCTGATTTTTGTTTTCCTTTTGTTTTTTGTTTTGTTATGTTGTTGTTGAAAAATGAGCAAGATTTAGGTAAACCAATGAAAAAATTTTGGAAAAAAAAACAATGAAACCAAGAATAAAACCAAACTAGTAATAAAACCAAAATAGTAAGATTCAAGGCAAAATTGGAAGCTATGTATATGCATGAGTATGGTTTAATTATAAACTTCTGGGTATAGTGGGTCATGGCATTAGAAGGATGATGATGGTGGGTACAGTAGAGATATTAAGGAAGGTGGGAAATACAATGGAAGACAAGGCCCATGTAATAAGAAGTCAGAAGTGCAGACTTGGTGAGGAAAGACAGTGACTCAGAGGGAAGAGGAGCAGTAAGGAGTAGAACAGTGGGAAGGGGGACAGATGACAAAGCATAAAGATAATTGTGAAGGTGCTCTGATAAAATCCATGCTTTGTGTGCGGTGGTGGCTTGAATAGAAATGGCCCCATAGACTCATGTGTTTGAATGCTTGGTCCATTGGGAGTAGCACTATTATGAGGTGTGACCTTGTAGAAGTAGGTGTGGCCTTGGTGAGGAAGTGTGTCCCTGTGAAGGAAGGCTTTGAGGTCATGTACATGCACATACCCCTCCCAGTGTTGACCCACTGTCACACAGTCCCCTTCTGATGCCTGTGAATCAAGATGGGGAACGCTCAGCTCATTCGAGCTGCTTGGCTGTGCCCATGTTCCCACCATGATGATAATGGACTAAACCTCTGAAGCTGTTAGCTGGCTCCAATGAAACGTTTTCGGTTCTAAGAAGTGCCTCGGCCATGATGTCTCTTCACAGCAATTAGATCCTACTAAGACATACGCTAACTTGTAAAACTTGGAATCTGTAAATCAGCTTTCTCAAAGCAAAAAGTTTTCTAGGGTTTCCATGTATGTGCCAATTTTTATATACTGAATTGTTATATAGAGCGAATACAGAATGCTTGAAAGGAGAGTGGTTTTGAATGGAATGGAAGTCCAATGTTTCTTATAAATCTAAATAAAAGCAGAATTAATAGTAAAAACATTCAGTTACATGAATGAATAGATGAGGCTTTATTTATATTAAAAGACAAATAATTAAGAATTTTACTGAAGACAACAGAAAATACTCACAAAAAATTCCTCAATAAATAAAAATCATGATAATTTTAGTGTATCAATATTGTATGTGTATTCTTTTCTATGTCTGCTTGCATTCTTCTCTGTCATCTGTTATAATTTTGTTTCCTCTTTTATCTTCACCAGTATGTAGGTAATATGTCTAAAGGAAAGGGCCTGAATCTCAGAAACTAATATTGAAGTCCTTGAAGAAAATGTTATTCTCAGGGACATTACTACCCTGTAGGGAACATAGGGTCCCATTGAAAGAATTTCCATCTGTTTGACTCAGCAACCTGAGGGTATACACTAGTATCTTTTCACTTCAAGCTTCTCAATAGGTAGACATTATATTTTCAAAACTCTAACTTAAATGAAAGCACTCTTAGGCCTACAAAATAACTATTTTTGTTTTTACAATATGACATTTTTTTCTTCTTCACATCACCAACATCACAATAGAGAAGTTTTTCTACAGTCTGTCTCTGCTAATAAATAACATATACACTATATTATATATATATATACATATATATATATATATGTAGCAGTATTTTCTTTCTCTATATCCTCAGCTAGCTCCCAAATAAATGAGACTGAGACTACTAGATTTATTCAATCAAGTTTTGCAACACAATACCTGGACCATCATTGGTCTATTCTAATCTTCTTAACCGATCTGGCTACATCTACTAGGATGCGATATCACAAAATTCCTGTGATATTGCATCTTAGTATTGGTTTTGCTCTCTGAGCTTCAGGTGTGTTCTCCCATGATGTCTAGGACCACTTCCTCATGGTGAATCCTGTCTTACTCCTCTCTCTCTCCCCCTCCTCTAGCTGACAGATATCCTGCCCGATTCACTCTTCTGCCCAGCCATTGGATAAATAGCTCTTATCAACAAGTCAGTCAATAAATGGGGAATGATGTTTACACAAACTTGAAACAGGAGATTCTTTGTGTGTGTGTGTGTGTGTGTGTGTGTGTGTGTGTGTGTGTGTATGTGTGTGTGTGTGTGTGTGTGTGTGTGTGTGTGGTATTTTGGGACAGGGTTTCTCTGTATAGCCCTGGCTGTCCTGGAACTCACTCTGTAGATCAGACTGGCCTCGAACTCAGAGATCTGCCTGCCTTTGCCTCCCAAGTGCTGGGATTACAGGTGTTTGCCACCACCGGAAACAGGAGATTCTTAACATAAGCATTACAATGTCATGTCCAGATTGAAACCAGAGAGTGAGATAGAGAATCAGCATTTGAAAAATTCAAGGATAATCTTCATACAGTGCACAAAAGCTTTACTTGTGTGTAGATATGTGTGTATGTGTGCTCTCTTTTTCTTAGCCCATGTTGTCCTAAATATATGTTTCTCATTTTATAGCAAGCTATTGGCTTCCATCCCAAGGTGTAACTGAAGCTTGGCCCTTGATGGTGTTCAGCTTTTCATGTCCAGCTTCCTCCTAGTTGTAAGTTTCTCTTTCTCTTTAAAGCTAAGATATGCAATATCTTATCAAATATTCTTGTTAAATTCTGTCTAGTAACATTTTTCGAAGGGCGATGGGATCCAGCATAGGTCCCATTGGAGGACATGAAAGTCTTACAAGCTTTTCTTGGCTTTTCCTCTGTTGCTTTACCCCCAGTCCTGGCACATACCAGTGCAAAGCCATCACTTCCATCTAAATTAAAGGTAAAGAAGAGGTGAGTGACACACTTTTCCCTTCCCCAGATCTTTGGGCATCTATACTCCAAGCAGGGAGTATGTTATATTCTGGAAGATTCCTTTGTTACAACATTGGAACATGTACAGCAGCGTGGAGCTGAATGTAGTCACTGCCTATAGATCTGTGATGCTGACCAGCCTGTGTGATTGCTTCAGAATCTTTATTCCATCGCTCTCTGCACATTACATCTGCCGACTGGTGTCTCCTTGACATGTATTTCTCCTTGAGTCAAGGACTTTTACTTCTTGATAAAATATATGGTGTCTCCTGTAACCTGGGTAGTGTAACCACACTTGTCACTAGACCATATGGTACCCACAGATGGAGAGGATGACTTCACTAGCCTTTCAGAAGCAGACAATACACTTCTGCTTTCAACCATCTACTTTTCTCAAACCAATTTCTAGTTTGTTTGTTTGTTTGCTTTTAAAGAACTGTTTCTTGTTTAAGTGCAAGCTATGTGCTTTAAAGATAGGAATAGAAATCAAAACTAGAAAAGGTCCTTTTAAAAGTTCTTCCTAAGAAGAAGCCTCACGCAGCATTCAAAAGTTGTTCCATGATGATGACAAGCTAAAGTCATCATAATTATTTTTCACCGAGAGAAAAGGTGACTTGCAAAGGATATGACGAATGCTTAGAGAGCGGTGAATATTTATCCCATTCTTAAGCCTACTCTTTTCAGCTCCCACTCGCATCGTATTTATGGACAACAGAGAGAGGGTGATGAGAGAATTGAAAAGGCCACATGATGTGTGGGCTGATTAAAAGTGAAAGCCAGATCCACTGACAATTGACAAAAGATCATGTCTATTTAATTGCACTATGAGTGACAAGAAAGGGGAGAGGCGTATCAGAGCGAGGTCTTTTGTTCCAGCCTCACTGTTGAAGTCATTTCAAATGGACAGGGAGCTTTTTCAATTTCTCTGGGACATCAACCTGAAGAGGATTTTTTTTCAGCATTAATCCAGGTAATCAGGATCAAACGCTATTTGCTTCCCAGACAGAAAGAAAATTTTACTGGCCACTGATAGGGAAGTGCAGGGATACTGAAGGGATGAACACCACAGAATGCCCATGATTTCCACTGAGAGAGATGGCCTGTGTGGCTTGGCTCTTCCATTTCTACAGATGAGATCACAGTACAAGTGAGAAACTCCCCTTCAGCAGCAGAGCCTTTGAAATAAATTATTGTAGCATACAGCATCTAGAATTCTGACCTAAGACCATCAAAGTTCTGGCACAGATATACTGGACACTGGAGGAAAATGTCCTTCCTTCCTTCCTTCCTTCCTTCCTTCCTTCCTTCCTTCCTTTCTTTCTTTATTTATTTATTTATTGGAAAGAATTAAACTGTACTGAGTAACAAATACATAGGACACAATGTGTAAAGTACCCTATTTCATTATATTTTTTTAAAAATTATTTTCATCCCAAATGCTCCCCTCTCCCAGCCCCTCTCCCAGTCCCCCCTCCCAATGTCTCTCCCTCATCCCCTCTCGGCCTCTCCTCTGAGAGTGTGAGGACTCCCATGAATATCCCCCCCATCTTGGTGCATCCAGTCTCGACCTGATTAGGTACAACCTGTCCCTCTGAGGTCAGACAAGGCAGCCTGCTGAGGAATGGATTCCAGAGTCTGGCTACAGCTTTAGGGAGAGCCTCCACTTCAGCTGTTGGGGGACCCACATAGAGACTGATCTACATGTCTGCTATACATGCCTGAGGCCTCATTCTAGCCCATGTGTGTCCTTTGGTTGGTAGCTTGTCATATAGACTTTATTACAATCTTAAAGTAATGCCATTATTTTTTAAAAGCATAACTTGTAATAAGTTTAAAGCAAAACACATCGAAAACACTATATTTTTTGTCTCTGATGGCTTTGTGTTTGTTTTATAGATGATATGAAACAAAGGGTCAAACATGTATGAGAATGCTATTCATGGTCTCTGTCTAAAGCTTACCAGTTATTGGCTACCATAAGCAAAAATGGTTCTCTATAAAATAATGTCAAAAGTTCTTTTTTTTATTGGATATATTCTATATTTACAATTCATTTCCCTTTTTCTGGTTCCCTACCCCCAAAGGTCCCACATGCCCTTTTCCCTCCCCCTGCTCCCTCATCCACCCCCTCCCACCTCCCTGCTTTTGTACTCCCCCACAATGATGCTTTGGTCCATTCTAGCACCAGTGTCCACTCCTTTCTTCTTGTCAGACATCACTTGGTATGTGATTTATGTCTTTGGTGTTCCAAGATTCTAGGCTAATATCCACTTATCAGTAAGTGCATACCATGGGTATTCTTTTGAGACTGGGTCACCTCACTTAGTATGACGTTCTCCAGCTCCATCCATTTCTCTAAGAATTTCATGAGTTCATTGTTTCTAATGGCTGAATAGTACTCCATTGTATATATATATATACCACATTTTTTGTATCCATTCCTCCGTTGAGGGATATCTGGGTTCTTTCCAGCTTCTGGCTATTATAAATAAGATGTCAAAAGTTCTTAAGGCATACATTAGTAAGGCGCTATCACAAGGAAGAAATAGACAGAACCAGACATAGGAGTCAAGTGGTACAATGGATGGAAGTGCGGGAAGGAAACTAACAAAAACATAATGGTGTATTGGCAGGCAAGTGACAAAATGAAATACATTTCTTTGTATAGTAACATAACAATTAAAATATTGTTGTATTTAAAAATGCTCTCCCTTAGGAGACTTCCAAATGCCTCAGGGCAGATTATTTTCATAGCAAATCCTAGCAACAGTCCAGGCTATAACCACTTCTTATGGCACATGTCTCTTCTAACCACACTAAGGACACTCGTTTCCATAAGTTAAAAGATGAGCTGGCTCTGGACAGGTGAGAATCGAGAGGGGAACAAGTGAGAATTCTGGTGGTCGCTGCCAGTGGGAGATGAAACTGTATGAATGCAGTGATGTGCAATGCAGGCTGTGGTGCTGAGACAGGCGAGAGTGTCATCATCTGGGGGAGGGAAGATTGTAAATGCCAGAGGTCCTGGAAGATCAGAGGTCCTGGGAGATTAGAGGTCCTGGAAGATCATAGGGCAACAGAGTCTTCTCAACATAACAGGACTATCACATTCCTGAATTCTGAGAAGCCATGCTTGCCTACACACAATCAAGCCAGTGGACATTCCAGAATGGAGAGGAGAGGGCATCTCAAGCCTCACAAGCACCAATCCGTAGCTATGGTTGAGTGTTCGTGGCTTCTATAGAAAAAAAAAGTCAGTATTGTTCAAGGGCGTGACACTGTAGAAGATAATACCATTTCTACCTTTAATAATAAAATTAGGGTGATTAATATGAATGAATAATATTTATTATAATACTACACCTACATTTATGTTATGAGTTGGGTTTTCTGTGAGTATAATATATTCAAAGAACAATTTGATAGAGGATGCAAAATTCTCATTTGTACAAACTGCGATTCTGCAAATTAGACAGGGTTTAAATCTTTTTTCCACTTACAACTGATTTTCACACAAGAATCTTTAACTAGGTACATAGGTGTATGACATAGATGGACAAATGAAATATTTTGTGTTACTAAATTATTAAGACGATGATTTTGTTATTAAACATTCGAGCACATTTGTGTATTTTGGATAATCTCATCCCTGTTGGGTCCTGGCAACCTCTCGTTTCTCTGGAACCTGGGATTTTCTAGTGGCTACCGATAGTTTCCCACCCCCCTACTGCTACATATTTCTATTCATTTTCCTGATCATCTGTATTTATCTCCTGTCTCTTCCCATACTTGATCCTGCCTCCCTTTTTTCCCTCTCACTCCTCTCTCTCCCAGGTCCCTCCTTCCTTCCTCTTCCCTTGGTGATTATTTTGTTCCCCCTTCTAAGTAGTATTTAAACATCTACATTTTGTTCTTCCTTCTTCTTAAGCTTCATGTGGTCTGTGAGTTGTACTGTGGGTATTCTGATCCTTTGGGCTAATATCCATTTGTCAATGAGTACATACCATTTGTGTTCTTTTGTGTCTGGGTTACCTCACTCAGGGTGATATTTTCTAGTTCCATCTATTTGCTTGCAAATTTCATGAAGCCATTGTTTCTAATAGCTGAGTAGTATCCAACAAAGGGGACATGAAACCTATAGAAACTCTCCAGTAGATAGGCATGGCCTCCAGTTGAGGGACAGGGCCACCCAGCCATCTCACAATTTTTAACCTAGAATTGGTCCTGTCTAAAGGAAACACAGAGAGAAAAATGGACCAGAGACTGAAGGAAAGGCCCTCCAGAGACCACCCTACCTACGGATCCACCCCATCTGCAGACATCAAACCCAGACACTACTGCTAATGCCAAGAAGAGATTGCTGACAGGAGTCTGGTATAGCTGTCCCCTGAGAGGCTCTGCCAGCACCTGACTAATACAGATACAGATACTCACAGCCAACCATTGAACTAAGCCTGGGGACCCCAATGGGAGAGTTAGGTGAGGGAATGAAGGAGCTGATATGGACTACAACCCCACAGGAAGAAGAATATCAAATAACCAGAGCTCCCAGGGAGCAAACCACCAACTAGAGAGTATACACGGGGTATTCATTCCATGAGTCCAGCTACATATGTAGCAGAGGATTGCTTTATCTGGCATCAATGGGAGGGGAGGACCTTGGTCCTATGGCGGCTCAATGTCCCAGCATAAGGGGATGCTAAGGTAGTGTGGCAGCAGTGGGGGCGGTAGGAGCACCCTCATAGAAGCAAATTGGAAGGAGGGTGGGATGGGGGTTGCAGAAGGGAGACTTGGAAGTAAGTTAATAAAATAACTAATAATAGTAATAAAAAGAAAGCAAATCTGTGTACTAATAGGATGAGTGGCTTGTTTATTTTTAACATTAAAAAAATATTGGCTGAACATTTGATGCTTTAGGACCTAGAGTGTTTTCAGAAATTTTCAGAGTTGACTAATATTTTAATTTTACAATTATCAAAAATAAGGAGGCCAGGTTGCATAAATACATAGTACACGTGGCATATGTGTATATAGCAATGTTTAGAGATTGTTGGAAATCCTATCCTAGTCTCAAGCCAAAATTCAGTTAACATTTTTTTAGGGAGTTCAAGTTATCAATACAAACAACATATTTCAAAATCAAACATTCTTAAATTATATATTCCAAGGGTAGATTCATTCGATATGTATTGAGGGAATGATATCACAAAAAGAGTAGTAGTCTTTGTTTTCATAATTAAATCTTCATGTTTCAGCACGAACAGAAGACTTGGGATGTCTGCTAAAAACACTACAATGCTTAGCAGACAGCAGCCTTGAATCTAAGCTAGGCTGTTTCCAGAGGCGGTTGTGTTGGTGCTATGCAGTATAGCAGTGTGCAGAATGCAAAGGTTTGTGTGTTCAGAACACAAAGTGTAGTGAAACCACCCCATACAACAAGGACAGGCACGGGCAGAATCACCTGGTTTTTGATTCTGAATTCAATTTTGGTCATTGCAGATTCAGAAGCGTTTTCCTATTATCAAGTTGGGCTTTTCTCTTGACAGCCCCCATTTGCAGGCAAACATCCCCCAATCGCAGATTGTAACCCATGGTTTAAGGAGCTAGGAGCTGCGTGAAGAAAATTCAAATTTGACTCACTACGTTTTAGACATACACAGGGACTTTTATCGGAAAGCTCAAGGCTCAAAGCTGAAGTTAGGATCAAAAGCTTAAAAAAGATTAGACAAGGGGTGGTGCGTTGTGAGAGCAGGATAAGCCAGGGCTAAGCTAGGCAGCGAATCTGGAAGAGAGCTGCTTTGTCTCCTCCTCCCTCTCCCTCTTCCTCTCCCTCTCCATGGTGTGAACAGCCTCACTCTCCTGGCACCAGAAGGTGGCTGCACATAGCAGTTTTGCCCCCTGCTTTCAAGGAACGGGAAGAAAAGTCAGAATGCCCTGCTTGCATCTGCTGTTTGCTTCCCCCCCCTCCCCCAAGTGCCTTTAACTTAAAACAATTCTTATGCCAATGTGACACGCTCTGCTATGGCACATTCTGCCAGGATGAACAACAAGATGAGAGTCTGCTAGGTTTTGCGGTGAAAGAACAGTCATGAAACAACAGTAAATTAAGCAACTAGTTTAAAAGTTGCTATTTCGGGTTAGAGAGATGGCTCAGTGGTTGAGAGCACCGACTGCTCTTCCAGAGGTCTTGAGTTCAATTCCTAGCAACCACACGGTGGCTCACAACCATCTGTAGTGGGATCTGATGCCCTCTTCTGGTGTGTCCAAAGATAGCTACAGTGTGTTCATATACACAAAACAAATCTTTTTTTTTTTTAAATGCTATTTTAAATGAAACTAAGGAAAAGGCATCAAAAATACTAGAAAAGAATACTTTTTAAATTTATTGTGCTCTCGTCTTTTACCTTCCTCTTCTCCTCCCAGTCCTTTCTTAAACCTCTCCTCTTGTCCAGATCTACTCTTCCTCCATTTCCCTTCAAAAGAGTTCAACCTTCCAGGGATCTCAACAAATCATGCTATATCAAGTTGCAATACATCTCCTCATATTAAGGCTAGGCAATGCAAATGAGTAGAAGGAAAAGAATCCCAAAAGCAGTCAAAAAAGTCAGAGGCAGCCCTACCTCCTACTGTTAGAATTTTCCCAAGAACACCAGCAGTGACATCTATGCAGAGGACCTCGTGCAGACCCAGTCAGGCTGATTGAGGGTTCAATCTCTGTGAGTGTCCATGAGCAGCGGTTAATTGATTCTGTGGGTTTTCATGCGGTGTCCTTGACCCTCAGGCTCCTATAGTCCTTCTCCTGTTCCACAGGATTCCCAAAGCTCTACCCAATTGTCAGTTGTTGGTCTCTGCATCTGTATTGTATAGATCAAAGATTTTGTAGCTGGGTTGGTGTCCCAAGCCCTCTGCTAGGAGTCTTGCCTGGTAACAGAAGATAGCAAGTTCAGGGTTTTTTTTAAATCCTCCACTTCTATGAGTCTTAGCTAGAGTCACCCTCATAGATTCCTGGGAATTTTTATTACCTCACCCCCCAAATGACCCCAATTCCAGGTGTCTCTCCCAGTATTCGCTCCCTATCAATATGGCTGAGATAAAAATTACAAGTGACAGATCATGTTGTCAAATATGTGGAGCAAGGAAAACACTCCTCCATTTCTGGTGGGAGTGCACACTTCTACAGGCACTTTGGAAATAAATGTGGTTTCTCGTAAGTTCGGAAATTGATCTACCTCAAGACCCAGCTATACCACTCCTGGGCATTTACCCAAAGGATGCTTCATCCTATCACAAGAACACTTGCTTAACTATTTTTATAGCGGCTTTATTCGTATAGCCAGGAATTGGAAATAACCTAGAAGACCCTCAACTGAAGAAAATGTGATATATATGCACAATAAGGTATTACTCAGGTGTTAAAAAAATGACATCATGAAATTTGCAGGCAAATGGATGGAACTAGAAAATGTCATCCTGAGTGAGGTAACCTAGACCCAGAAAAACAAACATGATATGTACTCATTTATAAGTGAACATTAGCTGTAAAGCAAAGGATAATCATGCTACAATTCACACACCAAGGGAAGCTAAGTAGCAAGGAGGACTCAAGGAGGGGCATGCATGGATCTCCCTGGGAAGGGATCAATATTGTAGGTGGAGTGGGGGTGTGTAGGGATAGAAAGAGAGGGTAATGGGTAGAAGGAGGATATCAGAAAAGGATGCTTAATGATAATGTCACATCATTTGAGGATTATCAAAGTTCAAATGGGCCACTGGGCCCCTTTGTCTTAATGCAGACCGACTTGTGAGCACTGGCCAGACAGCAGCAACATTGCTGATAAAGACCTATCTTAGACTCACTGCTTTGTCCCTCACTTGGTAAGCAACTACTCTCTTGGTTCTTCTGGATTAAAGTATTCCAGGAAACTCTACATTCTTGTGAAAACTGTGGCACCTTCCAAAAACAACCTTCTTCTCCTTCTCCTTCTCCTTCTCCTTCTCCTTCTCCTTCTCCTTCTCCTTCTCCTTCTCCTTCTCCTTCTCCTTCTCCTTCTCCTCCTTCTCCTTCTCCTTCTCCTTCTCCTTCTCCTTCTCCTTCTCCTTCTCCTTCTTCTTCTTCTTCTTCTTCTTCTTCTTCTTCTTCTTCTTCTTCTTCTTCTTCTCCTCCTCCTCCTCCTCCTCCTCCTCCTCCTCCTCCTCTTCCTCCTCCTCCTCCTCCTCTTCCTTCTCCTCCTCCTCCTCCTCCTCTTCCTCCTCCTCCTCCTCCTCCTCTTCCTTCTCCTCCTCCTCCTCCTCCTCTTCCTCCTCCTCCTTCTTCTTCTTCTTCTTCTTCCACTTCTCCCTCTTCCTCTTCTTCCTTCTTCTCCTTCTCCTCCTTTCTTCTTTCTTCTCCTTCTCCTCTTCCTTCTTCTCCTCTTCCTCTTCCCTCTCCTCCTTCTTGCTCATCATCATCAACCATCACTAATCATCTTTTAAAGTTATCTTACCAAACAACAGTCCCATCATGATATCTTCACGCATGCGTCATTAAAATTTGTTCTTATCCAATCCCCTCTCCCACAGCATCCTGGTATCCTCCTCCCCATTCTGCCTGCTTCCTTTTAATCTACCAATTGGCCTGTCCTCCTTTTTTTTTTTTTACCACATGTAACCCATTGCTCTCTTTCTTACCTCCTGTTAGACCTACTCATCATCTGTCATGACACCCTCTCTAGTTTTGTGAGTTATATGTGTTCACATATATAGATAGTCACATATCTATAAAAAAAGTTTATCGGGGTATCTCATATAAGTGAAAACATGGTACTTGCTCTGATCACCCAGCTTATCACACTTAGCATCATGATTTCCAGTTGCATCAATTTTCCCTTTAAATTCATCATTTATCGTATGGATGTATAAATTTTCACTGTATGCACGGACCACATTTTTGTTGATGGAAATATAGCCTGGTTCCATTTTTTACCACCACTGTCACAGCCTCCTGAATGAGAAGGATCTGGGGGAAAATGAAGCTAAAATATGACATGTTCGTGGATGGTTCTGAGTAAGACTGGAAAGAGAAGAGAGGTTAAGATTTGTGGGTTTGTGCTATGCTTTGTCTCTTTCTTGGATTTCCACAAAATTCACTGTGCCTCCTAGGAAGCACATGAGGAGTGGAGGCCATGAATAAAGTACACATAAACTGCTAAACCCAGACACAAGGGGATGGCTGGATACGGCAGAGCTGCGGACAAAGCAAAGGAGACATTGACAGCATTCCTGTTGCTTTAATAAACCAAACCAAGGGATTCACAGTCAGTTATCATGACATTTCTCCTCAGCCAAGTGACTGTGTGATTAATGAGAGCATGAACGAACATTGTGGGAAAAGATGCTAATAATTAACAAACAACTCTCATACATTAAAATTAAACTGTGCCAAATGATTCAAAATGCTGTCATTTTGTAAAATCCAATAAAAATAAACCAAACCTATTTTGGAACTTAACAATTACTGTAAAATGAGTAGACATAATTTTGACAAAAGTCCTATATCACAAAGTTTTCTTTTGTTGCTTATATAAATCTGTATGAGCATTAGATTAATATATATACTTGTGCATATATATGTGTATATGTATGTAAGTATACATTTATATAAATACACACATATATGTATGTATACATGCATATTTAAGTACATGTGTATATATGTATGTGTGTGTATGTGTGTGTGTATTTGTGTGTGCTGTGAATTCAGTGATCCTTCAGCCTTTACTGTGGCATTCCACATAGAGAGTATTACATGAGACCTACCCACAGTTGCATTGTCTCTTAATTGTTTGAGATAGATGCTATTATTTAGAATCTAGTTGTGACATTTCAAATGCACTTCACTGGTGCCCATGTCCTAGAAACTCAGAAATGGTCAGATACTTAGTAACCACCTGTGCTCCCACATTCCCCTCTTTAAAGAGATGTAGGCTGTAAGACATGAGCTCTGTCTCAGAGAGTGATTCAGGAGTTGACTCAGTGATTACCAGTCGTTGAACAGCATCCCTCGGAGTGAGGTTGCCATCAAACTGTCACAAGGACACTGCTCAGAACTCAAGGCTAAGCACGCTTTTTACTTATTTGTGTTTTTTTTTAAAAAAAAAAAAACACTTTCTTTCAAACCCATTGCTTAGAGCTACCAGGTACATGAATTTCTGCACAGAAAATCTGGGCCTCCTAAAAATGAGCCTGGCCCTGGCTAGCCCCTCTCTACCCTTAGTCTTTTAAAGAGGAAAAGTGGAAGGTGGAAGCCCCCAATAGAACAAGCCTCTTGTTGCTGTTATTGCGAGGGTCTCGTGTAATTCAGGCTGACTCTGAATCACTATTTGCTCAAGGATCACTGAGTGCTTTATCTTCCTGCTTCCATCTCCCTAGTGGGTGTGCCTGCTGCACTGCTGCAACCAATCAGCTGCTGGGCACTTTCTCTGCTTTTCTTCTAAAACAGTGTTGATTTCTCTATGATATGAGGCTGCCTCCTAAGAAATATTTCGGTTATGTTTGAATTAATTTTTTAAGTCTCTATGGATGACTGTACACACCATACACACACACACACACACAAACACACACACAC
This sequence comes from Apodemus agrarius, assembly GCA_964023405.1. Taxonomy (NCBI): domain Eukaryota; kingdom Metazoa; phylum Chordata; class Mammalia; order Rodentia; family Muridae; genus Apodemus; species Apodemus agrarius. Next base: position 22,617,774 of record OZ030027.1, on the reverse strand, counting down.
AAACACACACACACAGAGGCTAGGTAGGTAGGTAGGTAGATAGATAGATAGATAGATAGATAGATAGATAGATAGATCTGAAACTTTTTTTAAAAAATGTGTCTGTTTAGGATTAGATTCATTATTAAAAAATATCATACACATCATCTCTGTAGCCAGGAATGAATATTTTTAAATACTACTTCTTAATATTGATTTTACTTTCAGTTCATGCTCATGCTAAGAGGATACTGAAAAAAAACTTATGGCTTTTATTGGAGCTTTTCATTTTAGTCTGGCAGGGAAACAATGATTGATTAATTCCTTAGCTGAGTATTGCTAAATCTTCCACAGGTACTTAAGTTCCAATCTTTGAGTCTTTCTAACATTTCCTAGTTGTTTTAGCCAAAAATAGTCTAGAAGATTTAAAAATTACCTTCTAAGAAGTAAAGGAAATGGCTCAGATATTTTCCACTTTCTCTTTCATCAAATTCATTTATAGACCGCCACACGCAGTGTTTACAAAAATGATTGGAAAGGCCCTAAGCTTCTAGGCATTCAAATTCTGGAAGAAGAGACTAGAAGACAATTTTTAATAATTACAAAGATTTGAGAGATGTGGATTTGAATGTTAGTGGGGGGATTAAAAGGCTCCTTCTAAAGGAGATAGTGTCTAAATAGGGTCTTAAAGAATGATAGTGTTAATTCCTCATCCTGAGAGGCATTGTGGAGAAAGAACTACTCAGCAGAAGTCGGAGGTTTACCATTCTATGAAGCTGTGAAATATTCAGGGCATTTTTACTAAGTCTGGCGTATGTTTAAAGACAACATTAGAGGAGTGTGGGTCATAGGTCAGGAGAGTTTTAGGCATCTGTTCCACAGAGTGTTGTCTGGGCAATGGAAAGCCAGACAACGCTTCTAACAGAGAACACAAACTCACTACATCCAAAAGTCTAAAGCCATTTTCCTTCCAAGAGCAGATCTCATCTGTGTTCTTAAGAGCATCACCATCACCTAAAACAGGAGTATATGCATCATTGACACTGTGTGTGTGTATTTGTTTTTATTCATGTGCACATGACTATGTGCCTCTGTCATACATGTATATGTATGACATGTATGACATGTATGACAGGAGAGACCAACAGATCCCCTAGGAGCTGGAGTTACAGCCAATGAGCAATTTCTCCAACTCTAATATTAAATCTTCCTAACCTACCGACTTATTCACTTTTCCACCGGCTCACTACAAGAGCATCTATCCAAGTCCTCAGTTCATCCCTTACATTGGTGTCATCTTCTTCCAAGGTACGATGACTCATCTGAATCCCAGGAGTAAGAGAGCATTTACTCTCTCCATTAGCATGGTCGTTTCCTTCTGATGCTCACAGTCACAGCCAAGATGAGTGAAAATGCAAATCCAATGCCACCTTTGCTATGCTTAAAGCCTGAGAGCTCAAAATGACACCAGAGTGAAAGTCAAATATCTTAAGGGAGGCTTCTTGGAAGCTACCCTGTTTTGCCCTTGCTACTTAACTCAATTTCTATAACTCTCTCTTCCTCCCTTCTTCCTTTCCTCCCTTCCTCCCTCCCTCCCACTGTCCCTTTACCTCTCTTTCTCTACCTCTCTCTCCTTCTCCCTCCATCCTTGTCTCTCTCTGTCGCCTACACCAGGTTTGTCTTCTCTCAGCATCTTGAACAGATCCTCCACACCTTGAACATGTCCACCCCAAATGCGTTGCGAATATTGTTTCTTTTGTCTAGAGCACTGGTTCCCAACCTGTGGCTCACAAGCCCTTTGGTAGCCCAATGACCCTTTCACAGCAGTCACCCAAGACCATTGACAGACACAGAGATTTACATTATGATTTATAACAATCGCAATATTGCAGCTATGACATAGCAATGAACTATTTTAATGGATTGGGACCACCACATGAAGATCTGCATAAAGGGTCCCAGCATTAGGAAGGTTGAGAACCACTGGCCTCAAAGCTTTCTCTCCCCACCTTCTCTGCTTGTCATGACTGTCCTCTGGGGTCATTACCAATGACTAACTTTTTCAGACATTCCAAGGAAGTCAAGTTCCTTTGACATATATTCCATGTCTTTTGATATAAGTTCTTAACTGGGACTTTCTTGCTGGACTCCTTATCATCATCGTTTCTCTGGGATCTAATGGAAAACAAACAAACCTTTTTATTAAATGAATGTCATTTACCATTTGTGTTCTTAAAAGTGAATTCTGACAGCAATATGAAAAGGAGTTGACTTGCATTAGCAAAATCCAAAGTAAGAAAGAATGCTAATGACAATGATGAGCTTGATGATTATCTAAAGAGGCCAGTGGCCTGAACCACACATGGCCATGAGAATGGAGAGGAGAGACAGGATCAGCGATCAACCAAGGAGTAGAACTGGCTTCTAGTTGATTAAGACGTCATTCTGAAAGTAGAGTAAAACCTCTCAGCTTATAGGGATTGGCTGCTGAATAGCATTCATAGGCCTGTCAAGATATTTCTAAGATCTCAATGAACAGAAAGTTCCCTGAAGTGGAAACTCCTTAGTAATGTGTAAGTTTCTTTAAACTATTGCAAGGGGGAGGAGGTCTACTGAGGTAAGCATACCTTGGCTCTGTTTGGGAAGGTACACAATGGGGAAGGGAGAGGAATCCCGACTGCTTGTATTTCAAGAAAGCTCTTATGATACATTTGCATAACTCCCTTTCCTCCACCCACCTCACTGGCCTCTGAGCCAAGCAATTTGGTTTGACTCCACTGAGGACAGGAGCAGACTATTATGGAAATGTTACTCTCACCTTCAAAACTGTGTTGATTCTAAGCAACGTGAGCTTTTTGATGCTATTCAGAGCTTATCTTAAATGAATAAAACATTGTTTCTCATCCATGTGTCAGATGTCTTAGGAAAGACTTCCCCACCAAGGTATCACCAGGACACAGTGAATCTCTGAGAGAACTTTACAGTGCACTAATGCACCTCAAAGGGATAGGAACAGAAAATCCATCCTTCTAACCCTGAAGAAAGAACTTGAAGACTCTGACTGGAGCAATTCCTGTTTTCTCTTTCAGCTGTACCAATATCCCCACTCAGCTCTGAGGCAGATAAGCCTAGGAATTGTCAGGGCGTTTGTCTCCCAGGGATGTGCCTATTACAAACCATTTGCAAAAACTTCTCTTTCAGTTCATGTGCTTCTGTGAATGGGCTCATCTTCTTAACTGTGGGAAAACATTAGGGCTATTCAAAGCACTCTGTGAGATGTCTATTATGGATGCAAATGTGTGAGACATGGACAAAAGCAATAGCTCCACTTACGAAGGATTTGAGCTTCGGAATGTCACTCAGACAGAAAGCACCACAATTTCCACTTTCAATCCATCATACTGCACATTCTCTGAATCCACTTCCTCTTCCATCGCAGATGAGACTGGACATTTAGCTTTTAGCATTCCTACTTGCTCTGCACCACTTTCCAGAGAATTCCAGCCTGCCTCCTTTTCTCTCAGTTTTCTCCTACTGACTCTTAATTGACAGATACTTCTCTGCGATTTAGCTCAACATTAGCAAACACCTGGTAGGCATTACATTTCATTGCAGTTGCCATAAGCAGATTGTCAGCTTCCACCTACATCACCCACAGAAGACTCTTCATCAAGGGCAATGACCCTGAGGTGGAAGACTTCCTTTGCATGCTCCATCTTGACTCATTCATATGCCTACCACACCCATTATCTCTCTCACCTCCCACTGGTCCAAGCTCAGGTTGCTGTGCTTGCTTGGCATATTTTTACCCACTGAACCATCTGCCCTTGCGTTCTTTTTAAAAGAAATAAGACACAAGTCCTGTCAGTCCCCATAGGAATGCCAATAGCATGTAGACATCTGCTTCTATTTGCAGTTTGGCTTTTCATGAGGTCATAGACTCAGCTGTGTGATTCTCAACACTTTTGCAGACAGGGATTTGGGAATGTATCACCCATGAGTGCTACAGTCTTCATTGGTGGCAACAAGACCATAGCTAATGTTTTCTTTTCAATTTCCTTTTTGGTGTTTTACATGCATGGAAGTTTGTATGAGGCTGTAAGATGTTGGAGTCACAGACAATCATGAGCTGCTATGTGGGTGCTAGGAATTGAACCTGGGTCCTCTGGAAGAAGAACATCCAGTACTGATGACCAGTGAGCCATCTCTCCAGAATATTTCTAATATGACAACTTTGTAAGATAAAATGCACAGGACATACTCTCCATCAGTTGGTGAACTGCAATCCAATGGGGTTTGTTTAGTACAGCCACAGAACTGTATGACTCTTGGCACAATTCTAGATGTTTTTATCACTCGAGAGAAATGCTACTCATTAACTGTCACTCCCCACTGCTAAAGATCCCCCTTTATTTCTTTGAAGATCAACTCAAAACCCAGCAATCTCAGCTTTTAGGCAGGATTCCTAGTTGTGAAACTGAATGCCTTTCCTATGTATCTACTCACTCTGAGTCCCCATAGTGCTATTCATCTTTTTATGTATGTGCCCAGTGTCCCCAATTAGATTACAACACTCTTAAGAACAAGGCCCTCATCTTGATTGAAGAGATGGGAAATAATGTTTAGAATTGTAGCAGCCTCGTCAAATTTAATCCTCTTTCATTTTGGGCTTTGATTAATTCATGTTGCTGTGACCATCTCCCTTAGCAGAATTTTTCCTCTTAATCATTTCCCTCAAGAAGATAATTCAAAACTGATGGAACACATTCAATTTTAAGGAGGTTGTTTAAACATAAAAATGGGCCAGAAGAAAAACATCAAAAATTATTTGTTGCTCTCATCTGTCAGTGTGCATTTAAGAAGTGCTGAAGATCCCCTATGCTTCCCTTATCACAGCATGACAGGTGCCCTCACAGTGTGATATGTAACAAAAACTGGTGGTGACCAACAAATACATTTGTGTCCTCTAATAGATGATTATTTTATAAGTTAAGTATGATGTTGGATCTAATGGACAGGCTAATCATCTATTTAAATAAATATGTTGATGAGATTGTGTATATTATATGTGTGCATGTCTTTCTCATGAAAAGAAGCAATAAAGATGCTTTTTAATTTTTGAAAAAGGTCAGATCTATCACTAAGTACTCATTCCCTCTCTTCACCCTTGTCTCATTCTTTCCTTTTTTATCTATTTCTAATCTCTCTCACTCCTTCCCTCTCCCTTGAAAAGACATTGATACAATGTCTTATAGAACCAAACTCCATGTTGAATGCGAACGCAGACTATTTCTGAAACTAGGACATGAAATCCAAGAGGGAAATCCCAGGAGACAGGTCAGTCTTAGAAAAGCATTTTCCACAGACCCAATACTTGCATAATGAAAACATACTCTACCCCACAGGTAAAGAAAAGACAGAAGAGGACTGTGCCATGCACCACTCTTTAAGTCTAGTCAGCCTATAATGACAGATGCTAATAAACCATGTAGCTTCTGCAGTGAAGTAATTAGGCTATCATAATTCTGGATGCTGCCAAGTACAAGATCAAGGCAGTGGGTGGTATGTAGGGAGGGCCCACTTTTTATCTTTGAACAGTAATTTCCTTTTGTATCTTGATGTTGTGAGAGGAGGAAAGAAGCCCAGGGGTGGTGGGAATCTCTTTAATGAAGACTACAAGCACACACTAGGGTGATAGATTTTTAAGACTTAATTTCCTCCCTGAAGTTCATCTTTCAGTGCCATCATTTCAGGGGTTAGAATTTTATTGTAAATTTGGGGGTTAACCACATTTGTACTGGAACAATGATCTTTATAAAAAAGTAAACAGTATGGTGCCTGACAAGAGCAAACATCTCTGGAAAAGGCATTCCTAAAGAATTTCTAGGAGCTACAACTATGCAGTACACAACTACATCATAGAAGACTTCCGTGACAAACACTGTGTATGTGTGAGCATGTATGGATGTGTACATTCGCATATATATGTGTTTGAGTGTGCATATAGATGTGTATGCATGTAAAGGCCAGGGATCAATACCAGGCATCTTCCTCATCACTGTGCACCATTTTTTGAGATAAAAATTCCTCACTGAGGGCCCTGGTTCTAAAATGGCTTGATGCAGCATTGTAGGGGATTACCATGACGTGGAAGGGGGTTGATTGAGGAACGGGTGGAGGGAAGAGGGCTTATGGGACTTATCAGGAGGGGGGAACCAGGAAAGGGAAAATCATTTGGAATGTAAACAAAGAATATAGAAAATTAAAAAGAAAAGAAAGAAACTGAAACAATTGTGTAAGGCAAAGGACACTGTCAATAAAACAAAATGGCAGCCTACAAAAAAATTCCTCACTGGTTCAGCTACAACTATCTCTAAATCCCCAGCTTTGGGCTTATAGTCATGTACTACCATGTCCTGCTGTTTTGTCTGAGATCCAAATTCATGCTCTCAGGCTTTTTTGGAAAATACTTTATCAAGTAAATGAGCCATCTCCCCAGGTCTCATGCTTGAGGCTTTGTATCCTAAAGCTAATAGGCACCATTGGAAAATTAAAGAGAAGATAATATTAGTCTTGTTTGTGCTTAGGAACATCTGGTCTACCTCAGTAAAGGATGCAGTGATGTGTTTAGAGTTTGCAGAGCAGGAAAATGAATAGAAGAAAACTCACTATTGAAGTTCCCCATTAAAAAATGATCTGCACCTGAATTAAAGCACCAGGAATGGAGACTGAGAAGAAAGCAAGACTAGTAAGTTTCAGATTATAAAAACCAAAACAAACAACAACAACAACAGAAAGTATTTTGTTTTTACAACTATACATACAAAATGAAGAAGAAAGACTATGTTACCTAGAAGCTTGGATCATGGAACTTATAAGCAATGCTACAGAATAATATTTGTGGAAGATGAAATGAGCTCAAATTTTAACTTAATATGCATAATATTCTAAGAGCACATTAAAATGCTCAGAAGGAAGCGGGAAGTTTCAGTCTATTTTTGGAAGGGCTTATATTGGTAATGTGCAACGTAATTGTCAGAGGTGAAATGGTGTGTGTGTGTATGTCTGTGTGTGTGTGTGTGTGTGTGTGTGTGTGTGTGTGTGTGTTTAAGAGAGAGAGATAGAAACCCCAATAGCCTATGCGCTAAGACAAATGGAACCTCATACATAAAATTACAAAGTTTCTGTAAAGCAAAGAATACTGTCAATAGGACAAAATGGCAACCAACAAATTGGGAAAAGATCTTTACCAACCCTACATTTGATAAATGGCTAATATCCAATATATGCAAAGGACTCAAGAAGTTAGACTTCAGAGAACCAAATAACCCTATTAAAAATGGGGTACAGAGCTAAATAAAGAATTTTTACCTGAGGAATATCAAATGGCTGAGAAGCACCTAAAGAAATGTTCAACATCCTTAGTCATCAGGGAAATGCAAATCAAAACAACCCTGAGATTTCGCCTCATACTGGTCAGAAAGTCTAAGATAAAGAACTCAGGAGACAGCAGGTGCTGGTGATGATGTGGAGAAAGATACTCCTCCACTGCTGGTGGGATTGCAAGCTAGTACAACCACTCTAGAAATCAGTCTGGTGGTTCCTCAGAAAACTAGGCGCAATTCTACTAGAGGACCCTGCTATACCGCTCCTAGGCATATACCCAGAACATTCTCCCAATGTAATAAGGACATATGGTCCACTATGTTCATAGCAGTCCTATTTCTAATAGCCAGAAGCTGGAAAGAACCCAGATGTCCCTCAATGGAGGAATGGATACAGAAAATGTGGTATATATACACAATGGAGTACTATTCAGCCATGAAAAACAATGAATTCATGAAATTCTTAGACAAATGGATGGAATTGGAGAACATCATCCTGAGTGAGGTAACCCAATCACAAAAGAACACTCATGATATACACTCACTGATAAGTGGATATTAGCCTAAATGCTTGGAATACCCAAGACACAATTCACATATCAAATGATGCCCAAGAAGGAAGAAGAACAAAGTATGAATCCTTGGATCCTTTGTAGAAAGGGAAAAAATGCACACTGAAGGAGATACAAAGACAAAAGGTTGAGCAGAGTCTGAGGAAAAGACCATCCAGAGACTACCCCACCCAGGAATGCATCCTATATACAGTTACAAAACCCAGGCACTATTGTGGGTGCTCACAAGTGCTGGCTGACCAGAGCTGGATATAACTTTCACCTGGGAGGCTCTCCTAGTGCATGACAAATACAGAGGAGGGTACTCTCAGCCAGCTATTAAACTGAGCACAGGGTCCCAATGGAAGAGCTAGAGAAAGGACCCAAGGAGCTGAAGGGGTTTGAAGCGACATAGGAGGAACAAAAATTTGAGTCACCAAACATTCCCAGAGCTCCCAGGGACAAAACCATCAACCAAAGAGTACATATGGACTTACCCATGGCCCTAGACACATCAGCAGCAGAAGATGATCTTGTTGGACACCAAATGGGGGAGAGGCCCTTGGTCCTGGAAAGAATTGGTACCATATTGTAGAAGAATACCGGGACAGGGAAGCAGGGGTGGGTTGATTGGGGAAGAGGCTTATGGGATTTTGGGGGGAGGGGGAGACCAGGAAGTGTAAATAAAGAATATACCTGAGAGAGAGAAAGAGAGAGACAGAGACAGAGAGAGAGATGAATGAAATCACTAGAAAATATATAGAGTCAAATTAGAAGATTTGTGGCAAAATAATTTACTTTCTAAGTACCAACATGTAAGGCACTCAAAACAGATTAAAAAACATAAAGAGAACATTTTAAAAATCAGATGAAATACTAGAGAAGCTGCTAAAAATGACAAGAGCAGCTTCAGAAAAGAAACAATAAGCATGCCAGTTGCCACAAGGAACTATGTAAATTTGTTTTTTCTTGAAAGAAATGTCCAGATTCTGCAAATTTTATACAGTTATCCTTTATTTTAGAAATAAAAGCTCCTGTATCTGCTATCATTCCCGCTGTATTCTTTTTACAATATTATCCTAAATTAAGGAAAAACATGAAGCCATGTGAGGAAAGGATATTTTTGTTTTAGAAAATTATTCTAACTTTAAATGGCTTGGACACTTTAAAAAGAGTTCTAGAGGCAATAGAGAAAGGGGGATTAATTCAGGGATATATGTTGTTGCTTACTGTATTTATATCATTTTATATTCACATTAAAAATATGGAACGAAGATGGTAAGAGACATAGGTGAATTAGGAATAGAAAGCGTGAGAATATCAATGATTTTTGGTACTGTGAGATTTGGAGCACAGTGAATATATTGGTTTAAAGATAATACATTATTCATATTCTTCAACGAAAAGCAATCAACACTGTATATGGCAAAACATAAGAAGAGACCCATGCAGGAATTTACCTCACACAATTTTTAGTGGCAAGAAGACCACAGGAACCAGAGAATTGGCAGAAACAGCGGGTTACAACTCAGACCAAGTCTTAAAGCCCATGCATGAATCGGTAGTTCCGGCATTCAAAAATAGGTGGAAATGAAAATTCAAGTTCAGGAAAACAAAGATGATAGTCTCTTTCGCCTCATTTTTGTTCTACCTAGAACCTCAACAGATTTTATCAAAGCCCAACAACACTGGTAGTGACAGATTATTTCTTCAATCTACTGATCCAAACACTAATCTCCTCCAGAAATACTCCCAGAGGCATGACTAAAACTGATCTGTCATCTAGCTGGGCTTCCTATAGCCAATTTCACATTGATTCATAAAATTAACCAGCATAGAAGAAAGGGGTAGATGGTAATAGGAGGCTATACAATATATTTACCTAGGACATGTATCCTTCTTTGCTTTTTAGACAAACTCTTGTACTGACTTGTTCATTATTCCGAACCAAGTAGTCCTGGTTCTCCTTCTCCCCAGCACATGGTAGAATAAAGTTTTACCTCCACTGAGGATGAATACATTTTGTGACTTTTGATAGTTAAATATGAGTATAAGGCCACTTGTAAGCCATGACTTTTGCTAATAAGAGGCATTCTAAAACCAATTATCTTTTAGGACATTTTGACAATATTGATTTATCTAGTTAATAGATGCAGGTTGCCTTCCTATTTGTGGGTATCCTCCTCAGATGTTTTAACACACATGTGTTTAACAGACTAAGATGACAGTTTAAACATGCAAGAGAAATAGTATTTTATTGTATAATCTCGAATGAGAATGAGACAGACATGCATCTGTGGGCATAGGTATAGCCTTTGTAGATAGGCAGGAAAAATGAAATTTCTATTCTAAAATTAGTTAAGAATCCAAGGAACATAGCTAGTTGGGAGGAAGTGTCAGGAATTTTTAAAGCTCATATCTGATTATCTCAAACATCGTTAGTGATATAGCAGGGCCATCTGCTGAGAATTCTAGGATGATGGAGCAGTAGTTACACTTGAAATACTTATTTAAGCTTACAAAAATTATGAGGCTGAAACATTAAATATTAAAGATGCAAAACTGAAAACAGTTTTTCAGAAAATAGCAAAGTCTATAACTAGAGTAAGAGGCTAGTCTGTACCACAGACCCATCCCATTCAATCCTTCAAGAGGCTCCTTAGAGTGAGATGACCAGGCTTACCTAAAACTTTGCTGTTATTGGTAGTTTTAATTTCCTCTAGAAATGAGTCTTATATTAGAGTTATAATCCTGGGTCATATAACACATCCCTAATGTGTAAGTCAAATGGCTTCTCAACTCAGGAGAAAGACAAGTGAATTATTGAATGAACTGTAGAATCATTGTTGAATAAGGGATTGACAGACCTCCCTCTGCTTCGTTCTACTAAAAACGACCTCAGCTCTTCTATCTTGGTAATTATCCATCAGTTAGCTTCACTCAGGTTCTGTTTCCAAGGATCATCTTTCATTGCACCTCCCTACTTGATCACCTCCATGTATACCAAGAGGATGTCTGACCTTCGAAAGGAAAAGATGGCTCAAAAGAATGAAGCATAAATCTTTGCTAATTTGCAACTTGCTCTCCTGTGGGTCTGTCTCCATGGTGATCCAAAGTGGCCACAAATCCTAACGCTTTCTAGGGCAAGACTCTGATGCTCCCAGTATATGTGTTTTGTATATATGAGTGTGAGGTGATACGTAATGTGTGGTGTGTATATGTGTGAGATGTATTTACATGGGTTATGGATTAGTTTGTTATTGTTATAATCAGTAAGTTTTACAATACTAACAATAAAAGACATTTACTCCTCTATCATGTCAAGATTCAATTAGATATTATATATTATTAGTTATTAGAGTTTGTGTCATAATTTAAACTGTCAACTCCTCTGACCCCTTCTAGTCTCACAGTTGACTGCATACAAGCAAAATGAAAAGAACAGAAATGTTCACTTCTTCAGCAACATATTAGATAGATAGATAGATAGATAGATAGATAGATAGATAGATAGATAGATATTCTTTCCTATTTTCTCAGGGAGTGTTCATCATGTGATCCCCACATGCATCAAGTGAGGTTAATAAATAAGGTTGCATGTTAGGTTACATTTGCTCCAGTAACAATACAGCAGAAAAAGCATTACTATTTAAGAACAGCCAATTCTTTTTGCCATGATCTTCATCTCTAATACACCAGATTCCCATCCATATAATACTTATTACTCCAGAAAAGTAAGCTTTAAGTCTTGTCTAAGTCCTGTATTAGAGACAGTCAACCATTTCCTGCTAGCATACAGTATTCTTACATAGGGTGAAAGGTGTTGCCATAGTAACCATAGTGGCCTAAAGTCCAATTCAAGTTTCCTTTGTTGGCGTTAGAGATCTGACCCAGAGGTTTAGAACACATACTACTTTTCCACAGGACATGAATTTATTTTCTAGCATCCACAGCAAACACGTCACAAGTGCCTGTAACTCCAGCCTGAGAGAATCCAATAGTCCCTTTAGGCCTCTACCAGCACTTATACTTAGGTGCACAACATCCCCCCAACAGACATACACACACACACACACACACACACACACACAAACATAACCCTAACCCTAACCCTAACTCTAACCCTAACCCTGACACACACACACACAAACACACACAAACACACACACACATACACACACACACACACACACACACACACATACACACACCATTTTAGAAAATAAAGTTTCTTCCACTTCTTCTCTGAGAGACTTGCCTGAAGCCCTCAGGACACAGGAACCAAGGAGCAGCCTGGGACAGGATGCTTCTAGTTTCCATCTGTACCCAGAGCAGACGCTGTGCCACAAGCTCTCCCTACCCAAATCCCATCTGGAGAGAGCTGGTCCCCATGAGTGCTGACACGCCCGAAAACACAGGTGAGACCACCACTTCTGCTCAAATTCCCAGCCCAAGAGGAACACACCCAGAGCCATCACTACACAGAAACAAAGGAAGAGCCAGAAACAGGATCCTTCCAGTTGCCATCTGTGCCCTGGAGCTAGCCTGTGCCACAGCTCTCCATACAAAAATTTCTCCCAGAAAGAACTGGTCTCCCAGGAGTACTGACATACAGGCTTGCAGGAGGGATGAGCCGCAGTCAGAGGCAGCAAGACCAGCTAACACCAGAGATAACCAGATGGCAAAGGGTAAAGGGCAAGAACATAAAGAACAGAAACCAAGGCTACTGGGCATCATCAGAACCCAGTTCTCCCACCAGAGCAAGGCCTGGAAACCCCAAAACACTAAAAAAAAGCAAGACTCTGATTTAAAATCACATCTCATGATTTTAGAGGACTTTAAGGAGGACATAAATAACTCCCTTAAAGAAATACAGAAGAACACAGGGACACAGCTAGAAGAAACACAAAAATCCCTTAAAGAATTACAGGAAAACCAAACAGGTAAAGGAAAGGAACAAAATCATCCAGAATCTAAAAAAAAAAAAAAAAAAAAAAAAAAAAAAAAATGGAAATAGGAACAATAAAGAAATTACAAAGGGAGACAACCCTGGAGATAGAAAACCCAGGAAAGAGATCAGGAGTCATAGATGCAAGCATCACCAACAGAATACAAGAGATAGAAGAGAGAATCTCAGATGCAGAAGATACCATTGTCACAACATTCAAAGAAAGTGCAAAATGCAAAAGGGTCCTAACCCAAAACATCGAGGAAATCAAGAACACAGTGAGAAGATCAAACTTAGGGATAATAGGCAAAGAAGAGAGCAAAGATTCCCAACTTAAAGGGCCAGTAAATGTCTTCAACAAAATTATAGAAGAAATGTTCCCTAACCTAAAGAAAGAGATGTTCATAAATATAAAAGAAGTCTACAGAACTCCAAATAGATTGAACCAGAAAAGAAATTCCTCCTGTCACATGATAGTCAAAACACCAAATGCACAAAACAAAGAATGAATATTTAAAGCAGTAAGGGGAAAAGGTCGAGTAACATATAAAGGCAGACCTACCAGAATTATACCACTTCTCACCAGAGACTATGAAAGCTAGAAGATCGTGGGCAGATGTTATACAGACCCTAAAAGTACATAAATGCCAGCCCTGGCTACTATACCCAGCAAAACTCTCAATTACCATAGATGGAGAAACCAAGATATTCCATGACAAAACCAAATATACTCAATGTCTTTCAACAAACTCAGGCCTACAAAGGATAATAGATAAAAAAGATCTAATAACAGAGAGGGAAACTACACCCTAGAAAAAGCAAGAAAATAATCTTTCAACAAACTGAAAAGAAGATAGCCACACTAACAGAATTCCACCTCTAAAAAACCAAAATAATAACTTGGTCAAGTAAGAAATAGAGAAAGAAATTAAAGACTTTTTAGAATTTAATAAAAATGAAGGCACAACATACTCAAACTTATGGGACACAAGGAAAACAGTGCTAAGTGGAAAACTCATAGCTCTGAGTACCTCCAAAACGAAACTGGAGAGAGTATACACTAGCAGCTTGACAGGACATCTAAAAGCTCTACAACAAAAAGAAGCAAATACACCCAAGAGGAGTAGATGGCTTAATCAACCATCTACTTGGGTTGAAATCAACAAAGTAGAAAAAAAGAGAACAACAAAACCAGGAGCTGATTCTTGGAGAAAATTAAGAAGACAGATAAACACTTAGCCAAACTAACCAGAGGGCACAGAGGCAGAATCCAAATTAGTAAAATCAGAAATGAAAAGGGAGATATAACAACAGAAGCAGTGGAAATTCGGAAAATCATCAGATCCTACTACAAAAGCTTGTACTCAACAAAATTGGAAAATCAGTATGAAATGGATGATTTTCTAGGTACATCCTGGGTGTCATAGTTAAAACAAGATAAGATAAACAATCTAAATAGTCCCATAACCCCCCAAAGAAATAGAAGCAGTCATTAATAATCTCCCAACCAAAAGAAGGCCAGGACCAGATAGATTTAGTGCAGAATCCTATCAGACCTTCAAAGAAGACCTAATGCAAATTCTCCTCAAACTATTCCACAAAATAGAAGAAGGAACACTACCCAATTCATTCTATGAAGCCACAGTTATGCTGATGCCAAAACCACACAAAGACCCAACAATTTCCCTTATGAATATCAATGCAAAAATACTCAATAAAATGCTCACAAACTGAATCCAAGAACACATCAAAACAATTATCCATCATGATCAAGTAGACTTTATCCCAGGAATGCAGAGATGGTTCAATATACAGAAATCCATCAATGTAATCCACTATATAAACAAACTCAAAGAAAAAAACCACATGATCACCTCATTAGAAGCTGAGAAAGCATTTGACAAAATTCAATACCACTTCATGGTAAAAGTCTTACAGAATTCAAGGCCCATATGTAAACATAGTAAAAGCAATATGCAGCAAACTAGTAGCCAACATGAAACTAAATGGAGAGAAACTTTAAGCAATCCAACTAAAGTCAGGGATAGAAAAGGGTGTCCACTCTCTCCCTACTTGAAGTAGTAGTAGTAGTAGTAGTAGTAGTAGTAGTAGTAGTAGTAGCAGTACTTGAAGTTCTAGCCAGAGCAATTTGACAACAAGAGGAGGTCAAAGGGATACAAATTGGAAAGAAAGAAGTCAAAATATCACTATTTGAAAGTGATATGATAATATACTTAAGTGACCCCAAAAATTCCACCAGAGAACTCCTAAAGCTGATAAACAACTTGAGCAAAGTGTCTGGATATAAAATTAACTCAAATAAATCAGTAGCCATCCTCTACACAAAAAGGATAAACAGGCTGAGAAAGAAATTAAAGAAATGACACCCTTCACAATAGTCACAAATAATATGAAATGCCTTGGTGTGACTCTAACTAATCAAGTGAAAGATCTGCATGACAAGAACTTCAAGTCTCTGAAGAAAGAAATCAAAGAAGACCTCAGAAGATGGAAAGATTTCCCATGATCATGGATTGGCAGGATTAATATAGTAAAAATGGCCATCTTGCTGAAAACAATCTATAGATTCAATGCAATCCCCATCAAAATTCCAACTCAATTCTTCATAGAGTTAGAAAGAGTAATTCTCAAATTCATATACAATAACAACAACAAAAAAAAACAGGATAGTGAAAACTATTCTCAACAATAAAAGAACTTCTAGCAACCCTGACCTCAAGCTGTATTACAGAGCAATCATGATAAAACAAAACAAAATAAAACAAAAAACTGCATGGTATTGGTACAGAGACATGCAGGGAAGATCAATGGAGTAGAATTGAAGACCTAGAAAAGAACCCACATACCTATGGTCACTTGATCTTTGACAAAGGAGCTAAAACCATCCAGTGGAAAAAAAAGACAGCATTTTCAACAAATGTTCAACTGGAGGTCAGCATGTAGCAGAATGTAAACAGATCTATTCTTATCTCCTGGTATAAAGCTCAAGCCCAAGTGGACCAAGAACCTCCACATAAAAATCAGATACACTGAATCTAATAGAAAAGAAAGTGGGGAAGAGCCTCGAGTACATACATGGGCACAGGGGGAAAGTTCCTGAACAGAACACCAATGGCTTATACTCTAAGATCCACAATGGACAAATGGGACCTCATAAAATTGCCAGGCTTCTGGAGGTCAAAGGACACTGTCAATAGGACAAAATGACAACTAACAGATTGGGAAATGATCTTTACCAAACCTACATCCAATAGAGGGCTAATATCTAATATATACAAAGAACTCAAAAGGTTAGACTCCAGAGAACCAAGTAATCCTATTAAAAATTGGGAACAGAGCTAAACACAGAATTCTTAACTGTGGAATATTGAATGGTCGAGAAGCACCTAAAGAAATGTTCAACATCCTTAGCCATCGGGGAAATGCAAATCAAATGACACTGATATGCCATCTCACACCAGTCAGAATGTCTAAGACTAAAAACTCAGATGCCAGCAGATGCTGGTAAGGATGTAGAGGAAGAGGAACACTCCTTCATTGCTGGTGGGATTGCAAGCTGGTACAACCTCTTGGGAAATCAGTCTGTGGTTCCTCAGAAAACTGGACATAGTACTACCAGCTATACCACTCCTGGGCATATACCCAAAAGATACTCCAACATATAACTAGAATATATGCTCCACTATGTTCATAGCAGTCATATTTATAATAGCCAGAAGCTTGAAACAACCCAGATATCCCTCAACAGAGGAATGGATACAGAAATCATGGTACATTTACACTAGAATACTACTCTGCTATTAAAAACAATGACATCATGAAATTTGCAGGCAAATGGATGTACCTAGAAAATATTCTAAGTAAGGTAACTCCATCACAAAAGAACACCCATGGCATGTACTCACTGATAAGTGGATATTATACAACTCACAGACAACATGAACCTCAAGAGGAAGGAAGACCAAAGAGTGGATGCTTCAGTCCTACTTAGAATGGGGAACAGAATAAAGGGAAGTAAATGGTGGGAGGGACTTTGGAGGAAGGGACGATGAGGAGGAGAAAAGGAGGGTAAGAATCAGGTATAGGAGGAAATGGAGATGTACAGAGGCTCAGGAAATTGAACAGAGGTATGTGACAATGGGGAATGGGAAACTGGGGGTAGCAACCAGAAAGTCCTAGATTCCAGGAAAGCAAGAGCCTCCCAGGACCCCACAAGGATGACATTAGCTGAAATACCTCACAAAGAGGAGGGAGAACTGTTGAGGGACGGGGCCAACCACCCGTCTCCAAAAATTTAACCCAGAATTTCTCCTGTCTGAAGGAAATGCAGGGACAAAGAGTGGAGCAGACTGAAAGGCCATCCAGAGACTGCCCCCTCTAGAGATCCATCCCACCTGCAGACACCAAACCCAGATACCATTGATGCCAAGAAGTGCTTGCTGACAGGAGCCTGATACAGCTGTCTCCTGAGTGGCTCTGCCAGATACTGACCGATACAGATGTGGATGCTCGCAGCCAACCATCAGACTGAGTACTGGGACCCCAATGGAAGAGTTAGGGGAAGGACTGAAGGAGCTGAAGGTTCCTTACTTGGCATCAATTGGAGGGGAGGCCCTTGGTCCTATGAAAGCTTGATGCCCAAGTGTAGAGAAATGCTAGGTCGATAAGGCAGGAGTGGGTGGGTGGGTGGGTGGGTGGGTGGGCGGGTGGGGCAGCATAGAAGCAGAGTAAGGGGGATGAGATAGGGGATTTGCAGAGACGAAACCAGGAAAGGAGATAACATTTGAATGTAAATAAATAAAATATGCAATTTAAAAAGTAAAGTTTCTTTTATAGAAAGAGAACAGTGGATGATTCTTAGTCACCATGGTCCATAGCCAAATAAATCTGTACTAGGCCAAACATGATATAATCATAACATAACCCAGGAGGTAACAAGAAGAGAATTGCAAGTTCAGGACCACCCTAGACTATATTATGAGTTCAAGGCCAACAACATAGTGAGAACTTACCTCCCCTGCCATAATAACAGAATGAAAAGATAGAAAGGTGGAGAAAGTAAAGAAAAAAAGGAATACACCCACAACTCCAGCAGAAGCCTCCTGCTATAACAGAGTCCATGATGGCTGCCAGAATTTCAAGTTGGCTGTGCACCTGCAGACTGCTGCTACTCCCCCAGTACCCGCATAGCTTACTCACAACTGCCCCTTTCCCCGCCAACACCATATCCCTGCCCACAACTCCAGCCATCAGAAACCCAGCCCCGAACATGGGGGAGTCCCTGTTCTCAACTTCAAGACACTTGGACCAGAAGAGTAGAAAGGAAACAAAAATCTAAGGAATAAAATACCCATCCAGAAAACTCAAACTAAGAAATCAGCACCTATACATAGAATCATCCAAAACCCAGATGCCTTTATACCAGAGTAGGAACACAACCAACAGCCAGGGTAATAGGTAGCCACCAGAGCCCAGCTATATTACTACAGCAAGCCCTGAATACGCCAACACAGCTGAAGTGCAAGTAAAGCACAAACCACTTCATAAATATGATAGAGAAAATTAATAAATCCCTTAAGTAAATCAAGGAAAAAACCAAAAACATGAAGTAAATGAATGATTCACTTAAGGAAAGCTAAGAAAACCAAGAAATGAATAAACAAACAGTTGAAGCAAGGCCTGAAAATGGAGGTAGAAACAATAAAGAAAACAAAAACTGAGGACATTCTGAAAATGGAAAGTCTAAGTAAGCAAAAATGAACTACAGACATAAGCATGACCAACAGAATCCAAGAGATAGAAGAGAGAATCTCAATTGTAGAAGATATGATAGAAGAAATAGATAACATCAATCAAAGAAAAATGTTAAATCTAAAAAGTTACTGACACAAACATTCAGGAAATGTGGTATACTATGAAAATATTGAACTTAATAATAAAAATAGGAGGAGGGGGTCCCAATTCAAAGGCCCATAAAATACTTTCAACAAAATCAGAAGAAAATTTTCCTAACCTAAAGAAGCATATGTCTAAAAAAGGACAAGAAGCTTACAGAACATCAAGTGAACCAGAAAAGAAAGTTCCCTTGCCATATATTAATCAAAACACTAAACATACAGGAGAGAAAAAGAATATTAAAAGCTACAAGGAAAAGAGGCCAAGTAACATATAAAGGGAAGTCTGTTAGAATCACACCTGACATCTCAATGGAGACTCTAAAAGCCAGAAAGGCCTGGACAAATATCCTGCAGACTCTTGGAAACCACAGGTGACAGGATAGACTACTATACTCACCAAAATTTCCAATCATCATAGACATAGAAAGCAAGATATTCCATGACAAAGTCAAACGTAAACAATATCTATCTACAAATGCAGCTCTACAAAAGGTAATAGAAGGAAAACACCAACCAAAGGAGGTTAATTGCACCCATGAAAACACAAGAAATAATCTCACATAAGGAAAACCAAAAGAAGCAAACACACATACACACCACCACCACCACCACCACCATGACTACCACAACCACCACAACTACCACCACCAGCAACAACATCAATAATGAACAACAAAATAATAGGAATTAACAATTATTGGTCAACTCAGTTCTTCATAGAGTTAAAAAGAGCAATTCTCAAATTCATCTGGAATAACAAAAAACCCAGGATAGCTAAAACTATTCTCAACTGTAAGAGAACTTCTGGAGAAATCAGCATCCCGGACCTCAAGCAGTACTACAGAGCAATAGTGTTTAAAAAAACTGCATGATATTGATACAGTAACAGGCAGGTAGATCAATGGAATAGGATCGAAGACCCAGAAATGAACCCACACATCTATGGTCACTTGATCTTTGACAAAGGAGTTGAAACCATCCAGTGGAAAAAAGATAACCTTTTCAACAAATGGTGCTGGCTCAACTGGAGGTCAGCATGCAGAAGAATGAGAATTGATCTATTCTTATCTCCTTGTACTAAGCTCAACTCCAAGTGATTCAAGGACCTCCACATAAAACCAGACATGCTGAAACTAATAGAAAAGAAACTGGGGAAGACCCTTGAGGACATGGACACAGGGGAAAAGTTCCTGAACAGAACACCAATAGCTTATGCTCTAAGATCAAGGATTAACAAATGGGACCTCATAAAATTACAAAGTTTCTGTAAGGCAAAGGGCACTGTCAAAAGGACAAAATGGCAACCAACAAATTGGGAAAAGATCTTCACCAACCCCATACCTGACAGAGGGCTAATATACAAAGAACTCAAGAAGTTAGACTCTTAAAACCCTATTTAAAATGGGGTACAGAGCTAAACAAAGAATTTTCACCTGAAGAACTCTGAATAGCTGAGAAGCACCTTAAGAAATGTTCAACATTCTTAGTCATCAGGGAAATGCAAATCAAAACAACCCTGAGATTTCACCTCACACTGATCAGAAAGTCTAAGATAAAAACTCAGGAGACAGCAGGTGCTGGTGATAATGTGGAAAAAGATACTCCTCCACTGCTGGTGGGATTGAAAGCTGGTACAACCACTCTAGAAATCAGTCTGGTGGTTCCTCAGAAAACTGGGCATAATTCTACTAGAGGACCCTGCTATACCACTCCTGGGCATATACCCAGAACATTCTCCCAATGTAATAAGGACATATGGTCCACTGTGTTCATAGCAGTCCTATTTCTAATAGCCAGAAGCTGGAAAGAACCCAGATGTCCCTCAATGGAGGAATGGATACAGAAAATGTGGTATATTTACACAATGGAAAACAATGAAGCTATGAAATTCTTAGGCAAATGGTTGGATCTGGAAAATATCATCCTATGTGAGGTAACCCAATCACAAAAGAACACACATGGAATGTAGTCACTGTTAAGTGTATATTAGCCCGGAAGCTCTGAATACCCAAGACACAATTCACATATCAAATCATCTCCAAGAATAAAGGAAAGGGCCCTGGTCCTGGAAAGGCTTGATGCTGCATTGTAGGGGACTACCAAGACAGAGAAGTAGGAGGGGGTTAATTGGAGAATGGGCAGAGGGAAGAGGGCTTATGGGACTTATGAGGAGGGGGGAACTGGGAAAGGGAAAATCATTCGGAATGTAAACAAAGAATATAGAAAATTTTTTAAAAAGAAAACTCTTAATATCGATGGACTCAATTCCCCAATTTAAAAAAAAAAAACCCATAGACTAACAGAATGGATGTGAAAAAAGGATCCATCCTTCTACTGCATACTAGGAACACACCTTAACATCAAAGATAGACATTACCTGAGGGTTAGAAAAAATATTTTTCAAGCATATGGACATAAAAAGCAACCTGGTCCAGCATTCTAATATCTAACTAAATAGAATTCAACCAAAATTAATCAAAAGAAAGAGAGAAGACTTCTTAGTAATCAAAAGTAAAATTCACCAAGATGACATTTCAACTCTTTTTTCCCATTAATTTATTATTTATCCCCTTTACATCTCAATAGCAGCCCTTGTCTCCTGGCACACAACCCCTCCCATCATCCCCCATCCCCTTCTCCTCTGAAAAGGGGAGGTACCCTCCGGATAGCACCTCACTATACAGATCAATTCACTGCAAGACTGGATGCATCCTCTCCCATTGAAGGCAAACAAAATGGCTCTGTTAGGGGAATGGGATCCACAAACAGGTCTCATATTCAGTGACAGTCTGAACTCCAGTTGTTGGAGGACCCCCATGGAGACTAAGCTGCACATCTGCTACATATGAGCTGGAAGGAAGGGACTAGATCCAGCTCATGCCTGCTTTTTGGTTGGTGGTCCATGTTAGTTTTTTCTGTTGGCTTTCTTGTAGTGTCCCTATTTCCTCTGAGTCCCCTAGTCCTTTTCTCAACTCTGACAGGACTTCCCGAGCTCTGTCTAATATTTGGTGTGACTCTCTGCATCTGTTTCCATCAGCAGCTTGATGGAGTTTTCACAGGTCAGTTATGCTAAGCTCCTGTCTGTAAGCACAACGGAGTATCATTAATAGTATCAGGAATTGCTTCTTATCCATGTGATGGGTCTCCAGATGAGCCAGTCATTGATTAGACATTCCCTCAAACTCTGCTCCATCTTTGTCCCTGCACATATTTAGGCAGGACATATTTTGGATCAAAGGTTTTGCAGGTAGGTTTCAGTTGTCTTTCCACTGGAGTTCTCCTTGGCCACTTGAGGCTCTATATCCCCCACTGCTAGTAATCTCAGCTAGAGTCACTCCCATAGACTCCCTGGATCCTTGCCCCATCCAAGATTTCTGACATATCCTAGAGATGCCACCCTGACAATCAATGATTTTCATTCACTCTTCCTAGGTCCCCCTTAACACCCACCCAGACCCCAGCTTATGAATACTTTGATTTCATCTGTGAATATCTATACTTTGACTTCTTCTTTTCCAGTTTGTCTCCCCCTAGATCTCCTTTATTTATCTTACTATCTAGTTTGAACTTAGAGTACTACTTGAAGTTCTACTTGAAGTACTACTTCTCCCTACTTTGTAGAATTGTTTTAAGTTTCTTTTAATTTAATTTGATGTTGAATGTTGGCTTGCAGTATGTTGCTTTTACTGTATTTAGGTATACATGTTGTATTCTTAATCTCACCAAGACTTTTAGCACAAAGAGGTATTGGATTTTGTCAAAGGCTTTTTCATCATCTAGTAAGATGACCATGTGTTTTTTTTTCTTTAAGTTTGTTTAAATGGTGGATTACATTGATGGATTTTCATGTATTGAACCACCCTTGCATGTCTGAGATGAAGCCTATTTGATCATGGTGAGTGATGTTTCTGATGTGTTGTTTGTGAGTATATTATTATTCATTATTTTTCAATGCTCATAAATGAAATTAGTCTGAAATTCCCTTTCTTTGTTGAGTCTTTGTATGATGTAACTATGGCCTCACAGAATGAGTTTGGCAATGTTCTTTATGTTTTTATTTTGTGTTTTGTATTAGCTTTTCTTTAAAAGTCTAGTAGAATTCTGTGCTGAAACCATCTGGTCTCACTACATACAAAAAAATCTTGGCAGACCTAGCCAGCCTGCCAGGTGCTGAGACCCTGCAGGCGGAACCAGGTACCAGAGACAGCCCGAGTTTAAGACCTCCGGGGACTCAGGTCTGGGGCAGGAACTGCGCACAGCCTAGCGGTTTGGAGTACAGCGGCCGTGCCTGAGCTCTGCGCTCGCAGGCCAGACCCCAAACCCCCTGCAGGCAGTGCCATCTTGTCTGCAGCTTCCCATCCAGCCGGTAGCAGGTCAGCCAGACCTAGCCAGCTTGCCAGGTGCTCAGACCCTGCCCGCGGAACCAGGATAAGCAACAATTCTTGTTTATTAAGAAGAGTGAGGACCAGCTATAGCGGCAGGCCTCCATATTGCAACCAGGACACAGCTGGAAAGGTGCAGATAGAGACTCCGTCTGGGGCTAGAGCAGGGAGAGCTGCTAAGCTCTCGCCCACAGACTGGCCCAGGTGCCTAGGCTCTGCAGCACGTCCCTGCGAGCTTAGGCCGTGCACCGAGGCAGCCGGAACCACCCAGCTCCCCAGGAGCCCGGACCAGCGATAGCGGCAGGCCTCCATACTGCAACCAGAACACAGCTGGAAAGGAACAGGTAGACAGATTCCATCTGGGGCTAGGCTCTCGCTATTAGGCAGGCCCAGCAGCACCTGCCGAGGCTCTGCTGCACTCCCCCACACTTCCCGGAGACCTCAGGCCGTGCACAAAGTCAGCGGGTGGCAGCCAGCTCGTAATCCCGTTGAGCAGCAATCACTCATAACCACCAGTATAGAAACAACAGGTAAGCCCAGCCTCATAGGAGATTCAAACACCAGCCAGTGACAACAAGGTCAACTAACACCAGAAATAACCAGATGGCAAAAGGTAAATGAAGGAATGTCACTAACAGAAATCAAGACAACATGACAGCATCTGAACCCAGTTCGCCAACAACAGGAAGCCCTGGATACCCCAAAACACCAGAAAAATAAGACTTGGATATAAAATCACTGGTCAGGATGCTGGTAGCTGAACACATAGAAAAATATCGTAAAGAAATAGAAGAGAAAATGGATCAAAAGTTAGAAGCCTTTACAAGGCAAATACAAAAATCACTTCAAGAAATGCAGGAGAAGATGGATCAAAAAGAAGAAGACAATAAGGAGGAAAGACAAAAATCACTTAAAGAAATACAGAAGAATGTAGGCCAACAAGTAGAAGCTATGAAAGAGGAAACACAAAAATCTATTAAAGAAATACATGAAAACACAATCAAGCAAGCGAAAGATCTGAGCACATCCATCCAGGCACTAAAAACAGAAGTAGAAACAACTAAGAAATCGCAGAGGGAGACAACATTGGAGATAGAAAACCTTGGGAAGAAATCAGGAGCCATAGATGCAAATATCAACAATAGAATACAAGAGATAGAAGACAGAATATCAGAAGCCGAAGATACCATAGGAACCATTGATTCAACAGTCAAAGAAAATACTAAATGCAAAAAGGTTGTAACCCAAAACATCCAGGAAATCCAGGACACAATGAGAAGACCAAACCTAAGGATTATAGGTATAGACGAGAATGAAGATGTACAAGTTAAAGGGCCAGCAAATATCTTCTACAAAATTATGGAAGAAAACTTCCCCAACCTAAAGAGAGAGATGTCCATGAATATACAAGAAGCATACAGAACCCCAAACAGACTGGATCAGAACAGAAATACATCCCGTCACATAATAATCAAAACTCCAAATGTACTAAACAAAGAAAGAATATTAAAGGCAGCAAGAGAAAAAGGCCAAGTAACTTATAAAGGAAGACCTATCAGAATAACACCAGACTTCTCACCTGAGACCATGAAAGCTAGAAGATCCTGGGCAGATATCATGCAAACTCTAAGAGAACACAAACTTCAGCCAAAACTACTTTACCCAGCAAAGCTCTCAATCACCATAGATGGAGACATCAAGGTATTCCATGACAAAACCAAATTTGCACGATATCTTTCCACAAATCCAGCCCTACAAAGGATAATAGGGGGAAAACACCAAGACAAGGACAGAAACTACACCCGGGAAGAAGCAAGATAGAAACCTCCTCTCATCAAACCCAAAAGAAGGTAACCTCTCGAATATAAAAAATAAATAAAATAAATAAATATAATTTCAAAAATGTCTGGAGGAAATAATTACTATTCCTTAATATCTCTTAACATCAATGGACTCAATTCCCCAATAAAAAGCCATAGATTAACAGACTGGATACGGAAACAGGACCCTACATTTTGCTGCATACATGAAACACATCTCAGTGTCAAAGACAAACACTGCCTTAGAGTAAAAGGCTGGAAGACAATTTTACAAGCAAATGGTCTCAGGAAACAAGCTGGAGTAGCCATTCTAATATCAGATAAAATTGACTTCCAACCTAAAATCATCAAAAGAGACTCAGAAGGTCACTTCTTGCTGGCCAAAGGGAAAATCCACCAAGAAGAGCTTTCAATACTGAACATCTATGCTCCAAATGCAAGGGCACCCTCATTCGTAAAAGAAACCTTACTAAAGCTTAAAGCACACATTACACCTAACACAATAATTGTGGGTGACTTCAACACTCCACTCTCCTCAATGGACCGATCAGGAAAGCAGAAACTAAACAGGGACACAGTGAAACTAATTGAAACTCTGGACCAATTGGATTTAACAGATATATATAGAACATTTCATCCTAAAGCTAAAGAATATACCTTTTTCTCAGCTCCACATGGGACCTTCTCCAAAATAGACCATATAATTGGTCACAAGACAGATGTCAACAAATACAAGAAGATCGAGCTAATCCCATGCCTTCTATCAGATCACCATGGAGTAAGAGTGGTCTTCAATAACAACAAAAACAACAGAAAGCCCACATACACATGGAAACTGAACAATACTCTACTCAATGACACCTTGGTCAAGGAAGAAATAAAAAAAGAAATCAAAGACTTTTTAGAATTCAATGAAAATGAAGGTACAACCTACCCAAACCTATGGGACACAATGAAAGCAGTGCTAAGAGGAAAACTCATAGCTCTAAGTGCATCCAAAAAGAAACTGGAGAGAGCATATACTAGCAGCTTAATGGCACACCTTAAAGCCCTGGAAGAAAAACAAGTTAATTCACCCAGGAGGAGTAGAAGGCAAGAAATCATCAAACTCAGGGCTGAAATCAATCAAATAGAAACAAAGAGAACCATACAAAGAATCAACAAGACCAGGAGCTGGTTCTTTGAGAAAATCAACAAGATAGATAAACCCTTAGCCAGACTAACCAAAGGACACAGAGACAGTATACAAATTAACAAAATTAGAAATGAAAAGGGAGACATAACAACAGAAACTGAGGAAATTCAAAACATCATCAGATCCTACTACAAAGGTCTATACTCAAAACAACTGGAAAATCTGGAGGAAATGGACAATTTCCTAGACAGATATCAAATACCAAAATTAAATCAGCATCAAGTAGATCAGCTAAATAGTCCCATAACCCCTAAAGAAATAGAAGGGGTTATAGAAAGCCTCCCAACCAAAAAAAGTACGGGACCAGATGGTTTTAGTGCAGAATTCTACCAGACCTTCAAAGAAGACTTAACACCAATACTCTCCAAACTATTCCACAAAATAGAGACAGAAGGGATACTGCCCAACTCATTCTTCGAAGCCACAATTACACTAATACCTAAACCACAAAAAGATCCAACAAAGAAAGAGAATTACAGGCCAATTTCTCTTATGAATATAGATGCAAAAATACTAAATAAAATTCTTGCTAACCGAATCCAAGAGCACATCAAAACGATCATCCACCATGATCAAGTAGGCTTCATCCCAGGGATGCAGGGATGGTTCAATATACGGAAATCCATCAATGTAATCCACTACATAAACAAACTGAAAGAAAAAAACCACATGGTCATCTCATTAGATGCTGAAAAAGCATTCGACAAAATTCAGCATCCTTTCATGCTAAAAGTCTTGGAAAGAGCAGGAATTCAAGGCCCATACCTAAACATAGTAAAAGCAATCTACAGCAAACCAGTAGCCAACATCAAAATAAATGGAGAGAAACTTGAAGCATTCCCACTAAAATCAGGGACTAGACAAGGCTGCCCTCTCTCTCCATATCTTTTCAATATAGTACTTGAAGTTCTAGCAAGAGCAATTAGACAACATAAGGAAGTCAAAGGGATACAAATTGGAAAGGAAGAAGTGAAACTATCATTATTTGCAGACGATATGATAGTTTACCTAAGCGACCCAAAAAACTCCACCAGAGAACTTCTACAGCTGATAAACAACTTCAGCAAAGTGGCAGGTTATAAAATTAACTCAAGCAAGTCAGTGGCCTTCTTGTACTCAAAGGACAAGCAGGCAGAGAAAGAAATTAGGGAAATAACACCCTTCACAATAGCCACAAACAACATAAAATATCTTGGCGTAACTCTAACCAAACAAGCGAAAGATCTGTACAACAGGAACTTCAAGCCCTTGAAGAAAAGAAATCGAAGAAGACCTCAGAAGATGGAAAAATATTTCTTGCTCCTGGATTGGCAGGATCAATATAGTAAAAATGGCCATCTTGCCAAAAGCAATATACAGATTCAATGCGATCCCCATCAAAATCCCAACTCAATTCTTCATAGATCTAGAAAGAGCAATTCTCAAATTCATCTGGAGCAACAAAAAACCCAGGATAGCTAAAACTATTCTCAACAATAAAAGGACTTCTGGGGGAATCAATATCCCTGACCTCAAGCAGTACTACAGAGCAATTGTGTTAAAAACTGCATGGTATTGGTATAGCAACAGGCAAGCAGATCAATGGAACAGGATTGAAGACCCAGAGGTTAACCCACAGACTTATGGTCACTTGATCTTTGATAAAGGAGCCACAACCATCCGGTGGAATAAAGATAGCCTTTTCAACAAATGGTGCTGGTTCAACTGGAAGTCAACATGCACAAGAATGCGAATTGATCCAATCTTATATCTTTGCACTAAGATCAACTCCAAGTGGATCAAGGACCTCCACATAAAACCAGACACACTGAAACTATTAGAAAAGAAAGTTGGGAAGACCCTGGAGGAGTTGGGCACAAGGGAAAAGTTCCTGAACAGAACACCAATAGCTTATGCTCTAAGATCAAGAATCGACAAATGGGACCTCATAAAATTACAAAGTTTCTGCAAAGCAAAGGACACTGTCAGAAGGACAAAACGACAACCAACAAAGTGGGAAAAGATCTTCACCAACTCCACATCCGACAGAGGGATAATATCCAATATATACAAAGAACTCAAGAAGTTAGACCGCAAAGAAACAAATAACCCTATCAAAAAATGGGGCACAGAGCTAAACAAAGAATTTTCACCAGAAGAAATTCGGATGGCCGAGAAACACCTTAAAAGATGTTCAACATCATTAGTCATCAGGGAAATGCAAATCAAAACAACCCTGAGATTCCACCTCACACCAGTCAGAATGGCTAAGATTAAAAACTCAAGAGACAACAAGTGCTGGCGAGGATGTGGAGAAAGAGGAACACTCCTCCACTGTTGGTGGGATTGCAAAATGGTAAAACCGCTCTGGAAATCAGTTTGGCGGTTCCTCAGAAAATTAGGCATGTCACTTCCAGAGGACCCTGGCATACCACTCCTGGGCATATACCCAGAGGATTCCCCTGCATGCAATAAGGACACATGCTCCACTATGTTTATAGCAGCCTTGTTTATAATAGCCAGAAATTGGAAGGAGCCCAAATATCCCTCAAAGGAGGAATGGATACAGAAAATGTGGTATATTTATACAATGGAATACTACTCAGCAATTAAAAATAATGAATTCATGCAATTTGTAGGTAAATGGTTAGACCTGGAAAATATCATCCTGAGTGAATTAACCCAATCACAAAAGAATACACATGAAATCCAATCACTGATAAGTGGATATTAATGAGCCCAGAAGCCCTAAATACTCAAGACAAAAATAGCAAGTCAAATGATTCCCAAGAAGAAGAAAGGAGAGGACCCTGGGCCTGTAAAGATTGCATCCAGTTTAGTAAAGAAACCGAGGGGGGAGGGGGAATTATTGGGGAACAGATGGGGGGAAGAGGAACTATGGGAACTATGGTGGGTGGGAACTGGGAAAGGGGAAAGCCTTTGGAATGTAAACATAGAATATAGAAAATAAAAAAAATTAAAAAAAATCTTGAAATAACCCCTTACATCCTATCAGACCACCATAATTAAAGCTGGCTTTCAATAACAATGAAAACAAGAGAAAGCCTACAAACCCATGAAAGCTGAACAAGTCTGTACTGAATGACTACTGGGTCAAGGTAGAAATAAGAAAGAAATGAAAGACTTCCAAGAATTCAATGAAAATGAATGTGCAACATACTAAAACATATGGATCATAATGAAAACCATGCTAAGATGTAAGTTCAAAATACTAGCACCTCCATAAAGTATTTGGAAAAATCTTACACTATCAACTTAACAGCACACCTGAAAATTCTAGAATAAAAACACACAGGAATAATCAAACTCATGACTGAAATCAATAAACATAGAACCAAAGTGAACAATACAAAGAATCAATGAAATATAGTGAGTTCTTTGAGAAAAATAAGCAAGATAGACAAACCCTTATCCAAACTAACTAAAAGACACAGAATTTCCAAACTAAGAAAATGAGAAACAAATGAATACATAACAACGGACAAAGAGGAAAAAAAAAAACAAAGAATCATTAGGTTGTACTTTAAAAATCTGTATTCCATAAAATTGGAAATCTAAAAGAAAGGGATGATTTTCTTAATAGATACTACTTAGCAAAGTTAAATCAAGAGCAGTTAGACACTTTAAATAGACCTATAACCCCCATAGAAATAGCAGTAGTCATGAAAAATTTCCCAACAAATAAAATCCCAGGACCAGATGGGTTTGGCACAGACTTTACTGGACTTTCAAAGAAGAGCTAATGCCAATACTCTTCACCTTAATCCACAAAATAGAAACAGAAGGACCGTTGGCATACTCATTTTATGATGCCACAGTCACCCCGATACCCAAACTATACAAAGATTCAGCAATGAAAGAGAATTACAGGCCAATTTCTATTATGATCATAGATGCAGAAATACTTGCAAACCTAATCTAATAACACATCAAAAAGTTCATCCACCGTGATCAAATAGCTTCCATCCCAGAGATGCAGGGATGATTTAACATATGAATATTAGTGAATGTAATACACTTTATAAACAAACTGAAAGAAGAAAAACCGTCATCTCACTAAATGCTGAAACAAGCCTTTAACAAAATCCAATACCTCTTCCTGACAAAAGGGTTGAATGTCTGCATGTAGAAGAATGTAAATAGAACCATATTTATCACCCTGCACAAACGCCAAGTTCGAATGGCTCAAAGACCTCAACATTAAACCAGTTACACTGAACCTGATAAAAAGAGAATGTAGGAAATCGTTTTGAATATCTTGGCAGAAGAGACAACTTCGTAAACAGAACACCAATAATGCGAGCACTAAGACTGACAATTAATAAATAAAGCATTTCTGTTAGGCAAAGGACACAGCCAAAAGGACTCAATGACAGCCTTCAAAATGGGAAAAGACTTTCACCAACTTTATACCTGATAGAGGCCTAACATACAAAATATATAAAGAACTCAAGAAACTAGGTATAACAAACCAAACAATCCAATTAAAATATGGAGTACAGGTCTAAACAGAGAATTCACAATAGAGGAATCCAAAATGACTGAGAAACACTTAAAGCAATGTTCAACCTCTTTAGCCATCAGGGAAATATAAATCAAAACAACTCTGAGAGTCCATCTAACACCTGCCAGAATGGCTACAAAAACACAAGTTACAACTCATGCCAGTGTGAGAGGTGGGGCAAGGAAAATACCCACCCACTGCTGGGAAGAGTGCAAAATTGTACAGCCAATAAATATGGCAGTTTCTCATCAAACTGGGAATCAGTCTACCTCAAGACCCAGCTATAGCACTCTTGTGCACATACCCAAAAGACACATGTTCAACTATGTTCATAACAGATTTATTTGTAGTAGCCAGGAACTGGAAAAAAAATCAAGATGTCCCTCAGTGGAAAAACAAATAAAGAAAATGTGGTACATTTACACATTGGAGTATTATTACTCAGCTGTTAGGAAAAATAGCATCATAAAAATTGCAGGCAAGTATATGAAACATGGCATGTACTCGGTTATAAAAGGATATTAGTCAATAACAATAATCACAGTATAATCCACAGACTCAGAACGGCTAAGTAACAAGGAGGGTTCTGAGGAGGACACATGGGTCTCCCTGGAAAGGGGAGATAGACTAGATTGTAAGGGCAGACTGTGATTGGGTGAGGATGCAAGTGGGAGGGATCAGGCGGGGAAGGGAGGGCAGAAGGGAGAGAGTGCAGGGAGACACAACTAACTGGAAAGGAGGCCATTCTGGGAGAGATGTGGGAAGCCAGTTCAGTGGAAACGGCCTGGAACCTATGAAGATGACCCTACTGAGGACTCCTAGTAATGGAGAGTGCTGAGCCTGAACCAGCCATCTTCCATAACCTAGCAAGGCTCCCTCAGTGGTGGGACCGAGACACCAACCCAGCCACAAAACCTTCAACCCACACCCGTCCTGCCTGCAAGATGTGTTGGGGCAATGGTGGCTCGGAACTTGTGACAAAGGCCAACCAGTAACTGGTCTATCTTGAGTCTTAAGCCACAAAAAAAGGGGGGAGCCTTACTCTGCACTCCCTGGAAGGCTAGAAGCTGAATGGCTCAGAGACCTAGGCTAGAACCAAATGGGACTGACAAGAAAAAAAAATAATAATAAGTCAATAAAATGAGTCCTAATAATCTGCTATCCTCATAGCTTGGTGCCTGGACCAATCGCCATCAAAGTGGCTTCCTCTAGCCACTCATGGGAGCAGATGCAGAGACCCATAGGCAGACATGAAGATGGAACTTGGAGAACCCGGCAGGAAATTGGCAAGGAATATTGTAGAAGCTGGAGGAGTGGAAGTCAGACCACAGAACTGACTATGTACAACTCCCAGAGGCTCACAAAGACTGAAGTGGCAGTCACAGAGCCTGCATGGGTCTACACTTGATCCTCTACATTCATGCTGTGGTTGTTTAGCTTTGGGTATTTGTGAGACTCCAAACAGTTGGAGAAGGAGTATCTCTAACTCTTTTGCCTGCTTGTGGGACCTTTTTCCTCCTACTGGGTTGCTTTGTCCAGCCTTGATATGAGTCTTTATGCCTAGTCTTAGTGTGTCCTGTTTTTCTGTGTTCAGTTGATATTTCTGGGAGGTCTGCTCTTTTCTAAAGGAAATCAGAGGAGCACTGGACTTGGGGGAAGATGGAGAGGTGAGGCCTGGGAGGGTTGGATAACAGGGAGGCTGCAGTCTGGATGTATTGTATGAGAGAAGAATAAATAAATAAATAAATAAACAAACAAACAAACAAACAAACAATAGAAATGGAGGGGTAAAGACACTTTGACAAAACAGAGGAGTCAGGAATTTTAAAAGTTCATGTCTGACTATTACTGATGCTATGATATACTTAGAGACAGGAACCTGGCATGGCTGACCTCTACCATGAGGCCCTACCAGCAGCTGACTGAGAGAGAAGCAGATACTTACACCCAACCACTAAACTGTAAGTCAGGGACCCCTGTGGTTTCATTAGGGGAAGGATTGAAGAAACTGAAGAGGAGAGTGACCTCATAGGAAGAGCAGCAGTCTCAACTAATCCAGACCTCAGGGAGCTCCCACAGACTGAGCCACCAACCAAAAGCATACATGGGCCAATCCGAGACCCCTGGCACATATATATCAGAGGTCTGCCTAGTCAGGCTTCAGTGGGAGAAGATGTGCTCAATCCTCCAGAGACTTAAGGCCCCAGGGAAGAAGGAGCTCTGGTGATGGAAGCACCCTCTCAGAGGCAAGAGGCAGGAGGAGTAGGATGAGAAACTGTGGGAGAGGGGGCCAAGACGGGCAGGGGGCAATGACTGGAGTGTAAATTTTAAAAAAGTTCATGTCTGCTGTTCTGAAGAACCATTGTTAATATAGTAGGGCCATCCACTGAAAATTCTAGTACAGTGGGGTAAAGACAAGGAAAGAAGAAAAGAAGAAAAGAGGGAGGGAAGGAAGGAAGGGAGGGAGGAAGGGAGGGAAAGAGAGAGAGAAAGAAAGAAAGAAAGAAAGAGAAAGAAAGAAAGAAAGAAAGAAAGAAAGAAAGAAAGGAAGAAAGAAAGAAAGAAGAGGAAGGGAGGAGGAAGGGGAGGAGGGAGAGAGGGAAGGGAAAGGGAAGAAGGAACAAAGAAAGGATAGAAATACTATTAAGAAGAATAAAGATTCTTCAGCCTTTCCTTGCTTTGACTAATTCTGCTTTCTCTGAGGGTCTC
This sequence comes from Apodemus agrarius, assembly GCA_964023405.1. Lineage (NCBI taxonomy): Eukaryota > Metazoa > Chordata > Mammalia > Rodentia > Muridae > Apodemus > Apodemus agrarius. Next base: position 22,584,383 of record OZ030027.1, on the reverse strand, counting down.
CTTCACCCACAGCCTTCCATATCTCCTGGCTATGTTTACTGAGAATTTGTCTTCCAGGAACCTGTGACATTTTTATCACGCCCCACTTAATTAACTTCATGGCTTTCCTGCACCTTCAGCTTTCTCAGGCTTCCCAGTGGATTCTTTGAGGCCAGATGTTTAAACCTTAGAAGTGAATGGGAAGGAAACACTTTCAACATGTTCTCTCCTGTGGGAGCAGGGAGTAAAGTTACTGTTTCACTGAGACAGCCAATGAGTATGTGTTCTATTTACCCATTAGATTTTTGGGGTGTTTGTTTATTTGTTTGTTTGTTTGTTTGTTTTTGTATCTATAGTTGAAAATTACTGGCTTTAACCAATCCTAAGTCTTCAGATTTCAGATTTCAGAATTCTGAAATGTATATATTAGTTTGCTTATGATTTTGGCTCAGTCATTCAGTCTCTAACTCTAGTACAAGTTCATATCTAAAATTGCCTGCACTTTAAAGCATTCGCTCAAAAATTATAACTTTTGGCTGGCAGTAGGCTTTGGCTCTGGGCTATCACTCCAGTCTGACTCTGTAGTCTCTGTGCCAGAGAAAAAGAGGGTTGGAGCAGGAGGGAGAGAAAGAAACAGAAAGACAGAGGGACAGAAAGAGACAGAGACACACAGAGAAATAGAAAGAGACAGAAAGACAGAGACTGAGACAGAGACTGATTTCTGTGTGTCTTCTCCTGGTAAAGAGCTATGAAACTGTGTTACAGGCCCACCTAAGAGATAAGCCGAGGTTACCTCCCTGTCTCAAGATCTTGCCGCAAAACACCTGCAAGGAAAGGCTTTTCTCTAAAGAATGTAACATTTTCAGCTTCTAGAAATTAAATCTTGAAAATTTTCAGGGTCATGATTCACCCTCCTCCACTCATAGAGGAGAGAATCCATAATATCTACTACTCTAATATAGATATTATATAAGTTTGTAACTATGATGCCATGAGTAGGTGTATTGCCTTGCATGTGTGAGATTTGTGCTTCTGTGTGCAGATGATGTATACAGATACTGTATGCACAGTTAATGTCTACATGAAAAATGTATGTGGCTTAATGTATGTATGTAATGTGTAAGAGTTTCCAAAGTCTCATTTTACTATTTCTTTTATTTCCATCATGATGAATATGTAATAAAAATATGAAATCCAGATTTAGCAACAAGCAAAACAATTTAAAATATTAGAAAGAGAAAGGGGCTTTCAAGCCACAAAGGGCCCGGTCTACTACCTTTATAAATTTAATTTAATTTCCTATTCTCTGTTGTAGAGGGTTTCTTTTTCTATCCCACTGTGTTGAGGGCTTTGGGGAGCTTATCACGCAAAATTGATCCCTTCTCACCAAAACCTTAGTGTTAGGAGTTTCCAGAACTAGATTCTGAGTTATTTCTTTGAATATAACCGCTAGTGTCATTTGAGCACTGTGGTTGTCTTATAAGGATATGCAATGTAAAGTTGTGGGGGTGGGACTCAGAGAAGAGGGGATGGGGAAAGCATCTGCTCCTTTGTATCTACTTTAGTAGAGCAAACAAAAGCCCCGGATTTTCATATGCATGAGCTCTTCTTTGTTGTAATATCTTGTCAAATAAATTGAGTATTTAATGTGCAGTATGTTTCCAGATGCCCTTCAAAACCTTAACTATCAAGAAGAGCCAGTATCAAAGGGCTCTACACACTCAATTTCACGAACCAATAAACACAGCTTTTGCATTAATTACCATTTTCAGCTCCTTAGAAAGAGTGACAAGAGTTATCAGGGAGATGTTCATTATTGCCTGGCTTTATCTGATGGAAACGAATTTCTTGTTCTCCGTGAACTTAAGACTCCCCAAAGAGAACAGGTTATCATTTGAGGGAATGTGTCTGCCTGCTTCTGGAGAGCACCTCAAACATTTTATCAGCAATGCTGGGCTACCGGTTAAGTGTCTCCTTTGTGCAGCCTGCCTTCGATTGACTGCTTAGATCAACAGAACGTGAGCATTTCTGGTTCTACCCTTGACACTACCCACGTGCCCTGGACCACCAATGGAAGATTCAGATGAGCATCTATCTCATGCCCACTAAACCAGAGTCTCTCCTAAACCAAAGGATGTGGTGTGAGGACTAAGGTTCTCTGAAGCTGAGTCGAGGGTGTGGTGAGCACTGAAAGCGCCGAGGATGAATCTCTTGGGTGCTGAGACCCCAGAACTACACAATTCCTTCCCTTCAAACTCCAGGCCGCTCAACCATTCCTTTAATCTAGTGAGCTTCCCCCAAAATCTTCCTGATGAATTCTGTTTTCAGGTAGGAAGGATTGGTTTCACCCTAAAAAAAAAAACATATCAAATTAATATTTCCTTTGAGATGTAGCTAAGAAACCACAAAGATAATTATATTTAATCACGTTGTTGAAGATGAATTCTAAATCCTCCTGGAGAAAACCAGCAACCTTTGCAGATGACGTGGCACCCACCCTTTTCATCCTTTCCTTGTGATATCTAAATTATGAAAAGAATAGTCAAGGGACCTTAGAACTTATTATATCCTACCCCAAAATTTGACATGCCAAAGTGCAGTAGCCTTTTGGGACACCTGGCAGAAGGTAAAAGGAGAGAGAACAGGATTAGAGACCCTGTGTTTCAAAAAGCTTCTCCTGAGTCCCACCAGGCACCTGATTCAGAGATGAGTCCCCTAGACTCCAGACTGCGGACTTTGTGCTCTAGTAACTTCTGTGCCTTCTAGTCAACTCAGCTGAAGGATCCTTGAGAGTGTGACATGGAGCTCAGTAGTGTAGGCATCCATCCCTGGGAGGCATCCATCCCTGGGAGGCATCCATCCCTGGGAGCATCCTTCTCTGGGAGGCACTCTTCTGTGGTGCTCTATCTCAGGATCAGTTGTAGAAAATACTCTCTGTATAAGCTATTCTGTATCTTGAAGTTTTCTTTATTTCCCATCAGACAACTCCTTCTTTTCATTTCTTCTTACAGTTTATGAAATTTGTACTAAAACTCCTTTTCAAATTCCTACATAATTTTTAATCTACTAATGGCTGACAACTGGCTCAGAAAGTCGGTATCCCCATTTCAGAGACGTTAACAGCAAGCCTGTGTGAGACTACAGAGACTCCGTGAGGACCTTGACATCCTCACAGCCTGTCATGTCCTATAGCGGGAATTATTAAAAAATCCACCTCGCCAACTCTCCTGCCCAGCCAGACCTCAGCACCAAGTCCCTGCGGGGTCCCAGCACGGTTCTCACCACTGTCTCTGAACTAATCTCTCCCAGCTAGTTCCCAAAGCATCTCAGCTATGTTTCCTCTCTGCCATAGACCCTGTAAATGGCCGACCCAAGTTTTAGTAACCATGGACTGCCAGTTCTCCGCCATCGGCAGACCCGCATTATAGTAACCAAGTAAATCAAAACTCTTAATGTTTATTTAGTTAACCAATTGCATTTATGTATATTAAACTCACAATTACAGGATGTCAATTTATAATGATAAAAGTCTTATCCCGATTTCTAACCTTAGATAATCTGACGTCTAACTCCATCTTTTTTTTTTACTAACTCCATCTTGAGATTTCGAACTCTCACGTGCTTCGCATGTGTCTCCCTGACTTCCCAACTCCTAGTTACGCCTCCTCTTTCCTCCAATCAGAGGCCTCTCACTGCCTCAGTGTCATTGGATAGGAAATATCTTGTAACAGTGTCCTCGGAGTCAGTCAGCAGTTTAACAGAGCAATTGTTAATAAAGCATTTTAGACTTAATGGTTTTTAGACCACTCTTACTTCATAGGCTACCAGTTTGCAGTTTTTATGACTTGTACAGAGTGTGGTAGGTACAAGTCCATGAGGTGGTTTGACTATGGTTTGTCCACAGGAGTTCCATGTGCTAGTGCCTTCATCTTCAGCGTCGTGACGTTAAGAGATAGTTGTTAAGCACAAGTGAACTCAGCAGCTTCTGCTGCTCTGTGAAGCAGGTGCAGAAATCCCTTATCAGCCTGCATATAAGAAGAGATTTTTAAGTAGAATAATTATCCTCCGGACTCTAGACACGCCAAAAGTCCATATGAGCTAAAGCAACTTTACCTAGCTCTAAAAAACAGGAAGATCCATAGAGGCTTTACAAAATCTTTTGGATTTCCTTTAAGAATAGGGCCTACCCAGATGTGGGTCAGGGAAACCATTAGAGCTGATGGTCAGGGAAGCGTCAGAGGCCCCATCAAAGTACAAGCCATTCCTATTGCCACTCTCTGCTCCCCAGGACTTGATGGTAAGATTCCACTGAGGAGGGGACCACAAGCTTTGACCACAGACTTAGAGAAGTCAAACCGGCAATGAGCTAGAAGATTTTTTCCTGATGACTAGTCTTCATGGTGCCAGAAGGAGCTTTGCGGGATCTCAGGGGTAGTGGAGGGAGGTTACCAAAAGTTTTACCCAGCTGTGAATCCTATAAGCTACAATAACAACCTCCCAGGCAAGGTGTGCAGAACAGTGGCATGATGGCTGAGATGGTAACCAATCGCTTTCCGATTGGATCAAGGCTCCTCCATGGCCGGAAACCCATAGTTGCTACTATAAACTGAGCCAAGATTGCCTGTAGCTAGAGAGTCATTTGCCCTGGAAGGGAGCTTAATACTGCTGTCAAACTGCTTTCTGAATACTCACCTTTATGTCTACCGACGAGTGCTGAGCTCCGCCTTCATCAGAACCTCTCATAGTGCAACAGGAAATGGTTAGGATAGAAATCCATAATTGGTTGACATGTCAAGAATACGTGACAGTGAAGTGCTCATGCATGAGTGAGAATGCCACGTTTCCCTACCCTGTGATGCAGCCAGTGACCTCAGCAGAAGACTGGCACCCATTCTGTTCAGACTCATCAGCCACCAGAATGGCGAACCAAGCAGACCCTTTTACTTTATGAAGCATCCAAACTCAAGTGTGTTGTTATAACAGCCGGAAGCCAACTGTCACAGGTACAAATTCTCAGATGGAAAGAACAAGGTTTTGTTTTTTGAGATCTATTCACAGTGTGATAAATATAATTAATAATAGTGAATTATATATTTTGAAAATGTTCCCTCCACAATTAATAGGTTTTTGAGATGATTAATATAGTCAACTTGGTTTAATGATGTCATGTTTATTCATAAAGCATATTTATGTGCCATAAATACATTTTGACGATTTATAACAAAAATTTTCAAAAGAAGGCAATTTTGTACTGTTCTGATTTATAAGCCTATTTTATTATATTTTGCTAAATTAACAGGTTCACCAGAGACAGCAATTTTCAAAAAAGGAAAGAAAAACCCTACTAACTCCCTTACCATCCAGAATCTTGAGCTCAAGGCTGGGTGTAAGTGAACCTCAGCAGCTTGGGCTGCTCTGTGAAGTGGGTGCAGGAAAGCTCTTATGAGGCAGCATGGAAGAAGAGATCGTTCACTGGTATAGTTATCCCCACAGTATAGATGTGCAAGAAAACGCATATGACCTAAAGCAGCCTTACCTAGCTCCAAAACCATGCAGCTCCATAGAGGCCTCACAAAAATATTTTTGGATTTCACAATGTTTTAACCATATTATTAACTTCATAAATATACTTCCTGACATCTGTGCCAGTAATCAATCAGGAAAATTCCAAGTAAGCAGTCTCAGTTTTTAGAAGCTATATTCAATCAGATTAACTTTTTATTCAAAAGAAGAATTCATTTATAAATATATTCCAAATATGATAATGTGAGTGTCTTTAGTTCTTAATGTTTCCTTCTCTAGTTCACTCTTATTTTAAATCTTATTTGCGTGTGTGTATGTGTGTGTGTGTGTGTGTGTGTGTGTGTGTAAGAGGATATCAGATACTCCAGAACTGGAGGTCAAGCAGTTGTGAGCTGTTCAATGAGAAGTTTGAAATCAACATGGGTCCTCTGCAAGAGCAGCAAGTTCAACTGCTGGATCACCTCTCCAGTTCCAGCGAGTTCATTTTTACACCTAGATTTTAATGTTGGCTGCTCATCTCATATTTATTGAGTGACAACTTTGTTCACACCTGAGCTAGCTTTGTGGAGATGAGGTAGAGAGAGTACCATGCAATCCAGGCTTGGGGATCTAAAGAGAAGAGTTGAAAGGAACAAAGAAATGTGTACTGTGGAATAAACTGCAATTGTTTCAAGTCAGAAAATATAGAGATCAATCATGGTAGAAGGTAGAAGGGGCTTAGGGTTGGTCCCCAATTAGATTACCCCATGCATGCACAGTGGGTAAAAGTAGAAAAATGTCTCAAAATGTATCTCAGAAAATCTCCTTTCTAGTAAAGTTTGAAAGCAAAGACATACCTCTTGGATCATCATCCATAGTATATAAATTCTGACTTTTTTATTATTCCTGTGTGTGTTTATACAATATATATATATATATATATATATATATATATATATATATGTACCTATATATGTATGTATATACCTGAAGTGTCTAAAGTGTGGGGGTATGGGGTTATACATGCCCTGTCATACATGTGAGTGTTCTAAGACAACCTTAGATAATGGTTTGGGACATGGCTTCTTTTGGATGGAACTTGAAAACATCATCCTGAGTAAGTTAATCCAGACCCAAAAGACATTCATGGTATGTACTCACTGATAAGTGGATATTAGCCAAAAAATTCAGAATACCCATGACAAAACTCACAGACAATAGGAAGATTAACAAGAAGGAAGGCCCAAGTGTGGGTATCTGAAACCTACTTAGAAGGCAAAAAAAATAATAATAATAATTATGGGAGGCAAAGGGATGAAGGAAACAGGGTAGGAAAGGGGAGGGGGAGGAGAAAGGGGGGCAGGATCACATATGGGGAGAGACAGGAGGGATGCCCAGACGACCAGGAGAATGAATCAAAATATGCAGCAGTGGGGGTTAGTGGGCAGGAAGAACCTCTAGAAAGTCCCAGAGACCTGGGGTGTGAGATGTTTCCAGGACTCACTGGGGATGACATTAACCAAAATGTCCAACAGTTGGGAGATGGAACCAAAAGAAACCACCTCCAATAGATAGACATGGCCCCCAGTTCAGGCAGAGACACACCCACCCATCTTCAAATTTTTTAACCCAGAATTGTTCCTGTCTAAAGGAAATAAATGTAGGGACAAAAATGGAGCAGAGGCTGAAATAAAGGCCACCCAGTGACCAGCCCAACTTGGAATCCATCCCACGAGTGCACACCAAATTCTGACACTATTACTGAAGCCATATTGTGTGTGCAGACAGAAACCTGTCATGGCTGTCCTTGGAAGAGGCTCTACCAGTGACTGATACAAATGCAGATACTTAGAGCCAAACCATTAGACTGAACTTGGGGACCCCAAAAGAAGAGTTAAAGAAGGGGCGTGGCTTCTGTGATGTTCACCTCCCTGTAAGCCAGGCTTGCAAGCCCAGGGCTCCACTGGATTCTTGTTCCTCTACCTCCCATCTTCATGTCTGTGGACAAGGTACCACTTTCCATAGGTTGCAGGGATTTGAGCAAAGGTCTAAACCTTGTACATATAACAAATGTTTTGTGCACTGAGCTGTCTGCCTCCCCGGTGCTGACTTTTCTTTTAGGTTCTAAAGAAATTATCAAACAAAAGTACCCTAAGTGGTCTGGATTTTTCTTCCTTAAAAAATACAGGATGGATCTGCAGCTTCTGCATCGTTACTTTTGCTTTGCAGTTGATTGGTTGGTTGGTTGGTTGGTTGGTTGGTTGGTTGGTTTCTCTTCACCACTAAGGGGGCAGATCCTCATCAAAGAAGAATAGAAAGGATTATGTAGGGAGAGCTAGGATAAATTTATTTCCAAAGATGCCTCTTATGCTTCATTTTATAGAAAATCCCAGCAGAAGAAATATACTACTGTCCAGATCATGACAACTTCTCCTTGCTTTTCTTTTATGTTTAAAAGCTATAATATTTTCCCATATGCATTCATGTTTTCACAATCAGAAAGGGCTAAGTATGCTATCATTACAGCGGCAAAGAACCAGTAGACACTAGAGGCTTAGCCCCAGTCTTAATAAAAGAAATCGACTGCAGTTTCATTTTATTTTTCTTTGGGAAGCTTTGTTATAATTGCAATTTAAAATGTCTCTATTGTAGATAGGCTATGCATTATAATTCTAATCTTACTTTGTTGCTAGGTTGACCTCTAACCTGTGACCCTTCTGCCTCTACTCACTAAGGTCTAGGGTTAAAACATGCACTACCATGACAGTCTATTTTTTTTCCTAAATTAGAATTAAATCCTTTGATTTCTTAACTCTGATCCCTCTGCTTTCTGCTCTCTACCCCTTTACAGACACAAACCAACAAATACTGAAGTGCATTAGTCTTGTGTCGAAAAGTGGTGATTGGGTTTTAAGTGAACAAATAAATTGCTTCTCAGGGACTTCTTCAACCTCTATTTCTAGAAGAACAGAATTAATAAAAAATAAGATGTATTCAAGGGGAGTTTCTTCGATTGGCTTACACAATAAGGTCTTGACAGTCTAACTGTGGTCGTTTCATGCTCAAGAGACAGAGAACTCAGTGGTTTTTCACTCCAAAAGAGAGGATTGGAGGAGTCCCAGAGACCTGCTGGTCTCCAGTTTGTGTTGGAAGCCCAGCGGAGCTGATTCTAAGATGGAAGGAGGAAGGCAGCAACAGGGTAGATGAAATTGCCCACAAGAGTGAAGGCAGTCCTTTTCCATTCTTCCATCTTTCTTTTATCTCTCTGCCACCAGGAGGCGCTGTTCACATTAGGGTGTGTCTTCCCACTTCAAATAATCTGATCAAGAAAATCCCTCACAGGATCCCAGTGATGTGCCTTTTGGTTGATTCCACTCAAGTTGACAACATAGAGTAGCCATCACAGTCTCTGGTCTTGACTTATTTTTAGAAGCATAGGAATTATTTTAATAAATTTCCATAGAAACTTGAAAAATAGAAACTGTAAATAGACATGACGCTGTGTAATTGGAGACAGTTTGGTTTTTATACCACAGAGACTGTGGCTTTCAATATGCATTGCATTCTGCACCAAGAGACGCTCTTACTCTCAGCCTCAAGAAGGCAGCTCCATGAATTGGGGAGAAAGGTCAGGGAAGGAAGTCCTTGGCTGCAGAAGCCTGAGAAGCTGAGTTTTGATCCCCAGGACCCACATGGAAAAATGCCTGATGTAGTGTTGTGTGCCTTTAAGTGCTGTGCTAGACCCAATGAGAATAGGGGAGAATCCCCAGGCCAGCGAGTCTAGCAGATACAAGATGATTTGGATCTAAAACACCCTGTCTAAAAGGTATAAATACAGAGGCAAAGGAAGAAAATATTCTGATCTTCACCTCTGGCTTCCACATCTACCTGCATGGGCAATGGCCCCACCACCACACACATGTATACATGCGCGTGCACTCACACACACACACACACACACACACACACACAATCAATCCTATTACACGTATATCTTCTTGATCACTAGAAATGAAACTACTTTTAAAATCATTCAGTCACAGTTAAAATTACAAGCAAATAGAGTGATGGATTTAAATAAACCTTAGGTGGAAGCGTCAGCTAATGCAAGTCTGTAATAGTGGTGTGCTGGAAAGATAAAGAAGACATAAGGAGAAAATAGGAACAGTCCCCGGAAAGCAGATCCTGGTGGACAGGGGCACTGATAAAAGATCATCCTTGCTGAAAAGAGGTTATCTCAACCTGCAACTCTTGGCCTATCTCATTATCCACGCTGGAAACAAACAGAAGGCTGCCAGACGCATTTAACCACTTGCCATAAAATTTTTCTCCCAACTCTCAGAAATGTAAACCTCAGCCACAGAGCACGTAAGGATCACAGAGTTCAAAAGTTTGGGGATTTATGAAGTAACGTTGACTACCCTCATTTGCACAAAGCACGCTCTTGGTCAGATCACCGCAATGTGTTTCATTGGACACTACAAATCATCTTCCCTTATCAGATAGCGTTACAACATTTCGGGATTTTTGCTTGTTGGTTGGTTTTGGCTTTCTTGTTTTGTTTTGTTTCATTTTTGTTTTATCCTTGAGTTTTTTGTTTTGTTTTGTTCTATCCTTGAAGCTGTGTGAAGTAATGTATGCCAATGCTAATCCATCAAGAAGCTCCTTTGCCCATATTCCTAAATGCCAGCCTGCAGCCAGAGTTCATTGATCTGCAGGAGGCTAAGACAAAGAAATGTATTCATTCAATATATTATTATTGAGATTTATTAAACAGCTAGTGCTTCTCCATCACAAGTTTCCTTAACTTTGAAATTTCGTCAATTCTAATTTTATGTTCTCCTGATTTTACTGGCTTGTTGGGTAAAATAAAATAAAATAAAATAAAATCCTGCCAGCTTTGTGCTGGTCCTTAAATTAATGTTTGCAATTTTACTGCTCCATGAAATTCCGAAAGGCTACACGCCATACCTGTCCCTTCTTCTAAGACTATCTAGTTATCATTTTAGACCTAGGGGCTAAACCTTTAGCCTCCAGTTTATACAGTTCAATAAATGCTTCCTGAACAGATGAGCCAATAGATGGAGGGATGGGGTCCATCTCTGAAAAGATTTGCTAACTGGAAAGACCCAAAGTCATACAGGTAAGAATGTATTAGGCACAAAACTATAAAGGGATCATCTGTGTACAGAATGATACAGGAAATGAATCGTTCTTAGGAGTGAAAACAGGAACAAGGAAATAGGAAGAAGGATTATTTGGGGGAAGGAAGAGAATCAATCAGGGGCTGGGTGCAGAACAGTTGGTTGGAACTGTTGAGAACAAGCTACAAAGGCATCTATGTATGAAAATGCTATAATCAAACTCTTTGCGTTATACATTAACTTAAAACAGTCGATTTCTATAAAAGGACTCAACATTGTACAAAACCACAAAACTAAGAGGTGACAGACACACCTGAATGGAGTGCTATCCCAGAGTTCCAACGCCATCATTGCCCATGACGCTACACTGTTGCTGATCAACCCAAAGCCATCTCTAAAGAACCTAGTGTTGAGCTTTATTTCACAAATAGGAGCATGAATCCCAGAGAGCGGAAATGTGCTTGAAAGGAGGAGTTGTGCAGCTAGCTCTCATCTCTCACGGGCAGCATTAGGCTGCCTCCCTTTCCTAGGAAGAACCATAAGAAAACAAGCAAACGGAGGGAGGTAGGCAGGTTGCCGGCTGCTCGCAGGCCTCGCTCTTGTGTTATTTGTGCTGCGAATTCAGACAGAACGACCACTCTGTATATCCATCACAATGTCAAGCAAGACTTATGTTCAAATTCTCTCCCATTGTGCTTTGCGGGACAAGTGTTTCCACGTGCAGCCTCTTTGTCCTCTGCAGGGCATGGCTTTGTGTTCTGCTCACAGTAGGCACTCAAGAGTGTCTGTGCGTTCAATTAAATTGCTTCAGTGTTGCTGAGATTTTAACCTCACAGGTGCTTGCTGCCCACCCACACACAGCTGAAGTAATCGAACATGAGGTCAAGAAGAGAGATGGCTCCTGACTTACAGAGACATCCTGAGAGCTTAAATAAATATGAACAGAAATAACCAGGGGTTCTGAAGACTCAATCAGTTATGTCAGAAGTAGGGAAGGACACCACCTCATTAGGCCGCACTTTGCTGGTGCACCAAAAGCACGAGTAACAGCACACACCCTGAGGCTGTTCAAAGTTACACAAATTATCGCCATGACAACTATTTCTTCAGCAATTGAATTATGAAAACCACATTTTCCCTCCTGGGAAACAGAAGAAGGCTTATCATTTGTTACCAGGGTCTTAGCAATGGTTTCCCCTCAGCAGTAGCGATGAGGAGGCTGCTGTCGATGCACGCCCCACCTAAGAGCAGAGGAGCACCAGAAGAATATGGAACCTTACCCTGGAAACACATGCATGAACAATGTTGGAGTTCTATACCTGCTGACAGATACCTAGGTCATCTACATGACAGGGAAAATGTGGCTCTTCTTGTGTGGGGAGAAGAGAACACCGTGCATCTAGCAATAATCAAACATTAAACATAGGTGAAGAGATATTTTCAGAAAAAGAATCTTTGGATGGTTTTTCTGGGCTTCCAGGCAGACCAGGCAGCTTCATTGCTTTGCTCTGCTGAGGAGCATCACCAGACACCCACTCTGGGCTCTCTCTGCTTCTGCCCCACAGCTGTCTCCTCTTCCTCCTCCCCCTCCTGAAGAAGTTCTGTGCTCCAGATCCCTGGACAAACCAAGCTCAAGCCAGTTTCTCACTTCCCCAAGCTCCCCCTCGCTCACTGTCACGTCTCCGAGCAGTGGGTATGTCACAGAGGAGGTCGGGCCTGCCCCATGGAGTGGCGGAGAAAGTATTTGGTGTTCCTCACAACTATCATTGCCCAGAGTTTGAATCTCTGAGTATAGACTCTCCTCATCTCATGAAGGAGTTATAGCCTGACAAACCCGCTGTAGAATACAAAATAAGACAAGTCTAAAATTTACTTCTATGTAGAATCTACTAGATATCGCAACTTAGCAATATGGCTCAACATAGAGCATTGGTAGCTTCCCCTTCTAGTCAGGACCTGGGCTGTGACCCGGGGGCTGCAGTTCACTGCCACTAGGACAGGGAAAGCAGGGAGGGTGCGAGTGAAATGGAAATTTCTGGTTTCCTTAACAACACAGCTGTATCACCTGGTGTTTTTCTGGAAGCTGTCTTGCCAGAGGGCACTTGATGGTTTGCTGAAAGCAGACACTTGAGCGGGCATGGGATGGGCAGAAAGGGTATAAGTAGAACCCCACAGACGGTGAGAGGACATGCTCACATTGCTCCGCTGTGCAACTCTTCACTCTGCTGGTCTTCACTTCATGCGTAGAAAGGCGCCAAAGAAATTCTCGTGGTATTCCAGCTGATTCTGGCCACTTCTGATGACTCGTGCTGATTCAGTGGAGTCTTGCTTTTTCTGTTAAATCATGCCACTGCTACTGATTCGTGTTTGATGTTTGCTGTTGGACTGGACTACTGGAATTCTGGCAACAAAGAACTACTACTAAACAGGTTCCCAACCCAATTTTTTCTATTAGCCTTCTTTCTCCCCTACCTCCAGATGGCTAGAAGGGAAATTGAGGCATTTAAGAACCCTAAACAAAATAGATTTTTGAAAAAAAAATATGAGCCTACATAGGAATCCGAGAGTGGAAACCTGAAGAAGGGGGAGAAAGATAGAATCATGGGCCACAGTATAAAGTTATAGCTGGGAAATACTGGATGTGTACTTCCCTTGTGCCACAGTAAAGTCACGTAGCCGTATGTTGAGGCATCTTAATGGCAGAGTCCTGTGTATTGCCTAACTCTGCTTCCACAGCTGGGTGACATTAGGGGCACTATTTGTCCTCATCACATTTGTGTCTCCACCTTCCCACAGGCTGTGCTCCACATTTTAAACAATTTGAAATCAACCCCTTTCTCTGGATGAAAATGTCATCTTTACATGTTTCTTAAACCATGGCTTGGTTTTTGAGTAATATGTCAGAAAAGTGTAAAAAAAAAAAAAAAAAAAAAAAAAAAAAAAAAAGAGTGCTTTCCTAGCGTGTCTGATGAGAGGGTGGGTCTTCCTCAGTGGAGTCAGTGTTGGGGAAAGAAGTGAGCCAAGCTGATGCCTCTTCTGCTCACCCTTGTTGCAAACCATGAGGGGTGGGGTGGAGGGGAAACACCACACAAGCAACCTCAAGACCTGACTGACCAAAGACACTTTTGCATGGACAGCGTTGGGTAGCTGACCCAGGTAACACTGCTCTCCCGCTCCATGGGGCAGGTTTGACCGTCTCTGTGATGTACCCACTTCTGAACAGTGAACATGCCAGTGAACAAGGGGGAGCTTGGTGACGTGGGAAACTGGGTTGAGGTTGGATGGGATCAAGGGGACTGCTGTCGAGTATAGCTGGCAGTCCCCTCAGGGAGTGAGACTGCAACTCAGAAAGCGTCATTTCAGACAAGTCTTACTTTAATCTGATTGAATCAGTTTAGTCAGCATGGTTTCAATTTTCCTTATTCATTGTTGTTGTTTGCCTGCTATGTACCGTTTCCTGAGCTAAGTCCCCAAGATGTCAGATTAACAAGACAAGTACTGCTGAAAACTGGTAATGAGGAGACTGGAGAAAGTATTGGACAATGGAAGAGAGAGAGAGAGAGAGAGAGAGAGAGAGAGAGAGAGAGAGAGAGAGAGAGAGAGAGAGAGAGAGAGAGAGAAGATGGTACCGTTTCTTGCCAGGGGTTAGGAGAAAAACAAAGTAGGATGCTGGGTAGAAGGTTCAATTTTAACTTTTGACTTTGGAGATTCAATTTTGACTTCTAATATAAGAGTAAATGGGTGGAACCATGAGAGATCAGCCACGTTTGTTAGGCAGGTGTGGTATAAGGCTGGTTGGTAGACAGGTGAACATATGGTTTTTATTGTGATCTCTGAGCATTTTCTGCTCTTCCCCTACATTCCAAAAAATGTTTTTGGTCCCTAGAACTTAGGAAGAGAAATACACCATTGTGTAAATGTGCCTTATCCTCAGTTCTTAACTTTTGTTACCCACAAGGCAAAAATACTTAGGCCGGAGAGATGATTCAGTGGCTAAGAGTGCTTGTTGCTTTTGCAGGGGATCAGGGTTCAGTCCCCAGCATCCACACATTGACTCACAACAACCTGTAACCCTAGTTCCAGTGGATGCAACTTTATAAGTATGATTGTTTTCCCTCACACATGTAAAATACACATACAGTAAAATAAATTTAATTTTAAAGTCTACAATTCTAAAACATTAAATGAAAATACCCAAAAGTTAATAATTAACAATTTTAAATGTTGTGATATTCTGCATAGCATAATAAAATATACTGCAATGCCCTGTGTCTTCCTGCCCACAGGTCTAGCCTGGGCATTCCTGGGGTCTAGATATGTGCACTGTATATGCTACCCACCCGCTAGCAGCTCAGAAACTTTCCCAGGAAACTCAGCTATGGTGGCTTTGCAGTGCTTGTGCTCAGTGAATGTTGATTTGACTTAGCCTCAGAGCAGGAGGGATTCAAGGAAGAACACAAGGAAGAGCAGATGAGCTCTGGGACTCTGGAGCAATTCTGAAAGCATTCAGGAAAAGACATGCAGAATGCTGGTACCACCCCCTGCTCTGGGCATACACTGGAGGTCTTGGCACATGCTGCCTAGAGATGAGCAACACATGTTCTGATGCAGACGCTGTCTTCTGGTCTGCTTGCCAGAGTTTCAGATTATACGCTGTTCCAGGCAAGAAGAGAGAAGTCCTAACAGGAAGAAGAGAAAACTGTCCATCTAGAAGGAAGACTAAGATAGAGGCAGAGACAATCAATCAAAGGTTTCATGGATCTTTAGCTGCATTAATACAAATTAGATGAGGAAGTTATTCAGAAGGAAAAATTAAATTAAAATTGGAAGGAGCCCAAATATCCCTCAAAGGAGGAATGGATACAGAAAATGTGGTATATTTATACAGTGGAATACTACTCAGCAATTAAAAATAATGAATTCATGCAATTTGTAGGTAAATGGTTAGACCTGGAAAATATCATCCTGAGTGAGCTAACCCAATCACAAAAGAATACACATGAAATCCAATCACTGATAAGTCGATATTAATGAGCCCAGAAGCCCTAAGTACTCAAGGCACAATTAGCAAGTCAAATGATTCCCAAGAAGAAGAAAGGAGAGGACCCTGGGCCTGTAAAGATTGGATCCAGTTTTGTAGAGAAACTGTGGGGGGAGGGGGAATGATTGGGGAATAGTTGGGGGGGAGAGGAATTATGGGATGTATGGTGGGGGGGAACTGGGAAAGGGGAAAGCCTTTGGAATGTAAACATAGAATATAGAAAATAAAAATTTTAAAAAAATTAAAATGAACTAACTTTTGAAGGCACTTTAAACCAACCCAAAGGTATATGCATAGTGTTCATCTCTCAGCTAGCCCTCTCAGTTGTGTAGGATAGCTTCAGGTGTGTGTTCTTCACATGACTCTTGGCATGAAAACTGTGTTTTCTATGGACGCAGACACCCAAGACTTTATTCTGTCACGGAAATATAAAATAGAGCTTTGCTATATAACACTGTCATTGGTTATAATTGAGAATCTAGAAAGGTCTCGTTAGCTTTGCAACTCTGTCTGGTAAAATCATATAAAGTTTCAGAATTCTCAAATTCAGAAAAAAACCTCTCTCAAGTTTGAAGATTTCAAGTCATTTCAAGTTTTCCTTTGGCAAACCAATATTTTGAAGTGTGTGTGTGTGTGTGTGTGTGTGTGTGTGTGTGTGTGTGTGTAAGTGTACGCCATGGGTACCCAAGGAGACCAAGAGAGAGAGCAGGATCCCGTGGAACAGGAATTATAGGCGACTGGGGGCCACCTGATATGTATGGGTGCTGGAAACCAAACCCAAGTCCTCTGAAAGAGCAAGAAGCACCCAACCACTGAACCACCTCTCCAGGACCAAATTCAATCAGGGGCTGATGGCACACATTTTCTACCTCTATTCTAATTAATGACACCCACTGACCAGTTTGCCATTGATGTCTTCCCTGTACTCTATAATCTGCAGTTTTTACTTGATCATCAAAGTTACTATTCAAGTTTAGGATAGAAAAAAAAAATCAAATCTTTTCTTATTATATTCATGAGTCCTGTGTCTTCATTAATCGGGTTATTAAGCATTCTAAGATTGCTATTTATTACTTACACAATGAGAATTATTTTTAGCTTAAAAGTAATGAAGAGTCATTCAGTGGGGTTCAGCTAATTCCATCTGATGTCAATACAACTGGTGGAACGGTTGTCCTGCCTCTAGCTAACTTACTTTGTTTAACACCACAATTTTATGACTTTCTCCCTTTTTCATCCACATCAATGATTTGGAACACTGAGCTAGCTACATTTACCTTTTCACTTTCCCATTTTCCCCAAGCAGTCATATAAAAAAATTAATCAAATTCAATGATTTAGTCATTAATTCTCTTGATTTCAACCATTGCCATTATTTAAAGAATATCACTTTCAGTTGTACCCTATGAAGGGCAAGTCTCTTTCCTTTAAAAACTTCAGGCACGACTTCCTTTTGAATGCTTAGAAATATTAAACATTAATGAAAAATGTGATCATCCTTTCTTTGTTCTTCAAAGTATTTTGTACAGGGCATTTTTATCTTATTGACATATATATTCCGTGTGTGTGTGTGTGTGTGTGTGTGTGTGTGTGTGTGTGTGTGTGACTTTGAGGTCATGTTAAGTCAAATCAGGGTTCAGTAAACACAAGCACTACATGCATGAGTAAGCACATGTGTGGGGGTCAGACAGCTGTCTTCTTCTGTTGCTCTCAACCTCGCTTTGTGAGACATGGTCTCCCCTTGGTACCTGAGGCTCACAAATCACTAGGCTGGACAGCCAGTGAGGCCCTGGGATTCACCTATCTCCACCTCCAATGGTAGTATAAGCAATGAACTCTTAGGTCATGAGAGAGGAACTGAGGACCGATAGCTTGCCAGGCAAACACCTTAGCAACCAAACTACTTCCCTGGGTCTCATACCTCTTTTCCCCCAAGTCCTCTCACTTCAAGAAACAGGGGATCTCACAGCAATGTAAACATTGTTCATTTCACTGCTATTATAACAACTTGAAAGTCATTTCTATTGCCTATTATGTGTTTGGTTAAATGCTTTGCAAGCATTATTTGCATGTCCTTGGGGAAAATGATTTTCTTTGGTTAAACAATGATGAAGGAAGTTTATCAGCACAATTATGATGCTTATCAAAGTCAACTAATTTTGGCCCAAACTATGTTGAAATTCCTAGAAATATGAGTGACAATAAATATCATTGATATCAATAAATATCATAAATAAATATGAGTGACAAAATCTTGTTTCCTGATTTCTTTCTTTTCGTTTTTGTTTCTAGTTTAGAAGTTTACCCATCTCTTTACCTTTCTCACTGATATCATCTGCTCACACTATTTTTTGCTTTGTTGTATCTACAGTTTTGATTTCTGCTTTGTGATTTGAATCTTCATACCATATAGCTTCAGTCACTTTCTTGCCAAATTCGATCTAATTTATACCAAGATGTTTCTTGCCAAAATTCACTTTATATTGGATTCTGGCTTTTATTAGAAAATTCTCTCCCATTATATCTGGATCTTGATATAATTAACAACCCCACATAATAGTATGTAGAATTAAGATGACATTAATGTACATGTAAAGCCTATTTGCACTTATTTGCAGGCCATGTTGCAGTAAGTTCCAGGTATAGAATAACTTTCTAATATTGACTCAATGACATGTTGATGAAATTTTAGAGCATTTCTGTCACTACATCTTTGCTGTTTTGAGATTATTTTGCATGACAAATAATCTGGAACCAGATGCTCTAAGACAAGACATAATACATATAAAAAAGATAGAATCCATGGTTTCATTTACAAAAGCATAACCAGTTCAGTTGCATGTAGCTTTGTACTACCCTGCCTTAACCCTGGGATCAGGCTATACTACCAGCTTTCTCCCTGATTCCCTTGAATCCACAGATAACACACACACACACACACACACACACACACACACACACACACAGCTGTTCATTTTCAACTTGCCTTCTTGGCACAATGGCTGGGTGCTAATATTTTCTGCCTGAAAAAAAAAACAAACATGCCTTTATCATTACTTTTAGCTCCAAATCTCCTACCTGCCCTAAACTTTAGTGGCTTGTCCCATAAAGACCCTGCTAAGCACCCCTGACCACCCACCTGTAGAAATGAACTATGTAGCCACTATGTTTTGAGATCTCACATGGCCCTTCAACCCTTCTCCATCAGAAGCATGGCAAAATTTTGTCTCTCCTTCCTTGCATCTCCCTTTTCCTTGAGGGACATGGAAGACATGCCTGTACCTTCCACCCAGCAACAAGCCCATGGCTTTCTTTACTCAAGAACCAATTGGGGAACAGGGCCTTAGCATCAGAACTACTCCTACAGTATACAGAACTGCTCTACAGTGTTCTACAAACACCGAAATTTTTAAATAATACTTGAAGATTTTCATTTCAAAAAGAAAAGGTAGAAGATATTTAAGTAGCTGTATGTGTTCACAAAGGTATTCCTTACAAATAATGTCTTGAGGTGTCAGTGAGGATTTCTTCTATACTAAACATGTAATTACCAGGAGAATGTCCCTCAGACAGGTTTCTGACTTGACCTCTCATGTTTCCTCCAGGTCCACGAGGTCTTTTAGGCTATTTACATATCACACTCTGCCTCTGGTCTTCTGCTACAGTTTAATAGCGCTCATGGTGTCCTGGGAGGACCTGTGGAAACTACGCTTTCTCTTAAGCAGCTAGCAACACCTTCATGTACAAAAGACATCAAGCATGATCTCAAAGTTACTAATAACTTCTCAGTTCAACCACTACCTAGGATGAAGTCCAAGATGTCACAAACACTGAACCCATGCATCATGGGAAGAAATTAGAGTGCATAGTAGTTTTAATTGTGGGCAAAAATGTTTTATATTCGGACACAATATGTGACAATGTAGATTACTGAACCTTCTTGATTTATATAAAAAATAATGATGCTTATTTCAATAGAAGGGTGACTGAGACCAAGGACTCTTCAGAAGCCAAGCTTGTTTTTCTTTTCTTTTTTTTTTTGAGGGGGGAGGAGTCTGTGACCTAACACCACTGATTCTAGTGGCATTTTCTGTGAATGAAATTCCATAAATTCTGTTAACATTGTAGTAAATCCACTTCAAGACAAAGGAGTACAAAAATGACAGGATTAGAAAGCAAGAGATTCATGACTTGGCTAGTATAAATCCCAGAGGACAAAGACTAACAGTTGGGCATGAGGAGGCTGAAATCCCAACATGGAAACGTACTCTCACCTCATGAGATATGGAAGCTACATGAACACTGACTTTTAGGGACATCAATAAATCCACAACTGTGATTTTTTTCCCCCAACATCTGGTAAGACCACACTTAAATCACACTTTAGTTGACTGAAAACACCCTCTTCTGCAGAAATGGCCAGGTTTTCACTAACCAGTCAAAAAGTGGGTTCAGGTAGGTCACCACACAATCAAGAAATGTAGCATATTTTGCATGCCCAGATTGGAGTATGGGCTTGCAAATACACAAATATAGTCTCAACATTATCTGGAATACTGCCTATTTGCTCTATAAGCAAATAGGTTAAAATATCAAGGATATTATTATCAGTAAAGATATTGGGCTCACAGCAGTGGCACATGCTGTTAACCCCAGCACTTGGGAAGCAGAGGCAAACGGATTATCATGTGCCAGCTTGATCTGCAGTGAATTTCAGGAGAGCCTGGGCTATACAAAGAAATTCTGTCTTGAACAACAAAACAAACAAAAAAGAAAGAAAAGGGAGAGAGAGAGAGAGAGAGAGAGAGAGAGAGAGAGAGAGAGAGAGAAAATGAGAGAAAGAGAAGGGAGAGGCATAGGGAGAGAGAGGGGAAGGAAGGAAAGAAGGATGAAATAACAAAAGAAAGAAAAAGAAAGAAACAAAGAAAGA
Organism: Apodemus agrarius; assembly: GCA_964023405.1. NCBI lineage: Eukaryota > Metazoa > Chordata > Mammalia > Rodentia > Muridae > Apodemus > Apodemus agrarius. The sequence goes on along the minus strand of OZ030027.1, from coordinate 22,563,787 downwards.
AAGTGAAAGGGAATATTAGGATACGGTACTGGCTCAAAAAATTATTAGGAACATCATTGAGAATAACTCCACAGTATTTATTCCCGGTTTTCTTTTTTTACCATTACCACACTTGACTGGCTCCCAGTTCTGTAGTCATACGTTTTCCTCATTGTTGGTACCACAAAATCAGAACAGAACGTTTTTGACAACACGCAGAACAGCAAGCATTGCCATTCACAGCCCCTGCAAGAAACCCTGTAAAAATGCTCTTACAGAAGCTGCCGTCTGAGAATTCATCTGTCCTCTGACGGAGACCTTACTGTGCTGTACTCCTAAGGTTGAATAAAACACACATTACGCAGCTGTTGGCCTGTCTGAATTGTGACATATGCTGTGTGGTTCCAGCACACACACTGTCTTTTCAGCCTGTGATTGGTGTGCTGCTATGAGTAACCATGACATCAGGGAAGGCAAAATGGGGAGATGGAGAAAAGCTATAATAGGTTCTCTGCCATACCAGCCTACAGGAGAAAAAAACAAATGTTAAGTGTCCAAGTTAAAATAACAACAGGTACATAAAACATGATGTCAGTAATAGTTATGTTGAGATGAGAATAGCTGTGCTTCTGTTCTGCCAGAGGGTAAAAATGTGTCCATTTTTCATTCAGATTAAAAGAAAAGCTGAGTACTCTGCTATATGTTAAAGGCCGGTGACACTGTAATCTTTTCCTCTCCTAGGAAGACCTACCTCCAGGACTTCTGAGAGGTCTACCTCCTTACAAAAGTTACTCTGTGTCTGTTGTAGTAAACTGCACAAATGGGGGTGTGGAATGAGCCCCGTGCTTGCTCTCACCTCTTGTTATAAACTCCCAGACTGGAAAGGCACTGAATAACTAGAATGATTTTTCCCAGATCTGCTCGCTCCTCTTTGGTTTAAGGGCAAGCTCTTTGGCAAAGAATGCAAGAGGGTGTGTAAGTCGGAGCGGGTTCATATTGAAGCAGCAATGTTATTGCAACTGTTCAAAATGGTCCTTTCTTAGGAACTGGACAATGTGATTAAGAACGGCTTTAGTCTGCAGTCATTTAAGTTCTGTCACTTCGTGGTTGTCTTGCAAGTGACTTGTCCCTCTGAGTTTCAACTTCTTCCTCTACCCTATCACTGTGGCCCTGCTGAGCAAACCCAAAACTTTGTATATGCCAATCAAATGCAATGCCTCTGAACCCACGTGCATGAACATGGTTCTTTGTTTCTTGATTGGCTGGTTGGTTGGTTGGTTGGTTGGTTGGTTGGTTGGTTGGTTGGTTAGTTGGTTAGTTGGTTGGTTGGTTGGTTGGTTGGTTGGTTGGTTGGTTGGTTGGTTTTTGGTTTGTGTTGTTCTTGTTGTTGCTTCTGTTGCTATTGCTGCTACTGTTACTGCTGCTGCTGCTGCTGCTGCTGCTGCTACTGTTACTGTTGCTGCTGCCACTGCTACTGCTGCTGCTGCTGCTCTTGTTGTTGCTGCTGTTCTCACTTTGTGGACTATGTTCATCTTAAACCCCTAAACTCAAATGACTCCTCTGTCTCAGGCTTTTGAATTGCTAGGACTAGCAGTATTCCCACCCCGCCTGACTACTTCCTCTTTTTATAGAGCCATGACTATTATTACTACGTGCTTATTTTAGTCAAGATGGCACCCATATGGAGCACTGCCTCACAATACCCTCTCAAAAGGACTGAGACTAATACTGTATTTCAGCTCTAGAGAGGAGTAGTTCTACTTTTTAGCTGAGCTATTTACTGAGTCACTCTAAACGGGAATTACAAATTCTTCAGCACATACACATTGTTCACGAACTTGTCCTGGAGCTAACACGGGCATTAGAGACACAGCAGGAGGAAGGCAAAATCCATGCTGACTGTTCTGTCACAGAGGCCAGCACAAGGCAGCTCTGTACAGCCTCAAAGTGTTTTCCTCTCAGTCATCGAGAGTGCCTCAGGGGGGACCTGAGGGACAGTCACCAGGGAGAACACAGTCATTACTCTTCACAAGGTGAGAAATGGCATCAACTGAAAATTAATTATCTAGTACTAAACATTATCGATATACTAAACAGTGACTAGTTTTGTTATCTAGTAGCAAACAGCTTGACAGATAATTCAAAATACCTATGACCATTATTTAAATGAGAAAACACAGCTTTTGAAGCCTTGAAGCAATTTCTCAAGAGTCTGGCTTATGCCGTAAGATCTCAGTCTCCAGTCACTGCCCTCTGACTGCTTAGAGGCCCCACTAACATGCTTCAGACCAAGATGGCGTTTAGTACCTGGTTCTATTTGGTATGTTCTCATCGCTGTCCACATCCTCTCATAAGACCTAACAACGACTGGAGCGTTCACTCCAGCATTTATGGCACAGTCGGGATTTCCTAACAAAAATTAACTGAAACAGCAGTTGCTTCAGTTGGCTCATTGTATTCAGTGCGTTAGATATTCCAGATTATGCACTAAATATCAGTGAAGGGACATCAAAACTAGGTAAGTGCAGTGGCACCCATCCATAATTCTAATAGGAAGTTGAGACAGGAGGACTGTGAGATTGAGGTCAGCAGAGCTATGTCTTGAATTTCAAGCTATTGTGAACTACATTATGAGCCATGTCTCCAAAAAATTAATAAATATAAATAAATAAGAAAATGTAAACAGCAGATAAAGTCTTCGAGAAGCTTACTTTTGCTTTCTGATGATCAGACTTTGTAGTTCTGCATTCTTTAAGGGTCTTGCTATGGGGCAATAGAATAACACAGTAGCACTGAAAGACTAACTTATCTGATTTCACCAGTTCTTAGGATGTACACTTTTTTCATATTTTAATCTTTCTGAAGTCAAGATATATCAGGCAGTCGATGCATTCTTCCAGAAACTGTCATTTGTGCCATAGATTTGTGAGGGGGAATGGGGATGGTTTGGTTATTCTGATGAGAGAAAAAAAAAGAAAGAAAAAAGAAAAAGAAAAAAAAAGCATGAGCACATGGCCTGCTGTGCCAAGGAAATCTCAAGGTCAGAGACTTGGAACAGCAAAGGGCAATGCATTTGACCCTTGCCACTAGTTCCCTGCGGTTGCTCTCCTGTGCACTAATTCTGAGACTAGTACAGACCCTTAGTGTGGCCCTCAGGTCTATGATGTTCAGTTCCCCTGCAGGGCATACCATCCTGGCCAGGGGGAAAGGGATCACATAGAAGACAGATGTGGGATATTTTCTTGGGACCAAACAGAAAGAGCTCACATCACATTTTCAAACATCTATCGGTCAAGGCCCAGTCACTCAATTACATCTACTTGAAAGAAAAGCTGGGCGCTAAAGGTTCACCCTGAAATGTTCTCCACCTACATGTGTTTTGAGCACTGGGTTCTCCACTTCAGGTGTCATTTTGAAAGGTGTTGAGTCTTTAGGAAGTAGGGCTTGGATGATGGGAATAGGTCACTGGGAAAGCATCTTTCAAGACTAGACTAATAGGATAACAGCCTGACTCCTGGTTCTGGTCACTTTCTGTTCCTGGATTGCCATTGTGTAAGAAGTGTTGGGGTCTGAAAACCCAAAACAGCCTAAGTAGTCACAAGAATACAGCAAAGCAAGATCTTTATTTGAATTAGGCAGCAAAAAACCTGACCAGTTAGGGACCGCAGCACAGACTTGGGAGGTCACTGTGTCTTTTTGAACATTCATCTTAGTTACGTATCTAAGAAAATGACAAAATTTCATCGTATTCAGTCTGCTACTGATCGACTGGAGAGCTGAGCGGAAACCCTGAAGTGAAACTGGAGGGCATATTTAAAGGATGAGACCACAAAGTGAGGGAAACAGGGTAGGTGTAGGGTTGCAGGTCCCTGTCTGCTCTGCCACTGGACATGGCCACTTGGGGAGGAGGACCGTGGGGAGTTTGACTGCACTTATCCCACACCACCGCTGGAGCAGGAACTGGGCCATAGAGAAGTTCCAAGACACCCCTCCCCCAGGGCCAAGAGGTTCTCTGACTCTTGGACATCCAGGCACCACTGGGAATCACAGAAGAGCTGAGAATGGAGTCAGGGGCCAATGGGCTGGAGGCAACATCCAGCCTGAGGATTGGGGAGAAGGCGAGTTCTGGCTCGTCTCACAGGGATGATTGTTCTTGGCTTGATGGAGGCAAGCTTGGTGGTGGTGGTCGTTGAGAGCACAGAGAGGCCTTCTACTGGAGATCAGACTGCAGCTCTGTAGGCAAAGGCCTTCTCCATGGCTCCCCATGGCAGAGCTCAATGAAAAGAGGCAGTCTGTGGTTCTAAACCATTTATTTATTGTCTTGGTGGAAAGTGGATTGGTAAACCACACCCCACTTCTCGGAATGGACCTGAGATTAAATACCTTTTGCAGGGAGGCCTCTAGATACCTTGTTAGCATGGAAATCTGTCTTGGGTCTAAGCAGTCTCTTTTCCTATTGCCTTGATCTGAGATGTTCAGGATCCCTCATCTACATATCTAAGGACTTAGGGCGTTAAGGACATATGTGAGATATTTTCATGGGACCAAACAGAAAGAGCTCACATCACATTTTCAAACATCTATCGGTCAAGGCCCAGTCACACAATTACATCTACTTGAAAGAAAAGCTGGGCGCTATAGGTTCACCCTGAAATGTTCTCCACCTACCATCCCTTCAGGGTCTCTAGGGCTTCAGTCCTTTAGCTGAATCAAACACCAGGCTTCCTCTAACAGTCCACTGCCCCACAGATAGGCTACAGCATTTTCCAATCATACTGACAGAAGGGGTTGAGCAAGTAAGTACACATTCATGACTAGGCCTTATCTGGTCACTTGGATTCAAGATCCTTGACTCATGGCTTTTGTGGTCAGGCCTCTTCCTGGAGTTCTGGACCAGAGCTCGGAATGATAAGGGAACAAAGGAGCGGGCATGCTACACATAGACAATTAAGTCAAGACCAGTCAATTAAGACATTTAGGACTTCTGGACTTTAGTTCAGATAACAGCAGCTCCCCTCTTTACATTGTTTACTGGTTAACAGACAAACACGTGAAGAAACAGATTAAGAGATGGCTGGAGTTGGGCAACTGCCTCCTACCAAGTAGCACTTGTTCTTGCTGTCCTGAACGTCACTGCCAGGATGAAAATCTTCCTGGGAGCAGGAACCAAAATAAACTGCTTCTGTTCCAGTTAGGTACTGTTCCTGTTGCAGTTTCCACCTGCCCCCACCCCCCAAAAGGAAGCACGTAAAGAGAGGAAGTATTTATTTTTATTTATGGCTTGAGGGGACACCTTCCATAATGACAAAGAAGGTGAGTGGCAGAACAGAAAGAGCTGGTCACATCAGATCCACAGTAAGGACGCAGAGAGCATGCAGAAAGCGGAGGCAGGCTATAAACATCCCAGGCTGCCTCCAGGAACTCATTTCCCCCACCAAGGCTCTCACTCCTAAAGGTTCTACAACCATCTAAAACAGCACAACCAGCCAGGGAGCTATTGCATAAACACATGCTCCTCAGCTGGAGAGATGGCTCAGTGGTTAAGACTGCCATCTTGCAGAAGACCCAAGGTTGGGTCCCAGCGTCCACACCAGATGTCTCAACCACTGATGTGGCTCTAACTCAGGGGTATCCGTCACCTCGGGCCTCTACTGGCAGATGGAGATACACACACACAGGTATACATAATTAAAAATAAAACCTTTTTAAAAACACATATGAGACGATGGGGGGGGCCTTTCATATTTATATCAGACCCTGTAAGCTGATAGTCTTATCATAATGCAAAATGCATCCTTTCCAAAAAACGAAAACAAAAACAAAAACATATCCATTTCCCAAAAGTCTCTATACTCCTTAACAACTCAATCCTGGTTGTTTTTTTTTTTTTTTAAAGAATATTATTCTGTTCTTCTGAGACTTAAGTAATTTTTTTCCTATTCATTTATTTATTCACTTTACATCTTGCTCACAGCTCCCCTCTTCCTAGTCCTTCCTCACTCTGCCCCCTCCCCCATCCTCCCTCCCTTTCCTGAGAAGGGGGACCTCCTAGTATCACCTCACCCTGGCACATCAACTCACTGCAGAACTGGACACACCCTCTCCCACTGAGGACAGAAAAGGCAGCCCAATTACAGGATCCAGAGGCAGGCAACAGAGTCAGGGATAGCCCCTGCTCTAGCACTGAGGAATCTGCATGAAGACCAAGCTACAAATTTGCTACATATGTGGTGGGGCTAGCTACAGCCCCACTCTTTGGTTGATGGCTCAGTCTCTGGGAGCTCCCAAGGTTACCAGAAAGAGTCTGTTTTTCTGTGGAGTTTCGATCCTCGCCAGGTCCCTCAATCCTTCCCTCAGCTCTTCTACACAACTCAACTGAGCTCTGTCTACTGTTTGGCTGTGGGTCTCTGCATCTGTCTTGGTCAGCTCTTGATTATGAGGCATGTAAAAAATTTTAAAATTAAGTTGCATATTTTCAGAAGCAAGTTACATATATAAAGTGACATAGAATAAACATTTTCACTTTCAAGTGCTGTAATGGGGGGAGAGGTGGTGTCTTAGTCAGGGTTTTACTGCTGTGAACAGACACCATGACCAGTGCAAGTTTTATAAAAGGCAACATTTAATTGGAGCTGGCTTACAGGCTCAGAGGTTCAGTCCATTACCATCAAGGCAGGAACATGGCAGCATCCAGGCAGATATGGTGCAGGAGGAGCTAAGCGTTCTATCTCTTCATTTGAAGGCGGCTAGTGGAAGACTGACTTCCAGGCAGCCAGGGGGAGGGTCTTAAGCCCACACCCACAGTGACACACCTACTCCAACAAGGCCACACCTCCTAATAGGTTCACTTCCTGGGCCAATCATATACAAACCATCACAGGTGGCTAGCAAAGAAAGATCAGACCAAGGCAACACTGAAAACCAGTGGAGCAAAAGCCAAATCCTGATGCTCTACATCTAGCCTCTAGGATTCCTAATAGAGTCCTTTAGGCTCCCACATGTTTGAGTAGCCCAGGCTTTCCAACTTGGTCACCTGCAGCACATGCAGACTTTCTCTTAGACTGGTACACCCTGTGCACAAAAGTTCCTTAGTAGACAATACGGAGTCCCAGATCGCAAAACCCTGGTGTCTCTGTTGCAACTTAAACTTCATTATCATACCTTCATACAACGGCCTCTTGAATTTTTTGCAAAACTTTTGACACTACCACACATGGCTTGGCCTCAGTAGCTTTCTGGAATTTTAATATAAGCCTCCAAGACCCTCACTCTTGTATGTTTCATAAATGGAAAATTAGTATCATGTAGAATATGCTACCAAGTTCCTTTTTCATCTTGAGACATAGCCTTTCCCCCTTGAAGCACAGTTACATCAATGTCTATATGATGACCCCGGAGAAACATTTCCTTAGGTGGTTGGTTTTCCAGCAGGAAATCCCTTTAGACGTATTCTCACTTTAGACTCTGTTTTCCAATGAGTTCTTATTTTCACAAGACTGCACCTTTAGTGGGTCAGGGCTCATCCTCAGGGCACCTTTCCCAGGGCGAGTCAACAAGTTTGCTTTAGTGCTGTGAATATCTTAACAATTACAACTGCTTTCCTCTTGCTTGCCTTTTCGGTAACTTCTACAACAGAGACACTGCCTTTCTCATCAAATAGCATTGACTCATCTTTCTGTTACTCTTTTGGATAACTCTCTCTCAATGGAAAGCTGGAGAAGAGCACTAAGCAGTAAGTGTAGCAAAACCTGAATGTTATCCTGTATTGGAATTTCCTCAAATTAGAGCACTATTTTAAAACTAAAAGCTTCATCGATGTCTCCAGGAACAAGAAGGATGCAGTCAGATTCTGAGCTTCTGTCCTAGAATAATAAGCACAAAAGGCCTCTAGCCTCGTTCCTCACAGAACCCTTGTTCCAGACAGGAAGCAAGTAAGATGTGAGCTACTGAACATGTAAAAAGGGAAAGGCAGGAGACATAGGGTAACAGAGAGGATGAATGTGATCAAAAGATGTTATTGCATTATGGAAATTTAACAATAAATCTTTGTTCAATTAATACACACTATTAAAAAAAAAAAACCTAGTGTCTGATCTCACCCAACCTCTCTGGCTTCCTGCACCATTGGGTGACCTATTGCTACCTCATGTATTGACACCATTGTCATATGCCATGAGGGGACACAACCCAGGGAAGCCTCGGCAGAGGCAAACCGAGTGTGGGTTCCAAAGCTGACTTCTTTCCAGTTATAAACATCTACTTCAGCTATTTTAGAATAGGCGCAGACAGGAGCTAATATGACATGCTAGAGCACAATATTTAACCTCAGCTCTTAATAATTTCAGAGAATGTTTGTAAAATCTAAGACAATGTAAGGAAAGGATCAATAAAAGCCTTAGAACATTGTGTACCCAAAGCACAGATAATCTAATCCACTCAAATGAAATGAACTGAGCTTTAATTACGAGTCATTTTGCTTTATTGTGAAAAAAAAAAAAAACCAAAGTCAATACAGATTTAATTGATTCCGGTTCTGGTTCACACCTGATGGAGAAAACTGGACAGAGGACTCCATATTGTGACCAGGGGTTGGTGTGAACAGGAAGCGGGGAGCTGCTAGGGAGTGGGTGTTCAAGGGCTCCTCCTCGGGACTTTTGAATGTAGTAACCATAGCATTCATCACCCAGACTAGACATGTTTGAGTGAATGGTGGTTCTGACGACCAGGATATCACAAGAGCAAGTATAAATCGATTTTCTTGGGTAAACCCTCATGGGGGAAGGGAAAGGAAGTTCTTCCTTTTTCAGCCATAATAGTCTCTAAATAGGAGGAAAGCGATGACTCAGAAGCCTCATATCTGGTTCACGGATCTTTCTTTCTAGAAAAATATTGCAGTTAATGAGTGTTTTCCAGAGGATGCATCATTTGCTTCTAATTACATTAACATACTTGTCTGTATTTCTGTAATTATGCTAAGAACTCTGCATGCGAAAGCAATAGTTCTTGGAGATGTTTTTGGAGCAGAGATGTTCTAAATGTTTAATTTATATAGTTTTTAATGGTTGCTTACATGTATAATTAATAATATGTCTGCTCTAGATGGTATCAGTGTTACAGAAATGCAGCTACTTTAGCCAATGAGTAATTCTTTAGAATGAGGTAACCAAATAAGCAGGAAAATCATCATTTGTTGGATTGACAAATAAACTCACACCGGGCCAGTGGCTAAGGAAGTGTTTAGTGCATCAGCAAGATCACATCTGTACCTATTTACTTATTCTTTCAATTCTTCTTAAAAAGATGAGATTAATGTCAACAGAGAATTGAAGACAGATTTAAAACAATCCATTTTGATTTTAATAACATGAAAAACTCTGAGCATGCTCTGATACTATTCCTCTATGTGCACTCCTGTTGTTCACATCATTTTAGTCGTCTGAAAATAGAACATCTCTACCCCCAGACCAATTTCCTACCACAGCTGCTCCGACACACTTGCCTGGGTTTGATCACCTTGTGAAAAAGAACAAGTTTCCTCTGGGTTTCAACAAGCTCATTCAAGGCTGCCTCTGGAGAGCAACTGGAGGTGAGCCATGAGGCTCTCTCTGCATTTGATTAGGACTTGGGTGTGATGACTGCCTATGCTTTATGTTGCCACAGGGTACAGAAATGTAGCTCCCCAAGTGCTTGCTTACATTACACCCCCCCCCCAGGCACACAAAGACTCGGGTGCAAATAACATAGAAATGGGGCCCTAGAACATTTTGTTCCCAAAGAACTCAGATTCGACAGCACATAGAGTAATAAGATGCAGAAGTGTCCCCAAAATGAGTTCTAGAAACTATATTCACAATGTCCTAGGGTCTCCACCAAAACCCCAAGAAAACCTTACTTCTGAATGCACGGAGCAACATTGTCTGGTTTCTGCCTCTGCCTGATTCGCTCTGGCATTCATGTTTGCACAGCTACTGGCTGGCTTGTGCTCCAGTTGTCTTAGTGTGGAAACAAATCATTAAAAATTACTAATATAAAACCCTGGGCATTTTATTGTATTTTCATATCTTTGTAGGTTGGGACTTGGGACAGCAAATAGGAAGGGCAGCCTTCGAATGTTCTACAGTGTCTGAGTTCTTGGCCACAAAGATGGGCTCAGCTGAGAAGTGGAAGAGCCAGGACAAGGAGAATTCCTTCCAAGATGTCATCTTCAGTCACTTCCTTGGCTGGGTGAATTGAAGACAGGCTAACTAAACTATGTTGCTGATGTTTTGAAACAGGGCATCATCATGTAACCCAGGTTATCCTTAACCTTACTTATGTAACCCAAGGTAGTCTCATATACATGGCAATCCTTTACAGCAGCCTTCCGATTGCTAGAATTTCAGGTATGCCCCACCAAACCAGACTTTGACATAGGTTTGTTTTTTTATTTTATTTTATTTTATTTTATTTTATTTTATTTTATTTTATTTTATTTTATTTTATGTATTTTTTTTTTTTTTTTTGGTTTTTCGAGACAGGGTTTCTCTGTGTAGCTCTGGCTGTCCTGGAACTCACTCTGTAGACCAGGCTGGCCTCAAACTCAGAAATCCGCCTGCCTCTGCCTCCCAAGTGCTGGGATTAAAGGCGTGCGCCACCACGCCTGGCTTTGACACAGTTTTTAAATGGTAGTAGAATCAATTGAAATAGTAAGGGGGGCTATATGTAAATAGTGAAGAGAACTGAGACTCATTCTCCCCATGTTCTTGGGTTTTTTTTTATATCATCTAACCAGTGAAACACAGCCTTTTTCATGGTCCCAAGAAATGGCAAGCCAAGGCAAAATATCATGTGCTGTGACTATTCAAGATCTAAAGGTTGGTGATGTCTACAAAACCAGCTCTGCACCCCTGTCCCCTTCTTGTATCTCTTGCCTTATGTGCTTCCCTGTCTGGAAAAGTGATGGGAAAAGGATCTATTTCCTAAAGTGCTTGTAAAGCTTAGGTGAAATTATGCAAGTCAAATGCTTAGCATATGATAAATATGCAATAAATTGGTAAGTGTTAACTGTTCTTAGTGATTATAATTCCAGTCCCAGATGGAGTTGATTTCAACTTTTCGCTCTCTCTGCATAAGCACAACTCTGAAGATTCATTTCTGGCCTAAAACTGTGTCTTTCCCATGCTCACCTTCAGCTGATTTGCTTCTAAATACACAGAAAACAAGGAAAACATCTTTCTCTGAGGGGTGCCCCACACATCCCCGAAGCTCTATAATTGCCTTAGGGTCTTAGAGCCTTTACATATGCAATGCCGCATCCTAAAGTCACTAACGTTTTCTTTCTAGTTTCCTTCTGCTCCCCTTTCAAGAACATATACCGCAAGTAGGGCATATGGTAACCAAAGACGACCTGGTATTTAAGAGTCCACACTACTATCCCTAACTATCAGATTCCCCCAACGTGGACCGATATTTGCTAGAAATGGCTTCAGCAACTCACAGCACAGGAGCCTAGAACATAGACCAGAACCCAGTCTACAGTACATTCTCCTCCTCAAACTACAACACATCTGACCCCTCACTCTGCAAGCCCCATTTTAGACAGGTTGATTCCTGTGGGCCATTTCAGCTCTAATTTTTCCTCATTACGATGTGTCACTATTTACACGATGTGGCCATTGGTGAGCTGGTACCTACTTATCCTGGGTCACAAGACCTAACTGATTTTTTACTTTTCAGGAAATTTGTGAAATAGAAGCATTTTGTGAAAATTAAGTCATGCAAACTTATCACTCGATGGATTACTAAATACAACAATGACAAATGACTCCAAACTCTTCACAGCCTAATTATCTTACCGTGTTCTTTCCTGTTATATGTACCTTTGGGGTTTCTTGTGGCTGTTGTATCACTGCCATAGTAATAACACGTGATGGATGCTATTTTTATACTCTTTTGCTGTTTGGCAATTGGTGGCATGTCAATAGCTTTAAATTGATTTGTGGTAGCTGTCAAAAGCTTGATTTATTCTTTCCTTTGGGTAACCTAGACACGAGAAAATGATGCATGGGATGCTAATAACGTAGACTCAATGTAAGTGTGTCTGTGGCCAATAAAATATGAATAGCGCACACAACTGAGAGCTATTCTCTTAGTAGTTGGTGCTAAGGGCTGCTCACACCGTTAGAGCACAGTGAGCATCAAGTACACACACCCATTGCTTCCTTTCATTTCATTCTTATTCATTAATATAAATACTAATATTAAGGACTTATCATATAGGGCCCACACTGATTCACCAACTGTACCTATGGACTGTCTGCACAAGGACAAAAGACCTCAAAAAAAATCAGTCATCAATCAGTTGGTCATACAGAAGTCTTTTTTTTTTAAGGAGAAAATGAATAGAATAAAGATTTAAAATACAATTTTTCCTTTTAATATATTCTAATTGAAATTTTCCCTCCCTCAGCTCCTCCCAGCCCTCATCCAAATCCACATCCTTGCTGTCTCTTTCTCTCATTAGAAAGCAAGATGCATTTGCATACGTCTACGCAAAACACATACATAAAATAAAATAAATCTAAACAAAAAAGGAAGTATAGGTAGTTTATGGGCTAGAGCTTAAGAAGTCCAGTATTCTTGGTAGAAGGCATCACAAGGCAAGGATACCACCTCAGGTCTCACCTTCTTGTGAAGCTACAAATGTTGTCATAGGAGCCCAAGCCTGTAACCTACATAAGGATTCACTCACGTCATTTGGGTCATTAATGCAAATCTGCCACCCATGGCCATTATGTTGTTTCACTTTGATCTTGTTCATCATGTGAAATACAAATATCAGTCACAAATATTTAATACCAACTACCTCCAAAGCCTGATGTCTGTACACCATTAACGTATGAATTTGAGGGTCAAGTTTTCAGCATATGCACTTCCATCCAGATATTTACAAAGAGCAACCTGGAATGATGCTTTGGCCTAATGTCATGATAACAATGTAATTCATATAGTCTGACAACAGACATGGGCCTGTGACTGAGGTTCAGTTTTAGGATGCCACAGAAATCTAGTGGATCCTCTGTGGACCCCAAACTGAACCTGACTGCCAGCAAAGCATCAAGAGATAAGCGACAAGGTGTGCCAGGTGGGAAAGGTCCTGGAACTGTCTCATCCTTGCTACCTTCTCCCACTGTCTGTTTAGGCAAGTCCCAACAATGCACACTGCTCATCTTGCCTCCCTGTGAAGAGACACCGAGCCTTGTGACTTTTCTCAGACCTGAGAGACTATTAAACTTAAGCCTTCATCGTAAGAGGACACTTAACTGTGAATGATTGCGCAAAGGTCTCGCCCATACCACAGCTTCATAACCACCCCTTAAAATGCAAAAAGATGGTTCAAAATGACTTACCAGTCAGATGGGATGATGGAGAAAGAATCTAGGAAAGCAAAATGACATAGTAGAAAACAGCGGGCTCATGGTCAATAAATAGGCATAATAGCTAATAATAGTCAATAAATACTTTCAAGGTAACAAAAGATATAGAAAGAGAGTTGTTAATAACTTGTTTGTAGAAAGAAATGGAGGCAGTATTTGCCTCAAAAAAGGAAAACCTCTGCCTTTGATTGCAAAAAAAAACTTTTAGAGAAAAGTATAATTACAATTTATTTTCTATGTTAAATAAAACACTTCTTAATAAGTATTAAATAATATATTTGCTATTACATTGTATGAGGAAAATTAGTATGATCTCTCAACATAATGAAACCTTTACAGGAAAATATCTATTGTAATTCTATGACAAAGATTTTATAAATATGGAGACTATCATTGAAACTCTAATTTTCTAAGTTCATTGGTCCCGTGATCACATTTTTTCCTCAGGACATTGAATGCACAAAAATAATAGAAACTTTTGTTTTCCCAATTTATGTTTCTCATGTTGCTAAGATCATTTGCACAATCCCATCAGGCCATCTAGCTGGGAGCCCAGATTGAAGCATGCGCTCAAGAAAACCACATTTAGACTGTAAGCCATTTACTGAGCTCCTAACACATGGAAGAAGGCACAGAATCAGTGGAGGAGACAGTTAAACAAACTGTAAACGTTATGCATATCAGCGCTAGGGAACCAGCAATAACCTAGGAATTATAGGACCTTGGAGATCTAAACCTTTGTTGCTTTCAGAAATGCCCAGCTTTGCAGTGTAGGAGATGATGTTTCCTGAGTGTTCTAAATCAAGACCTTTTAAATAAATTTAAAACTACTGTATTCTTTTAATTTAAGAAAGAGGAGCTGGGAAGGACATACGTAAATATAGAGATAGATTTAATCATTTACCATCATGAGATCAACAAAGTGATCAATCATTTACCATCAGCTGTTTTCTCAGAGCTGCCAGGAAGTCCCTGTAAAGTACACAATTAATATTTATGAGTGGGGTATGTAGGTTCTGCGATGTCAGGACACAGTCCATGAGTGAAGCTATAGAAGGAGAGTTCTGGGAGCCTGTGAGAAAATTCCAAGTAAACAGGACCAGAGCCTTGTAACTTCTATTCTTCCATAACAAGTATTTGTTCTTGGGATATGCTTTTGGGCTCCTCCCAGGGGTAACAATGGGATTGGGCTTCGCTGTAGACAACCCATCTTCTTACCCATCATTCTTCAAAATGATCTCCTCCTCACTAAATAAGCATAAACTCATAAGAGTTTATGTATACAGCTTGAACTTCAGTGAAACTTCCTTAACTCTCAGAATAGCCTCAGAATGTAAATGGCCTGATACCCTGAGTAACGTTGACTAATTTGTATGAGACTTCAGTCTGCCTCATTTTAGACTCCATGATGCGAAACAGGGCAACAATACTGCGTCAGCCAATGCTTGGCAAACCGTCTAACTTCTCTACAGTTCTATTTTCTTCCACATATTTTTTCTTCTATTAGATATTTTCTTTATTTACATTTCAAATGTAAACCTCCCTATCCCATCCCCCTCCTCCTGGTCAACAATCCACCCACTCTTGTTTCCCTGTCCTAGCATTCCCCTACACTGGGGCATGGAGCCTTCACAGGACCAAAGGCACAATGACACCATCCTGTCATTGATGTCTGACAAGGCCACCCTCTGCTACATATGCGGCTGGACCCACAGGCCCCTCCATATGTACTCTTTGACTGGTGGTTTAGTCCCTGGGAGCTCTAGGGATACTGCTTTGTTCATATTGTTGTTCCTTCTATGGGGTGGCAAACCCCTTCTGCTCCCTGGGTCCTTTCTCTAGTTCCTCCATTGGGAACCCTGTGCTCAGTCCATTGGTTAGCTGTGAGCATCCACTTCTGTATTTGTTAGGTACTGGCAGAGCCTTTCAGGAGACAGCTAGATCAGGCTCCTGCCAGCAAGCATGTCTTAGTATCCACAATAGTGTCTGGGTTTGGTAACTGTATATGGGATGGATCCCCAGTTGGGGCAGTCTCTGGATGGCCTTTCCTTGAGTCTCTGCTCCACACTTTGTCTCTGTATCTCCTCCTATGGGTATTTTGATTCCCCTTCTAAGAAGGGCCAAAGAATCTACACTTTGGTCTTCCTTCTTGAGCTTCATGTGGTCTATGAATTGTATCTTGGGTATTCCATGTTTCTGGGCTAATATCCACTTATCAGTGAGTGCATACCATGTATGTTCTTTTGTAATTGTGTTACCTCACTCAGGATGTTATGTATTTTCTTAATACTATGGTAGCCTAAATTGCCCCATTTCTTTGATGGTGGTAGCAGGGTTTGCTGTGGAAAAAGAAAAGATTTAAAATTTTTGGAAACTTCATTTGAATTGAGTCATCCTTCCTGGATAACAAAGAGACATTCATTTATACCTAGTAGATATTTTATCCAATCCCAGAAAAGTGTCACAGTTCCAGACAACTTCTGTGCTTTATGTTCTTAGGACAGGCAACTAGCTCTTTTTATCCACACAAGATGTGTCTATTTTCAAGGAGGAAGATGTTCTGGCTGTGGGGATGTGAATTGGCTTCCCAGGGAAACTTGGAAAGAAACTCACTAGGCTTTTCTCTGGCAGGGAGCCTAGAGTGGGTTGGAATGTACTGCACTTCCATTTGCAAGATCTGTAAGACGGGTAATGTCCCTATTCAAATATCACTATTCAAAACATCACTATTCAAAAATAGTGAAGAGTCTCCTGTATTCCTGTTAGGATGATGGTTAGGAAGGCAAAAGAGGTAAAGGGTGTGTTTCCACAGAGGATAAAAGAGAGTCTCATGATCAGCAGTTGGAAGCCAGAGAAAAGCATTTTGTGAGGGCAGGGTATAGAAAAGAAAAGAAGCTCTGAGAGAGAACCACAGAGCCATCACCTTTGGAACCCAACTCATTAGACATAATTACACTCTTGCCTGAAGCCTGAACCCTTGGCTAAACTATCTTCAGATCAGCATGATAGCTCAGCCGATCAACCCCTCACAGGCAAACCCAACAGCCTGAGTTCTATGCCAAAACCCATTTGGTAGAAAAAGAAAACTAATTCCTGCAAGTTGGCCTCTGAACCCCTAACATACAATCCAAGGCATGTGTGCACACACATAGACATACAGAGCATAAATGAACACATGTAATAAGACAATATCTTCCTCTTCTAGCTTTAATTATTTATGTGTTCGAGGAAGACTGAACAGGATTTGATTCCAGCAAGAGTAGAGAGAGAATGCCTGATGACCCCAGGTGGCAACTGAAAAGAAGACATTACTTGCTAACATGACAGCTCACCATGACTCAAAAAGTCTGCATGACCAAGAACCAAAAAAAAAATCATCAAACACACATTAGGGTACCTAATAAAGATAATTGGCAATCTGTAAAGTGTTGTACAAATGGAGATGTTTTAAATTATAGTCTAATAATATAATTACACACAAATTGACTTCAAGTTCTTCCTCTAGAACTGAAGCATCTTTTAAAGTTCTTTGTATTACCAGTCTTAATTGAAAGTTACCACAAATTGGGTATGGGCTTTTGAATGGACACTTGGCTTCTTCCCAAGGTACACTATGTGAAAATGTGAGGAGATACTTGCAGCACACAATCTGGGTAAGGAGGAACCCCTGTTACTCACTGAACTATTTTAAGATGTCTGCCTTGACCCAGACAATACAAAAAGTGTCAGAGACAAAGATTTAGAACACTTTGTACTCTTAGGGCACCTCACTGGAGGAAGGAGGCAGCTGACAATTGAGTGGAATGTAGGACAGACCAAGTTGGCTATAATGAAACCTTCACTCTTCGTAGAGACAAACCAAGCAGAAAAACATTCTGTTCCAAGGAGGTGGGATTGCTAACCTCACCTCTGTCGATGCGCCTACAGGTTTGAGTTCTATGTCCTATTCTTTATACATCAATCTGATCTTGGGTAGCTATTCAATTTTTATTTGTTTCTATTTTATAGTTTTGGACTTAATAAAAGTATCTACTTTAAACAATTATGAAATCTAAAAAAAAAATAGTCATAAGAAATTCTCAAAGGAGCCATGAAAAAGAGTGAACCAATAAATGTTACCCATTGTGAGTGTTATGGTTCCAACCAAGTTCTAAGAAGAACAAAATGGCCAGAATTCTGGGAAAGAAAATAAATTTCCGTTAGGCAAGCATTATGAAGTCTGAAATGTCATGAATGATAAGACATGGAGAATCTGAGTGTTGCTGATGAATGAGTTATTTTCCTTGTTTTCTGGAAACCCTATTATTTGTTCAGCTATAAATAAGCTAACCATTACCTTTACCACTGCAGAGACTCAGCGTCTCCCTTACTTTGTCTGACTTTATTACATCTTCCTTCCATGGCAAGAAATCAGGGACCACCACACCATACTTGCTTACAAGATCCTTCTCTTTGTGTGGGGTACCTAACTTCAGTCTTGATACCTGTCACCAATTGTTTCTGTAATTTATGTTGAGACTTTCTAAGAGGGACTCTAATCAATCCAGAATATATCTCTGCCAATCAAATAACTTCCTATCAGCCACATGATAGATATTTGATGAGGAGCTACCTGGGGTTCTTTGAGTTGGGCATCTGCCTCTGGTGCAATTTTTAGAAGCTACTAAGATAGTATTGAATAGAGTAGACAAGGACCATCCAGGTAGCATTTGTACCTTTTTGTATAGCCACGTGTACAACTGGGTTTTTTTCCACCTGTATATCTGGACTAACAGAATTATATATTTGAATCTATACTGTGTGGTGGTCCCTGCTTTCTTCTATGTAAGAAGAATATAAAATGGCCCTTGCTGAAGCCAGTGTGGCTAGATTTGTGAACCTGGCTGTGGGTGATATAGGATTAAGAAAGATAGACACAAGTAACAGAAGCAAAACTGGAGTTGGATAGACTATGTACTCTGATGGAGATGGGCCACCAATCCAGAAACTTAGTGTATTTGTTGTGTTCTGCAGTTTATTCAATGGGTAGGTAGTTTGTGCATTCTCAGTCAGGGATCTATGTAGGGGAAGAGCCTTGGGCTGCTGTCATCCAGGATGAGGAAACTGAAGCTGGTTGGTACTTTCTGCACATACTTTCAGTATCTATACTCATGCTAGGGGAAGGCTTTGCCAGATTGCTGAGACTGACCCAGGGAGACTTTGCTATTCCCATGGGTCTGAGATATAGGTATCTGTGACCTGGATGTGTTCATTTCAACAATAAGTATTCGTACAAGACTTTGTCTACTCGCCACAAGTTCCTACTCCAGTGACAGAGAGGTCGACCAGATGTATAATCAACCAAGTCTTACTGAGATAACTTAAGTGGCACACATATGCATAGGTGGAGATCCAACTACATCCGCTATACAATGGAAGGCATGGGCCAAAATGTTCTAAGAGAGGATGCAGTTACCTGGCAATGTGAGGCTTGATGCTGTCTACTCACTCCCAAATGGCAGAAGTTAATCAAATACTTGCTAAATCCTATAAAACACATACAATAAAATGCCAATTACTTCTGATGTTTCAAATATAATCACTCAAATGTGAAGTTACAATTAACCATCACATCTCCTGAATTAATATCACCAGTGTCATCTTCCATTGAAGAATTTATATAGCTATAAATTTTGCTTATGCCTAAAGCATCCAGTTTTCCTTCTCTATAAATGAGCAGGCTATACTACACTGACTTTGAAGGTCTCCAGCTCAGATATCTACAATCTGTGCAGGTACCTCTAACATGTGGAGTTCCGAGCAAGACAGCAATCCAGCCCAGGATAAAAGCTTGGTTACTATATAAATCAAGGGAACATCCATCTAAAAGAGTTCCATATTTGAGAGCATCCTTTTCAAAGACCTGAGAGAGTGACATGTGGATGTAGAGGTCTTGGTTTCCAAGCAACAAGAGAGCCCCACTCCTTCCATCAGAGCCCTAGCTTGCAACCTGTGCCTCCTTGCTCTCCCTGTCAGGTATTGTACAAGGAGAGGACCTGTGCACATGTGTATTGACATCTCAATTCACACACGCAACTCCCTTCATGCTGTTTATTCTATCACCCCCTCTCTTCTTCCATTCCTTGTTCTCCCCTTCTTAAAACCAATGCCCCATGACCTTGAGCTTCTGAGTATGGAGCATGACTGAAGTCAACATAGAAAAAAATGTGGGTGGTTCTCATGAGGCTGTTTAGGTAGGAATGTGAGACTTCTGGGTACTTCATGTGCTGGCCTACTGTACTTCATGTACTGCTTCCAAGAGGAGGCAGTAATGCACATGGGTATATCTAACTGGTTTGTCTGAAAATTGCCTCATTCTATAGAAAAGAGTTCAGAGGAAGAAAGGTGAATCAGGGCCCCTCTTATCTATAAGAGGGGACCCATACCAGATGCTCACCAGTCCCCAGCCTACGCAATTGAGTTTAGACAAATGACTTACTGATAGTTACCTGTGCCCAGCCTACACAACCAAGCTCAAACAAATGACTTGCTGAATAATTGCTTTGTCAGAACTCATTTCTCTGGGTTTGAAACTTGCTACCTTTAATCTAGTTAATAAATAAGCAGAAACATTCTAAGAAACACTTTGTTTACCAGGCAAACGTTTCTTTAAATTCTGTTGTGTTGACAGATGCTGGAAAGGAATGTTCTTTCTCTGGAGCTAAGAAATCCTGTGGTTCCCAGCTTAACTCCCCTACAGTCTGATCTAGGTCTCATGAAGATACAGAAAGGGTCCTGAAATTCAGTAAGATTTCAGGTTCAGCGGCACAGGCCCTTAGTTGTTAAGTGTTCTTTAAAGATGAATAGGTTTCTTTTTTTCTAAAGAAAGAGTTCCCACAAGTATGAAAACTTGGAAGAAAATGGAGGAAAGAACAGCATATGGAAACCATGAGACAGTGACAACGATGAATTAACATTTGCCATGAATTTCAAGTATTGATCTCAATTATTTATGTGTATTACCTCATCTAACTGTACAAGAATAAGTAAATGTTTTTTGTACCAATTGATAGATTCCTGAACTGTGAGTTTCAGAACTAAGGATAAATGAGAGAAGATGAGCACAGTCTGGTAATTTGACCACAGTAGCTTAGAATCTAAAGCCAAAAATCTGCAAATATCCTTGCTTACCAAAAGATGAAACCTGTTCTAGCCAATCCTAGACACTTCACCCTATTGGAAAAAGGCATCTGAAAATATTTCAACTCTTCCTGTGTAAAGTAATAAGTTTCATGCACAGTTGAACCCCTGCCATGCATGGATGAAAAAAAAAATGAGAGGAAATACATCTTTTAATTCAAATCAGTGGAGCCTGCCCAGCACAACAAATCCATTTATTATAGAAGACATGTAAATTAGGAGTGCCAAGAATGCCAACTAAGCCTGCTCTTTCCTTTAAAATATCTCAGTACATTTCATTTTTATCTAAATTTAAAAACACACATATGTGCACATGCAAACATGCATGTACATACCCACAGTTTTTCTCTCCCTTTCTCTGCAGGCTATTATTGACTTTCTGACTCCCAAGCTAAATGATAGAGTGTTTCAATGGAAGAAAAATAAACTATATATTTTAATTGTAATTTTGATCATATTTACTGCTCTCCAATCCTAACACTCTTCCATTCGTACTAACCTCCTCTAATTTTTACATTAATTTGTGTGTATGTGTGTGTGTGTGTGTGTGTGTGTGTGTGTGTGTGTGTTCCAATGATTTTTATTAGATTTGATCATAGAATCATGGGCACATTAGCAGTAGCTACACTACTGAAAAAATTTCTCCATTTATTCCATCAACTGCTAGTCCTCACAACTAACTACAGGCTAGTTGTAGATGCTATGGATGTTACTGAGTGCTTTCTGGATGGATTTCACACCTGCTACCCATGAGAGAATTCATATGTGATACTATAAAAAAAACATGTTGCTTGCAGGGGTGGGGTCATAGACCATAAGGGGGGAATTACTGCTGTTTGTTTCTTTCTATTTTTTCTCTTTCTTTTCCTTTTTTTATTTGTTTTGTTTTGGTTTGTTTTTTGGTAAATGAACATGATATGTAAATCACACTGTCTTCTGCTGTTGGCTCTTTTCAGGGAAGCTTCTTTTTACAATGATCAACAGTGAATACAGAAACTTGTAACTGGCCAAAATACTGAAAATAGATGACTTTTGAATGCCTAACCATAAATGGCACACCTATATCTCTCCTTACAAATATCAGAGAACATCATGAAAAGAGAGAAGAAACTAGTATAAGCCCAGGAAGAAGAGGGACCCATAATGCCCGTGAAGGCAAGTTGTCTTGGGTAGCAAATACAAGTTCACTGAGAATCTCTTCCAGAAAGTATGATGAACTTGTCCTTTTCAGAACTTTTATGGGTCCCTCATTGTGGAACACTGAGTTACACACATGACATAGCTGCTTCCCTCTGGGCCTCTAAGCAGATGTGATTGCCTATACAATCTTGGGCATGTCATCAACACCTATCATGAAAGGAAATGTGCGGCTGGAGAGATGGCTCAGTGGTTAAGAGCGCCAATTGCTTTCCCAGAGGTTCTGAGTTCAATTCCCAGAAACCACATGATGGCTCACAACCATCTGGAATTGGAATTGGTGCCCTCTTATGGTGTGTCTAAAGACAGCACCCATGTACTTAAATAAAATAAATAAGTAAATCTTTAAAAATTAAATTAAATTAAAATAAGAAAGAAAGGAAATGTGCATGTGGACCACACCCCTCCTTGAGAAACAATATTTTAAGAAAGTAGTTTTTATCTACTAATGTAATCCCATATAACAAAAAGCATAATTATTCCCTGACTTCCAAAATTCTGAGGTCGAATTTTGAAAGTTCTGGAAAGGACAAGTTCACCACACTTTCTGGAAGAGATTCTCAGTGAACTTGTATTTGCCACCCAAGACAACTTGCCTTCACAGACATTTTGGGTCCCTTATTAATAAGCTTGACCTTTCCTGTGTAGAATGTCAAGACCCACTTTAGGCCACGAGCAAGTCAGCCTCTAAAGGATAGCCTGGGAAAGGCGTGTTAATGTGCAGTTGATGAGCTTATTGAATACCTACTTTGTTGTAAGTGCAACAGTGGTTCTTTGAACAGAGTAGTGCTTTAAGGATCTCATTTCTGTGATCACTTATGGATCCTATTTAGTGACAAGACACAATGAATGATAAAATGAATCAGCAGGTTACATGATATTTTACATAGGAAACAGACTTAGAAAAAAATTGTGAAGGCGTACCTGTCAACCTACACAATAGCCAGAAATGACTAGCTAAGATATTTGAGAAAAGACCACACTTAGAAAAGGGAGGCAGACATAGTTGGGAAGACTATCCAAATACAAAGCACAAGTTCAGAAGCCCTAAGTCTGTTCTGGTTGTTGGTTTGCTAAGGTTGCCACATAAAACAAAATGCTACAGACTGGAAGATATATATATATATATATATATATATATAAAAAGCAGAACTTTATTTGCTCATAGTTCTGCATGGAAGAAATTGAAGATTAGGGTGCTGATAATCTATCTTCTTTTCATACCTCTCACCTAGCCTTGTAATGACTTCCCTGCTGCTGATTCTGATTCTGTACGTAGTCGCCCCTCTGTGCACAAAACCACCAATATTTTCTTACATGTTCTATCTGTTCTTATGATGGTGCTAGTACATTGTCTTACAGCTCAATCTACTTGTCTAATTTAACTCAGTTAACCAATGAAAGCCTACTCTCCAAACACCCTCATACTCTGACTTTTGAAAGGCTTGAGCATATGAATTTGTAAGATTCAGCTCACAATACTGAATAGATGGTGTCCAGAGAACAGTAGAGGTCAGCATGACAGCACTGAAGTGGGCTAGGAGCAAAGCCATACGTGTAAAAAAAATCAATTCACATACCAAATGATGCCCAAGAAGAAGGAAGGAGGGGTCCCTGGTCCTGGAAAGGCTCAATGCAGCAGTGTAGGAGAATACTAGGACAGGGAAGCAGGAAGTGGTTGATTGGGGAAGAGGGGAGGGGGAGAGGGCTTATGGGACTTTCGGGGAGGGGGTATCCAGGAAAGGGGAAATAATTTTAAAAGTAAATAAAAATATATCTAATAAAAAAAGAAAAGTAATAGGTGTAATCAAGATAAAAAGAAAGGAGTCAGGTTGGTCGGAGCCATGCAGATCATTCTAAGATGTTTCTCTCTATGACCAATGATATAAGAAGCTATTGGTATATTTTCTCTTTTCTTTTGGAGAGGGTTTTATGCATAGACTATGTATTTGTTCATATGTGTGGGTATGTGTAGTGTGGGTGCTCAGATCCAGATGCCATCCAAGTTTGTTTGTTTTTTTTGTTTGTTTTTGTTTTTTTTGTTGTTTTTTTTTTTTTTTGAGACTAAGACTCTTGTTAACAAACACAATTACTGAAAATTGCTAGCTATGTTCGGCTCACTGGCCAGCTAACTCCAGGATCCACCTACCTCTACCTTCTCCATGCATACAATCACACCTGGCTTTACTGTTGCTTTGTTTGTTTTGGTTTTGGACCTTTAATGGGATCTAGAGAGGGGACTCAGGTCTTTGTACTTGCTTGGTAAGCACTCAACTAACAGAGTCATCTCCACAATCCATCTTTCCATTTTAAACCCTACTAATGTGTATGTTTGTTCCTCATAGTGAAAGGCAAATTCTTTGAGTATTTGTGTGATTTTTTTAAAACATTCAAACCCTAAAGTGTATCCATTTCTCAAAAACCCAGAAGATAATATTCAACTATATAGTTCCTCAGTAACCATGAGGAAATAGTTCTATGACCTTCCATGCACATGCACCTCTAGATGCTCAAGTCCCTTAATAAAATGAAGGAACGTTTGCATATACCTTTCAACCATACTCCCATATACTTTAAGTCCTCTCTGGATTGTTATGATACATAATGTGATATAAATCCTATGCTCAGACTTGCTATATATGTTATTTGTGAAAAAATACTAAGGAAAAGGTCCAGGCACAGCACAGACATGGGTTTAAGAAATATTTTTAACTTTATTGAACTTAGAGATACAGAGGGTCAACCATATTTTGTGTTGTTGCTTAAAAGATGATTCTTGAATTCTTTTTCTCATGAGGTGACACTCTATACATATTTAGAGCTATTCTTTTCTATTGGTGTGCTCTGCTACGATCCTCTTTTTATTTGTCCTTCAGATATGTTTGAAGGACATGTTGATATGTTTGATGACTTAAAATCCTCATCCATTAACTTATCACATATTGCCTCCTCTTCAGACCCTGTAAGCCCCTTTTGGCATTAGACTCACTAATCCCCTTCTTGGGGCATCGTGCTAAGTGATTAAAGCCAGACACCAAAGAACAAGCACTGTTGTCTGTCTCACAGGTAGAATATTTTAAAAATTGAATACACAGAAATAGGGAGTGTGGCATCACAGGGAGTAAGACAAAGATGCTGCCATAGGGTATAAAGGAGCGATGACCCTGGACCACTAAGTCTCAGCATTCAGTGGACAGCATGACGACAGCTCATGATAGTTTGGATTGTATATTGGAAATTTGCTAAGAGTCCATTACAAGAGGTTTCACCACACTGTTAGCTGTGTAAGGTCATGTTCATGTTCTTCACATTAGTATTCATCTTTGTGTATATATGTGAGTATGTATGTGTGTGTATGTGTGTATATGTGTGTAACAAAACATCCTTCATGTATTCCTTAAATATATCCAACAAATGAAGCAATTCTTTTTGTGCATGATCTAAATATATCAACTATTTTTACCTTTTCTCTCTTGATTGAATAATGAACAGTTTCAAAGTTTTCTTCCTTCTTTTCTCACTTGATTCTAATTTTCTGCTCAGCCCACACAATGGTTTTCATCTCTAGAATCTCTATTTCTTTAATAAGACATTTTCATAATTTTTATAGTCTTTATTTGTTTTAAAGAGGACCTTTCCCAATTTAAATCGTTTTAAACATAAGAAAATTATCTGATAGTTTCAATGCTTTTCAGATCTAATTCTATACAAATTGTCAATGGTCCTTATCATTTGTAACACCTTACTTCCTTGTATGCTTTCTTTCATTTCATTTCATATTTCTTCTTAGTTTTAGGCTCAACCTTGAAATTTAATTCAATTTTTGATTTAAAGCTTCCTGGCCCTCTTGGGAGCAGTGTTAGGATTCTGTCTAAAAGGTCTGGCCCACTATAAAAGGGGTTGCTTGCCCCTTCTCTCTCTCCCTCCCTCCCTCTCCCTCTCCCTCTCCCTCTCCTCCCTCTCCCTCTCCCTCTCCCTCTCCCTCTCCCTCTTCTTCTCCCTCTCTGTCCCCCTCTCTCCCTCTCCCTCTCCCTCTCCCTCCCCCTCCCCCTCTCTCCCTCTCCCTCTCCCTCCCCCTCTCTCCCTCTCCCTCTCCCTCCCCCTCTTCCTCTCTCCCTCTCCCTCTCCCTCCCTCTCCCCCTCTCTTCGTCCCCCCCCCTCTCTCTCTCTCTCTCTCTCTCTCTCTCTCTCTCTCTCTCTCACCCTCTTGGGCTCTCCTCTCTCCATTTCTTCCCCCCTCTCTTCATGCAGTCATGACCAGTGTCTACTTCTCTACTCTCTCTTCCTCTCTGCCTTTCTCTGCCTCTACTACCTCATTAATTCCCCTCCCCATGTCCTTAAAAAAAACTCTATTCTATGCTATACCTTCCTCTGTGTGGTCCCTCAGGGGAAGAGATGCCTTGGCATGGGCCTGCTAAGACACTCCCTTCCCCCACACACCCATAAAACATATTCTTACTCTGTTTTCTCTTTTTAGGATCTCAACAAACAGAGTTGTGATTTTTGAATACCTACAGATTTATTTTTAACCAAATTCAAGATTCAGGTAGGCTTGTTCCTTTACTGTTACATTCTCAAAAATGCCCCATTTTAATTTTATTATTATTTTTATGTAACTATTATTTTTACTTATTATTTTTATGTAGTACTTATTATTTTTATGTAATCAACTGATGAACATAAGAATAAAGGTCACAAATTTTGGAATAAGCTTGAATTTCCTAACAACTACATAGCAAGTAGATTAACATCAACTTACTTCACAAGTCTACTGTAAAGATGAATGAAGCCTCTGTGTGCAACTAAATGTGCATGTTTGTACATACATGTGTAATATCAGGAGACAATAGACAGATAATGGTAGCCTTTATAGTTATAAAATGTTCATGTTTTGCATAAATTACTATGTTTGCATCCACTCTCTACAAGTAAATCTTCCTTTGCCCACTAGGAAATAGAAAAAAATATATATCACTTTAAATCTCTCTTCTTATTCCCAACCTATATCTACAGAACTTGCCTTCTGCTTCTAATATTCCTTGTGGAAGGCTACAGTAAGCCAATCGTGTCTTCTAGAAACACTATTCCTACATATAATAGGAATCTCATAAATATAAAGCATTGAAAAACTGCATAGGGAGTTGTTTAGAACCACAGAATCATATGTGCATATAAAAGACTATTTACAAATATGGTTCTCAAAATCAGCAAAAGCTCTCATATCCCAGATATCAACTTAGGAAGCAAATTGATGTTGAAGGTTCCTGAGATGGTTCAGTCAATAGAGTGCTTGCTACTCAAGCATGAGGAGCAGCATTCAGACCTCAAGAACACACAGGGAAAGGTGGGTGTGACTTAGCATTGGGGAGGCGGACAGACACAGGTTGATACCTGCCCAGTTAGCACGCTGGGCTTCAAGTTCAGAAAGATATCGTCTCTCAAAAGACACAGTGGAAAATAACACCTGACATATACCTGCATGAGAACAGGTCAATCTGGGTTATGCAGATTGTCTTCTAATGAATGCTGATCCTCCTGAATGTCTCCCCAGTACTGGGGTTCAAGGGGATATACAAGCCTCCCCTAAAATGTACTTTCTCAAACTGTATAATTTATTCAGTTGTTGTTTTTTTAACTTTTAATTTTAGAGGCAATAAACAGTTAAGTAAAAGAAAATAAATTCATATTAAAATTTAGAAAACAGAAACTCTTTGGCATTCTGCCTTTCAGTCTTTTGTACGCTTTCTATATTTGAAATCATTATTCTAGGAAGTAAAGTTTAGTGTATATAGCATGAATGTGTGGGGAAATCTGCAGAGATTAAGGAAAAATAATTTTTCATAGAATGTAAATTTAAATTAACTGATTATAAGTGCATATAAAGATGCATTAGAGGCAACTCTAATGCTAATGCCTTTTTTTTCCCAACTTGACAGAAAAATTTATTGCCTTGGTAAAGAATGAAAGAAATGAATGAAAGAGGGGGAGGGGGAAAGAAAGAAAAAGAAATTTCAATACTTGCAGCCATCTCCTGAGATTAATGTTAATATCTTAATAAGCACTTGTTAATATTTTACATGAGTGCATCAGCTATCAAAATCTATACATGTATCTTCACTCAAATTCAATTCCCTAAAGGAGCTAATCATAGCCACTGCCAAATGTGTTAGTCTGCATTATAATTATTATAGACAGAGTGGTTTCAGAAATCAGAATTTAATTTTTGCCGTTCCAGGAGCTAAAAGTCTAAGGTTAGCTCTGTGCAGGATCCTACGTCTTGTTTACCGATAGATGTTTTCTAGCTCTGTCTTCAAATGGTGGAAAGAACGATCATTTCTCCCCCATCTCTATTTAAGATAGCACTGGTCACACAGGATACCCACCATTGTGACTTTATCACCTCTTATAGACCCACCTTCTAATACCATAGTCCTGGCATATGCTTCTTTGATAGATACAGCCTTTGAAACAGATAGTCAAAACCTTAAAATCTAAGACAGCAAGAGCTCCCCCGCCCCCCCGTTCCTGCTCATCAAAAAGCCACTGAGTCCCTGGAAAGCATCTCTGAGACTGTCTTTAGCAGTTGGACAAATATTCTGCTTCTACTGAGGATAGATAGTTCTTCACAGAACTCGAATTGCTGAAGAACTTGGACACTAAGATAAGAACCTAAAGGAATTCATCATATCCAGAGTTTTGCTCAGTTTTTGGTGTTTGACCCAAGCATGCTTGGAGACGGTGATGTTTTTGGATACTAGTCTTCCATACTAGATTGTTAACAATAAATAGCATCCCATCTGACTGCAATATTCAGTGTCCTCTCTCTTGTAGAGGCATGTCTTATTAGCAGAGTTTTAAGAGGGCATGTAGTGTTGTGAAAAAGAGGCCTACTGTTGCAATAAACTAGGAAGCTGTTAATCACATGAGTGAATTAATCCACTCCTGAGAGTGGAGCCCTCACCATATCTTAAAAGCACCATTTTGTTCAACCTCATATTGTCCCAAATGCTAATTAAATATCAAAATTACTTTCTATAGGGACAAAACATAGCATTGATGAACATAAGAGGGCACATACAAGATTAGAAAGAATAACAAAAATAAATTCATGCCAAAGTGTCTTAATGTAATATATTGGTGGTTGAGACAAGATGGACCCATCCTTCAGCTTATGTTCAAACAGGGTTTGGCATATTCTCTGATGCATAAGGACCCAATTCTCAATTTTGTTTCTCCTAGAATTCTATTGTCCTTTACAATAGAAAATGATGAACCTTCTTCATTATGTTTAAAATGCTTTTTAATAAAAGAATCATTCAACCATGCAGGTTCATTAAACTAACCAAATACATTTTTTTAATTCAAAGATTATTTTACAAATTGTTAGATCTTCAGATCATACTTCTTGACCATCTACTTTCTGGTGACTCTGCATTGAGAATTTAGAGTCTAGGTCAATGTGATAGTTAGTCTCCATTGTCAATCTAAATAACTAGTGAGTTGCATCCTTGGGTGTATCTGTGAGGGTGTTTGCAGAGAAAATCAACTGAAGGAACAAAGCCTGCCTTAAGTGTGGATAGTACCATCCCTTGGTGTGGCATCCCAGACTAGATACAAGGGAGAACACAAGAAGTCTAGCTGAGTACCAGCATTTCTCTTTCTCTTCGTTCTAATCAGTGCTGCATATGAAGCTACTCTCACTGCCTTTGCTTTCTTCACCATGATGGACTGCACACCTCTCAGATGTGAGCTAAAATAAACACTTCCTCTATTGCATCATTTCTTGTTGGGTGTTAGGTGACAGCCATGGGAGAAAGTAAGTAAAACATACCGAAACTGTTTATAACCTCATGGAATCTTTGTCTAACAAGGTCATGGAATAGTTATAGCAATTATGACAGACACATGTACAGGACACAATAATATGAAATATATAGGCATCCTTCCCATAGGAATATCCGGCAAGGAAGTCATCTAAGTAGATGCCTAAAAAGGGGGTATAAATTAGTCATATGTCTATGAAGAAGAAAGGGTAGTGTCATGGGAAGATAACGCAGGACAAGGTATGAGCAATTCAATAACAGAGAAAGTTTTAGGACTGAATCTCCCTTCATGCAAACTGTGATAGGGAAGACAGAGTCCATATTTATTATATGAGCTCGGAGCCCCATGTCCTCAATTCCTACAAAGAACAAGCATGTACTTCTTCCTAACCTTGACCTTCATAGAGTGTGTTTCATGAATGTGGGTGTTCAACAGAAAACAAATAAGACAGAGTTTCCTTTCTCTCACCTCATCGAGTCATTTCTAGCAAAGACCAATTTCTTCCAATATCAGAAATCTTACTTGCCCTTCACTGACATTGTCCTGCACTGTGGATATAATGAGACTTCCCCCTCAGTGATCCTAACACTCTTTTCTATAGCCCAGTCATAGCCTGTGTTACAAGTAACTTCCTATCCAAACTCGGGTGCCAGTGCGTCATCAATAAAACCATTCTCCTTTGCTTCACTTTGTTGTGCTGTTGTTATTAGTTGAGTAAAAAGAAAATGAAAGAGGGTTGAAGCAATGGCACATCAGTTAAGAGTACTTGTGCTTACAGGAGATCTGGGTTTCATTTCTAGCACCCATAGAGCAACTCACAATGGTCTGTAAATCTGGGAACTCACATGTAGTATAAACAGACACACATGCAGACAAAAACAAAGAACAAAAAAACAACAAAATAACCTCATGCAAATAAAATAAATAAATCCAAAACAATAGAGTTTCCAAAGGGAGAGTGTTTGACTTATCTGCTTTAGCATGATTTTGTATGTATGAAACACTGATGTCATTAATGTCTTTATTGTAGAAACTTGTTGGCTGGAGCTGAACACTCTAAGGCTGTGGCTTCTGACTAGGCACTCAGTTGTCTCTTCCTTCCTTTTTTTTTTTTTTCTTGGATCTTTATAAAACATATCTATTTTTATATGTGTGTGTGTGTATGTGTGCCTTTGTGTAGGGGTGTAAATATAAGTAAAATTCCCTGTAAAATTCCCTGCAGAGGCCAGAAATATCTCCAGTTCCCCCCTAGTTATGGGAACCCAATCAAGTGCTCTTGTCCACTGAGAATAGATTCTGGTCCCAGCATCTATTTAGAAGAATGGTTTTATTATACATTCCCATTATTAAAAAATCATGTCTACTTTTCCCACCATCATGTTTTTCTGACAGTGACTCATCTTAAGACCCCAAATTCCCTATCCATGATGTCTTCATTCTAACTGATTTCTTTGTCCAAAATTTTGTCCAGACCTTTGTTTATATCCTATCAAGATGATGAAATATTTCTAACCAAAAAGGCTGGTGACATTTGGTTCCAACACTATTTAGGATGTGTTTAGGAGATCCTATGGGGCTCTAGTTACTGTACTACTGAAAGAAGGAAGAATACTATTTTCTTTCCATTAACTCTCAGGGTTCTCCCTCTTATTCCTAGACTTGCCAGGACACTAAAAGGTCTTGGGCCATTCTATATGTGGTAGCTATCCTTTAAACTCAATCAACTGTCTGAAACATGGAGCCTTAATCAGTATCTCCCTAATCCAAGACTTTCCTTTATTCTGTCTAGAACTAACAATTCCACCTTTCTAAGCCTTTCCATATTCTGTCTAGAACAACAATCCCACCTTTCAGGACTCCTAAGGAAAATGACTTATGCTTTGTCACAGGCAAACGCTTCCTGGGATCTATGAGTTTACAGAACTTGGGTTTAACTTGCTCCCTTTGTCAGCAGCTTTGTAACAATAACAAAGAATTGTAAGAATAACTTTTAAGAAGACAAGTTATTTTTGGTTGACAATTTCAGGAAAGTCAGGTCATTATAATAATGTGTTCTCATCCAGGGTAACATGAGTATATGGCAGAGCTGTCCATGTCTTAATGATTGTGAAAAAGAATGTATACCTCAAAGACCCACTCCCAGTGACTACTCCTTTCAGTCATGACCCACTTATCAAAGGCACTAAGGCTTTGAAAGCCAAGACACAGGGAATGGTGTTCAGAACATGAGCCTGCAGAGAACACTTCTGACTCCAACTATACTATTTCATGTGTGAGATCTCTAAAGGATTACCTGTATCTAATAATGCACATGCATTCAGTTCAAATTCAAGACTTCCAACAGTGTTCAGAGTTTTATCTAAAACTCAAACAAACTCTTAGCTGTGAGGCCCTGTAAAATCAAAATTATATATTTCTGAAGAATTTCAGAGTAAACACTGCAATTCCAAGAGGCAGGAAGAATATGGTAGCAAAAGAAAAACTGAACCAAAGCGAGACCACAACCTAGAAAGGCCGTGATTAATCCCTGCAGCTCATGTCTCGCATCCTCAAGGAGCGGTGTCATCATTTGAGCTACTGGCCTTAAGTGGCCTTGCCTCTCTAGCCCTGAAATTTGTAATATACATAGTCTGTCCAGATGACTCCATTTGGTGCTTACAGCTTTCCTTGGCAGATGTTCCTCATTTATTTCTGGCATCCTCAACATCCTGAGATTTACTAAACTTTGGAGTGTCCTTCCAGACTTTGCATATCATCCTATCAGGTGGGTCAGCAAGAAATCTAACTTTCTACATACTGCCCTGTCTTGGAGCTTTCCCCTTGACACCCAGGTAAGAGTCCCAACATTCTCTAACTCTTCATTCTGCATCCCTGCAGCATCAATACCACACTATCACACTAAGGGCACAATATCACACTATGGCTTGGACTGCTTCAACCACAACTGTAGCAGCTGTTGAGTACCTATGTGGTTGAACTTGAAAAATATTTTTCAGGGTGATGCTGTTGGAAATGGGTAACCTGTCTTTTCAGGTGTTTGTCTTTCAAGTGAACTTGCGGGGTTTTTTGGTTGTTTGTTTGTTTTTTGGTTTTTTTGGTTTTTTGTTTGTTTGTTTTGATGATGTAGGTTTCATGGATGAGGTCCCCCACTTCTAAGGCTTCTTTCCTATCATTTCAGTACAAAGTGTCTAGTTCCTCTTTCATGGTTCTAAACTCTTAAACAAGTACTTACATTTTTCTCCGGTATTTCTTTTGTAATTTTAAATGTGTTCATGCTACATTCTTGGCCAAACTATGTATTTTTCATGTCTTTATACTCTACTTTTGTTCTGGATCTTTATTATAAACCTAGCTAAAAAAAAAAAAAAAAAGAACAGTAATAATAATGTATATAGCCTCCTTGCACTCACGGATTCTCCTCTAATGAATAAATTCAGCCATTACTTTTTAATTCAGTTTCTCTGAAAACTTGAGAACACAAGCAAATGTTGGCAGAAAGAAGTGTGAATGACCTCCAGGTCAATTCCCAGTAGAGTTCTTATTCCCTCTTAGAATCTCATGAGCACATTTTATTATCCATACTTCTGCTGGCATTCTGGCCTTCTGACCTGGCATCTGATTATCTCACTGGGTTCTATTTACAACATTGGGGTTCTATACCTTGACACTCTCAACATTTCCAAATTGCTGCCATGAACCCATTGGATGTGGATATGTTGATACATTATAAACAAGGAAAAAAAACTGGCAAGAGAGAAATAAAATTCTAAAAGAAAGGGAGAGGTAAGTTATACCAAGAAGAACTTAAAAGAGGTCCTGATTTCATGAAACTTACATTGTGGTGGCAAAACAGATTGTAAGGAATAAAGAAGATAGACATGTGACAATGAGAAATTATGAAGACAGCAATTAAGCAGGAGCAGTTGTGAGTGGAAATCTTTCCTAAGAAAGGTGAGTCTTAAGGAAAGCCCTACTTCAGGGAGAGAGCAGTTCACACAAGAATACCCACATGGAAAGGCCTTGTCGCTTGATATTAGCAGACAAGCAATGGGAAGGAATTGTGGTTTAGATAGAGTGAGCACCAAGGAGAGTAGTCAGAGATGAAGAGAGAGGCAATGAGGAACTGGGCCAGCCAGACTTGGAGGTCATTTTATGAGTACAGTTTCTACTCAAAAAGAAATAAACACATACTGGCATAGAAGTGAGCTGTGACCAGTTCACTTTCCATAAAGTTGGCCTGTGGAGGGGGACAGAAGGAGGCTGAGGGCTTAAGACAGAGCCAGCTTAGAGACAATTTAAAACAATCTAGATGAGAGGCTGAGAAACTAGCTCAGAGGTTAAGAATTCATACTGTTCTTTCTAGAGGACCCAATGTCATTGTGAAGTAATTGCTGTAGCACCAGCGACCATTCCCCCTCTTCTTTATTCCAAGAATTACCTGACTAACATGAGAAAGAATTCAGTCTTTGTAATTACCTTAGTTAAGATACCCTCTTTCCAGCTTCCTGCTCCTGCCTAGAGTCAAAGGTAAGCCAAATTCCATTCTCTACCCACAGGCATTCCTGAGTAAGAATGTATTAACTGATAATGGTAACCACCCTTACAATGTATTGTAACTACATGATCTCCGGAAGACCCCAGGCAGATCTAAAGGTCAATAGTCAATAGATGTTAATGTGTTTAAACTGCAACATAGCTGATGTAACTTACACCTCTAAAAAGTATAAGAACTGCCTACAATGTCCCATCTGGGTCGCCTCTGTCCTGCTTTCAGGAAGACAGTGCACTGGATCAATAAACCTCATGCTTGTTGCAGAGATCTCAGTCTCTGTGTCTTTGTTAGTAAGGATGCCCAGACACTAGACCCTTTGAGTCCAACATCATCTTCTAGCTCCCACATCCAGCTGCTATCCGCCTATAACTCCAGCTACAGAGATACAATGCCCTCTTCTAGCCTCTACCAGGACTGCACTCATGTGCACAAATATACATGTACACATACTTCAAAAGACGAAATCTATTGAAAACTGTACCAACCATAAGAGAACAGATGGCAATTTGGCCCATATAGCTGTAATGGTAAAGAGAAGAGGCTGAATATATGCCAAAGTCACTCTGTGTTTACTACGTTGGTGAGGCTATTACTTGGCAATAGAAACAATAAAATTAAAAGTAAAATAGAGTAAGCATGTAAATGAAAGAGTTGTCTGCTGATACTCTTGCGTCATGACAACCGCTGGGTAACAGTTACAGGTACACTGTAGGCATCATTTAAGCTTCCAAGTGCTGGCTCATCTGACTCACTGTATTAGGAAATTTGTGTTGGCTGCAGCCTAAGGCAGAGACAGACAGAAAGTCTGAGAGAGACACACTCTGAAAGTCTTCCAACTGTGATAGACTATTTCTATTATCAATGCCTTCTGACATTTATTCTTTTGGCCACTGTACACTGTCCTAACCCACATGATGTTATTTCTCTAAGTACACATGACAGTTCCCGATATAAAAAGCTCAGGTGATAAAGTCTTGACCACCAGCCCGGATTTCTATTGGTTGCTGGTACAGACCTTAGAAGCTGAATTCTACTAGGTGGACTTAAGGTATTAAATCCTCTCTGTTTTTAAATTGATTTCCT
This sequence comes from Apodemus agrarius, assembly GCA_964023405.1. NCBI lineage: Eukaryota > Metazoa > Chordata > Mammalia > Rodentia > Muridae > Apodemus > Apodemus agrarius. Next base: position 22,528,558 of record OZ030027.1, on the reverse strand, counting down.
TAATTGCTTTGTTGCAGTAATTGAAAGCTTACAACTTAGAGTGGTACTGTCACTTTAAGCCAAGAGAGCCTTTACGTGGGTCTCAGAGTTCTCAGAGAAAATAGAGGATTGTGAAAACATAGGGCCTTACTTTATTTCCCATAAAGAAAAGCATACTCTGAGGCCATGGGGAGTCAGACAGGCACACAGTTTGGTTTGCCATTTTTTTCTATTTATAATAGTGAAAGGTTTGCTTTTTGTGAAGTAGATTTCTGTGTGTCTGTTCTCTCAAAAACATTGTTTTCAACCATCCCTTCTGTGACAATCCCTCTTTTGAAAGTCAAAAGGATGGAGACTGTCAGCCAGCTCCTGGTGTTTATGCTCACCACTGCTGTGGCAGAGGCTTCTGTCCATTGAGTGCTCTCCTGTGGTGATTTTGTCCCAAGCCAGTCAACTGGCCAATCACTGTTATCACTAATTAAAGAAAACATTTAAAGCAACTTCATGAGTCATTCATGCACAATCTAGAATTCTTTGTATTACCAGTGGTATTTGGTACATAGAAGTGAAAATCTTGAAAAATATACCATATTAATCGATATTTCTCATTTTGATTTTCATTGACTATATCATGATCCTTGGACTGTGAAATTTTTTGTTTCATTTTATGTCATAGTTAAACTTGTTTTTTCCACAGTCACTATTACTCAGTTTTGTTGAGTCACTGGGTTTTTGCTGAGCCTTCCTGAGATCTTTATTTTATTTTACATTTTTATGCTGAGTACATGGGCTGGTTTTCCTGACTTACTGCTGGTCCTTATTACTTTATTTCCTTATTATTTTACTGAGCTTTTTCCGGATCACTATAAAGTATTTGCTATATCACTGCACCTCAGTAAATGTGATAAAAATTGACCAAACTAACTTGGAGAAGATGTTCATTTGGCTGATGCTTCTGTGTCTCAGGAAGTCAGGGCAGGAACTCAAGGCAAGAACTTGGAGGCAGGTACTGAATCAGAGACAGCAGATAAATGTTCCTCAATGCCCTCCTCTCTCAGCTTATTCATCCTTCTTTCTTGTACCACCAAGCAGCACCTGCTTAAAGGTGACACTACCTATAGTGGGCTATATGTGTATGATTTTGTGTGTGATTTAGCAATAACAACAACAACAAATGATATTGTCAGTCATTTAAGCTCATGTGCTTTGTCCCTGAAAAAGAAAATGCAAACAACATTCAATATTAGATCATTTTCAGAGGCCAATCCTAAAAAGGGTCAGGTATTGAGGTAGAACAGTGTCAGACAAAGGCTGATGATCTCTGGCCTTGTAACACCTTCTTACTGTTCTGAGGGTCAGAAGCTGATGGCCTCTGAAATTTAACTCTCTCTTGCTATCCTGTGACTAAAAACTGCTTATCCCTGATAATTTGACTCAAGGTGATAGCAGCAGGGATGTTAGAAAAAAGGCTTAGTTTCTCTGCAGCTCAAGAGCCAGACTGGAAGCTTGGAGTTCCTCAACTCTTTGTGAGTCAACAAAAAAAAAGAAGAAAAGAAAATTCAAGCACACACGCAGACACACGCAGACACACGCAGACACACGCAGACACACACACTTTGGCAGGGTCCAACTACCTGTCTCAACAATTCCATACATGCTCATGCATAATTACATAAATACTACATATAGACAAATAGATATATACATATATAAATGTGGTGGATGGAACAGAGTCCCAAAAGCCACATTTTATTTTTTTCCTCTCTGGCAACTTATACCTTTTTAGATGAAAGTTCTTTATAAAATTCTGCCACGGATAAAATGTTACACAAAGGAGGAGTTACAGAAGGATGTCCATAGTTCAAAGCAGTGTTTCATTCTTTAAGCTCATTATAAGTTCAAAGCAACAGTTTCACATGACCTTGCTTTATCATAGTATACACCTGTATACTATGTATACAGGTATACCTGTATACTTTGGACCTGACCTAGAAGGAATGTTTTTCCTTGATCCCAAATTTGTTTCAAGCCTGCTTTCTTATCCTATGCAATTGGCCTTTGACAAATGAAGGTTTACAGAGCTCTATTTATAGCTTTATTAAATAGGAGGTGTGGGATTACTTGTATCAATTTGAGAGTTTTATAATATCATTATTAGAAATTGTGAAATCATCAGTTTATCTATACAACATTACTACACGAGAGTACATCATCATGTTGATCTTCAGGAAATTTGTCCAATAAGTTGGGCTGATACCTAGGAATCATTAGGCTATGTAATGGTGACAGGAAAGACATGTCAGCAGCAAGAAGCGAACCTGGGATGAAGTCTCTGGTGCCCTTGCATCTCAGAGCTCACCCATCACAGCCATGAAAACCATGGGCCATCTCCAGAAAACTCTCTTGTTTGCTCCGGCCTTTCCTAGATGGCTTCTGTCAGATTCTGATTCCCAATAAGTTTCAGAATATTTTAAGACTTGTACTATTCCAAGAATATTGAGTGGTAAAGCATGTATTCAAAAACTATTTGGTGGTCTGAGCTGTTGGAAGCTAAACTATGGTTTACTGCATAGCCAAGAATGGAGAATAGCCTTGAACTTAAGAATCTTCTGCTTCTTCCTTTCTTTTTTTTTCTTCATTTTTTTATTTTCTATATTCTTTGTTTGCATTTATATTCCAAAGGCTTTCTTCTTTCCCATTTCCCCCCTCACCATGTGTCCCATAAGTTCCCTTCGCCCCCCCCTCCCCGCCACCCATTCCCCAATCAGCCCCCAACCCTTTCTCTGTTCTGGTACTCTCCTGCAAAACTGGAACCAGTCTTTTCTGGACCAGTGTCCTCTCCTTCCTTCTTCTTGGGAATCTTTTGATTTGCTAATTGTGCCTTGAGTATTCAGAGCTTCTGGGCTCATTAATATCCACTTATCAGTGATTGTAATTCATGTGTATTCTTTTGTGATTGGGTTAACTCACTTAGGATGATATTTTCCAGATCCAACCATTTGCCTACAAATTGCATGAATTCATTATTTTTAATTGCTGAGTAGTATTCCATTGTATAAATATACCACATTTTCTGTATCCATTCCTCCTTTGAGGGACATCTGGGCTCCTTCCAGCTTCTGGCTATTATAAATAAGGCTGCTATGAACATAATGGAGCATGTGTCTTTATTGCATGCAGGGGATTCCTCTGGGTATATGCCCAGGAGTGATATGACAGGGTCCTTTGGAAGTGTCATGCCCAATTTTCTGAGGAACTGCCAGACTGATTTCCAGAGCAGTTGTACCATCTTGCAGTCCCACCAAGAGTGGAGTAGTGTTCCTCTTTCTCCACATCCTTGCCAGCACCTGTTGTCTCTTGAGTTTTTAATCTTAGCCATTCTGGTTGGTGTGAAGTGGAATCTCAGGGTTGTTTTGATTTGCATTTTCCTGATAACTAATGATGTTGAACATCTCTTAAGGTGATTCTCAGCCATCTGAATTTCTTCTGGTGAAAATTCTTTGTTTAGCTCTGTACCCCATTTTTAATAGGGTTACTTGGTTCTTTGGGGTCTAACTTCTTGAGTTCTTTGTATATATTGGATATTAGCCCTCTGTTGTATGTGGGGTTGGTGAAGATCATTTCCTAATTTGTTGGTTGTCGTTTTGTCCTTCTGACAGTGTCCTTTGCCTTACAGAAACTTTGTAATTTTATGTGGTCCCATTTGTCAATTCTTGATCTTAGAGCATAAGCTATTGGTGTTCTGTTCAGAAACTTTCCCCATGTCCTCCAGGGTCTTCCCCAGTTTCTTTTCTATTAGTTTCAGTGTATCTGGCTTTATGTGGAAGTCCTTGATCCACTTGGAGTTGATCTTAGTACAAGGTGATAAGAGTGGGTCAATTCACATTCTTCTGCATGTTGACCTCCAGTTGAACCAACACCATTTGTTGAAAAGGCTATCTTTTTCCCACTGGATGGTTGTAGCTCCTTTATCAAAGATCAAGTGACCATAAGTCTGTGGGTTCCTTTCTGGGTCTTCAATTCTATTCCATTGATCTACTTGCCTGTTGCTGTACCAATACCATGCAGTTTTTAACACAATTGCTCTGTAGTACTGCTTGAGGTCAGGGATATTGATTCCCCCAGAAGTCCTTTTATTGTTGAGAACAGTTTTAGCTATCCTGGGTTTTTTGTTACTCCAGATGAATTTAAGAATTGCTCTTTCTAGATCTATAAAGAATTGATTAGGGATTTTGATGGGGATTGCATTGAATCTGTAGATTGCTCTTGGCAGAAGATGGAAAAATATTTCTTGCTCTTGGATTGACAGGATCAATGCTTTTTCCTTTCAAATACTAGCACTATAGGTATGTACCACCACACCTTGTCTAAAAGCTATTAGAATGTTTTTTAATTTGTCAACAAATCAATGGATATTTTTAAAAAATAATTACAAAATGGGATTTTTCTTATGTTAGCCAAATTCTTAGTTTTCACCAAGAAGTCTCAACGCAGAGACACAAAGACACAGAGAAAGACATAGAAAGTCACCTAAAGCTTGATTCTGCCCTATGTTTTCTCAAAAGATGATGCAATTCAAGGCTAGACTAAGTGTGGGTTGTCAATCCTGCCCTGTCTCCATGACACACATGCACTGAGCCTGAGAGATAAGGCTTCCAGGAGGAGGAGAAGGAAGTTTCTTATCTGGACACAGAGCAATTTAATACTACTAACTCAACTATACTAAGAAATATTGATTGAATGTTAACTGCCTAGTAAAGAACGGGCTCTGCTGTGCACACAGTGAATGTGATGGGATTTTACCAGCATTAGACATACCAAACTGACCTAGTGGTGTGGACAGAATAAAGGGAGAGTAAAAAGAAGAAAAGAAACTGTTTTACTAGAAGAAAAGAGCATAGAAGCCATAGGGACTGCTATGTGATTAAACAGATGCTTGTGAGAGATTTCCAGGTAAGCTAAGAGTTTAACAAAGATAAAGATTTAGGACAGAATTAAGGCAGGAAGAGGAGAGAGCCTAAGAGGTTGTGCTGGGGCAGGGAAACAAAGATTATAAAATTAAATTTTAGCTTTAATCTAGAAGGCAGAGGGAGAAAAAGATTTGATCAAGAAAAAAAAATTTTTCGTTGGCAAAGATATGAGACAGTACAGCCATAGTCAGTTTCAAGGTTCAAGACTGAGATTGGAACAGAAGCGTTTGATAAATGTGGACTAGAATAAATACTGAGTCATGAAAATTTGCAGGACTTGAAAATTAAAGTGACTATGGGTATATTGGGGAAAAATAAGCAGGTAAGACATCCTGTCATATATGTCTTGGGTAAAAAAATAATAGGTGACACCATTTGCCAATCTATTATATGTGTCTCACTGTTGATTTGAGAAGGTGACCAGTAGAAATGAGTTACTTGTGGAATGAACACACAGGTGCAGATACTCAAAGTCTATCACATACAGAGATGTGGTCCAGGGTCCTAATCTACAGTGAGAGTGGTTGTTGTCATTTATGGAGAAATATAAATGAAAAACATCAAGTCCCGAGGAAAGAACTAGAAATTGAGATGGATGGACAGAGAATGTAATATCTGGAGAAAGGAAGATATCCAGGGTGTTCTGGAAAACCAAAAGGTCAGAGTCTGCAGGAAGCAGAAGTAATCAATAGTATCAAATCTCATGGAGCTAGTGACAAGGCTGCCTGTGTTTGCAATCAGAAGGTGCTAACATTCATTTCTATGGGCCCTGAGGAAAAAAGAGCACAAGTTTATTTTTATTATTCTTAGTGGTAGAGGAGAGCCCTGACTTAGGACTTTGGTTGAAACAATACAAGGGCCAAAAGAGGACTCCATTTCTGTGAGAAGAACATTACCATGTCACAAGGTGTTGAAACACCAGTGAAGAGGGACAGTTTTAAAATACACAAGAGGGATAAATATAGAGGAGACGAATGAGGATGGATGTGTGAGCTCAAGACCTGCTGGAAATAGAAGCCTCATCCCTTGAGGCTGAAGAAGTGAAGACGTGAGTGTGAAGCCTATCTCATGTCAGCTCCAATTATCTCTGGGAAGTAGACAGCATCTCTGCCAGCAAAAAAAGAGAAGGGCACTAGAAATCTGGACAGTATCGTTGAAATCTTGATAAACATGGGTGAATAGCAGCATGCTAGGCAGAGGCAAAGATCTCGTTAAACTTGGGAAGTGGTCTCTCTGAGGCAAGAAACCCTTAACTTACCCTGGTCCAAAAATTTGTTACCTTCTGTAACTTTGAGTAATTTGCCTAAAAAAGTGGGAAATTGATTCTAAGATTATGCTGGAAACTCTATTGGAAAACTCCTTCATTGTGGTGTGATGGATGCCGAAGGATGCTTCAGCTGGTTGCACCTAGAATGTGCTTCCAAGACTATGAAGAGAAGTAAGCAGTCAGTGGAATCCTTTTTTTTTTAATTTAATTTTTATTTTCTATATTCTATGTTTACATTCCAAAGGCTTTCCCCTTCCCAGTTCCCCCCCACCATATGTCCCATAATTCCTCTCCCCTCCCTGCTATTCCCCAATCATTCCCCCTCCCCCATGATTTCTCTGTTCTGGGTCTACAATACTGGATCCAATCTTTACAGGCCCAGGGTCCTCTCCTTTCTTCTTCTTGGGAGTCATTTGACTTGCTAATTGTGCCTTGAGTATTTAGGGGTTCTGGGCTCATTAATATCCACTTATCAGTGATTGCATTTCATGTGTATTCTTTTGTGATTGGGTTAGCTCACTTAGGATGATATTTTCCAGATCTAACCATTTACCTACAAATTGCATGAATTCATTATTTTTAATTGCTGAGTAGTACTCCATTGTATAAATATACCACATTTTCTGTATCCATTCCTCTTTTGAGGGATATCTGGGCTCCTTCCAATTTCTGGCTATTATAAACAAGGCTGCTATAAACATAGTGGAGCATGTGTCTTTATTGTATGCAGAGGAATCCTCTGGGTATATGCCCAGGAGTGGTATGCCAGGGTCCTCTGGAGGTGACATGCCCAATTTTCTGAGGAACCGCCACACTGATTTCCAGAGCGGTTTTACCATTTTGCAATCCCACCAACAGTGGAGGAGTGTTCCTCTTTCTCCACATCCTCGCCAGCACCTGTTGTCTCTTGAGTTTTTAATCTTAGCCATTCTGACTGGTGTGAGGTGGAATCTTAGGGTTGTTTCGATTTGCATTTCCCCGATGACTAATGATGTTGAACATCTCTTAAGGTGTTTCTTGGCCATCTGAATTTCTTCTGATGAAAATTCTTTGTTTAGCTCTGTACCCCATTTTTTGATAGGGTTATTTGGTTCTTTGGGGTCTAACTTGAGTTCTTTGTATATATTGGATATTAGCCCTCTGTCAGATGTGAGGTTGGTGAAGATCATTTCCCACTTTGTTGGTTGCCATTTTGTCCTTCTGACGGTGTCCTTTGCCTTGCAGAAACTTTGTAATTTTATGAGGTCCCATTTGTCAATTCTTGATCTTAGAGCATAAGCTATTGGTGTTCTGTTCAGGAACTTTCCCCCTGTGCAGTGGAATCCTTTTGAGCACACATCTGTACTGGGCAAAAATGCTCAAATAATTAACAAATGAATTAAGAAAACAAGGGTGAAAGTGAGAAAAAGTAACAAAATATTATTACTTGAACCAATTGGAAAGTGAGTCTTCCAATTTTGTGAAATGTATCTATCCTTAGAAAGGACTTGACATCACTCTTTTCTTGTAGAAGGAAATAACCACCTTCATGTGCTGTTGGTGCAGACAGCTAATTAAATTAAAAACCTAACACTAGTCTAGAAGGTTTCATTAAGAGGCCTCTGTGGATCACTCAAATAATTATGTCTGTCAAGGGAGGATGTTACAGAAAGAGCATTATGTCCAGGGAGCACACAGTGTTGTTAGTGCGATGCTTCAGCAGCATAGGACCTGATACCATCCCTTAAGATGTCTGTGTCCTTAAAATATCAAAGGAGAGAAAACATTTTGGCCTTTTTCAGAAGTTAAAAATATTTAAGGATGAACAGACTTGATTGCAAGCAAAAGATTGCAAGAATCTACCAATTCCTGGTTTTGCTCTTGCTGTATTCACTAAACTAATTAGCAGAATTGTGGTGGTGCCCATGTTTAATCCCACCATTCAGGAAGTAGAGGCAAATAGGTCTCTGTGAGTTTGAGGCCAGCCTTATCTACATAGTAAGGTCCAGGCCAGAGCTATACAGGGAGACCCTGTCACAAACAAACAAACAAGCAAACAAACACGAAAACAATTAACTAATTAAGCCAAAGACAAATGTCATACCTCTCAGAAGACAATGTTTCAATATGGCCAGTATTGGTGAAGAAAGTTCGCTGTCTTCTCTGCCTTCTCTAGAAAGCTCTTCAATTAGAATAGAATAGCTAGCTAGACAGACAGATGGATGGACAGACAGATAGATATAAGTGGATAATGTATTGAGTGTATTTGCACATTTCTAACAAGCATATTTCTTTCATATGCATAAGAATAAAATTGTCTGCCTAGTTTCTTGGCTTTGTTTGGTAGGTTGGCAATGAAAACATTAACTGTGCTACTAGACAAATTCTTTTAAGGGTCTCAATTTCTCCATTAGTATAATAAGATGATTTAACTAAATTGCAGATGGAAGTGAAAATTTTCCACTAAAATTAGATGATTATAGTTACTTGAGTTCACAAACAAAATCATTTTGAAGCTTCCAGAGGGCTTAATGAAAAAGTATTCTCTTAGGGCCTGCAAAATGCGTTGCCACCACACCTGAAAACCTTATTTAAAAAAAAAAGAAAAGAAAACCTTATTTGATCTCTGGAACACACGTGGTAGAAGGGAAGAGATAACTTGTGTCGGGTTGAACAGAGACTCATATGTTTGAGTTCTTGACCACAGGGATTGGCACTATTAGGCGATGTGGTCTTATTGGAGTAGGTGTGGCCTTGTAGGAAGTGCGTCACTGTGGAGGTGGGTTTTGAGACCTTATAATCTCAAGCTCCTCCCAGTGTGACTCATAGTCCCTTTCTGCTCTCTACAGATCAAGATGTAGAACTTACAGCTCCTTTTCTAACTCCATGTCTGCCTGCCATATTTCGCTCCTTAATGATAATGGACTAAACCTCTGAAACTCTGAGCTAGCCCCAGTTAATTGTTGTCCTTATAAGAGTTGTCATGGCCATGGTATCTCTTCATAGCAATGGAAACCAAAACTAAAACATAATTCCCCAAGTTGTGCAGTGCCATGCACATCCACACCTGAAACACACAATATAAAGTCGTTGTTGTTAGTTTATTTTTTTAAAGGAAAGTGTTCTCTAACTGATAAGCAATGACCAATAACAGGAGAATGGACAAGCTGCAATTTTGACATTCCAAGTAAAGAGCACTAAGGATCTCCTCACATACTGTAATTTTCTACTTCTACATTATAGTCTGTAACATGTCATCTACAATTAGGCAACTAGTTTGTAAATGGAGAACTCTCCATATTAAAAAGAATGGAGAGTGAAATTGGTCATTGCTTTCTTCGATGTTGAAAAAGTAAGAACAAAATTAAAACAGTGGGGGAAAAATGGTCTTACATCACTGGCATTAGGCATGCCAATCAGCGACCAGGGATTTCCTCAGTTTATAAAAAGTCGCCTCTGGAAATTAGCTAAGATGTCACTGGATCATGCCAGTGAAACTGGACGTGTTTATTTTAATTTTCAGTTCACAAAATATTTTTCCACTTAATTTTCCCCATGGGTTGTTGATGTCCCTCAGTAGCCTGCTTGGTGAACAACCTTATTATTACTGACTGCAAAAAAGCTTGCTATCTACTGAGGGTGGGTACACTGAGCGCCCAAGACTCCCTGAGCACCGTGTTTAACACCAATTCCAGATTCTTTTACAGTGTACTGGAGTCAATCCTTTACAGAAAGTAGATTTTGACAGAAAGAAGACAAAAATCTCGACTCAAAATTGCTCTTGTCTAAAAGAAATGCAGGGACAAAAAATGGAGCAGAGACTGACCAATGACTGGCCCAACTTGGGATCCATCCCATGAGCAAGCACCAATCCCTGACACTATAACTGATGCCATGTTGTGCTTGCAGACAAGAGCCCAGCATGGCTGTTCTCTGAGAGGCTCTGCCTCCAGCTATCTGAGACAGATGCAGATACCCACAGCAAAACATTGGACAGAGGTCTGGGACCTCTATGGAAGAGTTAGGGGAAGGACTGAGGAGCTGAAGGAGATGGTAACCCTGAAGGAAGACCTACAGTCTCAACTAACCCAGACTCCTGGGCATTCCAAGAGACTGGGCCACCAACAACAAAGCATACAAGGATTGGTCTGAGGCTCTTGGCACATTTTAGCAGAGGGCTGCCTTATCTGGCTTCAGTGGGAGAGGATGTGCCCAATCCTGTAGAAACTTGATGCCTCAGGGAGAAGGGATACAGGTGTCAGTGTGTGTGGGGGGGAGGGAATGGGGAAAGAACTCTGTGAGGGGGAACAGGGAGAGGTGGGCAACATTTAAGATTTAAATAAACAAAATAAGTCATTTAAAAATGCACAAGAACAGAAATCAAGGTTCTAAGGAGGATCAAAAATGGGAAATTCTCATAGAAACAATGAAAAGTCTTTTATGAGGTAAAAAAAAAAATCCCTAAGGCATATTTTACCGACTCTGTATTACAAAAAGTTCACTTTGCTTTTAATAGTCATATAATCAGCTTCACTTCCTCCAACAAACGTTGTTGCTATTCGCACCATCTCCCTCGCCCTGTACAAATCTCTCAGTCATTGATTTTTTTTCTCTATACCATTACGTGGCATATTCTGGTGCAGCCATAACATGATACCACAGGCTGAGTAGCTTAAAAGCAGAAAGGTATTTTTACAGTTCTGGAGGCCAGAAGTTAAGACGATGATGCCATCAGGATGAGTCCACTGAGCTTTGTCTTCTGAGTGTAGAGCCAAGAAGCCTCGCTTTTGCCTTCACGTGGACTGTTTAGGGTGTGCAGAGAGAAAGACCTGTCTGCTGCCTCCCCTTCTCATGAGAATATCCAGTCCTTTGGTGATAAATAGACTCATTTAACTTTAATTATATTCTCCACCATATGCCTCACCATGAAAGTCTACTTTAATGTGAATTAGTGGGACCACAATTTTGTATATAGCACCTTGAACAATTCTACCCAGTTGCTTATGCCAAATTGTAAGAGGTAACCTTGACTTTTCCTTTCCTACCATTCTACATTCAGTCCATATAATCTTCAAATTATAAACATATGCCTGGGATTTCTCATCATCTCCCTAAATACGGACAAAGGCCCAGCAATCTGCTCTAAGTGTTCCTTTGGCACTGCAAATTGGACCAAACATTTTTGTAAACTATAATAATTTTCCAAATCACTTTGACGATAATTTCAACTCCTTCCTAGGCTCAAGATGCTTGTAGGGTTGTAAGACTCAAGAAGAGTAAGGTTTGCGACTCTCCACAACCTCCAAGCAACCCCCCACCCCAACCTCCACCCCCACCCCCACCCCGAAGTGTGATTTCCCCCAGGAGGCTCCTTGCCACCCAGTTTCTCTTGCTGCTGTTTGAACATGCACGGTCACACTTCAGAGAACCTCTGGGCAGTCCCCAGGGTTCTAAGTTAATTAAACGTTCTGATAAACAATGAATCTATTTTAGCATAATAAGGCCATTTATCCATGAGATATGTTTGTACTAAACACTAATTTGTTGTTTATTTGAAAGTCAAATTTAATTGGGAGGCCTATATTGTCATTTGCTAAGTCTCGCATTCCTACCATATGCACTTCTTAATATTCACATACAACAGATAAAAAGGGAAAAGTGGTTGCATGGTCTCAGTATAAGAGTTTCTTCCAGTTTAAAAATTGTAGATTACATATATAGCAGCAGATTTCCTGGCTTGGTCTCAGTTGGAGAAGATCCTTGAGACACTTCGACTCCAGGGAAAGGGGAGGCATGATTGGGGTAGAGCACCCTCTCAGAGGCAAGAGGGAGGAGGAACGGGATGAGAAACTGTGGGATGAGGGCCAGGATGGGAGGCAACAGTTGGAACGTAAATAAACAAAATAACTTTAAAAAAAATTAATTTGTTCCTCCCCACCACCGAAAATAAACAAACAAATAACTGCAAATTGTCATAGGATAGTAACTTGCATTGTAGAAACCATAGAAGTGCAACACTAAAGAACCCATGTGAATTCGAGTGAATAACAGACATGGAGTCAGTTAATGCTTTCTGGATACAAATGAACGCCAAGTGGAAATGACAGACCCCCAACTCGATATTTCTAGACCCCTAGCAATTAGCCTAACACAGAGAAGTTTTGCTTTTTGTTTCCTGCTCTCAGCCTGAGAAGATGTTACCCTTGAGATAGCACTCCCCACTCCAAGGACTAGCTCACCACATCCTTGAGAGAGACCACATCCTTGAGAGCACTCCGCAGCACTCCCCACCCCAGGGACCACTTCCGCAGCACTCCCCACCCCAGGGACCAGCTCACCTCATTCCTGAGACACCTGGAGTCTTACTCAAAAGTTTAACTATGTTTGCCTGAGATAACCTGTAACCTTCCGCCGCCTGACCCCCCCCTTCCCTATGACTGCCTACCCCCTTTTCTTTGTAATTTTTTCTTTAAAAACTCCCGACTGCGGCTGTGCAAGGTCGTCAGCTCTGCCCCTGTGTGGGATATGAGCCCTGCCTCAATGCACTGACTCTCCCTAAGTAAACCTCGTGTGCTTGCATCAAGAACGGTCTCTCGTGAATTTTTTGGGGTGTTGTCTTATCCCGAGACTAGAGTGAGGGTCTCCCCGATCCGGGGGGCCTTTCAGAAACAAACCCGACCTCTCTATTCTAAGTTTGCAATAGCCAAGGAGTTGGCCACCTTGGCTTGTGTTTTGCTAATACTCAATCACAGAGCAGAAGAGTGGGGAAAACCCAAAGTAGGAAAGAGAAAGCTTTGAGTATCTTCATTGCAGGGTTTTGGCATAGAACATGGGGCAGGCCCCATAGTAGTGGATGATGGAACTAAACATTGGTTCCAGCAAAATCACACAGAGCAACAGGTCTCACGTGGGAGGTTTATTAAAGAAAGGGGCGAGGGGGCAAGTCGCTTCCTCTGGGAGGTGGAAGGGAAGAAAGAGTGGAGTGGGGGAGGGGGAACACAGCTTTTTAACCAGCTGTTATGTATGCGCAGGAGGGTGTGCAACAGGGGTGACAACGGAAATGTGTCACCGCCTCTGGGCAGCTAGTGATGAGGAATCTTATTGTCTCGGAGTCCCTTGGGGCTGTCCAGGACATAGCCTGGTTGCTAACAGTGTTTATGTTCCCAAAGGGTGGTCCTAAATTAGTTGAAGCAAAATTTAGAAACGTGATCATCCATTATCATTCAAGTCCTGGCCATTGTGACACCTCATCTTACTGGATGGTCAATAGAGACACTGTTAGGACTTCCAGAAGCCTGACTGACAATGTGCTGCTTTCTGGGCTTAGCTTCCTGGAAATGTGACTGGGGGTGGTATGTGAGGGCTTCATTTTTCTTTATAAAATGAGCCTCTGGGGTGTGAAGCTGCACTATGCAAATCAGTGGCCCCTAGATACATATTAGAATTTAAATTCAGTCAAATTAAGACCCACTGGTACCCATCCCACTAACCACATCCCGGCCACAAGCAACCGCATAAGGCTAGTGGCTACCAAATTGGGTAATGCGGACACGAAAGATTCACCACATTGCCAAAAGTTCTATTGAACAGCACCTGAGAGATAACCGAATGTCTTTAAACTTTGCTCATTAGACAACAAAACACCCCTAGGAAAAAAACCAGCACCATTACCTCCCACTGGAAAATCTCCACCTTCTCACTATCCCCGTGAGTGCCATTTGCTCTGTGTTTTCCACAACTTGACATCCTTCATTCTGTTTCTTAATTGGCAGACTGTGTTACTGTCCTGTTTATGAGTTCCTTGTTTGCTGGGTTGATAGCCTCCTTTTTCTCACGAGTAGCTTTTAAACGTTCCTCCAGTGGACACTTACTGAATCCTCTTACTCTGCTTTCTTAGAATTGCCTTTTCTCCAGCTGCCCAGCATTAGCCAGAAGCCAAAATATGCCTACCGTGTGCTGGCACTCCCAAATGCAGCGATTTCCTGGATGGGGCACCCGGCTCAGTGGACCCATCTGTGCCCCTGGAATTAGGTAAGAAATTCTTTAGTCTCAAAGAACAGGAAATCTTACTTCTTGGGCCATTCATTGGCCTGCAACAAGTGTTACTTTGTATCCAGAGGTGGCAGTCACTTTATACAAGGTCAGCCAACTGATGCAAAGATAGTGAGAGAGTAAAGATGCCCAGAGCAAGAGTCAGAGATCAGACAGGGCTCACAATCTCAGGTTTCCTGTGATGCTACAACCTAGATGCTGACACCCAAGGCCTGATCTTCCCATGACCCTCCAGCTTCACGGAATTACCCATTGTCCTAACGATATATTTGCTTATGGGCTCAGAGTAATATGAGTTGATCTTCTGTGATTCACAGGCAAATGAATCCTGACCAGTACACACTTTGGCAAGGGACTTTCTGATGCCTTTGCTTTTGCAAAGTGTCACAACATAAGACCACCATGCTCACACTTTTGAGACAGTAAATATTTGTTACACCTCAGGGCTCATCTCCTGAGAGGACATAAAGGAACGTGGAGAAAGTAGGTTATAATTGGTATATCATAAAGCACTATGATTAATAATAATGCCCACCTTCCAAGTCCTACAGTAAAAGATAGGAAAAGGCACAGGGAACATTTCAGTAATATTAAATAGATCATTAAAGTTTCACAACCATTTAAAAAAACAATTCCTACTTTTAAAATCTGTTTATTATTTATTTATTCTGTAAATATTTATTAAATGTCTTTTATAGGGTGGGTACTAGGAAACTTACTGTGATTTTTAAATTATAGAGTCCCAAAAGCTTCTGAGATTTGTGGTATTACAGCATGAACACATGCCAAACACCTTCCTGGATTCAATGAGGGAGATGCTGGAAAGGCAGTCCTAACCCTCCCTCTGTTGCTAAGCATCCTACAGGGTGTGGATCTCAGAGCATCCTATCCAGTGTGGTACCCTGCAGTAAGGAATGTCTCCCTTTCCTCCCAGCACCACATGCAATGGCTTGTCTCCTTCATGGTGAGGCATCCGCTCTCTTTCAAAGATGAATACATCTATATTGCCTGCAGCTTCCCGCCCAGCTGGCGGTGGGGAAGCCGGAGGGTCACCCAGCGTCCCAGGTGCTCAGAACCATCCGGCGGCGGCGGCAGAACCAGGTACCCGACACAGCCCGAGCTTAAGACCTTCGGGGACTCAGGCCTGGAGTGGGAGTTGGGCACAGAATAGAGGGTGCACTCTGCACTCGCGCGGCGGACCCCGAGCTCCCTGCAGGCAGCTGCCATATTGCCTGCAGCTTCCCGCCCAGCTGGTGGTGGGGAAGCCGGAGGGTCACCCAGCGTGCCAGGTGCTCAGAACCATCCGGCGGCGGCGGCAGAACCAGGTACCCGACACAGCCCGAGCTTAAGACCTTCGGGGACTCAGGCCTGGAGTGGGAATTGGGCACAGAATAGCGGGTGCACTCTGCACTCGCGCGCGGGGCGGACCCCGAGCTCCCGGCAGGCAGCTGCCATATTGTCTGCAGCTTCCCGTCCAGCTGGTGGTGAGGAAGCCAGAGTCAGCCAGTGTGCCAGGTACCCAGACCCAGCCGGAGGCCGAACCAGCCTCCCATCCAGCCAGTGGCAGGGAAGCTGGAAACCGGACCCAGCCAGCTTCCCAGCAGCTTGGGACCAGCAGGCGGAACCAGATAACTGAGATATCCCAACTTTAAGACCCCTGGGGAAACAGGATATCAGACAGCGAACCCTGAGCAGGAGCAGTGCAGAGCAGCCGCCCAACAGGCGGAACCAAATACCTGGGATATCCTGAGGTTAAGACCTCGGGGGACTCAGGCCACCTGTCAGCAATCTGTGAGCAAGAGCCCCGCAGGACAGTGATTCAGGTATCCCAGTCACTGGGAAATAGCCTTACAACCCCACAGGAGGGTCAAGCACCAGCTAGTATCTACTGGACCAACTAACACCAGAGTTAACCAGATGGCAAAAGGCAAACGTAAGATCGCTACTAACAAAAATCAAGGCAATATGGCGGCATCCGAACCCAGTTCCCCAACAGCAATAAATATTGGATACCCCGAAACACCAGAAAAACAAGACTCAGATCTAAAATCACTGGTCAGGATGCTGATAGAGGAACACTTAGATAAATCTCTTAAAGTAATACATGAGAAAATAGATCAAAAGCTAGAAGCCATTGCAAGACAAACACAATTAAATCCCAGATATCTCAACACACCAGAAAAACAAGACTCAGATCTAAAATCACTGGTAAAGATGCAGATTGAGGATCACTTAGATAAATTTCTTAAAGTAATAGAGGAGAAAATAGATCAAAAACTAGAAGCCCATACAAGGCAGACACAAAAATCACTTAAAGAAATCCAGGAGAATATAGAGCAAAAAGTGAATCCCAATAAGGGGGAGAAACAAAAATCACCCAAAGAAATACAAGAGAACATGGGTCAACGAGTAGAAGTCATAAAGGAGGAAACACAAAAATCCCTTAAAGAATTACAGGAAAACACAAACAAGCAACTGAAAGATCTGAGCAAAACCATACAAAATCTAAAAACAGAAGTAGAAACAACTAAGCAATCGCAAAGGGAGACAATGTTGGAAATAGAAAACCTTGGGAAGAAATCAGGAGTCATAGATGCAAATATCAACAATAGAATACAAGAGATAGAAGACAGAATCTCAGATGCTGAAGATACCATAGGAACCATGGATTCAACAATTAAAGAAAATGCAAAATGCAAAAAGCTGGTAACCCAAAACATTCAGGAAATCCAGGACACAATGAGAAGACCAAACCTAAGGATTATAGGGATAGATGAGAATGAAGATCTACAACTTAAAGGGCCAGCAAATATCTTCTACAAAATTATGGAAGAAAATTTCCCCAACCTAAAGAGAGAGATGCCCATGAATATACAAGAAGCCTATAGAACCCCAAATAGACTGGACCAGAACAGAAATACTTCCCGTCACATAATAGTCAAAACCCCAAATGTACTAAACAAAGAAAGAATATTAAAGGCAGTAAGAGAAAAAGGACAAGTAACATATAAAGGAAGACCTATCAGAATTACACCAGACTTCTCACCTGAGACCATGAAAGCTAGAAGATCCTGGGCAGACCTTATGCAGACCCTAAGAGAACACAAACTTCAGCCAAGACTACTATACCCAGCGAAACTCTCAATTGCCATAGATGGGGAAACCAAGATATTCCACGACAAAACCAAATTTGCAAGATACTTATCTACAAACCCAGCCCTACAAAGGATAATAGGGGAAAAATACCAACACAAGGGGGGAAACAACACCCCAGAAGAAACAAGATAGAAACCCCATCTCATCCAACCCAAAAGAAGAGAACCACTCAAATACAAATAATAATAACAATTCCCAAAATGTCAGGAAGTAATAATTACTATTCCTTAATATCTCTTAATATCAATGGACTCAATTCCCCAATCAAAAGACACAGACTAACAGACTGGATACGGAAACAGGACCCTACATTTTGCTGCATACAGGAAACACATCTCAGTGTCAAAGACAAACACCTCCTTAGAGTAAAAGGCTGGAAGACAGTTCTACAAGCAAATGGTCCCAGGAAACAAGCTGGAGTAGCCATTCTAATATCAGATAAAATCGACTTTCAACCTAAAGTCATCAAAAGAGACACAGAAGGTCACTTCCTGCTTGTCAAAGGGAAAATCCACCAAGAAGAATTCTCAATACTGAACATCTATGCACCAAATGCAAGGGCACCCTCATTCGTAAAAGAAACTTTACTAAAGCTTAAAGCACACATCGCACCTAACACAATGATTGTAGGTGACTTCAACACTCCACTCTCCTCAATGGACCGATCAGGAAAGCAGAAACTAAACAGGGACACAGTGAAACTAATTGAAGCTTTGGACCAATTGGATTTAACAGATATATATAGAACATTCCATCCTAAAACAAAAGAGTATACCTTTTTCTCAGCACCGCACGGTACCTTCTCAAAAATTGATCATATAATTGGTCACAAGACAGACCTCAACAAATACAAGAAGACCGAACTAATCCCATGTCTCCTATCGGATCACTATGGAGTAAAAGTGGTCTTCAATAGCAAGAAGAACTACAGAAAGCCCACATACACATGGAAACTGAACAATACTCTACTCAATGACACCCTGGTCAAGGAAGAAATAAAAAAAGAAATCAAAGACTTTTTAGACTTCAATGAAAATGAAGGTACGACCTACCCAAATCTCTGGGATACAATGAAAGCAGTGCTAAGAGGAAAACTCATAGCCCTGAGTGCCTCCAAAAAGAAACTGGAAAGAGCATACACTAACAACTTAACAGCACACCTGAAGGCGCTGGAACAAAAAGAAGCTAACTCACCCAGGAGGAGTAGAAGAGAGGAAATCATCAAACTAAGGGCTGAAATCAATCAAGCAGAAACAAAGAGAACCATACAAAGAATCAACAAAACCAAGAGCTGGTTCTTCGAGAAAATCAACAAGATAGATAAGCCCTTAGCTAGACTAACCAAAGGGCACAGAGATAGTATCCAAATTAACAAAATTAAAAATGAAAAGGGGGATATAACAACAGAAACAGAGGAAATTCAAAAGATCATCAGATCCTACTACAAAGGCCTATACTCAAAACAACTGGACAATCTGGAGGAAATGGACAATTTCCTAGACAGATACCAAATACCAAAATTAAATCAGCATCAAGTAGACCAGCTAAACAGTCCCATAACCCTTAAAGAAATAGAAGGGGTTATAGAAAGCCTCCCAACCAAAAAAAGTACGGGACCAGATGGTTTTAGTGCAGAATTCTACCAGACCTTCAAAGAAGACTTAACACCAATACTCTTCAAACTATTCCACAAAATAGAGACAGAAGGGACACTGCCCAACTCATTCTTCGAAACCACAATTACGCTGATACCTAAACCACAAAAAGATCCAACAAAAAAAGAGAACTACAGGCCAATTTCTCTTATGAATATAGATGCAAAAATACTAAATAAAATCCTTGCCAACCGAATCCAAGAGCATATCAAAACGATCATTCACCATGATCAAGTAGGCTTCATTCCAGGAATGCAGGGATGGTTCAATATACGGAAATCCATCAATGTAATCCACTACATAAACAAACTAAAAGAAAAAAACCACATGGTCATCTCATTAGATGCTGAAAAAGCATTTGACAAAATTCAGCATCCTTTCATGCTAAAAGTCTTGGAAAGAGCAGGAATTCAAGGCCCATACCTAAACATAGTAAAAGCAATCTACAGCAAACCAGTAGCCAACATCAAAATAAATGGAGAGAAACTTGAAGCAATTCCACTAAAATCAGGGACTAGACAAGGCTGTCCTCTCTCTCCATATCTTTTCAATATAGTACTTGAAGTTCTAGCGAGAGCAATCAGACAACATAAGGAAGTCAAAGGGATACAAATTGGAAAGGAAGAAGTCAAAGTATCATTATTTGCAGATGATATGATAGTCTACTTAAGCGATCCAAAAAACTCCACCAGAGAACTTCTACAGCTGATAAACAACTTCAGCAACGTGGCTGGTTATAAAATTAACTCAAGCAAATCAGTAGCCTTCTTGTACTCAAAGGACAAGCAGGCTGAGAAAGAAGTTAGGGAAATAACACCCTTCACAATAGCCACAAACAACATAAAGTACCTTGGCGTAACTCTAACCAAACAAGTGAAAGATCTGTATGACAGGAACTTCAAGTCCCTGAAGAAAGAAATCGAAGAAGACCTCAGGAGATGGAAAAATATTTCTTGCTCCTGGATTGGCAGGATCAATATAGTAAAAATGGCCATCTTGCCAAAAGCAATCTACAGATTCAATGCAATCCCCATCAAAATCCCAAATCAATTCTTCATAGATCTAGAAAGAGCAATTCTCAAATTCATCTGGAGCAACAAAAAACCCAGGATAGCTAAAACTATTCTCAACAATAAAAGGACTTCTGGGGGAATCAATATCCCTGACCTCAAGCAGTACTACAGAGCAATTGTGTTAAAAACTGCATGGTATTGGTACAGCAACAGGCAGGTAGATCAATGGAATAGGATTGAAGACCCAGAAATTAACCCACAGACTTATGGTCACTTGATCTTTGATAAAGGAGCCACAACCATCCGGTGGAAAAAAGATAGCCTTTTCAACAAATGGTGCTGGTTCAACTGGAGGTCAACATGCAGAAGAATGCGAATTGACCCACTCTTATCTCCTTGTACTAAGATCAACTCCAAGTGGATCAAGGACCTCCACATAAAACCAGACACACTGAAACTATTAGAAAAGAAACTTGGGAAGACCCTGGAGGACTTGGGCACAGGGGAAAAGTTCCTGAACAGAACACCAATAGCTTATGCTCTAAGATCAAGAATCGACAAATGGGACCTCATAAAATTACAAAGTTTCTGCAAAGCAAAGGACACTGTCAGAAGGACAAAACGGCAACCAACAAAGTGGGAAAAGATCTTCACCAACCCCACATCCGACAGAGGGCTAATATCCAATATATACAAAGAACTCAAGAAGTTAGACCACAAAGAACCAAATAACCCTATCAAAAAATGGGGCACAGAGCTAAACAAAGAATTCTCACCAGAAGAAATTCGGATGGCCGAGAAACACCTTAAAAGATGTTCAACATCATTAGTCATCAGGGAAATGCAAATCAAAACAACCCTGAGATTCCACCTCACACCAGTCAGAATGGCTAAGATTAAAAACTCAAGAGACAACAAGTGCTGGCGAGGATGTGGAGAAAGAGGAACACTCCTCCACTGTTGGTGGGATTGCAAAATGGTAAAACCGCTCTGGAAATCAGTTTGGCGGTTCCTCAGAAAATTGGGCATGTTACTTCCAGAGGACCCTGGCATACCACTCCTGGGCATATACCCAGAGGATTCCCCTGCATGCAATAAGGACACATGCTCCACTATGTTTATAGCAGCCTTGTTTATAATAGCCAGAAATTGGAAGCAGCCCAAATATCCCTCAAAGGAGGAATGGATACAGAAAATGTGGTATATTTATACAATGGAATACTACACAGCAATTAAAAATAATGAATTCATGCAATTTGTAGGTAAATGGTTAGACCTGGAAAATATCATCCTGAGTGAATTAACCCAATCACAAAAGAATGCACCTGAAATGCAATCACTGATAAGTGGATATTAATGAGCCCAGAAGCCCTAAATACTCAAGACACAAATAGCAAGTCAAATGATTCCCAAGAAGAAGAAAGGAGAGGACCCTGGGCCTGTAAAGATTGCTTCCAGTTTAGTAAAGAAACCGAGGGGGGAGGGGGAATTATTGGGGAACAGATGGGGGGGAGAGGAACTATGGGAACTATGGTGGGTGGGAACTGGGAAAGGGGAAAGCCTTTGGAATGTAAACATAGAATATAGAAAATAAAATTAAAAAAAAAAAAAAAAAAGATGAATACATCTCCCTTATCTCCCCTCAAGCTAATAATTCAATTTCCCGTATACAAGCTTTATCTGCAATTTATTTACATGTTGAGTAAAAGATAATCTGGTGAAAAAAATAGCCTCTTCTCTTTCTCTAGGAATAATGGCGGTGTCAGGGTTCCAGCTGCTGTGAAAGCTGCGGAGCCATGTTTTCCAGTGCCTTATGCTGCTCACGGCTGTATTCAGAGGTGCAAGTACCCAGTTCTCGCTGAACTTACCAGGATGGAGCTGAGCACGAGGGACCAGTGCTGTAAAGTCACTGCTGTGCAGAACAAAGGCGCTATTTTCCTGTTTCTTGTCTGGCATTTCTATAAGCAGAGTAATACCTCCGTTTTACTTTGTAACTTAACAGGAAATAATAAAGTATTGAAAGCCAAAGGATAAAAAAAGAATGGCTGAATAAATAACATGTAGATGCATGACAGATGAATAGATAGATGATTGACATGATTGTTAAATATAGAAAGATGATGGATAGATATAGATGATAGATACATAGATACATAGATGATAGAGAGAAATGATTGATAGATGATGGATAGATAGATGATTGATAGATGATAGTAAATAGATGATAGATTGATATAGATAGGTTATAGATAGCTAAAGTAACTTGTCTAGTACTAGATATGAAACTCATTCATATCCTATATCACAATAAAATGTCTTGTTTTGAGAATGTTTTCAATGTTTCATACAATTCAATGTATGTCCCTAACAAATCCTCATAGACTAATGTGCATAAGTTTTTGTAATTTAACTTTGCATGTTACACTATAAAACTGCTCTGTCGTCAGTGACAATCAAATTGACCGTTATAGAAACGGATCCTCTTTAGAATATATAATGGTTAACCTCACTTGTTAACGTTATAAGAATCTCCTGAGAGAGCTCTCTATACATAGCTATGCAGGATTGACTGCATTAGGTTAATTAACTGAGGGAAGTTTTGTTCACCCTTGGTGGCACTAGTCCATGGTTGGGATGCTGGACTGTTTAGAAAGGACAAAGTGAACTTAACATTCACATTCACTGTTCCCTGTTTCTTGATGGCAGATGTAATCTAGCCAGGTACCTCAAGGTCCTGCCACTGTGACTTCCCCCACCATGATGGACAATAACTTTCAATTTTGAGTAAAAATGAACCTTTTCCCCTTGAGTTTCCTTTGTCAGGCCATTTCATCACTGCAACAGGCAAAGAAACTAAGACCAAGGGTACATTAATTTTCCATTACTGTGACAAAGTACCTTTGAAAATTTAATGCAGAAGAAGAAAGATTTATTTTGGCTTGTGGTTTTGCAGCTTAGAGTCCATGGTCACTTGGCTCCCTGGGTAACGTGGAGTGTCAGGGAGGCAAAAAGAACAAGCAAAGCTTATATCATGGTGGCCAGGGAGCAGAAAACAAAAAGCAGAGAATACATAGATGCGTAGAGGCCACACCGACAATGACCTCAAACTCAGCATCACCTCTTAATAGTTCATTGAGCTGTGAAGACCAGTTAATTAAGTCTCTGATGAAGCCAAGGCCTTTGTGATCGACCCCTCCCAGGAGCCCCCTCAAGCTACGCCCCAGGCCACTACACACACACACACACACACACACACACACACACACACACACCCCATGCTGCTAACATTGGCATCCCTCGCTTACAAGGAAAACACTAAATCCTGGTGTGATGAAGTAAAAACAGAAGCTGAAGAGGAAAAAACAAGTCTCTGGATGTAGTCACCAAACCCCAGACTCTATTGAGGATGCCAAAAAGTGCTTGCTGACAGGAGCCTGATATGGTTGTCTCCTGAGAGGCCCTGAGTGAGCCATACAAATACAGAGATGGATGCTTGCAGTCAACCATTGGACTGAGCTCTGGGTTCCCAATGGAGGAGTTTGATGAAGGGCTGCAGGAGCTGAAGGGGTTTGCAACCAGACCCTCCCCCCCCCCCGAGCTCCCAGGAACTAAGCCATCAACCAAGGAGTATGCATGGCTCTTGCTGCATATGTAGCAGAGGATGGCCTTGTCAGGCATTAAGTGGAGGAGAGATCCTTGGTCCTATGAAGGCTCCATAGATACCCCTGTATAGGGGAATCAAGTGCGGGGAGGTGGGATTGGGATGGGTGGAGGAACACCCTCAAAGAAGCAGGGGGAGGTAGGATGGGATAGGGGGTTTCTGGGAGGGGGGAACTGGGAAAGGGGATAAAATTTGAAATGTAAATAAAGAAAATATGCAATAAAAACATTTAAAAAAAAAAACCTCTGGATGAGTAAATTCACAATTCCCCATCAAATGTCTCCATGGATCTCTGAATGGGTGCATTTTCAATAGCCTGTACACAGGCTTCGTGTAGATAATATGAAACACCACCTTACTCAATGACTTCCTAATAGTTAATCATAAGCACAAATCAGTTTTTCCCTCCCTTTAAGCTTAGGACTTGTCTTTTCTGAGTACTGTGAACTATCTCACTTTTTTCAATACATTGTATCCGGTGGCCAGGTAATTAAAAGAGACATTTAAAGAGACACACGGAAAAGTCTCCCTCATCCAAGTACCAGTCTTCAACCATGCAGATACAGAGATGAAAGAGACACTGTAAGACACTGAAGGAGCTGTCACTTGGGGAAGAGCAGGACCGGGGGGCGGAGGGGTGTACCTTTACAACTACAGGTTTTGTTGGTGAGAGCTACTATGGAGAACTCAACTAAGTCCTTTCTTCAAAAATGAGTATCTAAAGCCAGACCAACTGCAGACCAAGATATTAAAAATACTATGATTATTTGACTCACCTCTCATCTAGGCTAGTTATGCATTTGTAGGGAAGTCCATTTTTGTGAAGCCCTGCTTAAAACTATACTTTAGATAAGCTTGTAAAAAGGACTTAAATATTTTATGTTGCTTTTTGTCTGTTTTAAAAGTTGGATGTTAATGGTATAAAGAAACATTGTGATTAGATTGCCTATTCCTAAACTTTCTTTCAACAAAAGACTTTTTCTGTTTATTTGTTTGTTTGTTTGTTTGTTTGAGGGCTTGTTATTTGATGTATTATAACATAGACTAGGGATGTTGGTACAAACCTATAACTCCCATAATCAAGAAGCAGAGACAAGGGAATTGCCCCCCTGAGAGGTCCATTAAAAAATAAAAAATAAAAACCTTGGGAATGGAAGTTTTGGTTTCCCAGGGATGCAGATTGGGCTACTCAGAGGGAGCTACCAGCACTGGGCTGTTAATCATCTCTGACAAAGGGAGGATAAACTCAGAGCTGAGTGGTTCCTGGAATTTCCTCAAGGCTTTACCAAATATAGTGAAATCAACAAAACAGCCAATCAGAAACTGACCCATGTAATTTCCCTGGCATCCACCAATGAAGTTTTAGATTACCTAACCCTAGCTAAAATTCCCCTGGTTCCCTATAAAAGACTTGTACCCCTTTTAAGTGACGGAACCCTGCATGCAGGCTTCTTGCGTTCTTGAAATAAAAACACTCTTGCCTATTGCATATGTGAGTGGTGACCTCTGAGGTATGGCACTTTTGGACCTAACGCCCTAAATTCTAGGCCACCCAGAAGTATATATCTCAGCCAGAAGAAGATCTCAGAAAAGAAAAACTTTCATGATTTCACTCAAAGAGACCAGTATTAGCAGACATAAAAATGATATGAAAATATATTTATGCCACTAAAATTTGACCTCTTCCTTCCAGATCTTGATGGCTTTCATTTCTTTCTCTTGTTGTTATTATATTTGCTTTGCCTTTTGGTAGCAATAGTAGAGGCAGTGAACGTCTTGTATTGCTCTTACATTTGACAGGCATAAACACTCTTTTCTACCCAGGGATCATCCTTCCTCATCTCCAAGTGATGTGGAGCGTTCTACCAAGAGGCCGAAGCTGATTGCCTATCTACTCTGCAGAAGAGCAACTTGATGAGTGTCAGTGATTCTGCTCCTAAGAGATTCTTGGTCCACATAACCCTTTCTTCTACTTTCTTCTTGTAGAATATGTAAACAATGTACTAAAAGTGAGTCAGAGACATTTCACCTCTTGTTTTATTTTAGGTGCATTTTTATAAATTATGATTTGCCTTGTCTTTGAAAATCTGCAAAAGAATTTGCCTACCTCCCTGGTCTAATTATGGAGGGTGACTAAGTAGGTAAGGTAGAAATTTTTTATCAGAATCTTAATTCTTTAGTGGTTGTTGGCCTGTATGTGTTTTCAAATTGCTCCTTTGAAGTCAGTTATTCTAATTTAACATTATCCTTAAGCATATTTATTTAATCTGAGTTTTCATTTCTTTTGTAGCTCTTATCTTCACATTTTGCTGTAAGGGTTTAGTAGATGTTGAAGACTGACTTCCCTTCCAGCAGAATGTTGACAAGTCTGTCTTTATGTCTCTATGGTAATGTGACACATTGGGTTCTTTCAATCTTGTCATTGAATGTAGTACAAACCAGCTGCTGTGTTGTAATCAGCTTCTTTATGGTGGCTTATGGTCATCCACTGTCAAATGAAGTGCCGTGGCTTCAACACAAAGACACCATTTCTGAGCTCTGCATTTGCAGTGACTCCTGTTGACTCTTGCAAGGCCAAAGGCAAAGTTCTGCCTTCCAATAAGATGCAGCAAGCTGTGTTTGATATGCTTGTTTTGATTTTCACAATGAACAGTAAGCTCTTACCTACTTCTTGGAAGCTTTTAGGGCTGTCAAGAAGAACATCTTTTGCATAACATAGTTCAAATGTATTTGACACTGGACTAATGCCAATCAATAGAAGCCAGAACAAAGGTGCTAGAAAAGTCCTGGATAAGCATTGAGAGTTACTTGTCCCTAGAAGTGTCCAACCAGGGCAAACACAAGGATGTGCCTTTATGCTGTCAGACAAGAGTGAGGTTCACCTTTTTTTTTGCAGATAACACATAAGCAAAATTTCACCCTCCCCTCTGCTCCTCTGAACTTCATCCCAGCCCACTCCAGTCCCACCATGCCTGCCGCTTAATTTTTATTTGATCTTACATTCTGCCCTTCCTTCCTGCTCCAGTGTCTACTTTGCTGCCTAACTCTCTAGCATTTAAAAATGGATAAATCTAGTTTAATTTATTGTGATTTCAATATCCATTTGCAAGGCTTTTCAGATAGTCTATGCTTTTACTTCCAAGCAGTCTCTCGGCCTCTTCTGAGCCACTCAGTTTATAATGGACTTGTAATTAGGACAAACTCTCAGTAGGTTTCTGATTCTCCCTTATCTGTAAAGTTCACATTCTAAGATCCTCAGTGAATGTCTGAAACTGTACATATTATCAAACCCTATATATGCTGTTTTCCTCCTATACAGACATACTTAGGATAAAGTCAAGAATTTTGAGAAATTCTATTTGGAATATTATGATTTATGGTGATGATGACAATGATGACAACGATAATGACGATGACAAAGACGATGAGAATTGTTGTTGTTGTTGTTGTTGCTGCTGTACTGTTGCAATATTTGACCCAATGGCTATTGAGTGAGCAATAGGTGGACGATATATACACCATGGACACACAAAGAAATTATTTACACCCCAGATAGGGCCAAGCAGGACAGCAGGAATGGTCTGCATTTGCAATTTATTATTTATATCTAAATCTTTTATTTTAAGATTTTCAAATTATAGTGTATTATTATTACATTGAAGAGTATTCTTGAAGAGCCATGCTAAAGCCTAGGCATGTGGCCATGGCCATGACCAAAAGTTAGATTCATGTGTTTAGGAAAATATACTCTGTCAGGAGTCAGAGATAAGCAGAAATAAAGAGATAAACACACACACACACACACACACACACACACACACACACGACAAAGACCTGACAAGTCTGGGTGAAAGGTTGAAAGGTCTACGTGTGTCTACTGCTCTATTGCTTCTTACATTTTATAGATTTTAAATTTCTAAAAGATTTATGTGGGTTTATATTTTTGTGTGTGTGTGTGTGTGTGTGTGTGTGTGTGTGTGTGTGTGTATGCAGGTCTTTGTGCATGCAGAGGCCAGAAAAGGGCTCCGGATGTCCCCCGCTATCTCTCATTGCTGGTTCCATTGAGGCAGGACTCACATTTTCTCAATTGAGCTGGAAGCCAGCAAGTTCCAGGGACTGTGCCCTTCAGAGCAGCAATTAGGACATGACACCTAGCTGTTCACACATATACTAGGAGCTCAATATTGGTCCTCACCAGTGCAGAGCAGGTATGCTTAACCAGTGAGCCATTTCTTTACACACACACACCCATTTGAAATTTTTTAGTATAAAAAGTTGGTCTGTATAAACTATATTATGATCAAGTTGTTAGTCCTATACCTAAAATGAAACTATAGTTAGCAATGTTTTTATAGTTTAAAAAAAACCACTCAACTTCAGAAAAAATCCAGGGATATTCTAGATGTAGAACGGAAAGGTTCTACATATTCAGGAAGAGTACTAACAAATTCAAATTCATTTGTGATTTAAACAAGAACACTTTAAAAAATGGGGACTAGACAAGAATTTATTTTCATTTGGATAAAGAAAGCTACTCGAAGCTTCTTAGCACACATAATTCTTAGAGGTGGAAGGTGTTATTAATAAGGAGAAGGGTTGGATATATTCTTTAAAGGAAGAAATAAAACTGTCATTCCATGCA
Source organism: Apodemus agrarius (assembly GCA_964023405.1). Taxonomy (NCBI): domain Eukaryota; kingdom Metazoa; phylum Chordata; class Mammalia; order Rodentia; family Muridae; genus Apodemus; species Apodemus agrarius. The sequence continues at coordinate 22,500,184 of OZ030027.1, read as the reverse complement.
GAAAATAAGATCATCTCTGTAGAAAGCCCAATAGACAACATTTGTTACTGGCAGTGCATTTTATCACAAGTAACTGGAAGTACGTTCATTCAAAACATCAGAAATTCTGAGAAATATAAGTATCTTCCAAACTGTGAATCCCAGGGACACAAACAAACAAACAAAACATTTAAAAAGAAGCAGCAGGCAGAAGTTCACACTTCACATGTGCAGTGAAGGGCATTTCCTGCCTACTAAGGAAATTGGGGCTTCAAGATCTCCGTAGGAGCAGGAGTGAAGGTCTTGGGCTCTTAATAGCAAGGAATTAGAACTGAAAACATTTTCATAGAGATAGGTCTCACCATGGGTGGAGTCCCCACAAATCATGAATTACAGAAATATCATGCATCATCTCCCCTGTATTTTAATAAAAAGAAAAGTGCGTGTGTATGTGTCTGGGTTTCTGTGTGAGTCTGTGTCTATATATATACACATACACATGCATGCACACACACACACACACACACACACACACACATATTATATACATGTGTGTATGAAATATTTTCTTACGTAAGGCCAAACAGTTCAGCCTTATGTTGACATGATGTTAGAGTTTGCAGTTGTACTATATGTCATCTGGGGAAAGTTGAGACATCAACATATATAAATATAAACACACAGTAGTTCCCAAGAGCCTACCTAAAGAAATGTGCATATTTTCTTTTTCAAGAGATTTTTGGAGCCTCTCTTGACTCTCTTACTCTCTCAGCTTCTCTCTTGCCCTCTTGGGCTCTTCCCTTCCCCCTCCCCTCCCCCCTCTCTCCATGTGGTCATGGATGGCCTCTCTCCTTCTCTCTGCCTTTCTCTGCCTCCACTACCTTCTTAACTCCCACCCCATGCCCTGAATAAACTCTATTCTATACTTTAAAAAAAGGAGTTTTTTGAATATTAATTTTAGTGTGTGTGTGTGTGTGTGTGTGTGTGTGTGTGTACATAGAGATCAGAAGAGGAAGTCAAATCCCCTGATTACAGGTCACTGTGAGCTACCCACCTTGGGTTCTGGGAACAGAACCAAGGTCTTTTGAAAGACAAATAAACATTCATGAACACTGAGCTCCCTCTCATGCTATGAAAACACATATTTTCTTGATGTATAATCTTCAAAGTTCACAGGGTTTCCCAAATTGTGTTCCACCATAATGAATGTATAACACAGACGTATGAAACACAAAAGAAAGAAAACTTAATGGTCTTAAAATTCAAGATCATGGAATTAACAGAAAATAAAATAATTCATGTTTGTAGAAAGAATTGGAACTCATCTACACCATAAAAGTAAAAGCTCAGTAGATGAGCCAAGTTAATTAGGGTAGCTAAAAAAAAAATTTATAAAATGGAAGATAAACTGAAGAAACCAAGACAATTCATCAAAGCCCACTAAACACATAAAAGTGTGAGAGAAACATTTGTGAGTTACATTTGTGTCACACAATGTTTCAGAAGGAGAAAAAGGAAGAAAGAAATGTTGGAAAGTCTCTGTTGTTGCAACATGCTGTTGCTATGATAAAATACCCTGACTAAAAACAACTTGGGTAAGACAGGGTTTGTATACAATTCAAGTCCATCACTGGAGGGAAATCAATGCAAAAACTCAAAACACCACATATACACTCGGGAGCAGAGAGAGAATAAAATCATAGAACCAGGCTTGCCACTTTCCTTCTGTTCAACTCCTTTTTGTTACAACTCTTCCACTGTCCAGGACCCTCTACCTAGGGAATGGTAGAATGAATGCACAATAGGCTGGGTCTTTGTATGTCAATTAACAATGAAGACATCCCCCTCCAGGCATGCTAACAACTGATTGGACCTAGAGCATTTCTCCTTAAGACTCTTTCCCTGTCCTAATTCTAGGTTGTGTTAATTGACTAATTGACAGTCAAAATCAACCAGCACAGGTACTAGGTTAAGATACAACTGAAGGTAACATTAGGAAGTGGCCTCTTGTACCTGTGCTATTACAAGAAAAGAGAATGAGTCAGGTCTTTTTCTTTGCTCTTCTTGTATATCTTACATCCATCCCTACTGCCGCTGCCCCTCCCTTCCCTCTTCCCCCTCCTTCATCTCCTTCCCCTCCTCTCAGTAGCTCCCTGCCAACTTGCTTGCTTTCCCACCCAGATCTACCCCCTTCCAGCTGTCCTCAGAAAAAGAGCAGCCTCCCACCCCCACCCCTCAACCAGGGACATCAACCAAACGCAGCTAGCAAGCTACAATAAGACCAGGTACATATTCTCACTTCAAAGCTGGATAAAGAACACAGTAGGAGGAAAACAGTCCTCAAGGCAGGCAAGACCCAGAGCCAGCCCTTGCTCCCGTGTTAGGAGTCCCACAAGAACACCGAGCTACACAACCGCAGTATATAGGCAGGGGACCTACGTCGGACCCACACATGCTCCTGATCTCTCTGAGCCCACTTGAGTCCCAGTCAGTTGATTTTGTGGGTCATGTTCTGGTAGTTTCCTTGACCCTTCTGGTTCCTCCTATCCTTCCTCCCCCTCCCCCTCAGGACTGCCCGAGTTTCACCTGTGGGTCTCTCCGTCTGCTCCCATCGGGTGCTGGATGAAGTTTCTCTGATCCCTCTGATGAGGATTATGCTACACTTCGGTCTCATCACATTCTGCAAGCATGAAAAACTGTAGGACACAGGTTTTATGGCTAGGTCGGTGTCCCAATCCCTCCACGTGAGGATGTGCCTGGTTATAGAGGATGGCTGGTTCAGGCTCCGTGTCTCCCATTACTAAGAGTCTTAGCTACTGTGACTCTCGTAGCTTTCATTACACTGGGTTCCATTACCTTGCCCGCAAGATGCCCTCAAATTCCAGTCGTCTCTCACAGTATTCACTCCCCCAATATCCTACCTACCTGATCCCTCTGTTCCCACGTTCACCTGCCCCCAAGCCCATCCTTGAAATCTGTTCTCTTTCTCACACTCAGGGAGACCCTTGCATCTCCCTTAAGCCTTCCTTGTTACTTAGCTTCTCTGGATCTGTGGATTACAACATTCTGATCCTTTGCTTTACAGCTAGTATTCACTTATAAGTATGTATATATACCATGTTTGTCTTTCTGGGTCTAAGCTACCTCACTGAGATGAACTTCAAGAAGTCCAAGATCCAAGTGGATCAAAGAACTCAGCATAAAGCCAGAAGCACTAAATTTAATAGAAGAGGAAGTAGGGAACAGCTTTCAACACTGGCACAGGAGACAACTTCCCGAACAGAACACCAGTAGCACAGATCAACAATTAATAAATGGGACCTCATGAGACTGAAAAGCTACTGTAAAGCAAAGGACACCGTCACTAGCTCACATAGCAGGCCAGAGAATGGGAAAAGATCTTTGCCATCTCCACATCTGACAAAGGGATAGTATCCAAAATTTATGAAGAATTCAAGAAATTAGACATCTGAAAACTAAATAAACCAATTAAAAATGAGGTACAGAACTAAGCAGAAAATTCTCAACAAAAGAATCTCAAAGGCCTGGAGCAACGGCTCACTGGTTAAGAGCGCCGACTGCTGATCTCTGTACCAATACCATGCAGTTTTCATCACGCTTGCTCTGTAGTATAGCTTGAGGTTAGGGATGATGATTCCACCAGAAGCTCTTTTATCATTGAGAATAGTTTTGTCCCAAAGGTCCCCAGTTCAAATCCCAGCGACTGCTTGGTGGCTTACAGCTATCAGAACTGTAATCTTTTGGGGGAAGAATAAAATATGGAGTGTAAAAAGAATGTCAAATGACCGAGAAGCACTTAAAAGAATGTTTAACATCCTTAGTCATCAGGGAAATGCAAATAAAAAAGACTGTGAGATTCCATCTTACAGTCATCAGAATGGCTAAGATCAAAAACGGAAGTGAATGCTCCTGCTGGAGAGAATGTAGTGCAAGGGAGCACTCCTCCATCGCTGGTGGGAGTGCAAACCTATACAGCTACTTTGGAAAGCAGTATGGCAATTTCTCAGAAGACTGGAAATTAATCTACCTCAAACCCCAACCTTACCACTCTTGGACATGTACTCTAAGGACTCTCCACCCTACCACTGGGACACTTGCTCAACTATGTTCATAGCAGCTTTGTGCATGATTGCCAGAAATTAGAAACAACCAAAATGTCCCTTGAGTGAAGAATGGATTTTTTAAAACGTGGTATAGCTACACAATGGAATACTTATAACATCATAAAATTTGCTGGCAAATGAATGGAACTAGATAAAAAAAATCTAGTCAATTTTTAACTCACAAATAGTTTCAAGATTTTCACAATGACAAATTATTTAAAAAGAAATAAAACCAAGACGAGAACATTTCTTTTTTTCTATAGCAATCATGTCTTATGCTCATATAATGTACAAATATGTCTCATACTCACAGAAATGGCCATTTTTAGTTACTAGAAAGGTGTTGGTTATTTTTTCTCAAAGAGATTAGTGTAGAAAGAGGAGTAAAGTCAACAGCTATTTCTAGGCCTTCTCATTTTAAAGAACAATTAAAGACTTTAATGAAGGCAAACACTATTTATAGAAATGCTTTATTCTTTAAATTAGCCTCCCTCGGATAAGAGTTTACATACAGCTCATCTGAAACTTGAGCATGTGAGGGCACAGCGTCCCAGTTACAGGCATGCTACACAGTCAGCGTCAGTGTAAAGGTCAGTCTTTCCAGCCAACATGTTTCATTCCCTAGGGATACCGAACTATTTCACCCCGTGAAGCTGGAGAGAGGAGAGCTAACTCCTCACACTTCACGGGGGAGTGAGGGTTTTGTGAAGAATGAGAAAGAAGAGGCAGGTTGCCCAATGGACTTTTGAAATTTAAATTTAGTAAGATGCTTCTGGCAGCTGTGAGTACACATGTGCACAATCATTGTATTCCACAAAAACAGATGAAAAATAGATATCTAATGGCATTTCCATCATGTTTGATTTGCCATCATTACATAGCACATTACGTACCCTAGTAATGTTCCAGCTACAGACATGAGCATCAAGTTTAATGATTAAAGGAACAGAAATTGTAACATCTTTCTTTTGTGAATATTATTGGTCTTAGCTTAAATCCTTTTTGCAGTGTGCATTTATGAAAGGACACCACTATTAGGAGACTTGGAGGTCAAAGAGGACAGAGCCAGCCCTTCTTCATAGCTACCTTTGGTTCAGATCTGACATGTCCCACCCAACACACATACACAAAACGGAAGTGCTACAATTGCCATTCTTGAGGTCCAAAATACCATATGAAAGGATGGGGGGGTGGAGGAGCATCAGAGAAGACCCAGCTGGAAGGATGCTAAGAGCCAGAGCAGAGGAGGACCAGAATGAAACAGTGTCTTTGGACACAACAGGACCAATACCCTTGTGAAATCACAGCACCTCCAGCTGCCCACCCAAGATCAAACCAGCCACCATTCTAGCATAAGGAGGGAAGAGGTTCATGAGCAGCCACCACCAAATGAGGAGTTACCAACAACTGATGATTTCTGGATGAAGGAGAGAGGGTTTTCTTTAAGGATGTGGTCCTGTGCTCGTGAGTACAATGGCAGCACAAATTAGACAGTGTGGCTTGCTTTTTGAAAAGGAAAATAATTGGGAGACTGTGAAGTTAAGAGGAGTGGGTGGGGCCAGGGTAGATCTGGGAGGAGTTCAGGGGAGAAGTGCAGTGAATATGATCAAAATATATTGTATGAAATTCTCAATGAATTGATAAAAAAATATATCCTAAACATGGTAAAACCCAGAACTGTTCAGTGTTGCCAATATGAATATCCAAATGACAAAGCTTTGGACTTTCTTTTTTAATTCAAAGCAAAGTAAATAAAAAAGCAATTTATGATAAGCAAATATGTAGGATGCAAAACACCTGCAAAAAACAGACAAAGGCTACTTTCAGCTGGAACAAAATGAGTTAGACTAACCAAAGACAGTTGAACGTTGATGACTGCCATCTTGAGAAGAATTAGATCGTGTATTTAGTTCGCTGAAAGAAAACATCTGTGCACTGAAGAGTATACAGTAAGGAACAAAGAATAGAGATCAAATAATGACTTCACACAGACACAAGCAAAAATACTTTTTTATCAGGACTCACATACGGATGTCCTTCAAAGATAGAAAGAATGAACTGCGGGGAGAGTCGCTAAAAATACCTAATCTCATGTTATGATTTCTTCTGCTTAAAGGAAACAAACAGGGTACAATACTAGCCACCATCAGGAATACAGGCATTTGCTGTACACTTCATATTCAAAAAAAATGTATTATTTTTGAAAAACTGACAAATGTGTACACACACACACAGTAAGTCAGTAAACATGTGCACACACACGGTAAACTCACAGTAAACTCAACAGACTCTCATGAAACCTTCACAGCTAAGCTAACAATGCTTTTTAACATTCTAAGACATGAAGTAGCTTGCATTTTATTTATTCATTTCTGACGTCTATTTTTCTGTCTGACGTGTTACCAAACTTTACCCACAGAAAAGATAGCTAGTGTCTAAGGCTTGCATCAAGAATTTACTTTGAAATATAATCGGGAGCCGGGCGTGGTGACGCACGCCTGTAATCCCAGCACTTGGGAGGCAGAGGCAGGCGGATTTCGGAGTTCGAGGCCAGCCTGGTCTACAGAGTAAGTTCCAGGACAGCCAGGACTATACAGAGAAACCCTGTCTCGAAAAACCAAAAAAAAAAAAAAAAAAAAAAAAAAAAAGAAAGAAAGAAAGAAATATAATCGGGAGAATTTTAAAAAGCCACATAGCTAGTTAACCTTTCCCTGTTGTAATTTTAAATGCCTGGTAAAGACAAAACTATCAAAAGCCACCATGGAACCTTTAGGCCTCCGATGCTTGGTCCATTGTCTTTGGATAAGCTGTGACTTATTTACTGATGAACTTTGAAAGTAAACTAAGCCTACCAATCAGGGGGCTAGTTTTACCTCAGAAGAGAGGAGAGTAGGCATCTTTTGGTTCATTCAAGTATATTGTCAAGATAACTGGAAATAGACCGTTGTCAAAGTCAGGAGCTAATAAAACTGTCAATTGGAAAAATACATTTTTTGAATAGGATCCCCAAATCTCATTATTCTGCAAGTGATTTGCAGGCTGGCTCAATCTGTTTACTATACCTGAAATATTTTCTTTCAATCCCAGACTATTCACGTGTTTTCAAATCACCCACCCCTTACTATTCTGATATTATATTGCAAGTCATAGGAAAAGGGAAAACCAATGCTGTCAACTCTTAGAATCACTGCATTTAGGTTACACAAGGTCAGAGAAGGGTTTGTTTTGTTTATGACTAACAAAATGCAATGATAGTGCTGAATATAATTTGATTAAGTATGATTATGAACTTGACTACCGACAAAGAATCAGTCCTTTCTATGCGGAAGCTGGAATCCTCACTGCTTTGCCACGAGCGTCACTGAGTTGTTCCTTGAAATTATTATTGGGGAGAGGCATGTGAGAAGGAAGGTCTCAGAGGAATAACCGGGGCCTAAACCAGGCGAAGCCTCAGAAAGTACAATGGAAACTACACTAACCTTGGATGCAGTCCGTGAGTCTCTCTGATAGTTTAGCAAGAGTATCCATCCCTTAGTAGTAGCCACTCAGTAGGTAACTTGCTGTGAGAACAATGGTTATTGCTCCCTATGTATAAAATAGCAGAGAAGCAGAAGCTCACAACCCAGTTCCCTTTTCAGAATCTTCTGGTGTCAACGCGAGGGGGTGGAAATGATAGCATGGGCTTTTGTGATCCTAGCAACTATATTAAAGAGAGAGAGAGAGAGAGAGAGAGAGAGAGAGAGAGAGAGAGAGAGAGAGAGAGAGAGATCTATAAGATACAAGTAGAGGTAATACTGTGATGTTCATCAAAGCATACCTGTTGGTAACAGTGGTATCTTCTAGACTATTTGGGACTGTCACCCACTTTTTATATGGTGACGTGGAATTCACTGTTATCAAAACAACTGACTCAAGTGTGGCTTTCTTAGTTCACTTTCTGTTACTATAGCTGAATATTACACATTAGATAATTTTGAAAGTAAAGAGGCCCATTCAGTTCTTGGTTCTGGAAGACCAAAAACACGGTGCCAGCATCTGATTATCATTTGGTGACAGTCTTCCTCTCTTGGGTCATGACATGACAGAGGGTATCATATGACAAGACAAAGCATGCAAGCCAGAGAGAGTCCCTGACATGGTTTGAATGCAGATGGTGCCTCCCAGAGGTTCATGTGCTAAAGACTTGTTTCCACAAGTCTTGGAAGGTGCTAAAGATCTTTATGAATTGGAGCCTTGTGGAGAGAAGCCTTGGCTCATTAGCGACATGGCATTGAATGACAGAGTACCCCCCAACCCCATTGTTGTATCCATCCACTATTTGAGAGGTAAGGATTTGAGTTCTACTTTCTTCTGCTATGATGTATCACCATATTACATCCACGCAGAACTACATGATTGGGCCAATGCATGTTCCAAAACAGTGGCTAGAGAAAGCGTTTCTCTTTATCAATTAGTTGTTTTCAGTATTTCCTCGTAATGTTGCAAAGCGAACCAAAATTGTTCCCTTTTATAATAAAGGCACAAAAACAGTAAACAGTCCCCATCCATTAATCCATAGATCCATAGGTAGATTAATCTACTCACTGATGTCAGATCCCTTGTGACCCAACCACTTCATCACAGTCCCATCTGATTTCTGTCTTAATTCACAACAATGCGAATGAAACTCGGCATGGGTTTTTGGAGGGTACACTGGAACCACAGTAGAGAGAAAAGTGCATCTGTCTCCTGTGTTTTTTTGTATTAAATCAATAAATCAATGGATTCTCGTACTTTGGTTAAATTTGCTTCAAACACTTTCTACTTCTTGCCATAAATCTCTGAAATGAAGACATGGTTCCTGGTTTTTTCAGTCAATTTCAAAATCAAGTCACCATTTAGACACATCTATATCAATTAGCTAAAACCCCGGAAGTTGGAATATGAATCAAGTTGCAAGTGAAGAAAAGCTTCAGGAGTCTTGTACTTCTTTCCATGACAGAGTAGCGATGCCTACCCTTCCTGGTCTCTTAAAGAAATTAAAACAGGGGAGGGGGCAGGGCAGCCTGCAGCACAAGGCTGTGATGCCAGCCAAAGGGAAAGACTAGTCAAGCCCTGTCCTTGTCCAGATTTCTGCTGGGACCGTGTTCTAGGCTGAAGCACAGAAAGAAGAAATAAACAGTACCACCACGGCTGTCTCGCTTCGCTGAAGAGATGAGAGAGCTTCAAGAAGAAAAGGCCAGTGTCCAGGAAAGACAGAACAGACTGAAGTGCACAGGAAGAAGGGGAAATGTATTTTACAAAGCAAAAGGTCCCGCGTGAGAGAGCTGAGACACTGTAACTTAGTATACATGAAGTGAGAGACCCAGAGGAAAGGAATGTCTAGCTGTGTGTTGGAATAAATTAGGGGCACTTTCCACCGGGGGTGGGGGGGTGGGGGAGGGGGTGGGGGAGGGGTGGGGGAGGGGTGGGGTGGGGTGGGGGAGGGGCATGGAAACTGCATAGTTCCACAAATCCAGGCACTCAAGCATCAAGCAGACAAGAGCTGACTAAAACAACGAACAAGCAAACAGACAAATAAAAATAATGAGACCAAAGCACAATGAGGCCTTTGAAAACAGTGAAGAAAGAGGGAAGTTCAAGCAGCAAGAGAAGGAAAAAAAAGAATGGCGACAGGCTTCATGTCAGACCACAGAAAAATTAAAGCTTTGAATCATAAATTTTAATAGAAAATTTCAATGTCTCAAAGAAAACTGTCAACTTAAGAATCCCATGACCAGCATAAAAGGCTTCTTCAGGAATGACAGGAAGTATCTGGCATTTATCCCAGGAAAGCAAAGGTGGTTAAACCTATAACCTAAAAGACCATTCAATATGACATGGGGCAAGTACGACTTGAGGGGAGTGGACTTGAACCAAGAGGGAGGTCCGGACATGTCCAATCTCATACTGAAACAGGCAGGGGTAAGGATGGCTCCCTCCCTGTTCTGGGCCTGAATGCCCAGGCACTTAGCCTTACAACACCCCCTTACCCCTCCCTGAACACACACACACACACACACACACACACACACACACAAACACACACTTCCAACATCATTGAAAGAGTCTACTAGACCTGATGGCCAAATTACAGGTTTAAGCACCTGGAATCCCTCGTCATGTAAATGAAGCATTCCTAGCACATCAGCCCCAGCCAATAATGTATACTCTCACTGAAAACCCCTGCCCACTCCCCAAAGGTTTATATAGCCCTTGTTACCCCTGAGTAAAGAGCCCTGTTCACTGAATATCACCCAGAAGAGCTGTTTCACTTCCCACAATAGAGAAGAGCTACATTGAAAATCTCCTTGAAGCTCCTCCCCCACCTCTGCACTCACTTGACCAGACCCAGATCCCGCTTTCTTTCCAGCACCAGTGGCAATGAGTACCTGAAGGGCAGAAGCAGAGCCCACCCCACAGTGTGATACACTGAATCAATAGCAGGGAGGAAGAGATACATGCTGTGATGGACCACATGGATACCTTAAATCCTTTGAAAAGGGATTGAAAACAATTCAAGTGCTGACAGTTGTCATAGCTCTTGAGACTATTTGTAACACTTGCAGAGGATCCCAGCTCTGTTCCCAGCACCAATATAGCGGTTCACAAATTCCTGCAGCTCCCGTTCAAAGAAAGCCGACATCCCTTTCTGACCTCTATAAGCTCATGCATGCATCTGTGTGCACATATACATTCAGATGCATACACATCATAAAAAGAGAGATGGTATATAGGTAGGTGGATAGATGGTTGCTTAGATAGATAGATAGATAGATAGATAGATAGATAAACAGACATACAGATGGATAGATGATAGACAGATGATAAAGATGATAGATAGATAGATAGATAGATAGATAGATACAAATGGAGGTTTCTTCAACATGGCAAAGAACATGTATTTAAAAGAACATAGATGCTGAGCAGTGGTGGCGCACGCCTTTAATCCCAGCACTCGGTAGGCAGAGCCAGGCGGATTTCTGAGTTCAAGATGAGCCTGGTCTACTGAGTGAGTTCCAGGACAGCCAGGGCTATACAGAGAAACACTATCTGTAAAAACAAAACAAACAAATAATAGTAAAAGAACATAGATACTACTAACATTGTATTGTAATGTAGTATATAATCTAACACTAGTAAGGGTGGGATGTTTTCTTCCTAAACTTAAGGGAAGTTCTAGCTGTAGCAAATAAGTACAAGATATTCAAACTCAGAGAGTAAAACTATAGCCACAGATGCCATAATTTCTCTATGGATTAGTAAAACCAAAACCCACAAAATTGTTGATTTGTTAAGTTAATGCAATAAAATCACATGATCAAGCCCAAAGATCAGTTGTGTATAAACAATGAACAATGCAACAGAGTAAAAGTCCTATTGAGAAGAACATCAGGAAAGAGGATACAATTAAGACTACATGTAGCGAGAAAGATCAGCTGCGGGTGCAGACTAGCAGCCGGGACCAGCTCTCCGAGCGGACTAGCAGCGAGGGGCCACTGGGCCGCCTCAGGGCACAGCTCGGCACTCTAGCAGCTGGAGTCAGGGGCCTGGACTCAGAGCGAGCATAGTCCAGCACAGTCAACGCAGCCAGAAGGGAGCAGCAGAGCCGGGTACGAACAGCTCAGCCAAGGACACGCGGAGCTTTCAGCAGGGGCAGCCATCTTGCCCCAGACCCCCGCACGCAAACAGCGGGCACACTGGACGCAGTGAGCGGCTGGAATCAGGTGCGTGGCCAGAGTTATAGCTTAGCCTAGCTCTGCAGGAGATCCGGGCACAGAAAGATCAGCTGCGGGTGCAGACTAGCAGCCGGGACCAGCTCTCTGAGCGGACTAGCAGCGAGGGGCCACCGGGCCGCCTCGGGGCACAGCTCGGCACTCTAGCAGCTGGAGTCAGGGACCTGGACTCAGAGCGAGCATAGTCCAGCACAGACAAGCTGCCAGAAGGGATCTGTCTCCTGGGGACAGGCGTGCTGTGCTTTCAGCAGGGCGCCATCTACAATAAGACCAACTAGCGCCAGAGATAAAGAGATGGCAAAAGGCAAACGTAGGAACGTTATTAACAGAAATCAAGGCAATATGGCACCATCTGAACCCAATTCGCCAACCACAGCAAGTCCAGGATACCCCAGCACACCAGAAAAACAAGAGTTAGATATAAAAGCACAGGTCATGATGCTCCTAGAGGAACACAAAAAAGACATAAACAAATCTCTTAAAGAAATGCAGGGGAACATCAATAGAGTAGAAGCTCTTACAATCCAAACACAAAAAAACACTTAAAGAACTCCAGGAGAATATGGGCCATCAGACAGAAACCAATAAAGAGGAAGTGAGAAAATCAGTTAAAGAAATGCAGGAGAACTTGAAACAACAGGCAGAAGTCATGAAAGAGGGAGCACAAAAATATATTAAAGAATTACATGAAAACACAAACAAACAAATGATGGAACTGAGCAAAGCCATCCAAGATCTGAACACAGAGGTAGAAACAACTAAGAAATCACAAAAGGAGGCAACCTTGGAGATGGAAAACCTTGGGAAGAAAACAGGGGTCGTAGATGCAAACATAAACAACAGAATACAAGAGATAGAAATAAGAATCTCCGATGCTGAAGATAACATAGTAACCATTGACTCCACAGTCAAAGAAAATGCAAAATCCAAAAGGCTTGTAACCCAAAACATCCAGGAAATCCAGGACACAATGAGAAGACCAAACCTAAGGATTATAGGGATAGATGAGAGTGAAGATCTACAACTTAAAGGGCCAGCAAATATCTTTAACAAAATTATGGAAGAAAACTTTCCTAACTTAAAGAGAGAGATGCCCATGAATGTACAAGAAGCCTACAGAACTCCAAACAGACTGGACCAGAACAGAAACACCTCCCGTCACATAATAATCAAAACCCCAAATGTACTGAACAAAGAAAGAATATTAAAGGCAGTAAGAGAAAAGGGCCAAGTAACATATAAAGGAAGACCTATCAGAATCACACCAGACTTCTCTCCAGAAACCATGAAAGCTAGAAGATCCTGGGCAGACCTCATGCAGACCCTAAGAGAAAACAAATGTCAGCCAAGACTACTATACCCAGCAAAACTCTCAATCAACATAGATGGAGAAATCAAAATATTCCATGACAGGACCAAATTTACACAATATCTTTCCACTAACCCAGCTCTACAAAGGATAATAGGAGGAAAACTCCAACACAAGGAAGGAAATGGCACCCAAGAAAAAGCAAGACAGTAAACTTCTTCCATCAAACTCAAAGGAAGATAACTACTCAAAAACAAAAATAACATAAAAAATGTCAGGAAGTAATAATCTCTATTCCTTAATATCTCTTAACATCAATGGACTCAACTCCCCAATAAAAAGACATAGACTAACAGACTGGATACGGAAACAGGACCCTACATTTTGCTGCTTACAGGAAACACACCTCAGAGTCAAAGACAAACACTACCTTAGAGTAAAAGGATGGAAGACAATTTTGCAAGCAAATGGTCACAGGAAGCAAGCTGGAATAGCCATTTTAATATCAGATAAAATTGACTTTCAACCCAAAGTCATCAAAAGAGGCACAGAAGGTCACTTCCTTCTAGTCAAAGGAAGAATCCACCAAGAGGAACTCACAATTCTAAACATCTACGCTCCAAATGTAAGGGCACCCTCATTTGTAAAAGAAACCTTACTAAAGCTCAAAGCACACATTGCACCTAACACAATGATTGTGGGGGACCTCAATACTCCTCTATCTACAGTGGACCGACCAGGAAAACAGAAACTAAACAGAGACACGGAGAAACTCATCGAAACTTTGGAGCAATTGGATTTAACAGATATATATAGAACATTTCACCCTAAAGCAAAAGACTATACCTTTTTCTCAGCCCCTCATGGTACCTTCTCCAAAATCGACCATATAATTGGACACAAGACAGATCTCAACAAATATAAAAAGATCGAACTAATCCCATGCCTCTTATCAGATCACCATGGAGTAAGAGTGTTCTTCAATAGCAACAAAAACAACAGAAAATCCCCATACGCTTGGAGGCTGAACAATATTCTACTCAATGATACCTTAGTCCAGGAAGAAATAAAGAAAGAAATCAAAGAATTCTTAGAACTTAAAGAAAATGAAGGCACAACATACCCAAATCTATGGGACACAATGAAAGCAGTGCTTAGAGGAAAACTCATAGCCCTGAGTGTCTCCAAAAAGAAACAGGAGAGAGCATATACCAGCAACTTAATGGCGCACTTGAAAGCTCTGGAACAAAAAGAAGCAGTTTCACCCAGGAGGAGTAGAAGACAGGAAATCATCAAACTCAGGGCTGAAATCAATCAAGTTGAAACAAAAAGAACCATACAAAGAATCAACAAAACCAGGAGCTGGTTCTTTGAGAAGATCAACAAGATAGATAAACCCCTAGCCAGACTTACTAAAGGGCACAGAGACAGTATTCAAATTAACAAAATTAGAAATGAAAAGGGAGATATAACAACAGAAACTGAGGAAATTCAAAAAATCATCAGATCCTACTACAAAAACCTATACTCAACACAACTGGAGAATCTGGAGGAAATGGACAATTTCCTCGACAGCTACCAAATACCAAAATTAAACCAGGATCAAATAGATCGTCTAAACAGACCCATAACCCCCAAAGAAATAGAAGGGGTCATAGACAGTCTTCCAACCAAAAAGAGCACAGGACCAGACGGTTTTAGTGCAGAATTCTATCAGACCTTCAAAGAAGTCCTGATACCGATACTCTTCAAATTATTCCACAAAATAGAAACTGAAGGAACACTACCCAACTCATTCTATGAAGCCACAATTACCCTGATACCAAAACCTCACAAAGATCCAACTAAGAAAGAGAACTACAGGCCAATTTCTCTTATGAATATCGATGCAAAAATACTAAACAAAATACTTGCCAACCGCATCCAAGAACACATCAAAACGATCATTCACCATGATCAAGTTGGCTTCATCCAAGGGATGCAGGGATGGTTCAATATACGGAAATCCATCAACGTAATCCACTACATAAACAAACTCAAAGAAAAAAACCACATGGTCATCTCATTAGATGCTGAAAAAGCATTTGACAAAATTCAGCATCCTTTCATGCTAAAGGTCCTAGAAAGAACAGGAATTCAAGGCCCATATCTAAACATAGTAAAAGCAATATACAGCAGACCAGTAGCCAACATTAAGGTAAACGGAGAAAAACTCGAAGCAATCCCTCTAAAATCAGGGACTAGACAAGGCTGTCCCCTCTCGCCATATCTCTTCAATATAGTACTTGAGGTACTAGCTAGAGCAATTCGACAACAGAGGGAAGTCAAAGGGATACAAATCGGAAAGGAAGAAGTCAAACTATCACTATTTGCAGATGATATGATAGTTTACTTAAGTGACCCAAAAACCTCCACCAGAGAACTCCTGCAACTGATAAACAACTTCAGCAAAGTGGCTGGCTATAAAATCAACTCAAGTAAATCAGTAGCCTTCCTATACGCAAAGGATAAGCAGGCCAAGAAAGAAATTAGGGAAATGACACCCTTCACAATAGCCACAAATGATATAAAGTATCTTGGAGTGACGCTAACCAAACATGTGAAAGATTTATACGACAAAAACTTCAGGTCTCTGAAGAGGGAAATTGAAGAAGACATCAGAAAATGGGAAAATCTTCCATGCTCGTGGGTTGGCAGGACTAATATAGTCAAAATGGCAATCTTGCCCAAAGCAATATACAGATTCAATGCAATTCCCATCAAAATCCCAACTCAGTTCTTCATAGAGCTAGAAAGAGCAATTCTCAAATTCATCTGGAATAACAAAAAACCCAGAATTGCTAAAACTATCATCAACAGCAAAAGAACTTCTGGGGGAATCAATATCCCGGACCTCAAGCAATATTACAGAGCAGTGGTATTAAAAACTGCATGGTATTGGTTCAGTGACAGGGAAGCGGATCAATGGAATAGGATCGAAGACCCAGAATTGAACCCACACATCTATGGCCAATTGATCTTTGACAAAGGAGCTGAAAACATCCAGTGGAAAAAAGATAGCCTTTTCAACAGATGGTGCTGGCTCAACTGGAGGTCAACATGCAGAAGAATGAGAATTGATCCACTCTTATCTCCTTGCACTAAGCTCAACTCCAAGTGGATCAAAGACCTCCACATAAAACCAGACACACTAAAACTAATAGAAAAGAAACTGGGGAAGACCCTTGAGGACATTGGCTCAGGGGAAAAATTCCTGAACAGAACACCAATTGCTTATGCCCTAAGAACAAGAATAGACAAATGGGACCTCATAAAACTACAAAGTTTCTGTAAGGCAAAAGACACTGTCAAAAGGATAAATCGGCAACCAACAAATTGGGAAAAAATCTTCACCAACCCCACATCCGACAGAGGGCTAATCTCCAATGTATACAAAGAACTCAAGGGGTTAGACCCCAGAAAACCAAATAACCCTATCCAAAAATGGGGTACAGAGCTAAACAGAGTCTTTTCACCTGAAGAAATTTGGATGGCTGAGAAACACCTTAAAAAATGTTCAACATCACTAGTCATTAGGGAAATGCAAATTAAAACAACCCTGAGATTTCACCTCACACCAGTCAGAATGGCTAAGATTAAAAACTCAGAAGACATCAGGTGTTGGCGAGGATGTGGAGAAAGAGGAACACTCCTCCACTGCTGGTGGGAATGCAAGCTGGTACAACCACTCTGGAAATCAGTATGGCGGTTCCTCAGAAAACTGGGTGTGATACTTCCGGAGGACCCAGCCATACCACTCCTGGGAATATACCCAGAAGATTCACCAGCATGCAATAAGGATACATGCTCCACTATGTTCATAGCAGCTTTATATATAATAGCCAGAAGCTGGAAAGAACCCAGATGTCCCTCAACAGAAGAATGGATACAAAAAATGTGGTATATATACACAATGGAGTACTATACAGCCATTAGAAACAATGAATTCATGAAATTCTTAGAGAAATGGATGGAGCTGGAGAATGTCATACTAAGTGAGGTGACCCAGTCTCAAAAGAATACCCATGGTATACAGTCACTGATAAGTGGATATTAGCCTAGAAGCTTAGAACACCAAAGACACAAATCACATATCAAGTGATGTCTCACAAGAAGAAAGGAGTGGACACTGGTGCTAGAATGGACCAAAACATCATTGTGGGAGAGTACAAGAACAGTAAATTGGGAGGGGGTGGATGCGGGAGCAGGGGGAGGGAAAAGGACATGTGGGACCTTTGGGAGTGGGGAACCAGAAAAAGGGAAATGAATTGTAAATATAGAATATATACAATAAAAAAAATGGAAAAAAAAAAGACTACATGTAGCAAATACTTTGGAGGAAGAGGTGCAGTGAGCTTTATGGGAATCAAAAACTAGTAAATACATTAAGTGTATAACCACCAGATGCCAGAGAAATCTGACAGAGCCAGGTACGCAGACATAGCCCGAGGCTAACATGGCTTGGGTCTCAGTCTGTCAGGCTTTTGCCTGCACCCAGGGCCTGGACAGCTCTGAAGACCATCTGTGTGCCAACCTTGTCAGGGGTCGTTTGCCCTGCAGAGGGATCAGCACTTGGAAAAGGTCCCCACAGCATCCGCCATCTTCACTCCCTGATGGAGCAGACAGGCAGCACCAGGTTCACAAAGACAACCCAGTGTGCCTTACTTGGGGCAAGGCACACCAGGGCTCCAAGGACACCCAAGAGGAGGGCAGCATATCAGCAATCTGTGCCAGGGGAAACCCAATCATCAAGCGGTGTGAAAATAGACTTACAGGCTCACAGGAGGTTCAAGCACCAGCCAGTGACAACAAGACCAACTAACGCCAGAGATAATCAGATGGCAAAAAGCAAATGTAGGAATGTTACTAACAGAAATCAAGGCAATATGGAAGCATCTGAACTTCATTCTCCAACAACAGTAAGTCCTGGATAACCCAACACACCAGAAAAACAAAATTTGGATTTAAGATCACTGTTTGTGATGCTGTTAGAGGAACACAAAGAGGACATAAGTAAATCTCTTAAAGAAATACAGGAGGAGAAAAAAAAGAAATACAGGAGAATATGAATAAGTTAGAAGCCCTTACAATGGAAACACAAAAATCACTTAAAGAAACTCAGGAGAATATGGGTCAACAGATAGAACTCAATAAAGAAGGAACGCAAAAATCACTTAAAGAAATGCAGGAGAACCCTCATTGATAACAGTATTGACTTTCACTGTCTATACTTTTGAGATTCCTGGAAGTTAATGTTGACGCTGGGGGAATAGTAAACTTTATGCTTCTAGCTCCAAAATAAGAAATACCAAAATAAGATGCTACCTGATCATGTTGAATGAAATCATGTGAGGGACATCATTAGAAATACTTATTTCTATCTATAAGCTATAGCTAGGAAGCCATTACTTCCACTTAACTGAAGTTAAAGAACTTGATATTTAGTGCCTTTCAATCTAGAATTTTATTTTTAAGATATTAACTCATGGTAATAAAGAGTATGAACACATACTATGCAAAAAATGATAAAAAATAAAATAAAATAAAATAATAAAAAATAAAGAAATGTAAGAGAAATTGAGTCAACAGGCAGAAGTCATAAAAGAGGAAACATAAAAATCTCTTAAAGAATTACAGGAAAACAAAAACAAACAAGTGAAAAAAACTAAGCAAAACCATCCAGGATCTAAAAAGAGAAGTAGAAACAACTAAGAAATCACAAAGGGAGACAACTTTGGAGATAGAAAACCTTAGGAAGAAATCAGGGGTCGTAGATGCAAATATCAACAACAGAATACAAGAGATAAAAGAAAGAATCTCAGATACCAAAGATACCATAGAAACCACTGACTCAACAGTCATAGAAAATGCAAAATGCAAAAAGCTTGTATCCCAAAACATCCAGGAAATCCAGGACACAATGAGAAGACCAAACCTAAGGATTATAGGTATAGATGAGAGTGAAGATTTACAAATTAAAGGGCCAGCAAATATCTTCAACAAAACTATGGAAGAAAACTTCCTAACCTAAAGAGAGAGATGCCCATGAATATACAAGAAGCCTACAGAACCCCCAAACAGACTGGACCAGAACATGGAAATACCAAACATAACAAGGAACAAAAGAAAAAAAAAAGATTACATGTAGCCTAGGCACAGAATGCCAATATAGTGACACTTACAAAACCAAACTGCTGAAAGAATTTAAAGGAGACAAAAATAAATAGAAATATCAGTGGTACTCGTGCATTGACTCTTTTTTCAATTTTGTTATTATATTATTATTATTATTATTATTATTATTATTTAAAGCAATTTTTAATTTTACATATATTTTGACCACATTTTCTCCTCTCCCAAGACTTTAGATGTTCCCGACTATGGCACCTGAAAAGATCACCTCCTGTAGCCAGGTAGAAACGCTAGTGGAGAAATATGGACACCCACAAAACTTTCAACGCAAAATGTATCCTGTCTCCAAGAAATGCAGGGGGAGGGGGTGAAGCAGAGACTGAGGGAATGGCCAACCAGTAACGGAGACCCATCCCATGGGCAAGCACCATTCCCTGACACTAGTAATGATACTTTGCACGCTGGCAGACAGGAGTCTAGCATGGCTGTCCCTCTGAAAGACCCCACCCGGCAGCTGACTCAGACAGATGCACACAGACACAGACGACTAAGATGCCCACAGCCAAACAGGGATGGAGCTTGGGAACTTGCATGGAAGAATTGAAGGAAGGATCGTAGGCCCTGAAGAGGACAGGAACTCCAGAGGAAGAGCAACAGAGTCAATGAACCTGTACCACTGGGGTTCTCAGAGACTGAGACACCAACCAAAGAATATACAGGGGCTGGACCCAGGCCTCCCTGCACATATGTAGCAGATGTGCAGCTTGGTCTTCATGAGTCTCGAACAACTGGAGCAGGGGCTATCCCAAAAACTGTTGCCTGTGTGTGGGATACGTCCTTCTAGCTGGGCTGCCTTGTCTGCTCTCGGTGAGAGAGAAAGTGCCTAGCCTCTCAGAGAGGCTGCTCAGAGGAGAGAGGGAGGAGGATGGATGGAAGGACTTCTGGAGGAAGCGACTGGAAGGAGGGCAGTGAGTGGTACGTAATGCGAATACATTTAAAAAAAAAAGATAACCTTTCCCCCTTCTCCATATCCACAGAAACTTAAGTTCTTTCTCAAAACACAAACAAAAATCCAATAAAACAAGACACCCCCAAAACAATTAATTAATTAAACTACATCCAAAAAACATACATAATAAAACATTAAACTGTAACCAAATAACAGTGTGCTATGCATGCACATGTGCACACACACACACACACACACACACACACACCATGCACACACGCACAAACAAAACTGTGAAATCCAATTATATGTGGGTCAACTACTCCTGAACATGCAACCTGCCATGGAGTGTGTGATGTATCCAGTGTCACTCTATAAGAAAAAAACTAATTTTCCTCTCCCAACAGATATAAAATAGCAGTTCAGTTTTTAACCTTTACCTTAGTAGCTAAGTTTTCCTTCCTTCCTTCCTTCCTTCCTTCCTTCCTTCCTTCCTTCCTTCCTTCCTTCCTTCTATTCTTCCTTTCTCTCTTTCTTCATAAAAATATAATAAAATAAAATATAATAAGGTTACCATCTTTCTGGCATGAGTATTTAACAGATATATAAGTCTTTTTATCCATGCCATTTTTACAAACAATCCCCTATCTCACCCCCAACCTGGGAAATTTTTTTCTTAAGAGGCAAGCTGAGACAGGGAACATTTATCACAAAAGTCTGTCATCTGATTGTCAGTTAACCTATCAATTAGAGGGGACTTTCAGCAGTCCCCAAGAGTAAATATAATGTCAGATCCAAGATCAACTTATAAGTCAACCGTGAAAGAAAACCTCAAAAAAAAAAGTGTCAACTGTACAGTGCCTCAATACTGGTTTTAAAAGTCAGAGGAGCTGGCTGTGTCTGCAGAAAGCACCACAAATCAAAGGCAATGCCACAGCAACTGTGATAGAAAACCTCTGAATTGCCTGTGGAAATAAACCTGACCTCAAAGGACCACAACCCTCTCCAATGTCAGAAATGCCAAGAGCCGATTCTCAAGAGCTTTAAAGCATATTCTGTGACCAACGGCACCATCTCTGAATCTGGGGACAAAAATACAGAATTGCCCCAACCCATGCTTCTTCCTAAGAGAGCTGGGGAGGTTTTATAAACAAAAAGAAGACTCATTTTTCTCTCTCCAGTTGACAAATGGCTGCTTTACTAAATTCAAAAGCAGAATGGTTGCTTCAGGTCATGTTTTATGAAGGCGGGGCATGATCTCAGAAGAATCTACATTGGGAGGCTTTTTATTTTTTCAGTCCAGTCCTGTTGTTGATTCCAACCACTGTCTACACAGGACAGAACTCGAATGGCTTGATTTGATCCAAGGTTCAGAAGCACACCTCTGCCACGTGCTGGCCTGTGAATTTGAGAAAACCCAAATCACTCTCTCCCATTTGTTTCATTTTTCTCAGATGCACAGTGGTTCTCCCTGAGTTTGGTTGCCTAGCTCGGGACCTGGGGCCCAGCAGGCCACAGGAGTCATGGCAGGAGGAGTGGGGGAGAGGAAGCAATATAAAGCAAGAGGAAAGGGTCACTGATAAAGGAACTCTATTGCCAAGAGAACTCCCAAGAGCTTCTTCCCTGGAGATAATCGGTGGGTGTGGTGGGCAGACCATTTACATCACTGTTCAAGGTCATGGCATGTAGGGATTAAACAGGAACAGAAACCTCTGCTGCAGTGGTTGACACATAAGAATATTCGGAGCCGGGCGGTGGTGGCGCACGCCTTTAATCCCAGCACTTGGGAGGCAGATGCAGGGGGATTTCTGAGTTCAAGGCCAGCCTGGTCTACAGAGTGAGTTCCAGGACAGCCGGAACTACACAGAGAAACCCTGTCTCAAAAACAAAACAAAACAAAACAAAACAAAACAAAACAAAAGAATATTATGGTGGCTTATGTCTATAACTCGAAAGCCAGAGGCACACAGCTCTCCAAATTTAAAGCTAGCTAGGTGACGTGGCAAATTTCAAACACAGTTGAGACTTCGCCTCAATAAGAGAAAAAAAAATATTTGAGAAAAATGGAATTGAAAGATAAGGCCTTTTAAGCGGCAGTTACAATGAATGAAGCCATTAGTGTGGGCCCCAAGCCAAGGGTACCAGTGTTCTTGTAAGAAGAAATTTGGACAGGTGGTCACATGACATGCATGCAGCCGAGAAAGAGAAGCCTAGTGAGGCTACAGCAAGAAAGAGATAACTACAAAGCAGGAAGAGACCGACCTGGCCAACCTTCTCTTCCAACTTCCAGCTTCTAAAGTAATGGCAAATGTTTCCGTGGTTTAGGGCATCCACTGTGTGGTACTTCGCTATGACAAGTGGAGCAAAACCAAAGCTAACCACCAGAGCAAACGAAACTAATACAATGCCTACTATCCACTGGCGGAGACCATTGGCCTCCAGTATCCAAGCAGTGGGGGGTATGTGTTTGTGACAATACAAAGCGACAACACAGCACCTTCCTGTTGGTGTTCTCGGCTGTGCAACTACAAACAACAGGAGCTTATTTGCTGACATCCCTACCACTGATACACTACGGCGTCTCAAATATATTCTTCCGAGTCTTTTCATGCAACACACTAAAGCATATGTTCTGTAAATTGACCTAAGGCACACAAAAAAAAATAACAGAAGGGAATGCAACTGACTAGCCACAATATGCTCGTGATATGATAGAACTCTCTAGAAGGGATACTGTGCTTCTGAGAGTGCCCCTATGGCATGAATAGGCACAGAAGTCTTGAGCTGTGGCCAGGTTTGTCCTGTGGCCCAGAGATTTGGGGACAGCCGCAGAGTGGGGCTGAGCAAGTTCTCCATTCTTACACAAAGACAGCTTCAAAGGAGTCGACGAAAAAGAAGGCAGGTGGTGTCCAAAGAATACAATCTAACAAATGCCCTGCTTTGATTAGAAAAAGAAATCGAGCAGATTTTGGAACTCCGAAGCACGTAGATTTTTTTTTTTTGTCTTGTTCCCTGGCAACATGCTAAAACAGAATTATTTATACTTTGGATGCGAGGCTTTTGAAGAGAGCAGGAAGAGATAATGGGACAATTAGACAGAGAAAGAGAGAGACCCTGCAAATAAACAGGCTACAGCCACTGAGTTCCTGAGCCACAGTCCAGGCAGGCTTCTCTCTGAGGAGGATGGGAGGTGGGGACAGGTAGGAGAAAAAAAGACTTGGAGAATTGTCCCTGTAAGTGGCAGACCGGAAGAAGGGTCATTGGAGACAGCTTCCTCCCTAGCAGAAGCAACGTCTGCTTTGTGTGCCCCTCATCCGAGTGTCCCTGGCTCTCTGGTCATGCACATCAGGAGAGCTGCGCACTGTGCATCTGGCCTTTTCCACTGGAGAGTAGCGGGTGAAAAAAAAAAAAAAAACCCTCCTATCCATCATCCGCCCAGCCTGCATGATAACTAATTTCGGTGAACCTGAGGGATGTTCCTTCAGAGGAATGTAAGTGACAGAAGACTACAAATGGCCTGTTTATAGTTGTCATTGCCAAGCAAATAGGAACAGCCAGCCAGGAGGACAGCATGCCAAAGCTGACAGGTTTTAGCATTGGCTGTCTAGGGATGACGTGTATGTAGAAGTTCTCAGAATCACGCGTGACCTCGGAGGGCGTCAGTTTTCTTCCTCCATCTTCAACAGAGTAAACCAAAGCTGTGTATTCCTATCAGTGTATATCTATCAGGGATTTCCAATTCTTCCCTTCGAATACTGGAGACTCAACTGTGCCCGGTACTGAGCTGTGCACAAGGGATGCGTGATATCAGACACTCCCCAGGAGGTGTTCGGCCTACAGCCCGTGCATCTGAGGGCCTGGAACAAAGGTTGAAAATGCCAGTGGGGAAGATTTATAAAATCTGAGATATCTGGTTTTTTAGATTTCCGGAAAGAGCAATTTTCTAACTTTAAGAACTAGAATTCTCCTCTGAGGGCAGCCCCCTCTGTTTGGCCTACCCCTCTGGCTCAAAGGCATTCGGTTGCTCATACCTATGTACTCCTGCAGTGAGAAAGCCAGTTACTCCTCTCTCTTTTCACCCCATCCATCTCAATAGCTTCTGGGAGAAGCAGAGGGAGGCGTATGTGAGATGAAAAAGGGAGAGAGATTCCCAGCTTTTCTACTCTGCAGGGCAGTCCTTCTGGGAGTGGAAAGTTAGCAACAGTGGTGGGCAGACCACTGCCTCTGCAAAGTGAAAGAGTCTGCGTGTGTTGAGCCAGTGAGATGAGGGGTTTGTGTCTCCTCCTGAAACATTACCTTAATGCTGCCTCCACACTATGCATGGACAGCATAGGTACTTGCCACTTTCAAGAGGCCTAGAAAATAGTTCAGATGGGCATCTGTAGGGCTGCCATTGGGTTGTCTTGGTAGAGCAAAATGTAAATAAGTAAGTAAGTAAATAAATAAATAAATAAATAAAGTGAAGTATGTTCGAGACAGGCAATAGTCTAAAGTCCCAGCAGGAGGAAGAGAAGATCCCTGAATCAAAGTCTCTGACCAAGGCAAGGGAGATGGAAATATGACCCATTCCAGTTCCAAATATCAGTGGAGAATATAGCAGAAACTCAGGGAAATCGACAGCACTAACAGTAGCGTGTGCCTCAGGGGATTCTTGGCTTGGCCAGATTCTCTAGTGGAACAGAACTGAGAGAATGAATGAATTTATCAGCTCCCCCCCACACACACACACACAGAATAGAGGCTACTACTACCTGTGCACTAAAAAGGCTGAGAACCCTGTATCCACTCAGTCACAAAGCTGCATGCCTTGGCAGTCCCAACCCCCCCCCCATTGAAGGCCTAGAAGATTCTTAAAGGTTCTTAGGTCTTCAGATCAAAGCAGTTAAAGTATGATCTCAGTGACAGAAATAGACACCTTCACCAAGATGTGAAAGCAAGCCAGAAAGTAGTATTGACTTTTCCCCCCTCAGATCTGTTTATGACACCCTGTGGAATTCCTGCTCACTGTGGGGAAGTATCATCCCCATGGACTATCCCAGAAATGCCCAGAGACATATCTCTTAGTTGGTTCAGTCCCATCAAGTGGACAGTCAAGATTAACCATTAGAGATTCCTTGTTTTAGCATCTCAAAAAATAGGGGATAGAAAAGATCAGCAATGCCCAAGTGTCTGGGATGGAATTACTCAAATGCCTAAGTCAGCCAAAGCTGTAGTAATAACAGTCACACTTTGGCTGCAAAAAATCTCAAGTGACTTTTTCATTATTTCCTATTTTTATGTACTGCTTTGATTTTCTATGAGGTTGAGTTGTCTAAGCAGGTTATAACTATCCTAAAGTATTAAACTGGACAAAATCAATTCTCCACCAACCATACAGGCACATAGACTAACCCTCCTGCTATCTAGTGACTATGGGCTGAAAGCATGCTGGGGGGGGGAATACAAGAACAATAAAAGTTTGTTTTTTCTCCTCAAGTCTCAGCTTAGGGTGGAAAACAAATGTATCTATTATTGTATGTCAAAGGGCAGAGATAGCATGGGGCCTTGCCCTTCTCTCTTCGTCATGGGTCGTCCAGATAGCAATAATCCTGGGATTCCTGACTTCTCACAGCCTGACCAGCTCTAGCCTTTGTCTCTTGTTTATTTTTGCCAACATTGCCTGGCCTACTTAGCAGATAAGAATTCACACACACACACACAAAATATATGTAAGGGTTCAGAAATCAACTATTTTCTTTGTTTCTTTTGTAATCTTTGCCAGTTATTTCACCTCAGTTATAGTTCTTACTCAACGTTCCCAGTAACCTCTGACAAAGGGAATTATCAAAAGAAGCATTAAGACCCAATATGGCGATCCCTACTTCGACATAATTGCCCCCTACTATGAGCAAAACTCTAAAACGAAATAGCTTTTACTTTAATTCCCAGCATGGCACTATTACTAACAGCAACAATAATCTAATGAAAGGATAAGAAGGAGGAGGGGACGAAGGGGCCCCAGCAGTACCACCATCACTGATGGAATTCTCTGCCACAGTGAAGCTGAAAATACAAGGCACCGGAAGCCCTTACAGCAAGCACATGTTCTCCCCTCCACTCCTCAGTCATCTAACATGAATCCCATCTCCATAGCCCATCTTCCTCCTGCCCCCTCCTCCTCATATACTCAACCCTATAAGTACCAGCAGGAGGGGGGCAGGAGAGCCCAGCATGCTCAGCAAAGGCTCAGGGTCACGGTGCAGCCAATTTTGACCCAAGGAGAATGCTGGCCTTCTCGATCATCATCAGACGTTGGGGCTCCTGGATGACAGGGCATGTCTTACCTCCATATCTTCCTGCCATGAGCCTGTCCTCTGACTTCCTCCCGCACTTGCTCTCCCCACTCACCCGCAGGCAGACTCCATTTGTTCTCCTAAATGTCCGTCTTCTACTGACCTTTATGGACATCACACCGTTTTCTCCCTCTCCCCTTGAGTTCCCAAGATCCTTTGTGAGGCTTGACACCACTTGCTTCATTGACTCCAAAGTTGAGGGACTCGACCCTATCACAAGGCTCCAACAGGGATGCCAACCCACCCACCACCAAGAGATGTTTGGTTCTGTCTGGAGATATCATGGATTGTTATATCAGGGCAGGGGTACAGGGTATTAGCGTCAAGTAGGCAGTTAGAAGAAATGCAAATAAACAACTTATGATGCCCAGAACATTCCCCAGAAAAATACTACAGAGCTCTTAAGGTCTCAAAACCGATTAAATGGCCTTGCCCTAAGGAAAACACCTTTGTAGCTCTCTATAGGTACCAAGGGGAGAAGGATGCATGAGCCCAGGCCTCCAGTGCCTCAGCCAGGCATCCTTTCATCCACACCTCCACATCTTTCCTTTAAATTCGGACATGGACTTGAAGGGCACAGATGTTGAAATAATGTCACCACACAGATGAGGAAGCTGAGGACCCAAGGGAAAACACAGCTCCTCCAAGGTCAGGCAGGGAGGCTGGCTGGCTGGAACTTAATGTTCTGTTACAATGAGAACTCCTCATTAATCTATCTGGCAGGCACGCTATTTAGAAATGGAAGCTAGGTCAATCTGACAGGTCCCACTCCTGATGAGGCCACTGTGTTTCTGTCATCTCCGAAGGACAGTGCAATGTCATTATTCAGACAGGCTTCTGCATCAGTTTCGAATTGTGTGATGTGTGTGTGTTTTCCCATATTGTGAACAAACACTGGCATCATTCCCATGTGTCTGCTTTGTATTTAATTTAATTATCATGTATTACCTTGAGAGGTGACATTTCCCCAGCCTAATCATAGCATGCTAAGACAATGAAGCAGCATTAAGGGCTTTGGTTGGAGGTGGATACAAATTTGGATATGGTGTTAAATCTTCCCTTTGGTGGTAGTGGTAGCTCAAACTATCTTGTGACCAAACAGAAGCTTAAGGGTTCACATACTTGAAAAGCACCACGTAGAACAGTGGAGTCTGGGGATTCGAAAAGAAGGCATCAGAGTTTGCCCCTATATCTCTTTCACTGTTCCGTGCTTCTTTCTGGAAACAAACAGTATTTTATTCAAAGAATTATTCTCTCCTTATGTGGCAAAGATGCCCCTAAATATACCTGTTATGGCTTGATTCTGAGATACCCCAACACTCGATCCTATTCTGAACACTTGATAGGCAGGTGACAACACTGTGGGGAGAAGATGTGGAGGTATGGCTCCACTGGGAGAACTAGTTCTCTAGAAGGAAGTTCTAGAAGGTTCTATCCCACCCTCTGTTACCACCTTACTTCTCTCCTATATGAACTGTCAGCTATGGGTCCAATCACCATACACTGCTCTGCCTGAAACCCTAAAATTGATCACAATAGACCTTTCTTCCAGTAGGTTCTTTCTGTCAGGTATCAAGGTCACGGCAACACAGAAGAATTTAAGGCGGTGCCAGCAGGAGGACCTCAAGGGTGTGGCCTCTTCTTACCATCACTCAAGCCAGGAATGGATTCCTCCATTAAACCCCGAGTGGCGGAGGACTCAGCTGCTCCTCCAATTACTATGACAAGCAAACGCACGTCAAGGGAGGACAGAGGACTCTACCTAAGACTCTGCTTCAACAAAGCAGATGCTAACACTACTTATGTGAAGAACCACCACCACGATTGTAGTCTACTAAGGAGGACCACACCTCCTCTAGTCATACAGGTTAGCTTGCCATTTCTAAATATTAACTAAACTGAGCAGTGTATTTCATTCTACAGTTACCTTAAAAATTATCCAGGGTGTGGGTAAGCCAACGGCTTATTCCCTTTATTACTAAGTATACTCCATTATAAAGATACATTTACATTGTGTTTCTCCACACCCCTCCACTGTTGATGAAAATTGGGTTGGTTCCAACTTGGGATGATGGGTGTAATAACATGCACCCTGCTCTCCACAAAACAAATGTCCCAGTCATAAGTCCCTGCCTATGCAAAGGAACTATCATCCAGAGATGAGGCGTGATGGATTCAAAAGCCAGGACTGCAGAAGAGAGGGCCCCATGTGGAGCAGGTCTTAAGTACAGTGACTGTGGTAAGCACATTAAAAAGGGGAATTTTCAAAGCACAGAGAGACACAGGAAATGAAAGCAGAAAAGAGATGGAACCATGCTGTGTTCTGGGAGCCAGAGGCAGCAAGGTTTTCTCCTTGTGGTGGTTTGGAGAAGACTATCCAACATAGGCTCGAATGTTTGAATGCTTAGCTGAGAGGGATTAGGGGTGTGTGACTTTGTTAGAAGAAGTGTGTCATTGGGGGGAATGGGCTCTAAGGTTTCTAAACCCTAAACAAGGCCCAGTGTCTCTCTTCCTGCTGTGTGTAGAGCCAGATGAAGAACTCTCAGATACTTCTCCAGCACCATGCCTGCCTGTGTCCCACCATGTTCTAAATCCTGAAACTGCAAGCCAGCCCAGTTAAATGCCTTCCCACATTGTAGTGATCATGGTGTCTTTCGCAGCAATAGAACACTGACTAAGAGACTGCTATAGCCCCTAAAGGAGATATGGCCATGCTGACTACTGACTATCAACTTTGGTACATGATCACAGAAGATAACATACTGAACACCACAATCCTGAATGTGAAAACTCTATAAAGCCAAAGTTCTAAAGTCAAAAATCCCTAAAGGATGAATTCCAAAGACTTAGAATTCTATAAACACAGTCCTAAAAGACAAAAATAGTGAAATTCATTAACAAATATTTCGCCAAATTATTAGTTACTTTATTTCTTTTTTATTGTTTGTATTTACATTTCAAATGTTGCCCCCTTCTCTCTTTCCCCTATTCCAACTTCCATCCCATCCCCCTCCCCTTTGGCTCTATGACGGTGCTCCCCCACTAAGCCCCCCATTCCCACCTCACTGCTCTAGCATCCCATTATGCTGGGACATCGAGCCTCTGCAGGACAAAGGGCCTCCCCTCCCATTGATGCCAGTTAAGGCAGTCCTCTGTTACATATGTAGCTGGTGCCATGGGTATCTCCATGTGTAGTCTTTGGTTGGTGGTTTAGTCCCTGGGAGCTCTGGGTGGTCAGGTTAGTTGATATTGTTGTTCTTCATATGGGGTTACAATTCTCTTCAGCTCCTTCAGTTCTTACCCTAACTCTTCCACTAGGGTCCCCAGGTTCTGTCCAATGGTTGGCTGTGAGTATCTGCATCTCTATTAGCCAGGAGACAGCTATACCAGGTTCCTGTCAACAAGCACGTCTTGGTATCAGCAATAGGGTTGGATTTGGCTTTTGCCAATTGAGATGAATTCCTAGTTAGGCCGTCTCTAACTGCCCTTTCCTTATGATATTAGCCCCATCAGATGTAGGATTGGTAAAGATCTTTTCTAATCTGTGTGTTTCCATTTTGTCCTATTAACAATGTCCTTTGCTACAGAAGCTTTTTGATTTTATGAGAACCTACTTGTCAATAGTTGATCTTAGAGCCTGAGCCATTTGTGTTCTGTTCGGGAATTTGTTTTTCCTGTACCAATGTGTACATGGCTCTTTCCCACTTATTCTTCTATTAGTTCCAGTGTATCTGGTTTTATGTAGAGGTCCTTGATACACTTGGACTTGAGCTTTATACCACGACATAAGAATGGATCGACTTGCATTTTGCTACATGCCGACATCCAGTTGAACCAGCATCATTTGTTGTTGAAAATGCTGTCTTTTTTTCCCCTGGATGATTTTTAGCTCCTTTGTCAAAGATCAAGTGACCATAGCTGTGTGGGTTCATTTCTGGACTTCAATTATATTCCATTGATCTACCTTCCTGTCTCTGTACCAACATCATGCAGTTTTTATCACTATTGCTCTGTATACTACTTGAAGTCAGGAATGGTGATTCCCCCCCCCAGAAGTTCTCTTGTTGAGAATAGTTTTAATTATTCTGAGTTTTTTTAAATCCCAGATGAATTTAAGAATTGCTCTATCTCTGTGAAGAACTGAGTGAGAATTTAGGTGGGGGGTTGCATTGAATCTGTAGATTTCTTTTGGCAAAATGGCCTTTTTTTTTTACTATGTTAAACCTACCAATCCATGGAGATCTTTCCATCATCTAAGGTCTTCGTCGATTTCTTTCTTCAGAGATTTGAAGTCTTTGTCATATAGATCTTTCGCTTGCTTGGTTAGAGTCATACCAAGATATTTTATATTATTTGTGACTACTGTAAAGGGTGTCATTTCTCTAGTTTCTTTCTCAACCCATTTTCCCCCTGAGTAGAGGAAGGCTACTGATTTGTTTGAGTTAATTTTATATCCAGCCACTTTGTTCAAGTTGTTTATCAGCTGTAGGAGTTCTCTGGTGGAGTTTTTGGGGTCACTTAAATATACTATCATATCATCTGCAAATAGTGATACCATAAGTTCCTCCCTCCCAATTTGTATTCCTTTGATCTCCTTTTGTTGTCTAAGTGCTCTGGCAGGAACTTTGAGTACTATATTGAGTAGACACAGGGAGAGTAGGCATCCTTGTTTTGTCACTGATTTTAGTGGGATTGCTTCAAGTTTATCTCCATTTACTTTAGTGTTGGCTATTTGCTTTTATTATGTTTAGGTATGCTCCTTGAATTCCCAATTTTTCCAAGACTTTTAACATGAAGGGGTGTTGGATTTTGTCAAAGGCTTTTTGCAATATCTAATGAAATGATCATGTGTTGGGTTTTTTTTTCTTTGAGCTTGTTTATGTAGTGAATTACATTGATGGGTTTTCATATATTGAACCATCCCTGCATCTCTGGGATGAATTCTACTTGGTCATAGTGAATGATCTTTTTGATAAGTTCTTGGATTCGGTTTGCAAGAATTTTATTGTGTATTTTTGTGTCAATATTCATAAGGGAAGTTGGTCTGAAGTTCTTTTCCTTTTTTGGGTCTTGGTATGGTTTAGGTATCAGCATAACTGTGACTTTATAAAATGAATTAGGTAGTATTCCTTTTGTTTTTATTTTGTGGAATAGCTTGAAAAGTATTGGTATTAAGTCTTCACTGAAGGTCTGATAGAATTCTGCACTAAAACCATCTGGTCCTGAGCTTTTTAGTTTGGGAGACTTTAATGACTGCTTCTATTTCTTTATGGGTTGTGGGACTGTTTAGATGGTTTATCTGATTCTGATTTAACTTTGGTACCTGGTACCTGTCTAGAAAAATCATCCATTTCATATAGATTTTTTAATTGTGTTGAGTATAGGCTTTTGTTGTAGGATCTGACGATTTTTCTAATTTTCTCAGTTTCTATTGTTATGTCTCCCTTTCCATTTCTGATTTTGTTCATTTGGATACTATCTCTGTGCCCTCTAGTTAGTTTGGCAAAGGGCTTATCTATCTTGTTGATTTCCTCAAAGAATCAGCTCCTGTTTTACTTAATTTCTATGATAGCTTTCCACACTTCCTTAAAGAACATGTCCCTATATTCAGTATTTTATGTGTTATGCTAGTTTATGGTATCAGCTTTTACATTGCTTCGTATTTGCTTCAAAATTGTTTCTAATTGCTTGCTACATTATAATAGGTTTTTTTTTTTGAACAGTGATCTTGTATATCACATTTTGTGAATAAAGACAGTTCTTATATGGTTGGGGATAGGAGGTAAAACTTGAGAGTAGATAGAATGCCTGCCTAGTCTTTGAAGGCAGGCTGTGGTTTTCACCTGCAGCACAGTAAAAGGTAAATAAATAATGAATAAATAAATAATTCTCACCTCAAAGTGTGTGTGGAAAAAAAATGTGCTCTGACTTCACTCTGGTTATTGACAGAATTATTTACAAGTCACCTTGTCTCCAGGAAGTCATCTTCAGTCCCTGCTACACAGCTTCTCCAACATAATCACCTTCTTCCCTAAGTTCCCCATAGACAGGGTATGACCTCTGAGTGATGCTTCATGCAAAACAGAGTCTTGAGTATCTTGCAGTGTAGCCCTGGAAATGACACCCTGAAACTGCTGCCCTTGTCCCGAAGTCAGACAAAAAAAAAAAAAAGGCATTACTTCTGTGGTTCTGAAGCTCTTTGAAATCCCTGCATATTATTTTTATAGAGTCTTTCAAGAAAAACTATATGATTCGGTGCTCAATTCAAAGCAGGTGTCAGGATGCAGGTGATTTCAGTGGGTTAAAATTTGAACCTGTCATTGCAAATGCATTCATCTTGGTTTGTTGCAGAAGTCTCTTTAAATGTGTCTTGTGATGATACTGTTTGTTTCAAGTTGTAAAAGAGAAAAGCAAGAGATTATGACCAGATGAAGAATTCCAATTTCCAAAGAGATCCCATTAACTGGGTACAAAAGGTAAGGGGTAGAAAGAGAAGAAACAAATTCAGGTGGATCCTAGATATCATAGGTGGATTCTAAGTGGCCAGCTGTCCACTGGGAGAAGTGGTTTTTATGTAAGATCTTTCTCATTGACTTTTTATACAAAAATCTGAGAACTGTGTACAAAATTTTCTACATATACAATGCATTTACAAATAATTATGAAATTGTTTGTAAAGCCATCAGCTAGGCTAGTTTCTTAGTCTAGCCACTGGGGTTAATGAGCACAGGCAAACTCTTAAAGTTAATACTGAAGAGTGCACATAACTGAATAATGAGAGGGAGAACTGAAGATTTCAATTAGATGTAGATTTTTGATACTTAATGAAAATTCATGAGCTGCACTTTTGTTTCATTAGCACAGAGAAGGCAGGTGTGTGTCTGTGTGTGTGTGTGTGTGTGTGTGTGTGTGTGTGTGTGTGTGTGTGTGGTCTACAGGTATGTGCTTCTTCAGGCCAGAGGAAGGGCATCTCTGGTACCCTCTTTCCACCACTCTCTGACACATCCCCCTGAGGCCCTGAGACTAGGTCTCTCAGTAAATCAGGAGCTAGATTGACAGTCAGAATGCCTAATGATGTTCCCGTGTCCTTCTCCAGGTTCTGGGGTTTCAGGAACAAATGCCCATGCTCAGCTTTTCATTTGAGTGCCAGGGATTTGAATTTGGGTCCTCATATTTGTGCATAAAGTGCAGGCTGCCTCCCTGGTCCTAAAACCAATTCATTAGTGAAGACTTCTAGGAGTGGGTGCAACTCTTGTGTTCAGGGTGTTTGCAGCACAGAAGGATCTTGGAGTTCTCTTCCAGTGTTACAGAGATCCACATAGCCTGAAACGTATGAAAATGACTGAGATACTGCTCTTTGGTATACAGTGCTTCACATGAGGAACATCACGAAGCTCTCCTCCTATATAAAGCACAGTTGTAAGCAATCCACAATCATAACCTATCTTTATTTTGCTTCTCTTTCAGCTCAGTTCCCCTCTCCGAAGTGAAACTGTATTCACTGTTCATCAGACTATCCAGGCCTTCATTATATCAGTTTTCCCAGCGCTGAAGCAAAAATACCTATTAGAAGCAACTTAAGGTAGAAAAGATTTGCTTTGTGCCTCTGTTTCAGGGGACACAGGCCATGGTGATAAGGAAGGCATGGTGGTAAGAGTGATGTGCAGCAGGTGCTCACACCCCACACACAGATAGCAATGAGCCTGGGTAAGAACCAGGGTGAGCATAAGCTACTAAAGCTCCCCCTAGCCAGGCTTTAAATCCTAGCACTCAATAGACAGAGGCAAGTAGATTTTGATGAGTTCAAGGCCAGCCTGGACTACATAGCAAGTTTCAAGTCAGGCAGAGCTACTTCTCAGGAACAAGTAAAAGATTTATTCTAAGTACTACCATTTCATTTTCAGACTCCATTTAATCCTAGGGATAAACTAAGTTCGAGGTCCTAGGCCTTAGGAGAGCTGGGGACTTCCCACTAGCTGAATAGCTTCTGTTGTAAGTAAACAGTTCTCTGAGCCCAGCCATCTCACCTTGTAAGGGTATAGCTGTCTGAGTCCAGACGTCTCAAGAGCAACTTCTCCATTTTGCTAGCAGCGTCAAAATAAACTCATGTTCCCAGGCCCAGGAACCTACCTAGCCTGATTGATGGAAACTCCCTTGCTCAACCTCTTACATCAAACTATGATTGTACAATACTATAACCTACCCTGCTCTTCATTGTTTTATAGTTGCATCCTTCAAATCAGCTATATAACATCTGATCAGGGTCACAGTTCAGCTCCCTAGTCTGTTCTGTGGCCCTGATCAATCATTAGCAGCTTGATAACAATAGATTTTTGTCGTCTGCTTTGACCTGGGGTTGGAGTTATGTGGGATTTAAGTGGACACAACACTACTCAACACGATTGAGTGAGACTCCATTTCAATAAATAAATAAGATAAAAATGTAAAATAAAACTATTTGAAATAAAAAAAAAATCTCCCTGCTTGTGACCCATTTCTATGTGTCTTACCTCCTACGGACTTCACAGTAGCACCACAAACTTGGGTTGGAACACTAAGTAAAAAAAACAATATGAGCCCGCAGAGGATGTCCTAATTGGAACTAACAGCCTATATTGTTTTATTTCTGTGGCAGCTCACCAGCCTCATGATATAACTGTCCTTCTCCCTTTGAACTTTCACCGAGTTCACACACACTCATACACACACACACACACACACACACACACACACACACACGAACCTTCAATCATCCTCACCCATTTGGCTACAGTTCTTTATTACAGTCCCTTTCTAATTGATCGATGTTAACTCCTAGCCTATTGCTAAACAATCAATCTTAATAACTGCCACTGAGCTCATAATGATAGATATCATCCTCGTAACGAGCACCTCCCATTAGTGCTCACCTGGTCCTTTTTTTTTTTTTTTTTTTTAAGTTAACTTGACAAGGACTCCTCGATTTCCAGTTTCTATTAGGGATATTTCCAAAAACATTCCTATCCATTCCTAGAGAACAAACACACTCTAGTCCTGTCTGCTTAGACTCCACACAGGAGCAGACAAGAGAAAAGAGCCACAAAAGACAAGGGACAAGACAGCGAAATGTGCTGACTTCAGCAGCATTTCCCCAGGGTCGAGCATGTCCGGGGTGGTCAGCCTGTCATTTTCCCTATCTCTCTTTCCTTTCTCTCTCTCTCTTTCCTTTCTCTCCCTCCTTTCTCTCTTTCTTTCTTTTCTTTCTTTTCTTCATTCGTTCTTTCTTTGTTTCTTTCTCTGTTTCTTTCTTTCTCTGTTTCATCCTTTGTTTCTTCTTTCCTTCCTTCTTTCCTTCCTTCCTTCCTTCTTTCCTTCCTTCCTTCCTTCCTTCCTTCCTTCCTCCCTTCCTTCCTTCCTTCCTTCCTTCCTTTCTCTTGAAACATGGTTTCTCTGTGTAGCCGTGGCTGTCCTGGAACTCACTCCATAAACCAGAGGCTGACCCCAACCATCCTCACAGAGATCTGCCTACCTCTGCCTCCTGGGTGCTGGGAATAAAGGCACCTGCCACCACCCAGCTTGTCATCCCCCTTTCAAAGTTGCCTTCATCACCTCCGTTGAGGCCCCGCTCACCCATCCCTGCAACTCCCTTTTTCCTGATGCTTCTTTCACTCATGCAGATTTCCCAGCTGTAGTCTGCCCAGCTATCACAGCTGCAGACCTTGTCAAAGCAGAGACCCCGCGCACAGTACCAAAGTCTTAGTAAATGTCTTGGGAGGTACCAGATGTACAGGATGGTGTGTCTTCTCTGAAGTGCTGCACAAGACAGAAACAAAGAGAGAAGCCACAACTTTGTTCCTGCTTGAGAGAGGGTAAGGACATCTGGATATTCTTCAGAAACAGTACACTGATCCATATATTAAAAAAATATTTTTGGGGCTGTAAATGGATGGAACTAGAAAAAAAAATCATCTCGAGTAAGGTGAGCCAGATCCAGGAAGACAAATAAGGTATGCCTTGACTTATCTGTGGATATTATCTGTTAAGTCAATGATAACCAATCTATGATCTGTAGAACCACAAAGGACAGGTACACTGGAAGGGGGTAGAGGGGGCAGGTAGATAGCCCTAAAAAAGGAAAATAAAATAGTTAAAGATGAAGATTGGGGGGACTGGAATCAGATGATCAAGTCGGGAGGGGAGAGGAGCAATGCAGGAGGGGATATAGAGGGAGACAACTAAAATCAAGGACCATTTGAGGGGTAGTGTGGAGACTTAATACAGTAGAAGCTTTCAGATAAGCATGTGCGCACACACACACACACACACACACACACACACACACACGAAAGTAATCTAAATGAAATTACCAAATAATGCGGGAGACCAGAACCCCAAATGGCCATCTCTTGTCACCAAATGAAGCTTCCAGTACCAGGAGGGGGTTACATGTAATTAAGTTGTTGCCTAAAGATATCCCATGGGAATCTCCAAACAATCCAAGCTGTTGCCAAAACAAATAGATTGTTCTCCACAAACTGATGGCAAGGCCTCCTCGCTGAAGACAACACCTCAGGGCCAGGTCTCTTGGCTGCCACAGGTGACAAGGGACTGGAGGGAGGGGGAAGATGGTACCTTTCCCTTGTCCGTGTCACTGCATGAGACAGGAGTGGCAGGACCAGGTCGCCCATGTTCATTTCATACACGCAGGGCCTGCTCACCTGTGACTGAAACAACCAGGGCCAACTCTACTGTGCTTCCTGGCCAATGTGCATGGTCTGCTTTCCCGGGTACTGCAACTGGCTAGTGATAGTGTCAGCCCTCCCCCAGGCCCCAGAGCCAGTTCTCCCACAATGCCCAGGTGAGGGGTGGGGCCAGTTCTGTGCAGCCCTTAAACACCAACACATCCCCAGGTAGCAGCCCAGACCAGGGACTTCCGCCTGGCCTTTGTTGGTAAACAGACTCCAGCAGCTACAGAGCCATGGACGACCGGCATGTGGCGCCCTGAGGTAGCACAGGCCAGGACCGCACCATGGTCCAATATGGCATCACTGGCCAATCACCTCAGGCTGTTCCGTGCTACCTTCACTACCCATAACTCTCCAGTTCTGTCTCTCTTCATCGTGCCCATAGCCTTCTGTTCCTTCTTCTCTTCCATTTCTCTTCTACTGGCTTGCTCCTCTTAGTGGTGTTCAAGATCTCTGAGTGTGTGCAGTCATCTTAGGAGTGCTATCAGGATTGCTGTGCCCTGCCCAGTCTGTGCGTTATGGCTTCTGGCAGAAGTCATCGTGAGTTTGGACTGACTCTCCACCCTCAACCCCCAGGCCTTTGAGGCACCCAACTGGTGAGTTTTTAACTGTAACAACAATGTCTATTTTGGTATAGCAACCTTCAAAACATTTAAATGTTTAGTTATTTGTCCCTTTGCTGTGTGTGCGGCCTACTTTTAGGTCAATTTGATACAACTTAGAGCTAACTGAAGAGGAAGAAGTCTCAATGGAGAAAATGCCCCCATGGGCACCCTGTAGGTGATTGAAAGGGGAGGGTCCAGTAACTGGGCACGTGGTCTTGGGTTCTATAAGAAAGCAGGCTGATCAAGCCATGGGGAGCAAGCCAGTAAGCAGCATCCCTCCATGATCTCTGCATCAGCTCTTGCCACTAGATTCCTGCCCTGCGTTCCTTTAATGATGAACTGTTGTGCAGAAGTGTAAGCAGATAAACTCTCTCCTCTCCATCTTGCTTTTTGGTCAAGGTGTTCCATCACAGAAATATAAACTTTAAGACATTGTGGTAAAATATTCCAACAAAAGCAACTTAAGGGAAAGGTGTTTTAGATTCTAGTTTGAGGATATAGATGATCACAGTGGAGAGTCATTTCTGTAGGAGCATGAGGCAT
The DNA here is from genome assembly GCA_964023405.1 of Apodemus agrarius. Taxonomy (NCBI): domain Eukaryota; kingdom Metazoa; phylum Chordata; class Mammalia; order Rodentia; family Muridae; genus Apodemus; species Apodemus agrarius. Next base: position 22,461,694 of record OZ030027.1, on the reverse strand, counting down.
CTGGTTACAATATACCCACAGAGAGGACACAGAGACTCAGTTGATTTTCTCCTTTCTTTTTCCATCCAGGACCCCAGCCCAAAAGATGGTGCCCAATTAACCTAATCAAGATCATTTCTTACAAGCAAGCCCAGAAGCTTGTGTCCTAGGTGATTCTAGATCCTGTCGAGTTGGCAATCGGTATTAATCACCACAAATAAGGACCATTCTATTGGTGTTAGAGAAATAGTTGATAACTAAACAGTATGTCGCTATTTCAACTCTGTTTCTCACCCCTGCCAAGGTGAAAGAGGCTGACACTAATGGGACTGGAACTGCCAGAATCATGAATTAAATAAATCTCCTCACTTCAGACGTTAATTTCCTCAAGTATTCCATTTTGGTAATACAAAGCTGCATAGCTTATTCCTTCTATAAAAAGACTTGCTAGAGTAGGCCCAGCCTCTTCTATTCGGAAGAAACATGGCGCATTGTCCTTTTTCATACCCTGCCATCTGCTTCTCCACATGAGGATATCTAGGTGAAACAGTCCTTGACCAGACATCAAATCTATCGTCATCTCCATCTTGGAGTTCTCAGCTTTCAGAACTATGAAAACTACATTTGCTGTCTATAGTCACCCAATCCTGACCACTTTGATTTAGCAGCACGGATAGGACAGGGCTGATGGGAAAGTGACAATTACCTTGTGGACTACAACAATAAGATTAAAATAAAAACAAGCCAAAATCAAAACAGCATTACACTCCCCGAGGAGAAGCACTTGTGTATGCTGTGCACAGCTCCGGGTCTATAGGCACATCCTTCTGCTCATCAGACAGTCGTCTTTCTTGAGGCCGTTGGTCCTGTCGACAGGTACCTGTGGCTCCTGGCCACACAATAGCCATTTCTGATGGTCATTCACGACTGTGTTCACTACAGCAGGGATGACTTAGGAATATGATGCAAGGCAATGGGTCCTGTTGAGACACAACCTGAGATGGAGTCCCTTTAGCAATCTTATCTACCTACAGAACCCCAAGGGGGAGAGAGAAATCCCTCCAGGAGGCGTTGGGCTTCAGGGAAGTTTTTCTCATTCGTAAGCAAAGGTTCTGGCTTCTGGTTGCTCATAACATCCGAGAGTGAATTTAAGAGCAAAGAAGGCAAGAGTAGAAAGAGAGTAACCTCCACCATGACATCGACCTGAAGCTGTTTCCACTCCTGGGCTTGCTATTGAGATGGAAAGTCACGATAAAAGCAAATGACAAGGTGTGATCAACAATGCTTTGAACAAACACAAAACTCTGGGCCAGGAGTAAAGTGTGTAGCTGGAGAGAAGGGCATCAGTTTAGCATGTCCACGGCACTGGGATCAATCCTTACCAACTCTCTCTCTCTCTCTCTCTCTCTCTCTCTCTCTCTCTCTCTCACACACACACACACACACACACACACACACACACAAGCACAGAGAGAGACAGAGACAGAGACAGAGAGACAGAAAGACAGGGAGACAGAGAGACAGAGAAACACAGAGACAGAGCGAGTGATGCTTCATTTGTGTTTAAATCTCGTAGCGCTGGGGTCCCTGTTTCCCTATAAAGCCTCTCCCTGGAGTGTGGCAGTGGTTTTACTTTCCTCAGCTATTCTGACTTAGTCACACAAAGCTGTGTAAGTTATCACCTCCATAGAAGGACTTCTTCGAGGAAGCCCCACCCTCTCTACTCTGGAACATCATCATTTTTGGACCCTCCCGTCTGCTTCTTCACATGAAGACACCCAGGCCTCATGCTTCCTTTGTTTCTCAGAGTCCTTCCAGGAAGATGGTGCGGGGTGGGATGGGAAGCACTGGGACTTTCACATGATAAAGGATAGTTGTTTTCAAACCCAGAACCCCGACACTACTGATTCAGGCCTAGTACTCATTGCCTGTGAGCTAGGAAATAGGTTAGGGTTACGCAGCACATACTGACCTCTGACCTGAGGCCCCAGAGCCCATCCGAGGTGGGAGGGAAAGCTGGTGTCTGGGGAACTCTCAGGCAGGATTCTTGTCCCCTCACATCTCTCCTAGGAGCCTGATGTGTTGGGATGGTTAATTTTGGTGTTCAGTTTAAGGAGATTTAGAATCACCCGGGAGACAGGCTTCTGAGCATGACTCTGGGGAATAGATAACCTTGCTTACACTAGTAGAGGTTAAAACACCTGACAACTCTGGGCGGCTCCATTCCCTTTGCTGAGATCCTGGACCTTATAAAGAGGAGGCAGCGATCCGAGTATAAGCGTCCTTTGCCTCTTGACTTTGGATGCTAACTGCTCAGCTGCCCGAAGCTCCTGCCAACGTGGCTTCCCCACCATGGTAGACTATCAGCGCACATTCTGAGCTGAAATAAGTCCTTTCTCCCTTAAGTTGCTTTTGTCAGGGGGGTTTTAACATCTCAACAGGAGAACAAGGTAAAACGCCAGGTACCTGGGGGTTAGAAGCCAGGCTGCCAATTCCAGTAAACTTTCACGTAGGAGAGAATGAACAGGAAGGATAATGAGAAGGAAATAAAGGTCTTAGGAAGGTTTCATACTGGTTTTCTAGGGTGGCCCTGATAAAGTACCCCAGACTGTGACTTTAACAGACATGGACTATCTCCTTATAAAGAAGGATCTGAAGATCAAAATTCCACATGGGTCATTATCCTGAGGATTTTCTTCTTGGCTGAGTCACGCCCTCATATGGCTTAACATCTTCTCACATGTCCATTGTCCTTGTCCTATAAAAGCAATAGTCAGGCTGGATTAGGGCCGCTCCAGACAAACCTGATTGTGTTCAGGCCCTTTTGTTTTAATGTTATCTTCAAATACAGTCACACTCTAAGATACCAGGAGTTTGGATTTTCAGTGCATGGATTTGGGGGTGTGGGGGAAACATGCTTAGCCCCTAAAAGAGGAGGAAGGGTCGGGTGGCCCTTGTGAAAAATATCCTGAGAACATAGATGACCTTTGGGCCCCACAATGGTGAGGATATTGTGTGTGTTTCATATGTGATGGCTTTGCTCATCTGGGGCTCCTTGCAGACGCCTATCTTTCTTTCCAGAAGGTTATGTTTTGTTGATCCTTCTAAAGGCCAACCACAACCCTCCCAGGGCACCTCCAGCCCACACAGTCATGTTTACCATTTGAGCCCTTGAGTGAGTGTCTTTGGCACCATGTCTCTGAGCTTGGCAGTCTGGCTTCTACACGACCCGTTGAAAAACACTTTCCTCTCAACCTTTCTTGCCAAAAGAACCGGCCCACTGCTAAGAACTACTTGGGTTATTTTAAACTCGTAGTTCTTAAAAATAGCCGCTGGAATCTAGTCTCGCTGGATCTCCATGCATGTCGAAAAGCTCTGGGTTGATTCTCTGACTCTCTCGCCAGGCTGTGCAATGCTGGGCTCTGAGGACTCCTGCGGTCAGAGTCGAGCAGGCCTTTCTCCTGCACCTCATGCAGCACTGCTTTGCCGGATATATATCAAAGCAGATACACAGTGCTCAACAGCATGTCTCCAGCTTGTCTGAAAGCATCTGTCTTTTGTTGTCACCTAACAACCAGCCTCTCTAGCAAGGTTTCCTCCGAGCACACCAGGCTGACCTTGAGTGCCCCGAGTTTTAAGAAAGCAGTGGGGTATTTCTCGTTGGCAAACCACGATGAACCTTTTTGAGAGCCGTCACCGCCTGTCACACCGAGACTCCTGGTGTTGTCTCATGCCATCTGTATCTGGGAAAACTGACTATTGACAGAGTGTGACAACAGTGACGGAGGCGAGGCGCGCTCCACAGACTATTTTCTACTTGGTGTTGTTATATACACATTATATGCTTTGTGCTGTATCTCGCTTGGGTTGTCAGTAAAATGTTTACTGTTCAGCGCGACTGGGTTTTTCCAGAAACTGGACATCTCTGGTTCTGTCTGTCTCAAGTAGCAGAAGGGAGGTGTTATCAGCATCCGAGGTCATGTGTAAGCAAGTATCCACGGGCTTCTTCCACTCTCTGACTTATTCTCACCTGGTCTCTGCATCCCCCTATATTGACGCCCTCTGGTGTCATATCCATGAACCCTAAACCCGGAAGTGTGCATATGAGCCAGGGAAATCTCTTCTTCTCTGCTATCGCAAGATATTTAAGAACCTAGTAAGCGATCTTTGAATTTGTGTACAAGTATGATTTGTGTGTATGTGTACATGTGTGTGTTCATGCAAGAGCACACTTGTATCGCAAGGTACACATGGAGCTCCGCGAACAACCACAAGTGTATATCCCTGCCTTCCACCATGTTTAGAGTGGTCTCTTATTTACTATCAGCAACACTGATGTAGCCTGTAGGGATTCTTGTGACCCTACTTACTATCTTCTGTCGGTGCCCTGGGATTACAGATGGATGCGCTACTGTATTATATCATGTGGATTCTGGGAATCCAGACTCATATCTTCACGTTCATGCAGCAAGTACTCTACCCAATGAACCACCTCCTTCACCACTGGCCACCAATTTTACTCTGAATCCTAATTGTCAAAATGGCCCACTACATCTAACCAGATGAGCCAGTTTCCAGAAACTTCCTATATGTGTCGTTCCACAGGACTCCCTCTAGAAGTTTCTACATGCATTCCTAGTACATGTGCATACACGTCAGCAGGCAAGAAACCCCGAATGGATCAGTTCACCTACAGGGTGGCATTTTCTTCCCGAGCGTCTTCCCTCTTGCTACAAATGAGCACTATGAAAAAGATGTGCCAGGAGATGGCCCGGAGGGGGAAAGGGACGTACTAAGCCCCAATAGTACAAATTCTAATGTCCAGTTTAGTAAATTCAGTGCGGGATGAAGATGAGAGTGTAGCAAGGGGAGGGGCCTTCCTGGGTGTCACTGGTCTCCTGAAATGAAGTCATCACGCTCTGTGGCAATGAACTAGAATTGCTTGAAACCCATTTCAGTCACCAATAGCCTCAGGTCTGTGCCTCCAAGGGAAAATGTTCATTACATTTTAGAGAAATGTGACACTGAGGAGGGGAAGTGACAATCTCATTCAGTCCCATGCCTTGCCCAATGAACTTTGCACCTTTTTTTTTTTTTTTTTTTAATGATAGGGGCTAGAATTACTTTGGAAAGAAATAGGTGAAAAGCATTTCCGCACTTTGTTTGCAGAAGCGGGGTATAGACATCGCCGGAGACAGAGTGGCGCCTTAATATACACAATGGTATCCCCTCTGTCCTAATACAGACTAAAGGCTGGCCAGGTCTGTGCAGAAGGAGACAAAATACTTGAGTCAGAGAAAAGCGCTTTGTCCCTGGCAGCTCAGTGCAAAACAACTTATTCCCAGGCACTCAGTCCTTTGCAATTCCACTTTCTAAAGTTGAAAGTGGTGCATCCATTTTTAAAAGTATGCTGTATTATCTAGAGGAAGGGGCCTGTCTCGTGTTTCAAAAAGTTGCTGTCAGCAGAGAATGAAGGAAAGGACACCCCCTCGCCCAACTAGCAGCTAGCTAGTCACCAACTCGTCTGAAAATTTAGCAAGACTCCATGGGAGCAGCAGTTTGACTTGGCGACCTAATTTTTTAAAGATCCATTGGAGGCTAGTCCCTGCCGTGTGAAGGCTGCCAGCTAACGATGGTTAGCTTGCCCAAGCTACCTTCGACCTGTGCTGTTGTGTCTAGACAAGTGGCCGAGGTAACTCCAGGGAATATGTAATGCCTTTCACTTGAGTTCATATTTTACACTCACATCGGGTTTAGATATAGCAGCTCTACTGACGCATGGGAGAGTCCTATGAAAGGTTCCCACCTCCAGAGCTTAGCTCCCATCAGACCCCAGAAGTGTTCTCCAACGCCATCTCTCTTTCCGGGATCCTAGATAGGCATGCCCCTCCTCATTCTCAAATGACAGCTACTCTTCTCCATGGACCCTTCACTACCTCTGCTCAAGCTTTACCAGAGTATGTGTTAAGCATAAATTGGTTCTTTTTAGAGTGGAATCATTACTAGATGGAGAACTGGTAACATTGACCACATTTCAATAAGTTATATTAGCAACGAAGTTTGTGTCTACTCACGGTGAGGCACAGATTCGGCAATGAGGTATTGAAGGAGGGGAAATAAGTCAATTCATTACCTATCACTTAGCAAAGCCTTTTATGGATCTTATTTTCATGTTCTTGTTTGTTAGAAAACTAAGTGAGTTTTCTGGAACTCCATGTCAGTATTTGGGGGTACATTCTGAAAAATAACCTACTGGGTAGTGGTTGTTTCTCTGCTATGCTATCCCTAAACCTAACCCTTACCCTAACCCTAACCCTAACCCTAACCCTAACCCTAACCCTAACCCTAACCCTAACCCTAACCCTAACCCTAACCCTAACCCTAACACTATGCTATGCCTAACCCTAACCCTAACCCTAACCCTAACCCTAACCCTAACCCTAACCCTAACCCTAACCCTAACCCTAACCTGCTATGCTATGCGATAGTAGGGGCCCCTTCTATACACACCTTTCATAAGGAAGTTAAACTGTTCCTGTGATTCTGAAACGTGCCAGGCCCAGAAACTGGGTCTTCAAAGCTGTTGGTTGCCAAGACAAAGTACCACAGATCAGCCGATTAAAGGAGTGAAATCTATTTTCTCACAATCATGGAGGACCGGAAGTCCGAGATCAAGGTTGGATTCCTGTGAGCTCTCTATCCTGCCTCACGGATGACCACTATTGTGCTTTGAATGTCCTCCCAGACGCTCACTTTGAAATTTGGTGTCCATTTTGACTGGCAGCCACACACTTGCACGCAAAGCATGATGACTCTTTTTTTCCAAGCACACATAACAAGACATCACTGGGCACATTGAAATGTTTTCCTTGGTAGAAGGAGCAGAAAGAGAAGAGCAAGTGGTAATAGCAAGTGGAAAAGCAAGTGGTTAATCAGACTCATAGAAGCAAGAGAAATAAAAAGAAGGTCCGGCAGCAACCTGGGCGATTGCGTGACATGAAGCAATGATTAGTGTTATTCTCTGCACCTGCCCGACAAGAATTGGCTTGATACCCAGAATGTCTCTGACATCAGAGTCAGGGGCGGCACTCTAGATGCCCCGGGCTTTTCCACACCACTAACTGCTAGCGAGCAGGAAGAGAGATTTGTCATTTCTGTTGTAATTGTCAATCCCAAAGCTTTTTCACAGCATGGCCATGTTGAAGTCTTAGTTTCCTTGATGTTAAATCACCTGTCTAAGTCTTGCCCTTTTAAAGGGGCTGTTTTTAACGGATGAGAGAGATACTTCAGAGTCCAGTCTGTGTGGATTCAGACCATGGGCCTGATGCTGCCTGCTGGTCTTTACCCCGTAGCTTCTCTCATCTCTGAATGAGGACCATAATGATGTCTTATTGAGCTCTGTAAGCACAGGAGCTATGTGTGCCATGGCCTGGGCAAGTGCCAGGTAGTATAGAAGGAATTTCTTTAACAAGAGCAGGGCTCATTATTGTAATTTTTAGTGATGTACCAGGTAAGTTTTAAATAGTGGAATTCAGAAATGGCTGAATAAATGCCCTAAATCAACAAAGAGAATACGTGAGTAGGAAGTTGGAAATGTGACTCAGATGTGTGACACGTGCCTAGCACATGAACGCTCCATCTTTAATCTCTAGCATTGTAAGAAGACATTGACAAGATTCAAGAGAGGTCCTGAGAAGTCAAATATCCAAGATAAAACAAATAGGAAAAGCATGTGCATATCATGTCTACAGGCATTCTATAAATCACAGTCATAATTTGGGTTATTTGTAGAAATGCAATAATTACAACATGTGTTCTTTTTTTTTTAAAGATTTATTTATTATTATATGTGAGTAATTATTATGAGTACACTGTAGCTGTCTTCAGATGCACCAGAAGAGGGCGCCAAATCCCTTAACAGATGATTGTGAGCCACCATGTGGGTGCTGGGATTTGAACTGAGCACCTTCAGAAGAGCAGTCGGTGCTCTTACCCACTGAGCCATCTCTCCAGCCCACAAGTGTTCTTTCTGAATGTTTTCAGACACTATGCTATTAAAATGATTATATCATGATTCCTCGAAGAAAGCACCGAACATTTGGAAATACCTGAGAGAATGTGGTGGGACAAATGGCAGGAGACAGTGGGAACTGCAGCGCCATGCTGCTCGGTGGAGCTGTACTGTCTGTTTCTAAAGAGAGAAGAAGGAAGTTTCCCACTCAAGAATCAGAGTGATCCACTCTCAGCGTGAAAAAGCACCATATTTTCTCCTTTTTCCCCACTGGGGCTTGTGATAATTGGAGCCATGTCACTATAATTACAGGAAAAGAAACTTGGATCTTGATCCGTAGGGTTTTTTTTTTTATTAGAGAAGATACAACTCCACGTGTGTGTGTGTGTGTGAGAGAGAGAGAGAGAGAGAGAGAGAAAGAGAGAGAGAGAGAGGGAGAGGGAAGGAGAGGGAGGGAGAGGGAGAGGGAGAGGGAGAAGGAGAGAGAGAGAGAGAGAGAGAGAGAGAGAGAGAGAGAGAGAGAGAGAGAGAGAGAATCTAAGGAATGATATAGTTAGAGACAGAGAGAGATAGTTATCTCTAGTGAGATGGGCATAGTTCAGCTCTTTCTCTGTCTTTGCATTTATTTATATTTTATTAATTTAGTCTCTCATACATCACATCCAGACTAAAGTTTCTCCTCCCTCCCCAACCCCTCACACCCTCCACCCCCTCTACAGCTCCCTGCCCATTTGTTTCCTTCACACACACACACAAAACAAAAACAAAAACAAAAAAACAGGCCTCCCAAGGATAGCAACCAAAAAAATGGAATATCAGGTTGCAGCAAGACTAGGAACCTTCCCTCATATTAAGGCTGGACAAGGCGACCCAGTAGGAGGAAAGGTGTTCCCAATGCAGGCAAAACCATCAGAAACAAGCCCTGCTTTCTCTGTTAGGAATTCCACAAAACATCAGGCTACAAAACTATATATACACATGACCTAGGTTAGATGCATGCAGGCCCCGTGACTGTTGATTCAGTCTCTTTGAACCCCTATGAGTCCAAGTTTGTTGTTTGGTGGGGTGTCTTGTGGTATCCTTGACCTCTCTGGCTCCTATAATCTTTCCTCCCTGTCTTCAGCAGGTTTACCAAGCTCCAGCTAATGTTTGGTTGTGGGTCTCTGCATCTGTTTCCATCTGGTGCTGGATGAAGGCTCTCTGATGACAATTTGGTTAACACCAATATATGAGTATAGCTGAATATCATTAGGCATCATCATTCCATTGACATTTTTTGCCAGTTGTGTTTGGTTCTAACCTAGGTCTCTGGGCCATCCAGCCTCTGGCTTCTGTTCCTCCCGGCAGCATCAGGTGTGAGCTCCATCTCATTGCATGGGTCTCAAGCTGGGCAATTCATTGCTTAGCCACTCCCACAATGTCTGTGCCACCTTTACCCCAGCACAGCATGCTGGCAGGACAACCTCCAGGTCAAAGCTTTTACGGCTGGATTGGTGTCCCAAACCCTCCACCGGAAATCTTGCCTGGTTATCAGAGATGGCTGATTCGTGCTCTGCTGGTTCATTCCCATTACCAAGAGTCTTATCTAGGGTCCCCTTATAGATTCCTGGGACTTTCCATTGTTCTAGGTTACTATCACACCCTCAGATTGCCTCCCCAATTGAACTGACTCGCCTGATACTCTCTCCCTCCATCCTCTCCCCACCTGATGCTCCTCTTTACCACAGAACTATAGTAATAAAAAACACATAATTTTATGTTTTAGCATAAAACAATCAAATTGATCAATGGAATCAAGGCAAAAATCCAGATGTAAATCTGCACACCTATGAATACTTAATATTAATTAATAATTTTCTTAATGAAGAAACCAAAATTATACAATTAAAAAATAAAACATCTTCAGTAAATAGTACTGGTCTAACTGGATGTCAATATGTAGATGAATGCAAATATATCCATACCTATTACCCTGCATAAAACATAAGTCTAGTGTATCAGAGACTGCAACATTAAACAAAATACATTGAACCTGATAGAAGAGAAAGTGGGGAATAGCTTTGAACATATTGGCATAGGAGACAACTTTCTTAGCAGAATACCAATAGCACAGGCACTAAGACTGACAATAAGTAAGACCTCATCAAATTGAAAAGCTTCTGCAAAGCAAAAAGACACAATTAAATAGGATAATGCAGCAGCCTACAGAATGGGGGATTTTCACCATCTCTACATCTGACAGAGGGCTAATTTCCAATATATATCTCCAGAATCCAGACATCAACAAACCCAATAATCCACTTTGAAAATGAGGTACAAATCTAATCAGAGAATGATCAACAGAGAGCATCTCAAATGGTAGAGAAGCTCTTGAAGAAATGTTCACCATTCTTAGTCATCAGGGAAATGCAAGCCAAAATGACACTGATAGTCCATCTTATACCTGTCAAAATTGTTAAGATCAAATAAACAAGCGACAGCTTATGCTGTCAAGGATATGGAGCAAGGGGAACATTCCTCCATTGCTGGTGGGAGTGCAAATTTGTTCAGCTACTTTGGAAATCAATATAGTGATTTCTCAGAAAATTGGGAACTGATTATCCTCAAGACCCTAAAAGACTTGATATGATCACAAAGACACTTGGTCAACTATGCTCGTAGCGACTTTATTTGTAATAGCCTGGAACTGGAAACAACTGAGATGCCCCTCAACTGAAGAGTGGATAAAGAAAATGTGGAACATTTACACATTGGAGTATTACTCGGCTGTCAAAAACAATGACATCATGCAATTTGCAGGCAAATCGACGGAAGTAGAAAAGATCATCCTGAATGTAGTAACCCCCGACCCAGAAGGACCATGAGGGCATGGACCCACTTTATGTTGCAGTAGATAGTAACTGCAACATAGAGAATAATCATGCTACATAATCCACAGACCCAGAGAGGCTCACTAACAAGGAGTGCTCCAGGGAACATGTGTGGCTCTCTCGGGGCGAAGGGAATGGGATAGATATTGTGGGTGGACTGGGGGCAATTGGTTCTTTCTTTTTTTTAAAAAATATTTTTAAATTTATTTTCTATATTCTTTGTTTACATTCCGAATGCTTTCCCCTTTCCCAGTTCCCCTCTCACCATATGTCACATAAGTCCTCTTCTCCCAGCCCATTCGCCAATCACCCCACCACCACCATTTCTCTGTTCTGGTACTCTCCTACAAAACTGGATCCAGTCTTTTCAGGACCAGGGTCCTCTCCTTCCTTCTTCTTGGGAATCTTTTGATTTGCTAATTGTGCCTTGAGTATTCAGAGCTTCTGGGCTCATTAATATCCACTTATCAGTGATTGTATTTCATGTGTATTCTTTTGTGATTGGGTTAGCTCACTCAGGATATTTTCCAGACCCAACCATTTGCCTACAAATTGCATGAATTCATTATTTTTAATTGCTGAGTAGTATTCCATTGTATAAATATACTACATTTTCTGTATCCATTCTTCCTTTGAGGGACATCTGGGCTCCTTCCAACTTCTGGCTATTATAAATAAGGCTGCTATGAACATAGTAGAGCATATGACTTTATTGCATGCAGGGGAATCCTCTGGGTATATGCCCAGGAGTGGTATGACAGGGTCCTCTGGAAGTGTCATGCCCAATTGTGGCCCTGACATGAAAGGTTAGTGTTAACTCTCTAAATTTAAAGCAGGCAATCACGAACTTTCTTAAATGCTATCTGTGTTTTTCTCCAATGTGGTTATACATTGGAAGAAGAGGCAATTCTTCCAGGATCTGTCCTAGTGGCAGAGAGGAGCACAGGGCTCTTCCCTACCAGGAGCCATCTTGTCCACAGTGTTGGTGAGGAAGCTGGGCCTGGAGCCTTTAACTGTATGTATCTAAGACTTCTCATAGTCCTGTGGAAAAGTGACTAAGGATTCAGCCCTTGCAGAAAACAATACTTCATCAATCCACATGAATGTAAGTGTTTAAGAAGAAATCTCTTTGGTACATTACTGAATTGATAAAGATATTTAAAAATCTCTGCATATCTTGGACCTTCTGTGGATTGATAGAAAGTGGTGGTGGTGGTGGTGGTGGTGGTGGTGGTGGTGGTGGTGGTGGTGGTGGTGGTGGTGGTAATGATAGTGATCTAGGGGCCACACAGCAAGGACCAACATTTGCAAACAAGTCTGCACTACTGACTGCAGGGTTAAGAAGAATCCCCCTCACCCTGATCTTGGACTGAAGCATCCACTTCTTTGGTAATCGCTTTGTGTCTTATGATATTTGACCACACTGATCTTATTGGAATAATAGTCCCCGGGGATGTTTCTTCAATATATTACTGTTGCAGGATTTTCCATGTCCAATCATATTAGGGCAGTGGAAGGCCTGTGATTGGACAGGAAAAGGGAGGTGGAGCTAGGAGTTGGAGGTGGAGCTAGGAGTTGAAGGGACAGAGGTGGCAGGAGGAGAAGGGATGTGAACAGGAAACAGCTTCGGACAAGGACCTGCCTGTCAATTACTAGCCACAAATAGCTAAGTTTTTATAAAAAACTTTCTACCCTTATAAGGGTAGAAATATTGGGGTAAGGCTTTATCTTCATCAATTGGCTCTAAAAATTACTGTATTGACATCTTGTAAATTATAATATTATGTGTACATAAATCTGATTTGCTAACTAAGCTTTAAGACTTTTGATTTACTTGGTTAGTGGAATGTGGGTCGGCAGATTAAAGGGGTTTATGGCGGAGAAAACACAGCTGGGATGCTGTGGGAACTAGCTGGGAGAGAATAGCTTGGCTGCAAGAACACGCTGAGCGGGACTCCTGCCCGGACATGCTGCTGAGGCTGGAAGGGGCAGGAGAGATTGCGGGTTTGCTTTTTTAATATTTCCCAAAAGATATTACACTACTACTTCTATCCCCTTTGTTAAAAACCTACAACAGGGATGGAGAGAAGGCTCTACAGCCAAAGAGCACGTGCTGTTCTTGCAGAAGACCTAGCATAGGTTCCCAGCAACCCATGGCAGCTAACAGCTCTGTATAAGTTCAGTTCTAGGTGATGGGGTGTCTCTTCTGGCCTCTGGGGGGTGCCAGGCATATATGTGCACATACACATATGTATGCAAAATCTCATATGCAGTAAATAAGGATGCATCTTTTTTAAAAACCTTATAACCAAAACCCAATCGAACAAATTCTTACATCGTGTTTTCAGTTCTGATTGCTAAAACAAAACAACACAGCTCCACACTCCTTCAAGATGAATCATGTGCCCTGCTCTCAAACCTGCTGTAGGGAACATTTACAATCAAAATGTAAAAATTACAGAACATTTGCCAGTAAACCCATTTAAGGTGTGCAAGATAAAATTACAGGAAAGATAAGTATGCTCTGAACATTATCCATGGTAGGTTTTCATGTTGATGCTTCTAAGCGTGAAGCCTACTTTTATGAAGAGTTAGGCCGTTGTAGGTGTAGACAACCAGGGTGGTGACGTTTTATGTATGTGCGATGCTCCCGTTGCAATCAAAGGCACGACTCTGTGTCTAGACGCTACATTGACACTGTGTACTGACTGAGCTAGCCCTGTCTTCCTACATTGCCTTACCACTTCACTGAGCTCATCAAGATCATCTCCAGGAAGCTCTTGCCCAGAAAGACAAACAGCACAGATAGTGACATTGCTTATTCCAGGAACACCCCGATGCCCATTTGAGTCAACTCTTCAGTAGATTGAATCAAGCACCTGTTCCTTTCTCAGACGTGAGTGCTTACTCAAAATCCTTGCTGTGCTATGTGCACAAATCCTCAAATATCCTATCAAGGTCATTATCCAGTCACAACAAAGCTGGTACACTGAGAATCACCTTAGCTAAAACTCTCGTGCATTGCTCGCCGAGTGTCCTACATTTGCTAGTTACCAAGCAGAGCTCACTCTCCTCTCGTCCTTGCTTGGTCTAATGCTTACTTGACCATTTTGTTTGATACTTGACACTCTTAGAGCTCCCTCCAAGACTGATGCAGTGACTGAAGGCATTTGTCTTGCAGGGTGGGTATTTGGAAACTTCCTACGTGTGCACAGAAATCAGTCCCCTGCGTAGGGAATCTGAGCTGAGTTTCTTATATAACAAGTGTAACTCTTTGGAGTAAGAGATTCACTAGTAGATGTTGGCTGAATAAGGGTGCTTGCTGTGCAATCGTGAGGACCTGAGTTCAAGACCTACCCACTGCAATAAGGCTGCCTGGCTGTACGCATGCCTGTAACTCCAGCGTTATGGAGATGGTGACAGAAAGAGCCTTATGGCTTGCTTACCACCAGCCTGGCTCCAGTTTCAGTAAAACACCTTGTCTCAAACGGAATAATATGGAGAGTGATACAGCAGGACATACAATATACTCTCCTGGCTATTGAGACCCATGTAGTGCATACATGTGTACACACACACACCAAAAAGAAAAAAAAATCCATTTTAAGAACTCAGACCCATACAACTCTGTGCAAAAGGTAGAGTACAAGGCATGCATCTGTAATCCCAGCACTCTGGAGACTCCAGGTGAGAAGATAGTTTCAAATCGGGCACTGGCTTGGACCACGTAGTGAATTCAAATCTAGCAGAGATACAGAGCAAGTTTATGACTCCAAAAAAGGGAATGGGAAGACATCAAGAGTAACCACGAAGAACCCAGAGGGCCTTGGAGAAGTTGCAGATGCTGAAAACTGCCTCCTTAGCACTCCCCCAAGAACCCCATAAAATAGACTGGGCTCTGACCATCTGCTTTAGACACAAAGCAGCATTGCTAAATGATAATAAACTTACTGACTACAATCAGACGACATGAACATACATCCAAGCAACAAACCTCTCTTCCATCCACTGTACTTATATGGTTGCCTTTGAAAACTTTACCTCCCTTCTATCCCTCCCTACCCCAATTCACTTTTTCCTTCAGGTGAACATGGTCTCTAAGCACGGCTTCAATTTACTTGCTCTTCCTGGATTTCTCCCTGATGACACCCTCACACACATAAGCACTTGTGTAATGCATACGCACAAACACATGTTCTTCTTCTACACATGCATGCACACACATGCATATTCATATGTATGCATACATGCATGCATACACCATTTTTTTAAATATAGGTGGTACATATGGTAAATTTTTTCAATACAATTTGCTGTTCTAATCTGTCTTTTGTAACCGAGGTCAGATCTGAGAATTGAGAAGTGGAGAAGCAGAGGCTGTTTCTTTCCTCAGCCCCTCACCTTACAGCTTAGCTAAAACACAGAAGTTGATAGGAAAGCAAAACTAAGATTGGAAATAACCCTTTTAAAAAAGCCTCTACCACCTTGCTGAAGATATGGTAAAAACAACAATAACAAAACAAAGAACATCAGCAAAAAAAAAAAAAAAAAAAAAAAAAAAAAAAGAAAGAAAAAATAAGAAAAAGAAAAAAAAAAGGAAAAGAAAGAAAAAGAAAAAACTAATTATATATTTATAATTTTATATAATTTAAAATAACAACAAGAACAAAACAAAAACAGAACCATATAGGTACTTTTTAAAGGGGTCATAGTATATAGGAGAGGATGCTCTTTAATTGAGACTTGGATAATAAACTTCCCATAAGTAAAACAGCATTGGGAAAAGAACTTTTTTGTGTTAATCAAAACTCCATATGGGAAACTGGAGTGAATGATCAACAAGAATCCTGTTAGAAACCAAGCACTCATTTGTTCTTTGTATTCCTAACTTTACAAGAATAGTAAGAGGAAACCACACATGTTTTGAAAAAATTAGCATAAGTGCTAACCCAACCTTTGTTATAATGCTTTCAGTGTGAACAACCACTCTCCAGCAGCATCTGTAGTTAGAGACCTTCAGATATTGTCATGGCCTAGTCCAAATCAAATCCCTGTTGAATCTTCAGTGGTACGCTTGTTTTCTTCTTGTGAACACAGACACACCAGCTAACCATATAGGGTGTTATTTACTCTGTAGATTAAAGTGCCTAAGGAAACAATCTCTTCACAGTGCTTTTCTCAAGATCTCACGGCCTCCCTATTCTCAAAGATGGCCCAGCTAGTTCAGACTTGAGCTTAGCAATGTCTGCGTATCTCAACTGAGCCAACCATGGCAGATTTCAAGGACAAACTTACATGGGCAATTATTCTAGTGATATAAATTGCTTTTGAAGGCCAGCCTGCTATCATTTGGAAAGTAAAGTGTCTACCTAGAGGGCTCAGGTGTTGAGGCGCTGACTACCAATCCTTTCATAAGAATGAATGCAATCATTTGAAGGTGATTGAATTATAAAGGTTCCTACTTCTTCAAAACATTAATCCATTGGTTTGATTCCTAATTTGGAATTATTGGAGGTATGAGGTTCTCTCTCTCTCTCTCTCTCTCTCTCTCTCTCTCTCTCTCTCTCTCTCTGTGTGTGTGTGTGTGTGTGTGTGTGTGTGCACACGCGTGCTCGGGGTGTGTATGCGCGTGTGGGCATTTTCTTAACAAAGTTGCCTTTTCCAGATTTCCCCAGATCAGTAACTGAAAGACAAGCAAGATCAATAATCATGCCTGCCCACAGCAGGACAGGCCATTAGAAATCAAAACCATTTTCGCACCATACCTTGAAAAGTTGGTTCCTGCTGCCACAGAGATGATATCCAGTGACCTTTCACAGGAGCGAGGTTTAATGCCTGAACTTGCATAGAAATAGAACTTAGGAACAAAGGGTCTATATTTGGAGGCTGTCTGTCTGACTCCATTATTATTATATTCTTGATGAGCAGTACAAAGATTAAAACAAATGTTCACAGAAGCTGAACAATGTGTTACAGGGTTGTTTTTTTTCCTCCCTAAACCCCCAAAATCACTCACTAGTCTTCCTACCTGGACAGGAACTTGGTAGACTTATTCCTACTTTCAGTGCAATTTCTGACATCATCCAAGATAGATTTTCAGCAAAAGCTTTCTTTCCTGGACAAGGAAATCATTACATTGTACTAGATCTGGGAACTATACTATCAAGGGGGCGTTCTTAATCACTTTCTCCTGTCCTTAATATCCTTTATTTCACACTTTAAAAGAAACCCAAGCAGCTGGAGGAATCATACACATTATATATTATATACTGCAAAATGCTGGCGAGCACACTTAATAATGTCACTAACGCTATAGAAACCCTGGCCTGTCTCTTTGGACTCAGGAAATTAGATGAAACAGTGTTTCAGAACAGAGTTTCTTCGATTTTTTTTTTTAAAAAGGACATTTAAGAGAAAGTAAGAATGAGTTCTGCATCCAGGGAACATTGTTTCCTCTCCAGACCATTCTGTTATGTGTTTGTAGCTTCTAGGCACTGTAGCTGGGTAGATACTGATTTAATCTAACCCAACTCTGCTGGCCTAGCCTGGTTCCCAGCCATCTTGGTTTTGCTCTAGGACTTCCTTCTTCACCCATGTCCCCATGGTGATTCTTCTCCTTGTCCCCTGAGACCCTCTGTTGCTCTCTCAGTGCACAGACATCGGCCCTATCCTCTCCTGCCCAGCCGTAGGCTGATCAGCTCTTTACTGACCAATCAGAAGTTGATGGAGATCAAGGTTTTACAAAATATTGAGTCAGGAAATGCTTCCTAATAATGATGATACCAAGCCTGGACTCCTGGTACAGAATCAGCAGTCGAATATACAGTGCACAAAAACATCCCCAAAGAGGCTTTGCTTTCTAGTCACACTAGAGCTTCTAACACCACAGTCATTTCCCTTGGGTAGTCCTTGCATGAGAAGCAGGCTTCACACCCTAGGCTCATCCTTTTGTTTTACTTTTATGGTTGCACCAGTTGGATCTGAGAGCCTGGGGCTCTACAGGCCATCTACAGTTCTCCACTCAACACATGACCAATCCAATGACCTTCCAGCTCAAGGAACGGGAGAAGCCGACATGTTGAACCACTTCAGTGACTCCTCCCACCCCAAACCACGACACCAAAATCTGTGATGATGATGTAGCTTGATCGTGATGTGTCTAGTGGGAGTGGAGTGGGGTGGGGTGGGGCTGCCGAAAGCTTGAAAACCCTGCTGGCCATTGAGCCACTCCCAGTGCAATGATTTCAAAGGCTATTATCTCTACTGGGATAGCAGTGCTACTTCTCTGTCTTTATCCTTTACTAGGGACAATTCCTCTAGGTTCCTCCCAATAGCGACCTAGCAACAGCTGGTGTCATCACCTGCCTACCACTCTGCAAGGTGTGGTTGGCCTGGTAGACTATGAAAGGACTGCGCACTACCCCAGCCCAGCGTTTTCTTTGCTTTCTCTCTCCCTTCTCACTCTCTATTCTCTCTCTGTGCCCACACATTCCTGGCCAACCTCTCTTTCTCTCTTTCTGTCCTCCGTTCTTTCCTCTGTCTCTACCCTATTCCCTACAACAAGCTTTCCTTGTATCAAGTCTGTCGCCTGGCGTGACTTCTCAGGGGGACGCCCCTTACTCCTGCTGCTGCCGCCCCTTCATATTTCATAACAATCATGACTTTATTAAAACTTTATTTCAGGACTGGGGATGTAGCTCAGCTGATAAGAGTGCTTGCCGAACATGCAAGAAGAACCGTGCTCAATCATATCAGCAATGACTGTAGCAAGGTTGCCTGTAACACCAGTATTCTAGACGTCAAGGTAGGAGGATTAAGAAGGTCAAGGTTAGAGCCTGCAAGATGGCTTAGTGGATAGAGGCACTTAGTGTCACACTTGTCCCCAGGAACAATGAAGCAGAGGAGAGAACTGACTTCTGAAAGCTTTCCTCTGACATCTTTACAGGTGCCATGACAGCCTCTGCACAAATACACACACACACACACACACACACACACACACGAACACGCATTGCACACACACACAGTGGGAGGGAGAAATATGCATACAGACATATCTGCACATATATACACATCTGCGCACACACATCTGTCTATATTACATACATACCTGCACATACATATACACACTAACACATGATCGTAACTTTTTAAAAGGTAGTTCAAAGTCACATTAGCTGCATACTAATTTTGAGGCTGGTGAGCTACTCGAAAACTTGTCTCAAAACCAAACCAAACCAAAAAAAAAATCTTTACTACAGAAAGTTCCTGGAAAATCTATTTATTTTGCAACAAAATCTAATCATTCAACACACAACATGAAACCATGTTCCCATGATTATAAAATTCTCTGTCCCAACAGGGTGTACCTGCCGGTCCAGACTTATACCCACTGTGTTTGTAGTCCTAGCTGGGGCCTTTCCCCTTTAAGATAACATAAATTATTCAGCCAAAGAGTTTGCTGTTTTAAAAGATAAATTCTGCTCCATCTTACCATTTATTTTAATGGCACTTTGGGAGACCGGCAGGATTATCGGGTAGATTCTCAAGCGTGGCCTATAGAGACTCACTCTGCGGGTCCCCCAAGAGCCCAATTAGACTTCAAGAGATATTGAGGGAAAAGATATGAGGATCATAACTTACTGCTCTAACTCCTAGACTGGTAGAGATGAAATCAGTTCACTAAATAATTCATCTCTGAGGCTAAGCAAGCTTCTCTTAACTGAGCAACAGATCTGCATCCCATGGACCTGATGACTCAGAGCCCGGTGACCGCAAGGAAGTTCTATCCGCATCCTAAAGGCCGATCTCTAGGGTTCTTCTTTCCATGGAGGATACATCCGGTTCGCATTCTCCCGGCACCCTAAGGGAAGCTTCCGAAGAACCGCAAACCAGCTGTGACGGTAAAGAACAGTCATCCTGCCAGGCATGGGGAACTGTGTGGGAAATCGCTGGATCCTCAAACAAAATACGAAGAAGAAAAGAAACGGGGTATTTCCAGGTGTTGTACGCAAGTCACGTTCTGGTTGGAAAATGTCTGGATCCGATTTAGGAAACCTCATACAGTTCCGTTTCCCACGTCCTTCTTTTCCTTTCGTTTTGTTTATTTTTTGCTTTGAGACAGGCCCAGACTATCCCCAGTCTTGCTATCTAATCCAGGATGACCCGGAGCTCCTCTCCCTCTTACCGGCTTGCTCAGCACTGGGGTCCAGCGCTCTACCCGGCACCCCGCTCTTAACAAGACTAGGAAATAGTAAACAGTGTGATATCAGGAAATAGCTTGTAGATGGCTCTGCAGGTCCCACCAATTGCTGTGTTTCACACTCGTGTGTCACTTAGCCATCTTAGAGACGCGGTTTCTAGAAAGACGGGTCATTCTTCACGGATTAAAGCAGCATTCTTTATTTCTTTTCCTTCTTCCTCGTTCTTGATAAAGCATGCCTTTTGATAAGGCACTCTTCGGTTGCCCACAAGGCTCCTCTCGTGTTTAAAATTTTAAACTGGTATTGTTAATTTTTTTAGAAAACTAGATTTGAGTCATTTTTATAGATTTCATATGTTGCTGCCTCAAATATATACTGGCAAAAAAAAATTGAAACATAAGATTGCTATCCAAATGTACATCGCAAAGCATGTTGAGAAAATACAAGAGTCAAAGACTATAGAGATCCCGAGATATTTACATTAAGGCAATGGGTCTTAACTTTCCCAATGCTGCGACCCTTTAATACAGTTCCTCATGGTGTGGTGACACGCCCACCCCCAACCCTACAATTATTTTTGTTGCTACTTCATCACTGTAATTTTGCTAGTTAATGAATCATAGCATGTGATACATAGGATGTCTGGTATGCGACTCCTGTGAAAGGGTCATTTGCTCCACGGGGGTTTGTGAACCACAGGTTTAGAACCTGCTGCATTAGGGCACAATGCCTTTCTTCAGATTTCTCATAGCTTTTCACAGGCTGGCGCGTGCTGTTAATCTCCGAAGGGTCCTAGCGCCATAGAGCTTCTCGAAATTAGTTAACCAAGAGACATTTTTATTAGGGAAATGCTGGGTTTCCCTTGTGAGAGTGTCACCACTATGCACACCACTGCGTGACATCATTTGTCACAATGGGGCTCCACAGGTGGTAGCTAGCTCTATAAGTGCTTTTTGAGAGCAGTGTCCCTGTGTGTAGACACATACAGTGGTGGCATGGGGTGCAGACACATCTGCATAGGGACAGCCTCAGACCCCTCCATTTCCCGTCACTGTTATCGCAACAGCTTGCTTAGCTCTGTGTTTATCTGTGGGACGGTGAGCTGTGCACAGGCAGCCTGGTCCCGGGTTGAGCACTGGCTTTGAACCCCCCTCCCGCCAGGACCCAGCAGATGACTTCCGCCTGCAAGGGATGGCAGGTGTTTGGCCACGCCCTTTGGGCCTTTGGCTCCTATTGAAGCAACAGCCCCCCCAAGCCCCCCACAGTTAGGTATGTGGCCATAAGTCTTGTAGGAGCTGCACTAAGCCCTCCCACATGCAAATAAGGTTTCCCCAAGCTCTCAGACTAAGCCAATGAGAAGTACCTGCTGTCAGACCCTGACCCACCCCAACACTGTATAGAACATCCTATCCAGATTAAAGGTGTGTGAGATCTACTCCTTCCTCTGCTGTAACACTTGGGAAGAGGTCTGCTTTCCCCTGCACTCCTCTCTGGCTAGTCTGTCCACTCAGAGCAGAGAGTCTCTGAGCAACTGAGCAACAGAGCAACCGAGACAGCACAAGACAGCATGGCTGACCAGAGACAGAGGTGGAGCCAGCAGCAGCAGCAGCAGAAGTGGCAGAATTCTCCCTGCTCAAATTCTCCCCATTCGGGGGGAGGAGGAGCTGGCCAGAAATCTCTGTGGAAAGCCTCTGGTACACAGGCCCAAAATGCAATCCCCATCAAAATCCCAACTCAGTTCTTCATAGAGTTAGAAAGAGCAATTCTCAAATTCATCTGGAATAACAAAAAACCCAGGATGGCTAAAACTATTATCAACAGTAAAAGAACTTCTGGGGGAATCAATATCCCGGACCTCAAGCAATACTACAGAGCAGTAGTGTTTAAAACTGCATGGTATTGGTACAGTGACAGAGAGGTGGATCAATGGAATAGGATTGAAGACCCAGAATTGAACCCACACATCTTTGGCCAATTGATCTTCGACAAAGGAGCTGAAATCATCCAGTGGAAAAAAGATAGCCTTTTCAACAAAAGGTGCTGGCTAAACTGGAGGTCAACATGCAGAAGAATGAGAATTGACCCACTCTTATCTCCTTGTACTAAGCTCAACTCCAAGTGGATCAAGGACCTCCACATTAAACCAGACACACTAAAACTAATAGAAAAGAAACTGGGGAAGACCCTTGAGGACATTGGCTCAGGGGGAAAGTTCCTGAACAGAACACCAATAGCTTATGCTCTAAGATCTAGAATTGACAAATGGGACCTCATAAAATTACAAAGTTTTTGCAAGGCAAAAGACACTGTCAAAAGGACAAATCGGCAATCAGCAAATTGGGAAAGGATCTTCACCATCCCTACATCTGACAGAGAGCTAATATCCAATGTATACAAAGAACTCAAGAAGTTAGACCCCGGAAAACCAAATAACCCTATCAAAAATGGGGTACAGAGCTAAACAAAGACTTTTCACCTGAAGAAATTCGGATGGCTGAGAAACACCTTAAAAAATGTTCAACATCATTAGTCATCAGGGAAATGCAAATCAAAACAACCCTGAGATTTCACCTCACACCAGTCAGAATGGCTAAGATTAAAAACTCAGGAAACAGTAGGTGTTGGCGAGGATGTGGAGAAAGAGGAACACTCCTCCACTGCTGGTGGGACTGCAAGCTGGTACAAGCACTCTGGAAATCAATCTGGCGGTTCCTTAGAAAACTGGACATGATACTTCCGGAGGATCCAGCCATACCACTCCTGGGAATATACCCAGAAGATTCCCCAGCATGCAATAAGGATACATGCTCCACTGTGTTCATAGCAGCCTTATTTATAATAGCCAGAAGCTGGAAAGAACCCAGATGTCCTTCAACGAAGGAATGGATACAAAAAGTGTGGTATATATACACAATGGAGTCCTACTCAGCCATTAGAAACAATGAATTCATGAAATTCTTAAAGAAATGGATGGAGCTGGAGAACATCATACTAAGTGAGGTAACAAGTCTCAAAAGAATACCCATGGTATGCACTCACTGATAAGTGGATATCTGCTCGATTAGGAACACCCTGAGGTGGAGACTCCCTCTGTTTTTAGCAATTTGGACAGTGATTTTTATGTTTAAGCAGTAGTCAAAAATACCATTTTGATAGCTGGTTAGCATCCTCCATTTAATCATAAAGTTGTTTGACTCTCATTTATTATTATTATTATTATTATTATTATTATTATTATTAAATGTGTGTGGACATTGCATCCAGTAAGCAGTCTTGTTTTGTGATAAACTGCTTCTGAAATTATTGGCATATGGACCAGCTTGAGATGGAGAAGCTGGGAGAAGAACAAGACACATGAGAATTGTGTGCAGCAGGTGTGGGCACAGGTCCCTCATGTGTGACGCCTATAGCTGTCCATGAGGGTGAACGCAGCTCACCCAGTTCAGAGTCTGTATAATAAGTGACACTGCACTGGATTTTGATAAGTTCAACCTTAGCCAGACTTACACACTAGAATGATTTAAGCCTCCCCGGCTGTTTAAGTAGTGACATTTTTATTTCAACTAAATTAAAGCAGAAAAGATTTAAAAAAAAAATAATTAATTTACATAAAGCATTTAAAAACCAGGATCTTAACATTTGAGGGGAAGTGATCTTAAGAGAGCAATATTGAGTCCTATTGTAATTATAAGCCATAGTTAGCTGGGAACTTGTCCCATTTACTGTGATGAAATAGTTCCATGTATCATTGTAACTAGGCTAAGGAATGGGCGCATATCTGTTTAAATATCTTGAAGTCAGTGGAGACATTTCTGGAGGAAATCAGCATTTGAAATGCTACATGGAAAGACTTCTGGTGTGGGGAGGGCCAAGCCCATCCACTGAGACCTAAAGAAGAAGGATAAATTAAGTCTCTCTGCTTGACCCGGGACACCCTGTTTCTGGTTATTGGTGCTTCTGCTTCTCTGATCCTTTGACTCCAAATGAGACACACACTTTCTGTCTCCCTGGCTCCTGGGGCTGGGACTGAATCAACCCTACCAGGACATGTGTGTGCATACAAAATGGTAGGTTTTCTTAGCCTGCCTAAGAGTGTGAAGTGATCTTTCAAAGTATTTTTCTATATCTGTCTCTCTCTCTCCAAACTTTGACTATGTTTCCTGAAGAACCTTGACAAACAGAGTAAGAAATTCAGTATTTGTGACTTCTGGAACAGAGGCAGGCAAAGGGCAGGCTGTCAGGTAACGTTCCAAATTTCCCTGTATACAAAGTTCAAGAAGGGACCAGTAAGGAAGGAAGGAAGCAAAGGGAGACCTGGGATCAAGTACAAGCGGAGTACAAATATTGTGGTTTTGGTTTGGTTTGGTTTGGTTTCAAGACAGGGTTTCTGTGTAGCTCTGGCTGTCTTGGAACTTGCTGTATAGACCAGGCTGGCCTTGAACTCAGAGATCTGCCTGGTTCTGCCTTTCGAGTGCTGGGGTTAAAGCAGTTATGCCACCACCACCCAGCTGAGTGGAAATATCCTTCAATGCCACCATTCAAAGGATTCTGAGGTGAGAGTTAGTACTAGTTTGAAAGCTTTTTGCAAACTTCATGCCTCTAACCACATGCGTGGGATGCTGGCAGACAAATGCTTCACGTGCACCCCGCTCATCTGACCAAGCAAGGAGGTTCCCATGCAATATCCTTCTACCTAAAATATTTAATTCAGACTGACTTTTTTTTTTTACTGTATTTTTAAATCTAAAGTCTCCATGTCTTTTCTAATTTTGTTATTACCTTCGATTTCTCTTAAGATTTTTTTTCTCACAGATATGCCAAGTTTCCCTGTCCTCTGAGGTTATTGCTTGGGTTGGAGGGACTTAATACACACCAATTTTATTATTATCTTAAATTTTAATCATACAGTGCAATACCTTTTGATCATATTCTTTCGCTTTCCCCAGATCCTTGTAGATAATACACTAATTAAAAAAAAATTCTTTCAACAAACAAGAAAGAAGGGACAGACAGATAGATAGACAGACAGACAGACAGACAGGCCAGCAAGCTGTATTCCAGCAATTATCAAGTGAAAATCCCCATAATACACTCAAACTGCAAGGACTGATTTTTAAATCCATAAGCATGACTTCAAAAAGAGCAATATAGAAATAAATCAGAAAATCGTGACAAGGAGATACGTCTTTTCTCTTCAATTCCGCTGACGTGAGAAGGTGCCGGAGGAAGCAGATAGCTTGGTACTCTGGCCCTAAGTTCTCTGTTTCTAGAGCTTGCGTGATGAAAAAAAAATGTCCCTGATTCACTGTGTGCCACGAAACTGCAGCTCTTTGCAGCTTCTCTGTGAGATGTTATCTACTCTTCCCTCGCCTTGAGATTTTCTTTGCCCAAACCCTCCACACAGCTGCCTTTGCCCAAGGCCAGGTTGGTTTGCCAGTGGATGGAGGAATGAAGCCAAGTGTCTATAACCATGCTAAGCTATCTGATCTATCAATTAACATACAGCCTAGCCTAGACCTGGGAGCAAGCTAGCCACCATCAACACAACCCTCTGGAGATCAGAGGAAAGTGTAAAAGTCTCACTGAAATTACAGCAGTCCTTCTGGGGTAAGCCTAACCACACATCTCATGAGCTGAACCACTATTTATGGTGAGATTTGATGAATGCCTACCATCATCATGGAGTAATGGCTATCACAGGCACTGAACACACTGAGTGTGTGTGTGTGTGTGTGTGTGTGTGTGTGTGTGTGTGTGTCTTTGCCTCTACAGAAAGACCATCTGGTTAACAAGAGCCTCAGATTAATCAAGTTAACTGGATTTTACACTCAGTACACGGGTTTCAGTGGTGGTGATGGTATTTTGGTGGTTCTTTATTAAGCTGACATGGGGAAGGGATTTGAAGAGCCAGTCCGCTTAAATAGCAAATAGACATCAAGGGCAACTATGTAATTTAAAATGCAGTGAGACTATCGATGTCATAGAAGGAGGTGACAGATAAACACAGAAACAAAGCTATTCTGGTTGTCGCTCCCCTTTTAAGTGACAACTCAGTAAAGTCACTGGAAATGAATGGTTTCCTTAGGAATTATTAATGTGGATGATACTTCATGGTAGATGAGACGTTTAAAATATTGGTTTAATTGTTCCTGTTCTCTTTTTAAAATAATAGATTTGGGGGGAATTTTCTAACTCTTGGAGGGTTGCTAACTTTAGGATTCAGAAAAATTCTTGACATTGTTTTGCCCTTGAGAGCTTCAGACACAAGTTATATCTGATAAGACTGCATATAAATATATATTTATTATATATTGTCCCGTATGTTTTGTATATTATACATGTACTGTATATGAAACATACAATAAAATCAACAGCACCAATGAACAGGTAATTTTAGAGTCTGTGCTGGTTTGAATGAGAAGGACATGTTTGTGTGCCTGGCTCTCAGTTGGTACAACTATTTGGGATGGATTGGGAAATATGTCACTGGGGGTGGGCTTTGAGATATCCAAAGCCTATGCCATTCCAGCCCGCTCAGTCTCTCTCTCTCTCTCTCTCTCTCTCTCTCTCTCTCTCTCTCTCTCTCTCTCTCTTGGCTTTAGATTTGCCCATCCATTATAAGCTCTCAGCTACGTCTCTAGTGTCTTGCCTGCCAGCCAGCCGCAGGCGTGGGCTGCCAATCCTGATGAGCATGGGCTCTCATCCTCCAGAGCCATCAGTCTCTGAATTAAATGTTTTGTTTTATAAGTTGTCTCAGATATGGTGCTGCTTTACAGCCACACCACACAGAAAACTAACTATATGTAGGTAAAATAAGTAGAAATAAATATAACTATATATACATACATTTATACATATATATGTCCATGCATATTTTATTTAGTTATATATATATATATGTGTGTGTGTGTGTGTGTGTGTGTGTGTATATATATATATATATATATATATATATATCAATAGAAAACTAAGAGTCTAGTGATGAAAATGGATTTGAGAGAGTAACCAAATAAATCTCAGTAGCACCGAGTTATGAAAATGAAGGTCCAATAGGCTTCATGGATATACTTATAACATCCATTTTTCCTAGCAATAAGATTCTGATTTGTACAGGAAATTGGAATATATATAATCATATGTATGTGCAAGAAAGGAGAGAGAGGTGAGTGAATGGAGACTAGACTAGTGTATAAGAGAGATAGTTTCAGGAAATATGTAGATTTACCAGAATATAGATCATCTTACAGTTAGCTTCCATCATAGACATTCAAAGATCAGATTCCATCAGTGAACACAGCCAAACATCAAAGTCATTTTTGTGTTAAAATTACTTTTATTCAGGATGAAAAATACAGCATGTAACAGATTAGATGACAGCCTGCGATTAGATTTTTTTTTTTTAAACCACGTATTTCAAAAGAACAATACACTTATTTCTCATCATAGTTACTGTAATACATCTCCGGTTATTTATTACTCAGAAGGTTACAATGTAGTGTTTTGTGTAGCTTTTTCTGTAATAGCAGATAGAGATCATTTTGCATACAAATACAGGCAGGAAATAAAAGAATACATGACTCCTCAAAGCAAGAACAAGGAAGACACCAAATCTACAACTTGGGGTTCTGAGTTCAGGGAGTTTTTGTTGATGTTTACATAGGTGCTTTCTTGGGTATGAAATGGCCTGATGAAAGCCCTGGGCTTTGCACACTGCGGCATATAAAGCTATGTCCAACACAATGGAGGAAGATGGTTCTGAGGTAGAAAGGTGATCATGGCTCTCCTCTTATATAAAACAATTTTCTTCGTCTCAAAATATCTATGCTGCAAATAGACACCCTTGCCCCCCAACCCACCCAACCGATCCTAAAAGAATAGCAATTTCTAACTTTCAGCCTCCTTCTGGCCAGATCCCAGTGAAAGAGAAGCCAAAGTTAGCATGTGCTGATGTTTTAAAAGCATATATGTTTGAATCAAAACATATTACCTTTACTTTTGTTTTTGGTTTCCCTAAAATCGGTAATTAAGTGTTAAATAAAAAGAGAGAGAGAGAGAGAGAAAGAAAAAGAAAAAGAAAAAGAAAAAGAAAAAGAAAAAGAAAAAGAAGCCAAAATCTACTTGAATGTGCTCAGAAGTAGAGGCAGGGATACAATCATCTGAGTATTAATTTCATTCTAGAGGAGTGGTGTAGGCTTGTGATTGACATCTTTGCTGCTGGTCAAGTGAGGGGTCATGAGACATCTGTCTGTCTGCTCCAAAGCTTCAAATGAGACAGTCACTAAGTATCTGTCTGCTTTCACAAAGGAAACAACCAGCACGTTCAAAACGTGCGCAGGACTTGAAAAATACAAAACCAACAATTCAAGTCTCTTCAAAGGAAATCGAAGGCGCGCGATGTGTTCCTGTCTCACCATGGGCAAAGTCTGCTGTGTGTTTTATAGTGAAAACCAAGGTGGCAAGCACTAGGAGAGGCTGCACCAACTTTGGTTTCTGAGTCAACATGAAAATAGGCTTAAATGGTAACCCTTGGTAAAATAATGTTTTGAGACTATTACAATGCAATCTTCTTTCTTATAGAAATTGCAAGATGAAATAAATAAAGACGTCAAGATCTACTTACAAAAAAAGAAATAAAAACAGGAGGAAAAACACCCCAGCAGCTAGCCATTTAAGTCCACAGGATTTGTAGTGCAGTCATCCAGTGGTTACTAAAGGACTGTGAGTGTGACGTCGACTGAAGTTAAATCGTATACTCAGAATTGCTGCCTTTCCACATACATAACATATTTGATTCAAATACATGAACTTAAGAATTTGGCCAGATTAAAGAAACAAATAATATAGAAACTATTTGGTTGTATGGCTGATAAATTCATAAATAACCAAAACGTAATGGTAAAATAGTCAAATAATAAATGAAGTTATTGTACAAAGTTAATATGAACAGCAGAAGGAATGTAATAATGTAAAGTGGTCTACTTCTTATGCAATTTTTTTCTCTCAGTTATTAAAAAGACAGTTTCATATTAGAAAGCCCCCACCCACTTTCGCATGGCTGTATATATTATACAAATCAGTGACAAATGCTTCACCACCTCCAAATACTTCTCTGTTCATTAATTTACAGTTGCATAGAAAGGGGAGAAGAAAACAATAATATACGTTATTATAAAACCAAAATATCCTTTTCTCTTTGGATAGTCAGTGTTCGATTCCCTCAGTAGAACACCCAGTCAGCACTCAACAGCCTGTGTTGTCGTGGAGCCACGGAGCTTGGGGGTTGAATGGGACTTGGAATTGGCATTTGCAGAAGAGGGCAATTCTGAAGGTCGGGAAATGTGGGCTGGCTGGATAAATGCTTCACATGGCCTGTGGCAAGGGAAAACACCAAGGTCAGAACAACATTCGCATAAGGACGCTCAGGTAAGGAAGACTTGACAGTTCTTCATGGGAAAATAAGGGCTTCTTTCCAGAACCAACCAAAACTTTATATGGCTGTGTTCAAAGGGGACCCTCCCCGCCCTGCCCATGTGACTTCTGCTCTCTAGGATGAGGACATTTCCTTCACCGCGAAGTCACATGTCAGCTGTTTATCACAGTAGTCAATACCAACATAAAAGCAGAGGCCAGGGGTGACCTGTGTCTTTTTTTCTTGCCCAGACTAGAAACCCAGGTAAAATTGAGAGGTCTTTGCTTCTTGGGAAAGGTAGCGATGATATGTGTGTTAGGCTACCAAAAGAGTACCTTAGAAGCCTCTCAGAGAGGGCCGCTTTAGTAAAGCTACCTCACTGTCCTAGAGAGGAGGAAACTGGAATTGTAATCCAAAATGTCCCGTGGTCTCCACTAAATGGAAAATGCCAAGGGACCTCAATACAGGCCGCACTAAGGAAATGATATCACAGTTTCCACAGGGAAGGTAAGTAATTTATCTGTTGAAAGTACGGAAGTTAGACACATTTTTTTTAAAAATCTACTCCAAAATGGAATGATGTAATGGAAACCTTGCCTCATGGAATCATGTGAGCTCTTTGGGGACTCCCAGTAAAAAATTCCCTGCCTAACCTTGTTTCTCATTCTGTGGAAGACCTTTGACATGAAATTCTGCTTTCCTAGATTTAGAGGGAATCTATAAACTAGTTTCTGGCAAAGTTTCCCAAGTGGCTCTCCTCCTCCCAGATCTACTAGAAGTCAGTTGACTCTTGCTCCAAGCCTGTTCTCATCAAACTTGCTTTTGCACTGGGACTCTTGCTGTTCTGAAGGTGACAAAGCCCAGCCAATGTTATTGGTAGTCTCACTGGGTTCAAAGCTACTGGATACTGAGGTGAGCCCTTCCTGGGGAAGCAGATATGAAAGTTATCTCAGGCATATGATCTAATTTTTTCCTAGAATAGGAAAAATCATAGTTAAAGTATTTCAAGAATATAGATGGATAGGAATAAGTCCCATGGGAAGGGACTGTGTTACACATTCATATTGATAGGTAAAGCTTTGGTGCTACACTTATTGCTGAGAAGATTGAAATTATTTTCATGTATTTCCTTATTCAGGATGTGGGTGCATTTATTAAGTTGGTGCATAACAGCTCTCATTTTAGGCAGCAGAATTAAAAAATGCAAAATTTAATTCTAAAACTCAGAATTTATAATTCTACAAATAAAAGTGTGGCACAATCATCTAAGTGAATATGGACACTTTTCACAGCTTTCCCCTTGGCCCAGGGTATGGGAAATTCCACAAGGAAAAGAACAGAAAGTAGCTTAGAGAGGAAGGAAATTCCTAAGGAGACGTGTGCTACTGTACCCACCAGGCTGCTATATGGCCAGGAACAACACAGCTCTTCAACTCAATTCCTTAAAATCTAAGACCAAAGTGGAAGGGCTTCAAGTTTACTCCCTGCTTTAAATCCTGAGCTGTTCATTTCCTTATTCAGGGGGTGGATGCATTTATTAAGTAGGTGTATAACAGCTCTCATTTGAGGCAGCAGAAATATAAGATGTGAAATTTAATAAGGAAATACATGAAAATAATTTCCATCTTCAGCAATTAAGTCCTGGGCTAATGAGGAGACTCTCCACTCTCCCTCTCTGACCTGTATCTCTACAGCCATGACCCCCACCACAGGAGGCATGAGAACTGAAGCCCCAGTCAATCTCTTGGTTCCACGACATGCTCCTATTTCCCATTTACCTTCCCATGCCCTCTGTCCTGTATCACACTGAGATGCACACACTCCCGGGGCGTTTCCACGCCCTGTCCTCACCAGTTCCTCAATCTCCCCTTCTGTGCTCCCTGGGTCACATGTGATCCATCACCAACAAAACCCACCCCTTCCACTGTTCTCACAACACTTCCTTCCCTGGTGGCTTGAATCAGCATTTAGTTCTTCAAGATACAGAATCTGGATAACCTTAATATACCTATAACTCTTCCCTCAACGCTCCTCCATGCAACCATGGGTCTCTTAGCAGGTCTTACAGAGGATTTCAGGGTCAATTTCATTGTCTTCACCCTAAAATGCTTATGTGAATTTCACATCATCCGAGTCCAGCAAGCCATTGCCCAGTCCTCCATAAGACCCTTAAACCATGTTCATTAATTTCTCAGAGAGCAAATATCTTAATGTCACCCATGTTGAGGTTATTTGTAGAGCATCGGGGTTTCAACACACATGAAGATGATTATTCTGTCAACACTCTCTGTTAGGAATCCCACCCTCTATCCTTTCTAGCCGTGCACACAAATGTCCAAACACAACCATTACCTTTACTTATGTCCTATTACTACTTCAATTTCTACTATCATGCATCCTGTTGACCATCTCTAACGTCAGCTTACTTGTGCTAAGATGGTGATACCCACCATGTGACAATGTAAGACAAATACTGTCAAATACTGACATATAGGTCATTGCCTCTCTTCTCCCTGTGATTGTCTAGAACATGTCTTCTCTTCCCTCACAACTAAGCTCAAGACCCTGGGTCAGTTCTTAAAAAAATCACCCTTTTGCTCTTTCTCTTAAACTATTGTACTGAACTGGCTTAACATGGTCAACTTTCCAAAAATTAAGTTACTGCAAAACTAGTCAAGTCTGGTGTTTTTGCTTATGAACTTGAATGTGGCTATAGGTCAACCACAATCATCTGGATGGCTGGCACACAAAGCAGTGCTCCTTAATAGCTACCTTAGTCATTCGCTTTTTGGGGTGTGTCTACTTCCCTGCACGTGGGGACATCTTCCCTGCTCTCCTTACATCTCTGATGATCTTTCTGTCATCTCACTTCCCTTTAAAATCCTTGTTTCCAGTGGACCAGGACAATGACCATCATCAGAAGATGCTAACCCTACCTACTTTGGCATAGTCTGCTTTATAGACGATTGTCTTCTAGCTAAGACCCCATTTCTGCTTGCCAATAAGATGAGACAATGTTCACTGTTTTGGAAGAACTAATGAATTTACACAAGAAAGTGTTTTATAAAGATCTGCTTTGGCTCTGTGGTATATTTTAACTAATGTTTCCGCATAGGGAACAAACCAAACCAAAAGTTAGTATGCTATAGCTGCCAGAAAAAGGTTTTTTTAAATGAAAAATGGCAACTCTGTCTTCACTGGAGTCATGATCCTGGTATTACCCTTGTAGTTCCAGGGACATTTCAAAGTCATTGTTCTGTGACAAACATGTGAGATTCGAGGTCAGTCAGATTTACACAGAGACTTGGATAGTAGATAGTGTGGAGTAAGAACCAAAGTCCAGCATGGGTACTTTGGGTGCCTCACAGAATTTGGTTTGAGAACCCTATGGCCCCGCCCAACATCTTCAAAGCAACAATCTGTTGTACAGAATCAAGTAACACTTAAAACATCAAGTGGCTTTACTCATTTATATGGAGAATGAAGTAAGGCTAAATCAATAGCAGCTAATGTGCTTATGCCAGGATGGGATCAAGACAGTGAAGTCAATCAAGCCATTGACTCTTACCTGTGGCCTGCTGGGGACATTTGCTGAAAAAGAAAATAGAAGAAATCAATTGAGGGCTTTACTGTTGCATTGTGTCTTCCCTTCTCATGCATGCAAATGTGTAGACCTCTCTTCAGAGGGAGAGAAGAGCTCTGCCCTCACAGGGGTACTAGCTGGAAGCAGGGGCCAGCCACCCTGACTCTCTGGCCAAATGCCCTAACCAAGGCTAGTTTCCCCAGTAAGTGTCTCATATTCCATGTGATTAAGAGAGAGAGAAAAGAAAAAGAAAAAACTATAATCCCTCACAAAACATGCTAGCTCTTTACAACATATGCACTAAAACATTCAGGATAGCCTTAGTTTTGTAAGAGAGAAAAAAGTCAAATTCATTTTATAACTATGCTATATATATTTTGGCTTATGTATAATAAGTACAGAGGAGATCCTATATATTCTGTTGAATATACAGTTTGATTCTGACCAAAAGGGTCCTTAGAAGAAATTAGTATCTTCTGCACACTTTGGCACACTCTTGCTGGGAGCTGTGGGAAGAAGGTACATTTGCATCACTGAAAAGGCCAGTCATTCTTGAGCAGTCTTCTGAACTGGGATCAACAGTGATGCCTCACATGGGTTCGGTTAAGAGCACAGAAGTTAGCCTAGGGTGCTAATAACCCTCCGACATCTTCCTTTTAACGGAGCCCACGACAGAGAAGCTGATGTTGTGAGCTGACTGAGAACTGGCACTCGAAAGTATTTTCTAGACCTCTGCTTTGTCAGACTCATCTTTCACTGAGATCATGCTCAAGACCCCTTGTTCTTGTGATCTTCATTAAAAAAAAAAATCAGAGATTATAATGAGTGTAGTCTAGAAGACAAAGCTGATGCCAGAGCGGGGTGGAGCCCCTCTGAAGAAC
The DNA here is from genome assembly GCA_964023405.1 of Apodemus agrarius. Classification (NCBI taxonomy): domain Eukaryota; kingdom Metazoa; phylum Chordata; class Mammalia; order Rodentia; family Muridae; genus Apodemus; species Apodemus agrarius. The sequence continues at coordinate 22,427,758 of OZ030027.1, read as the reverse complement.
AGTAATGGTCCAAGAGACCACTGTCCACACAGACAGTGTAGGAGGGCTATCAGGGGTGCTTAACCTTCCAAATGCTGTGACCCTTTAATACAGTTCCTCATGCTGTGGTGATCCCAACTATAAAATTATTTTCATTGCTACTTAATAACTGTAATTTTGCTACTGTTATGCATTGTAATATAAATATCTGACCCACAAGGGCATCTGATATGTGACCCCTGTGAAAGGGTCATTGGAATCCCAAGGGTGTAGTGGCGTGCAGCCTGAGAATTGTTGGTTTCTACAAAAAATTCCCAGGGCTGAAGAGATGCTCAGCTCAGCACTTAAGAGCACTGGCTGATAGCACCCATATGGTAACCCACAACAGTCTGTGCCTCCGGTGCCGAAGGATGTGACTTCTTCTTCTGGCCTCCATTGGCACTTCAATCACATGGTATACAGACATGCAAGCATGCAAAACATCCATGCACATAAAATAAGAGAAAATCATTCCTTTAAAACCATCTCTGAACAAGTAGCTTTTTTCCCCCGAGGAAATCTGGGATGTACAAGTGACTGTCCCCCACAGGAGGGAGAAATGGTAAGCCTTTGTCCTTAATGCCCAGAAAGTTTAGGATTCCTATGGCCTTCCAGGCAGGACGTCTACCTCCTTCTAAGACTAGAGACATGACTCAGGACCCATTTCTGTTGTTGTTGTTGTTGTTGTTGTTGTTGTTGTTGAAGTCTAACTACTTCACCATTTTGCTTTACAGGCCGTTGGCTGTGTCCTCTAAGCCCGCCAATATTTGCCACTTTCATTGCAGATCCATACTCAACATAGGGCAAGAAAGGAGACTTGCTTTCTAATGATGACAATATCTATCCTTGGCCAAAGGGGGAGTGTCTCTGTCTCTAATCACCTAGCATGTTGCATACTTCTAATCCCTCATTTTCCTGTAATGAGAAGAAAGAAAGAACATGTGTGGGCCATGTTGTGTCTTTGTGAGGGGAGGGAAGGAAAGAGGGAAGGAGGGAGAGAAAGAGAGAGAGAGAGAGAGAGAGAGAGAGAGAGAGAGAGAGAGAGAGAAGGCTAGAAGAGTATCTTCCCTGTGATAGCAGGGGAGAATGTAAGCCCTGGTGTTTGGGAGAAGAACAAGGGTAGCATAAGCCTAGTCCTACAAGGTGTGTCTCATCAGAGAAAAAAAGAGTGAACCCATGTACTCATGTGAGCTATACCCTGGGGCAGCTGCGTTGAATTGTTTGTAAGGACATGTTACAAATACACACTCTATCTGAAAGACAGTTATGCTTCTCTCCTAAATAATGGATATGTAATAGTCAAACTCTAGACAGAAGTCTAATCCATTTTGCCTTCCTATCTCTTTTACTCAAATAAAACATTATAGGTGGTCCCGGAACAAGCTGTGTACTTTAAAAGAAAATTAGGTAATCACTGTGCTTTTGTGAGTCTTGAGGGTTTGATGAATGCCATTCAACCCTGACAAATCACAGCGGAAACATCCAGGTAAGTTAACAATTCTAAAAGCATTTCTTCTAGCAGAAAAAGACAGGAAGGAAGGAAAGAAGGAAGGAAGGGAGGAAGGAAGGAAGGAAGGAAGGAAGGAAGGAAGGAAGGAAGGAAAGAAAGAAGGAAGGAAACTCAACTTACTATAAATATTACACATATTTGAACAATATAAGCAAACTATATTATGCTATCAAAGAAATAGCTATAGTCATTAGTTTTCTACTACATGACTGGATAATTGTCAACACAAATTCAATTCAATTCTCTAATTCTAAGAAATAAGATGGAGACGCCTGCATCTTTGCTTTGAGATTTAATGTCATTTTAAAAGGTCATAATTCAAAGATGCTACCATTGCTAATTGCGATATTGATTCAAAATACAAGCATTTTAAAGTCTTACGCACAACGTCATGTAGACACAGTATAAAAAATAAGCTAACAGAAGCTATTCATGCAATTAGGATTTATGAATACAGACTCATTTTAATTCCAAAATAGCCACGAATGAAAATTCATCTGTAGCCATCCAATTTGTTTAATCCACAAAGGACCAAAAGTCCAGATTACCATGTAGCTCAACCCATCCGTCACACACTGGCGACAAGCAATTCCAAAGTTCTCCTTAGCTATAGAAACTCAAGAGATTGCCCGGGCATTGAAAGCATGCCAGTCTTATTTATTTAGATAAACTTCCAAGGGTGGTCAGTAAACTTGGGAATTGCAAACTCTTAATAAAATATTTGCTAACTGAGCAATTTAAATGCGACATTAAAGCTAATGAATCCTGCAAAACCTTTCTAAGTGCTAACTGGGAAGTTTTTAACCATTACATTTCTCCAGCTGGAAACATGAAGATCTCTGCAAACCAGACTACACCAATCTGGAAGTATGTGTTAGATACCAGGTCTGTACCATGCACTAATTGATTCTGTACAATCTGAAATGATTTAATAATTAGGTCAAATTCCGAGGTATGCATCAATTTCATAAACAAGATAATGGCATTTTTTTTTAAGAATTGGAAAGCATTTTGTACCTTGCAGATTCTTATATGCGCCAAAGAAACATGGGAAATAAATAATGAAAAAGAACAAACAATGCCATTTTCAGAAGCAAAACCACACAGCCTGTAAATCCCACAGGATTCTAAAATGTACTCTGTACCATTTCTTACTTAAGAGGTGCCTGGGTTCTTCATTATAACAAATGACTAGGAGTGACCATGTATAGAAAAATCTCAACATTATAAACACTGGTAGATGTACACACTTAGGAGAATACCTACAGTTTTCCTCTTAAGGAATTGCAAGCCTCTTTAAATAACCCAGTGAGCACCAAGGATGATGTCACAGGTAAAGAGGTCTCCGTGCAAGGGCAGGGATTAGCCACTGCAGTGTGGTCTCCATAGAGACTAAGCTTCTTCTCAGGAACCAATCACCACGAGTGGTTCATCTTGCTCCCAACCAATGGGAATGTTATACATGCATCAGTGGTCAGGGCAAGAGACAGGGCAACATTTACCTTTGAAGACTAGGTGTTGTTTACAGTTAGAGTTTTTTCATTATATTCTGTTTTAAGCAACGCATGGATGACCATTTTAAAAATCAAACATACCAGAATATGCCTTAGGAAAGATTTAGAAGTGCTTTTGAAAAAGAGACTTGTAAAAAAAAAAATCCTGAACTTAAGGTACACTATCACTATAGAAATTATGCATTTTATATTTTTATATTTGCTACAAAGCATAGATTACACATATCTCACATGCTGACTTCACTGCCAACAGAGTTTTAAAGGGAAAAGGTCCAGAATTACATTTAAATAAAACTTTCTAAACAGAATTCAACTTTCAGAACTTTAACGGTGAATGCATGTAGGTGGCAGCTGAACTAAAAAGTATTAGTTTTTAGAAACTTTAATTCTGAAACTCTAATTCATGAAACATGATAGTTTTTCTAGCCATTGGGTACTTACTACGTAAGCCAGAAGAAAAACTTCTGAGATGAAATTCAACCTTTAACTATAATTACTGTAACAGATTTAATGTGTTTATCAATTACACCAATAATTGATACAAAGGATGTCCTTTTTTCCTCACTTAGGATAGATTTGTCTAGGGGGCCAACAGGAAACAGTAAATCAAAAAACTGAGATTTACACAAAATCACAGTTTATAGACTGGCTGGTTTTAACATCCAGTTGAGAGGATCCACCCCCAAATTATAAGTGACCTTTTTATGCTTAAAAGTATTTGAAACTGTCACAATACAGTGGCGTGTCTGTGTCTATGGACTCAAGTAGACTGCTTCTGAGCCGAGAGACCACAGAGGTCTCTGAGGTGAGAGTGGAGCAGAATCTGAAAGGTGGTAAGATGCCAGGGGAGAAACCACTTAAAAAATTCAATCGATTAAAATCATTATGTAATTTCCCCTGGGATTTGGACTGCTCTCATTGGGTGATTTTCTGACTCTTGGCTGTTCATATGGAGAATTCAGACTCATAATTTGTGACCCTGTGAATCATCTGGCTTCCACACAATGATTATTTTATTCCCCGGAGGGGGAAAAAAACCTTTTAAAGGAGAGGGGAGGACAGAAATAATTGCTTTCTGTGCCTGGCTCTGAAGACATACGGAGATATATCTCAAGGAAGGTAGGAAGTTACCTTAGAAAGGCTATGTTCCTCCTAGTTTGGCATGCCACTCAAGGCTCTTCTTTGAAGTAACACAAGTTTCTTGTGGCCTGCACTTAATCGAAGTTATATTCTAAAAGTGGACATTGTCCTAATGGACTTTATTTAGTGGCTTAAGAGGCACGTGGGAAAATCTCCAGGGCTGGGATCATACTATCAGTGGACCTCAGAATCTCTCTGGCATCTGAACAGGGCTTCATTTTCTTTGTCAACACATATGTCTCTGTTATTTCAAAACAGCTTGCGATCTTGTTTGGAACAATGGCTTTGCTGTCATACCAAAGAACAGAGAACTGCAAGTGGAGAAGGAGGAGGAAGGGCAGACGACAGGCACACCGCAATTGCATAAGGGTCATTCCTACTCACGGCTGCAAGAGGGAAACGTGCTGTTGATCTGCTCCATCACGTCCGTGAGGTCCGTGCTGGTGTCATGAGGCGGGGCCAGCAGGTCCTCAGATGCTGAGATAAAACACAGAGGAAGCAGGGAGCTTGAAATTAATGCCCGTCCTCCTAAGGTTCCAAAGAACCATTTGCAACCAACCCCAAAATATGAACAGGATATGAATTGTCGTTAAAAGAACAACTTCTGAGGGAAACAGAAGTATCTGTATTCATTTGACATATGTCACACACACACACACACACACACACACACACACACACAGAAGCATTCAGGGACTATACAGAGATCATTGTGAAAACCTAGGGGAACATTCTACCACTGAGTTATATTCTTAGCCCCAGCAGTAGACTTTTACATAGTTAAAAATGTACCATGTGTTTATGTGGGTAAATTTATATACTGAAAGAAAATATAAAACTAAAAAAATAAGTAACTGGATTTGATGCCAATGTGCTAGCTGAAAATCCATTATTTTGCACATAAAATATTCTAGAATTTTTTTCTTTTTCATTTTTTTTTTTAAATTTTGGAGCTTTTATCATAGTCCATTTTGTCTTGCTTTATATTATTTGGATATGTATTTTATTCTATGACAGAAACCACAATAGTGTTTTTAACAGCATCACTGTCGGTGAGCTGACATTGTCGCTGATGGTGTTGGTGGCGCTTCTGCCGCAGAGGGCAGTCCACTATCCAGCAATGTCTGCGGAGACTAGGATGGATAAGGTAGAGAAGTCCATGCTGAAGGCGACTTTTTAGCATCAGGTTCTGCATGAGCATGAACATAAAAATTGTAGAGAAACATATATTGTAGACAATCATTCTCGGGATTGAAGAGATGGCTCAGAGGATAAGAGCGCCTCCTGCGGTGGGTATGAGACCTGAGTCTGGATTCCAGAGTTCAACTAAAACTCTGGCCGTGGTGATGTGTACCTAGATCCGCTAGTAAGTAATGAGGGGGTGAGGGAGCTGAGAGAAGGACTACTGCGGTTTCCTCTGCCTCCTACACAAGGTCAGCGAGCGAACTTATTGCAAAGCAATCATGTGGAGGATAAGAACTGGGCATCTCTGGCCTCTCGGGGCACCTTCACACATACATGTCGCTATATTTTTCCAACCCAATTACTCAGGAAAAGAAATCTCAACTCAATCAGTAACAATCCAAGCTAGGAGCCTAGATTGGGCAGATCTCCCACTACACTACTCTATCCCCATCTATATTATCCCATAGAACTTGCAGTTTCTCCAGGCCACTCTTATCAATCCTCCGTAGCTCCTCCCCCTTCCCATAATCCTTTTCTCCTCCCCAAAACTCTCAGCTCCTCCTCCTTCCTCCTGCCCAGTCATTGGCTCTAGCCTTCATTTGAAAAGTTAAGATAGAGAAAAGGTTCACAGTGCACTTGTATACAGGATTAAGATCTTGTCTGCAGACCCTCCCAGGAGTGGAATTAGTATCAAAATATAAGCCCAGGGCTATCCACAACACATACATGCACATACACTACACACACACAAACACACACATACACACATACAAGTGCCCACACATGCATGCACACACCTGCACTTATGTGTGCACACACACACAATTATTCTCAAAGCAAAAAAAAAAGTCTTGCTTATTTGAAATGAAAGAATTTTTCATCTTTCACCAAAATTGAATCCACTCCTACACATTTTATAAACAAGCACATTATGACTAAAGTGGTTTTTTGTTATTATTAAAATGGATCTACATTCATTTCAGACTAAAGAGAATAATGGTTTATGCTCCAGAGCACCCAGACGGAAAGAATGCTAGCAATCGAAAGACAAAAACAACAAAAGAAGCCCAGCCTAGTCCAAAGCCGACTGTGCTTCGGAGACACTCACCTGCCTGGTGGAACTGTGGTCCTGGGCCAGTGTCGAGCGTGTAGCTCAATGCAGAATGCTGCGGGGAAGCCCACGGGGAGACGCCGTTGATGCGGGAATCCGAGTCAGGCTGGAATCACATGGGAAGCGAGGGTAAGGAGGATTCCTGTAACCTACAAAGCACAGTGTTCCTTCCTCCCCCAACCCCTGCCAGGGTCCCTGGGCAATCTCAGCCTCGGCTGGGGCCCCGAACAGCTCTGCCGAGAGCCAAATGCTCTCTTCACCTTTGCGCTTTGAAGAACTTATTCTTATGCAACAGAATTTCTTCATGTCCGCCATTTTCAACTCTCAATTTTTACATTATTTTTGCACCAACCTTAGAAGTAGCTTGGGTTCATCTTTCTGAAAAGTGCCACTGCAATTGGAAAATGGCAAATGTACTAACTTTCAAAATAGCTCCCCGCAGAGGCGATATGGAGAGGAGAACTTTTGCCCCGCTGGGTTTTGGATTCAGTCGCTTGAATTCAAATTCCAGCTTGGAGTGCTCAGAAGCAGTTCTAGGCAAACTACAGAGCCTTTTGTGTTAGATTCTGTGTGTACAAGTTATTTTAGTATTAACACCTTAGTGTGGATGCAGAACCAGAAGGAAGAGACACTAAAAAAGCTTTACTGGCCACGGTCATGGCATACAATTTTGTCAGGAGAGTGATAAATGAGACTTTCAAAGCCATTGGCCCAGTTCGACCCAGGGCAAACCCTCCGTGATCGTCCCAGTGCCTATCTCTGTGCTGCCGATGGGTGGGCTGATAAGTATGTGGTCAAAATAGAAAATAGGATCTATAATATGGGAATGTTGAAATTACTCTTTGATGTAGATTTTCCATTAAATCCCTATTAGTTGACGTCTGGTAGTTTTCCCTGTTTATATTGAGTTAAAAATTTCCATCTACTTCTGGCACGCTTACTAAATCGTTACGGAGAGATAAGAGCTCGACAGACTTGGATATTCTGAGCCACTTAGGTATCGGCTAGTTCCAAAACATTACTGTGTAATGCTGAAGGCAGGGCGAGGCAAGGTAGAATGACTCCTAAGAGCATCAACAAGGTAGACAGCTAGCAAAGGCTTCAAGCAGAGCTTCTGTGATGGTTCCAGTGGACACTAAATTGTGGACATTAACAGCCAATGCTTCTCAACCTTCCTAATGCTGTGACCATTTAATATCGTGCCTCGTGTCATGGTGACCTCAACCTTAAAACTAGTTTTGTTGCTACTTCATAACTGCAATTTTGCTACTATTATCAATCCTAATGTGAGTATCAGGATATCTTATATACAACCCCTGCAGAAGAGTCATCTGATACCCCCAAAGAGGTTGTGACCCACAGGTTCAGAACCGCTGCTTTAAGATATCACACAAAGAAACTTATCCTTTACTAAGGTACTACTTGAGAACTTCAAATTCACTCTACAAACAACACCCCTGCCCCTGCCAATACACGGGACACTGAGATAACCATCAAGCAAACTGTCTGAGGTCTTAACAGAAAGCCAGGTTTTGACTCACTTAGGAAAGCATTATTTTCCTAAGATACAGACTTTTCAGGCTTTTAAGTAAATGACTCACACAGTTATGTCAAAGAAACTGGATGATGACAGGCAAGAGAGAAAAGCGAGCGGCCAAAGGAAGGAGAGGGATCAGCCGCCCACTCCGTTGGTAATGCAAAAATTATAATGCTTTCAAGATTCCTGACGCGATAAAAAGACCCTGGTGGCAACTACGCCAAGACAGCTTTCTCCGACGTGAGCAAATCCCTGGAGGAGAAATGGTTTTCTTTGATACCACTGTGGAAAGGGGCATCTCTGTTAGGATGTTCACAGGATGCTACGCCACACAGGCTGGAGAAAAAGGCAACTGTGATAGGACTGCTGGTGTCACTCAGGAAACCTGTTGTGGGGAATAGGACTCAGCCTTGTATGTGTCAGCAGCAAAGGTGTGTGCCCCCCCCCACCCCCATTAGCTCTGCAAGCCAACAGCTTCTGGCCAATATTAAAAAGGAAAGCAAGAGAAAACAAGGGGGAGAGAGAGAGAGAGAGAGAGAGAGAGAGAGAGAGAGAGAGAGAGAGAGAGAGAGAAGAAGAGGAGGAGGAGGAGGAGGAGGAGGAGGAGGAGGAGGAGGAGGAGGAGGAGGAGGAGGAGAAAGAGGAAGAGGAAGAGGAAGAGGAAGAAGAAGAGGAAGAGGAAAAGGGTAAGAGACACCAACTCTGTTAAAGGCGTGCATTAGTTTATATTCATTGGAAACATATGATTCTGTATGAACTCACAATGAAAGTTGTACTACTTATTGTCAAGAAAGTATAGCAAGCCACTGCTATAGAACCTCCCCAGTGTAAAGAATTAACAGTGGCAAACTAACAGACACCTGTTCCTCTGGGTTTTTGTTTTGTTTGGTTTTTTGGGTTTTTTTGTTTGTTTTTTTTGTTTTTTGTTTTTTGTTTTTTTGCACACAGTGATTTTTGAGGTACCTTCTCAGTCCTAGTTCTCTGGAAGAAAGTGTTAGATTGGAGATTGTAGGTCACCTGCTCTCCCTAAATCTCTGTGGACTCTCTCCTTATGAAAGGCAGGCTCCGGTGTCCCACAGGATTGTTTGTTTGTTTGTTTGTTTGTTTGAGACAGGGTTTCTCTGTCTAGCCCTGGCTGTCCAGGAACTTACTCTGTAGACCAGGCTGGCCTCGAACTCAGAAATCCACCTGCCTCTGCCTCCCAAGTGCTGGGATTACAGGCGTGAGCCACCACCGCCCAGCAGGATTGTTTTTTTTAAAGTCAAACTATTCTAAGGTGATATCTTAGTGCAAAAGAAGAAAGAATTGCTACAGTCGGGTGAGAAAACAGACATTTCTGCATCCGTGGAGATTCCTTTCATATACTGAATTCACTGTGGCAGTGGTGAATTGAAAATGGGCGTCCTAACAGCTTCCATGGCCAGGCGCAGGCTGCTGTGCGCAGGGGTCATGCCGAGGTGCCACACCCCTACCTGCTCCAGGAGCTGTCTGAGGCGGTGCAGCTGAGACTCGAGCTGCTTATTGTGATCTTCCAGAATCTGCATCCTCGCCTCCAGCCGCCCTTTGTGCTGCCGAAGGAGCTTAGCTTCCGCTATGAGTTCCGAGTCCTCGGACGTGTGGTGAGGAGACACGATGGAGTCCGGAGGGGAGCCCACAGGGAGCCCCCTCCTCAGGTGCTGCTCCTTCAGCTGCTCATACTCCACCTGCAGATTCCTAATACGGAAAAGAAAAAGAATATAAACATTACCAGAATTATTATCAGGTGTATATTCTCTCCCCAGACCGCCTGCGAACTCCAAATTCAGTTTGTGATACGTTTCATCTTATGGGAAAAAAAAAAAAAAAACATTTATTAACATGAAGAGCTAGGAGGGAGAAAATGGGCTTCAAGCAAGAGTGTTTTTCTAGGATCCATCGTTAAATCACGGATGCAGGAGGCCCCGCCCACACCCCAGCCGGCTAATGTCTTCCCAGACTTGGACCTCATTGTGATGCCTTAGACAACAGCTCTGAAAAGACAGCAGAAAGGGAAGGGAGCGAGGGGTGGACTTTCTCCTACTGGGTCTGGCTCACCTTTGCTCTTCCTCCAAGTCGGCAATGATCCGCTCCAGTTCTCCGCGCTCCTCCCTCTCCACGGACTTCAGGATCTGAGCTGGACTCTGAGGCTGGCTCACAGGAGACTCCCCGCCCAGTGTCTGGCAGTACTGCTGGATGAGGGCATGCTCGTCCTCCCTAGCGAGACAAAGAAGACGCACGTCGGCTCACGTCTGGGTGGTGAGGTCTCTGAGCACACAAGAAGTAAAAGCGGTGATGCCTGGACCCGTGGCTGGACCGGGCTTTGGAACTCTGGGGCTCCATGGCCGTCCTTTGAAAATGCAAGCTGGATGCTGGAGTTGGTTCAGGCAACAGGGCTTTGTGTAGGATGAGCTCAACATATCAACACTTTCATGTCACAATCTGTTATTCTCACAATCCCCAGAGAGCCATTCCACTCAACAGAGAAAATAAAATAAGGCACGTCCACGCCTATAAATAAGGGTAATACGTTGCTATAAATCAGGCTTAAGGGGGTATATCCAACCTATGGCCATAAGCCGCGTGCAGCTCAGGGTGGCTTGAAATGTGGCCCAACACATTTTTAGATAACAACATGTTACAAATATCAAAAGGTTGGGTATGCCCAGAAGCAGTTAATACAAAAGTTAAAGATGTTATAGGCAAACATATCACCCACTGACTACCAAAAGAGCAGATTAAAAGATCATAGAGCCAAGAACGACTAATCTTTCGAAAATTGGCTATAACCAGCTTTCCTATGTTTGATAACCCAAAAGATTTACAACATATTTTTATCTAAATAACAGTGTAAATGCACCTGTACATATTTATAAAATAGTAGTAGCTATTTTACTGGGTGCCGTCGTAAGTAATTTTCAAGATCAAAATCCTGCATTCAATCATTAATTACATTTAATTCATTGACGTTCTTCGTGCAATGATTTGTTACTGAACAAGCCACATCCACAGCTGTGTAGATGCATGGCTGTCACCAGCAGATGAGTGAAAGAGTCAAGGCCGAATATGTCTGAGGTAATGAAAAGGCTTTCCAGCGGGGCTGGAATCTCTGTTCTTTCTTTGTAAGGCAGATCTAGTTGGATGTCCTCAGGAAGGTATGACTGTCACATTTCCTGGCTCAGGAGATTTCACAGCCCTCCAGCATACTGGACATGGCGTGATTTGACAGTATTTGTCAAGAGGGGAAATAAAGGATAAGGCATCAGGAAAATAAGACATAACTGATGTGTTCACCAGAGTTTGCAATGGAGCTGTCCTGTGACTGAGCCTTCGGTGGACAGCTGTACGGTTCTCTCTGCATCTTTGGCTGTGGCCCTGGATCAGACTGTGTCCCAAAACAGCCAGGGGTGGGGGGGCTGGCAGTCCTGGAACGTCATTGTTCCACCTGGACCTTAAAGCTCCTTTGCTCTCGTGTGGATGAGTAGTACTGGATACTGGGCAAGTGCTCTGATTCCTATGTGTGATAGAAAATCCATCCTTGGCATGATCACACTTCTGCTCTGACTGTCAGGGGTCTGAAATTGCATCTATGATTTAGTGTGTTCTTGGAAAAAATTGTGTGCTTCAGGGACAGAGATTAGAGAGACAGAGACAGAGAAACAGAGAGAGAGACAGAGACAGGGAGAGGGAGAGGAAGAGGGAGGGAGGAAGGGAGAGAGAGAGAGAGAGAGAGAGAGAGAGAGAGAGAGAGAGAGAGAGAGAGAGAGACTGGCTGACTGTATATCCAAAATAAAACTCCTGCACTTTAGCTAAGCTTAAAGCCTAACTCGACCTCCCTCCTCCCGGACAAATGCCTTTTTACCAGGGGCGTGTGATAGTTGTTTACAACAATGGTAGAAAATGAAAATCAAGCAGGTGGGTGACACAGGAGGTAGAACTGGCCATGACACCCATCTTCTCATCGTAAATGCAAGGTCTCTAGGGGGAACATAAGAAGCCACTATAAAATCATGAGATGTCCTGAGGGCTCAGAGGTGGAAAGGAGCAGGAACGAGGGTTTACTACAACCCCCCATGGCAGCCGGACCTCCTAGGCCACTCTAGTGGTTTGACTATGATTGACTCGTGGGAAGCACACTATTAGGAGGTGTGGCCTGCTTAGAGGACTTATATGTCACTTGTGTAGGTGGACTTTAAGGGCTTCTAGTGCTCAAGCTCTGCCTGTATAGAAGGGAGAGCTCTCTCCTGGTAGAATTCAGGTCAAGATACTGAACTCTCAGCTTCTTCTCTGTGACCATGTCTGCCTGGACGCTGCTACGCTTCCCGCTATGATGATACCGGACCGAACCTCTGAACCTGGAAGGCAGCCCCAATGAAATGTTTTCCTGTATAAAAGTTGCCATGGTCATGGTGTCTCTTCACAGCAATGAAACCCTAAGACAGCTACCCACAGAAAAATGGAGCACATATGGTAAGGAAAACGACTCCCCAAGTGAACGTGGTTGCCCCAAGCTACATGACCAGAGTTCGATCTCCAGGACCCACAAGGTGGAAGGAGAGAACTAACTTCCATAAGTTGCCTGATGACCTTCATGTGTATGAAATGCACACACACACATACATGCATGCACATAAAATACTAAATGAATAAATGAATAAAATATGACAATAATGGATAAAAAAAGTCAGAAAGGGAGCGGTAGGGGAACAGTATTTTCCTGGTAAGAAGCACATGACCACACATGGGTGTATGAGTACACACACACACACAAGTTCATGATCAGTAGCCTGGATATAAGTATTTGAAGAGGCAGAAGCAAAAAGATGAAGCCCAGAAGCTCTGAGATGAATAAATCAATGGCCTGAGACACGAGTGAGTGGCTGTGTATCTATCACAGGGGATGGCCGGAGCTTCCACTCTCAGATCAAGTGGAAAATAAGGCCATAAGAAAAGAGGTGAGTCCAAGACGCAGCTAGGACAGAGCAGATGGCCAAGGGGTAAAGGTGTAGGGCGCACGCACTAAAGCAACTACAAAGTAAGGGCTCAGCGGAACATACTGAACACACCTAAGCAAGCAACTGAACAACGGAATATCCGAGAAAGCAGAATATGTGTTATGTCAGTAAATGTTCTATGTTTTAAGGATAAAACACCAGGAGTAATCCACTAAAAATCGAAGCAGAATGAAGAGTCATTTACAAAGGAAGGGAAAAGCTTGATCCCCTACTGTCCCAGATACTTAAGGTTCAATGACAAGGGGTTGATGTGTGGAGTCCTACCTCTGTCGTCGGCACTAGATTGACACAGTAGATTCAGTTATTGAAATAAATAAGAGGCAAATCAAATTAGTTACAAAATGCCTGTGGATACTACCCCTAAAAAACTCAAAGTCAACACCTTAAAAGGGATAAATAATAAGAATCTTCTGAATAAAAATAAAGGATGCACCCCAAGAGTAGCCTGAATTATCTTATAGCTTGGACTAACCACAGATTTGGACTAGAGACCCTACGATTGAAAGACACCAGAGACCATTTATTCCCCAAGAACATTTGTGTAGACACTTGGGCCTAGGGATTAGGTGCTTCATATTAACATAAACCACACTTTTGTTTTCAAATGTTGGGCTGGCAAGATGGCCCAGGTGGTAGGAGTGTTTGCTCGTGTCCTAGGTTCAAACATCTGCAAGCCACATGGTGGGAGAACAGAACAGCCTCCTGCTAGCTGTCTTCTGGCCTCTGCACACATGCAAGTGTGCATACGCACCCACAAATAAAGAAGATTTGCTTTTTTTAAAGTTGGGCACTGGGAAAGCACTTGAAATTCTATTTGGGGAGCATTTTGTTCCCAATATTTATGTAATTTCACCTCCTTTGCGAACGTGATGTGCTGGGCGCTGTAATAAACATCATGGCCACTAACTACATTGTTTGTTATGGTGTCTGGAAGAGAATTAAGGTCATCTCTGTAAAAAATGAAAAATAGAAATAATTTACATGTAGCATAAAATCTTGGCCTTAAATATTTCCATAGAATATTAGCCTTAAAGGTTAAATACAAAAATAGATCCGTTCTAGTGTTTAATTGTGTATAATGAAAACCAAGAGCACCCTCATTATGCAGATGATACACCATGCACCAGATTAGGGCTATTAAGCATCAATAGTGTGCATCATGCTGAAATAGAAAGTGTTTTTTTAAATGTAGCCTGTATCAAGAGGTATCATTAGATGGAATATAATTATACTGTATGTGATGCATATAGTAAATACTATCTACATTATAAGATTAGTACCTATCCCATGATGAGAGAGCTGCAATTGACTTGATGAACTTTAAAACCAATGCTCTATTCTAGCTTTCAGATTTACAAATGGGAATTTCAAGATAGACCATGACCAAGTCCTGACTTCAATCCACATAAAACAGTGTCACCCAAAGGCAGATAGTAGATGAAGTGAGAACCTGTCCCCATGGAGATGATAGAGAAGGGACTGAAGGAGCTGAGGGGGTTTGCAGCCCCATGGAGAGATCAACAGTATCAACAGGTCAGACCCACCCCTCCCTGGAGCTCCCGGGAACTGGACCACCAACCAAAGAATACACATGGCGCTGGCCACATATGTGACAGAAGATGGCTTTGTTGGAGATCAGTGGGAGGAAAGGCCCTTGGGCCTGAGGGTGCTCAATGCCCCAGTGTAGGGGAATGCCAGGACGGGAAGATGGGAGTGGGTGGGTGGGAGAGCACCCTCATAGAGAAAGGGGAAGGGGGGGATGGGATATGGGATTTCCAAAGGGGAGACCTGGAAAGGGGAAAACATTTGAAATGTAAATAAAAAAAAAGTATCCAAAAAAAAAAAAAAAGGAAAGAAAAAATTATTTACTGGAAAAATTTAAAATGATGTCTTTAAAAAGAGAGAGAGAGAACCTGGTTAATGGCCTTAGGGACTATTGTCTAAGAGTCTCTCTAGGGTTGTCCTGAGTCCTGCCCCTTCCTAAGATGTATATGATTAATTCTTCCTACAAAGATACTCAGGAGCCTTAAAACTGATGCCCCAACAGATCTTCCGGAGTCTGGCTTTCAGAGAAATAGGGGGCGCTTGGGATTGGATTATGTAAGGGTCAATTCTGGGAAACAGGTATATACTCCAGAGGACACACACACACACACACACACACACACACACAGCCTAGGATACATGAAGGCTCAACAATAATGAAAGTTAATGGAGGGAGTACTTGGAGAGGGGACAGGGAATTGTTTCATGATCCAACTTGAAGGATGAAAGCCGCCCTCAATTACAGGTATGATGGTTATGGCTGAAGGCACAAAACCCAAACAGATAAAACCAAACTAAACCAAACCAAAACAAAAAACAACAAAAAACCAAAAACAAGCCATTGGTGAATGGTCTTTCCTAGCTCTGTGGCTGGAGGACTGCCATGGTGAGCAACTGCAGACTCAGCCTTCAACAGCGTGTGCGGCAGATACACAGCTGAGTCCCCTGACTAAACTCGGGGGCAGTGAGAGGACAGCGAGGTACAGGGAGGTGGTGGCACATACTTGTCACCAGAACACTTCACAGGGTGGGGCAGTAGACTAGAAATCCGAGGCCAGCATGTGGTGCACAGTAAAACCTTGTCTAGAAAAGAGGGAGGGAAATAAAAACAAACCAACCAAAATGATAAAATAACAACAAAACCACTAAGAACAAACACAGGGCTGGTGGGTTCTGAGCACTCGCTCCTAAAACTAACCTTAATTTACTTATCAACACACGTACATGTGAGAAGACACAGCCTTGAATAGGGCTCTGTGGGGTTACAAACTTCCCACAACTGCCTCTCACAAGTGGCTCCATCACTTCCCTGCCCTCTAGGAATAAAATGAATGTCTGCTGAATGAATCGCCACATCAAACGTCTGTGCTGTGTGTTCAATCTGCTGAGCTGCTAATCGTCTGGATAACTTCTCTGTTCGGACACATTAGTGAGGAAACTAAGACACAGTGCAGATTGAATTTGAGTATTGCCTATGTCCTGTTCACATAGTAAGGAACACAAATGTTCTAAAGAAGTTAGATTTTTATCTTAACTGTTACTTCTCAGTCCATTAAATTCCCTGCTGCTTTTAACACTGGTGAGAACTAGCCTGATTTAAAAGATATTTAAGATAGTTAATTACTTTATATGAAATACCTACTGTTAGGTTACATATGAAAGAGCAGTGCAAATACTTTATTATCTTGAGCTAGAAGTGGTTTCTGGTTCATAACACCTGAATAATGCCTAAGTCATGATTTATAATGGCTTAGGGCTAAGACGTCAAACTTTTGATATTTAAAATAAAAAACATTCCCAAGAGATTATACTCATAAGCTTAATGATAAATGAAATATAAAACAGCCTTATCAGCGTTCTTAGCAATGATTATCAACCTGAGGGTTACAACCCCTTTGGGAGTTCAGGGACTCGTTCAGATATTTATATTATGATTCATAGCAGAAGCAAAATTACATTTATGAAGTAGCAATGAAAATAATTTTATGGTTGGGGAGGGTCACCTCAATATGAGGAACTGTATTAAAGGATCACAGCATTAGGAAAGTGGAGAAACACTGGCTTGAGGTATTCTACTTGGCTTTCTCCAGTCTTTGTTAGTGTAAACATGCACACACTATATTCTAGAGCTTCTAGGGTTTTCCTGGGCTCCCCATCTGGTCAAAACCACAATGAGCCCACAAGTCATATTAACTTGAAACTACAGAAGCCTTTTTACACATCATCTCATAAAAAACAAGGTCAAAAAAAAAAGTCCCAAAGAAAAAAGATCTATTGCAATGGTATCATCAGAGAGAAAGCATTTGCCAAGAGCATTCCACAGCCAAGGTTAAGATGTAAAAATAAGGAAATCAGATATAAAATATCTAGCTTTGACGCTATTTTTAAAAGATATTGTAAGTCAATGAAGCTTTCCCCAGTTGCTAATAAAATACAATATTTGTAAGGGAGTTATTTTTCAATGAATGCCAGAGAGAATGTTTCCAAGGATGTGTGGATGGCATTGTTGAGAGCAGAGACTACAAAGAAAATGTTGTAAGCAGCGAAGAAAGAAGTTTACAATAGTGTGTTGATCCTGGATATGAATTTCTAAAACTATCAATGAACTGCAATGATATGGGCTGGGGAGATGGCTAGGTTGGTAAAACACTAGTCACAGAACCATGAGTTTAGATCCCAGCTCTGATGTATGAGTAGGGTGTGGTAGCACACATCTGTAGGAGGTAACTAGGTATGGGTAATAGAGAAAGACAGATACCCATTTATTGGCTGACCAAATAAATGAGATCCATTTTCATTGACTAACTCTGTCTCAAATAAATAAATAAATTGGAGAAAATTGATAAAGATATTTGATATTTGTAACTGTCCCTCATACACACATGCAAACATATGAACCTACATATATATCTATGCACACACCCACATAAATACAATCATAAAACACACATCCACATCCACAAAAATACATGTCAGTATTGTATTATTATGCACCAATCTGATTATTCTGAAGCAGGTGGATTGATTCACTTAAGTAAATAAACATGTTTCATTTACATGTTTCATTGCATGGCTTTAAAACTTAAAATGTGCATAGACATTTAGAAACACACATCAGTTTGGATGGGATAACAACTTAGACGCCATGGACCATGAAGATTCATCCTAAGACCATAATACAAGGAGGTAATGTTAGCCAACCAAGAACCTCTCACATTCCAGAACCAGGTTCCCTCCTGCCTTCCATGGCCCAGTCATCACCAATGGGACACATACATTCTCACCATCATGCACTCTTCTTGTGTATGTGCTCCACACTCCCTTATAAAGTCCACCATCAACCTGGTCCATCTGTTTTTCCATCCCTGCTCAGAGGCAGCCTTCTGCATCTCCTCACTCCCCCAGTAAATCTTTTGCATGAGCTCTGTGGCATAGTGTGGCCTTCCACGGCCCCAATCACCAAGATACTCTTTCGCAACCAAAACCCTTTCAGTTGGCCTCCTGGGCAGACCCAATTCACGATGCACTTACACGCTTCCTGTGGTAGAGCTGCTGTCAGTTAGGAAGGATCCGTTTGTCCTTTCCATCTGGGCCAGTCTGAAAGCACAAAAACAAGGAGATGATATCACAGGGCCGCAACTGGAACGGTCATCCAGAAGCATCCATGCTTGTTTTAAAATAATATATTAATTATGACGACAGAAAATCATCCGAATCTCGCACAGTGGTGAAATTAAAGCCATCTGTACTGGTGAGCTGAAATCTGATTGCCATTCACTTTGGGTCGGTGGGCGGTATACCACAGTGTGAGGCCTTCTCATTGGGCCGCCAGGCCCTCTAGCTGATCTCTACTGAAATGGGGCAAGCTTTCACACAAACTTAATTATGTTCCTCTCCAGTCTGACGATTCACCATGACTTCTCTTGATCTATAACGTGAGCCAACTCCTGGTCAACTCGGCTCTGCATTGTCAGACTATGGTCTTCGGTATTTCACAGTCTCTCAATTCCTTTCCCTTCTGTAGCTCAGTAAAGAAGCTAGACTCTTCCATAGCATGTTACCCAACAGCTCCACAAATCTGAGTCCCAATTCAGGACAAATGTGACCATTTTTTAAAAATGGTTTTTAAACTAAAGACTCTGGATACAGCCGGCTTCTAGTATGACCAATGGTTGATATTGAACACTTTCCTGAAAGTTTTGCACACTACCCACAGATCTATAGTTTGCACTGCTTAGGGATTTAAAAACAAACCCTAATAATCAAACATTAGTAGAAGTTTAATTACATATTGCGATTCATATGTGCACAGTCTCCCAAGGGCAGCTCCAAATGCTACTTTTATTCACTGGAATTAGGTTATACTGTCTGTATCCTGACTGCTCAATGCTTGGAGTCTCAGCAGCTCTTTAATGGCAGCCTCTGGGATCTACTCTTCACAGACCACATAGCAGGTGTTTGGTAAAGTACAAATTACATCATGAAAAGATAAAGGCCCGGGTTCCACATGGAATAGAACCATGACTTGTGTAAATACACCCCCACATCAAGGTTTGTCAGCAGCACTAAACTACTACAAAAGCAGAAATACTGCGGGTAGCAGAGTGTGGGATGGTTATCAGTCTCTTACCGTGTAGCGTACTGCTCTATTCTTGAGTGAGTGTCATCGTGAAACAGCTGAGGAGACTGGGAGGGGCTGTAGAGGGGAAGATAAAAAGGCGAGGGCTTTATTCTCAATACTGACAGATGTTATCAGTTAGAAGGTTAGTTAAGTAGCGAATCTGCCATGCAAACAAACCACCAGCGCTGTCACCCAGGATGTAAAGGTAGTAGTTTAGACCCATGCTAATACACGTGATTCGAACTCCCCTCCTGTGCACAGGGGGCAGTGAATACTCACTCGTAGTGCTCTGGCCACATACTGATGAGCGTGATAGGACTGCGGAGAGGGGACAGGGAGACAAAAGTCACAGAACAAACATTTAGAGCGATTTCAGACCAAAGCAGAAGGAGGCGGGTTCTCATTGTCTTCCACTCTCATTTGGCGACCTTGGTAATCACCGCCAAGGGAACCAAAAGCAACTTCCCCAGCCCTCACAGCATCCATGTGTCAAGATGGTCATCACGCTTTAGAGCAGTGAGACTGGGAAGATTAGCCAAATGTGCTAAAATCGCTCCACATTACAGGCAGTTGGGAGATAATGTTCCAGAATATTCCAAGGGAGACATAATTATATCTCTCTATATATTTTTTTTAATTGGAGAAGACATGTGATGAGAAAGTTGAATTTATTACCTAATTACTAGACTACTGACATCAGAATTGGAGTAAAAAGGGTTTTCTGGCTCTTCATTCAGAAATTTAAAAGTTTAAATTCTGTGTATACCGTATTTCTCAATTTTAGATACACTTGGAAGAGAAAAGTCAAACCATCAGTACATTGAGGGTGACTTCTCTAGGACAGGGCCAACTTCCATCTAGTATCATGTTATTAACTAGAAGTTCTCTCCAGGAAACTACATGGGCCAACCAGTTCTGCTCGAATCAGGGGCTTGGGTCTGAGGCTGGAGAATTCCCTGTCACCTGCAGTGCAGGGGCAGCTGAGACTTCCAGATGCCCTGGGAGGCCCAGTCTCCATGAAATGCCATTGAAACAATTCATCCCAATTAAACAGTAGTTCAAACTCTTAACTTCTGAGGGAGGGTGATGATGAATTACCTGATGACTGTAGAAATTTAGGAGCACAAGGAAAACGAGTACTCGGTTTAATTATGGAAAGTCTCTTGAAAAAGCGAATGCTGACCAAGCAAAATCCCTTTAGATTTCCTTTTCTATTACATGTGCGGACTTGAGACGTAGTTAATGGCCTTATTATCTCCCGCTGTGAAGCACAGGCTGATGTATGCATGGCAGACATTAAGGAGATGGAGGTCATCTTATCGGGTGGAAAGCTAACGTTCTTTAGGCCCGCTTTCACAAACTGGGCATTCGTCCTCTATGTCTGCCGAAACACGTATTCTGTAAACAGGGTTAACTGTGTATGTGTAAAGGAGCCACAGGAACGTTGGGGGAAGCGGCATTAGTACTTGTCTTTAGTATAACACTACCTCTCGTTATCCCGGAAACAGGGACAGCAAATGTTAAGAGACAGACAGCTCTGCACTCTGCATCACACTTCCCAAAACAGTAACTGCTTAAGAAATTATCTCTAAAATTCAATGGTAGGACAACATTCGATATAAGCTTTCAACAGAAGAAAAATTGTGATATATATATATTCTTATCTTAAGAAACCTTGGCAAAGCTTAGTGGATTGGCTTGAGCGATCCTTAGGAAGTTAATTGTTGGCACAAAAATCTGTGAACTAAGAATGGAACAGAGAGCTGGACTGAAAGAAAAACATTTCTCATGGAGGAGAGCAAATAAAGGAAACAGACAAAACCAAGCTTTAGGTTTCTCCACCTTCAGAGGACTTCAGTTCCCAGGGAGAGATTGTGATACCTGCTCACGCTCAGTAGGAAGAAAGAAGAGCAGCTAAGAGCTTCACGCCTGGGACCTACGGAAAGGAGGGCCAAGCTCACTGGGCAGGCTGCTTGTCTGTCATAGAGGAGTCGCTGACTGCCATCGCCAGCACCCAAATGTACATAAGTAAATAATCATACATTAAAGGCAGCACCAGTCTGTGAGCTGCCACTGACTTAGTAATGGAACTGCTTCCTGTTTTTCAGTGTCGTGGCTCAGCGGGGTGTTCTGACTAATTTCATATGCTACGAGAAGAATCAGACCCTAATATAAATGGAAGTCTATGAATTCCAACATAGACTTTAAAGAACTTGGTGAGCCTTTTAATGATGCAAATTCCCAGCAGTTTCTTCATATTTCTGGTCTTTTGATTCTTTAACCCATTGGCTCCAAAGCTGGTAACTGGTTCTACCCGTTAGATCAGAGCCTGGTGCTTGAAAGCCAGACCGGTCTTACCCTGGTCACCTACCTCATCACTCCCTACCCTGGTCTGTCCATTGAAGGCAACGAATCAACAAGTCCCTGCTGATCTGGTTGGTTCTTATACCTTAAAATATAGTGTGAAATAGACTTTCTTATCCGTGTTGTGTGGAGTTAAAGCCAAACTCCCAACTTCTCTGTCTACCTGGATTGTGGACTTTCCACCTTCAGCATGCTGCCTGTAGCTAACTACCTATAACACTGTCTGTAGCTAATACTACCTATAACATTATCTGTAGCTAACACTACCTATAACACTGTCTATAACTAACACTACCTATAACATTGTAGCTAACACTACCTGTAACACTGTCTGTAGCTAACACTACCTATAACACTGCCTATAGCTAATACTACCTGTAACACTGTCTGTAGCTAAAACTATCTGTAACACTGTAGCTAACACTACCAGTAATACTGTCTGTAGCTAACACTACCTATAACACTGTCTGTAGCTAACACTACCTGTAACACTGTCTGTAGCTAACACTACCTGTAACACTGTCTGTAGCTAACACTACCAGTAACACTGTCTGTAGCTAACACTATCTGTAACACTGTCTATAGCTAACACTACCTATAACACTGTCTGTAGCTAACACTACCTATAACACTGCCTATAGCTAACACTACCTGTAACACTGTCTGTAGCTAACACTACCTATAACACTGTCTGTAGCTAACACTACCTATAACACTGCCTATAGCTAACACTATCTGTAACACTGTCTATAGCTAACACTACCTATAACACTGTTTATACAATGGCTAACACTACCTCTTCTACCCTTTCACCTTAAAGTAACTTTCTTTACAAGACTTGTATTTGTATTTGCCTGTGTACATGCCACTGTGTCTACCCCATTTCTGTAGAGGCCAATTGTGGGGTGGGTACCTTTGGAAGCTAGCAGAGAGCACTGGAGGTCCAGGAGCTAGAGTTATGTGTGGTTGAAGCTGCCCAACATAGTCGCTGGAAATTGAATCCAGGTTATCTGGAAGAGCAGCTCGTGCCACGGACCGACTCAGTCGGAACACACACACCCGTGGGGAATCAGGGTCTTTGGTATGCAGGAAGGTACAGGTCTGGCGAATGACAGACAGACACACACAAGATCTGAATGCGTCTGAATGCACTTTACTGTTCTGAGGCAGGAATTCTTATACTCATAAGTTGGTATTACATTACTGAAGAAAAAATGTATCTAGTGAAGCGTTTACAAAGAATGGTTACCATGAATATCTGACGTAAGGAAATACAAAATCAATCAGGTATGAACTTCAGAGAACACCTACAAAGCATTACGTCCCTTGATCAGAGTAGCTGTGGTCAATGATAAATTAGTAATTCAAGAGTTCTTGAGAACACTACATTATAGCCCTGGGGTCCCTTTGTTCATGTTCAGTCTCTTTTTAATGTCCTGCTTCTTTCTTGTGAAACTCCCTCAAGCTCACTTTGAAACCTTACTTAACTGATGGTTTCCAAGTCAGAGTGCCAAAGCCACCTAACCATACAAATAATAGATATTGTTGGGAGGTTAATTCTTTAATGTATCTAGGTAATAACTGTACAGCTGATTAAAAGCAAAGCAATGGATCTCTAGAAGATAAATCACGGCCAGTGCTGTAGCTCAAAGAATAAACTCTAGTGAACCATCACGCCTGGATGCTCACACCTCCGGCTGGCAGGGACATCTTGTAAGTAAAAGAACAGGTCAGAAAAAGGGTCACACAGCTTGCCATGAGAAAATTCAGCTCAGCCCTATCTGCAGCCAAGGAGGCCCACAGCGGCATTCACCTTGAACAGCCCTGCCAAACAAGGCTTTTCCCAGTAAATATCACACAGCTTCCGCCTGGATTACAGCTTGGCTGTGTGAAATTACGGTGTTCAAGAGATGCGCGTGATAAGCTCGGGCTGGTAACTACTGAGGAATCTCCCTAGCTCCCAGGCCAATGTTCGTAATGCGTCTATAATTCCCTCTCAGGCCCATCATGTTGCCTCCAATGTGATGTATTGCCCCTCAAAATGCTCTGCCATGACCATGGTTCCTGTGTTAGTGAAGCCTCCGCATTCCTAATAAAAGTTCATATTCTGAAGGGTAATTTCACAGTGACATCTTTGCTGAACCGTCCACCACTTTTTTCTCATTAATGCTACCTGTGAACTCTCAAAATAAGCTCTGAAGATGTGGGTGTAGATGACAAGGCCATTTCTTATCTGGCTTCTGTCTCTCTCATTCTTTGGTTTAGACGCCAGCTTCCTGTTAGAACTTCAATCGATGCTTCTGAAAATGACTCATTTGGCCAATGAGTCTTTTCCTCTGCCTCTGAGCATTGAGTCCTCAGCACATGATTCAGGCAGGCTCGGCACTGCCATCCGTCCCTTCCGGCCCTGACCACCCAGCTCCCCACCTGCGCCTGCTCTGCATGGATTCTTCAGAGTGATGCACTTCACTATGGATATATTACCCAATACCAGAAGCGGGTGTTGATTGTTGTTGTTGTTGTTGTTGTTGTTATTTAATCTTTAGGAAAAATAACCTAATTCTAAAGCCAATAATAATCTCTCAGAACTCTCAAATTACTCCTGACACTATTTTATTTTAACCTTTGTCAACTTCATTATGAATACTGAATCCTTAATTTTACTCGTTTGAAAATTCTTGCATTGAGGTCTATTAAACTAACCGAATAAGCCTTAGCACGGACATGTTCACCCCCATTTAGTAATAAGCACGTCTTCCCATAGAGTCCCTTCATGCATGCCTGCATGCCTAATCTTTGTCAGAAATTAAAGCACGACATTTGCAAAGATGAAAGGGAAAGAAGTCAAGGGAAGCTCTAACCAGCTCCATGAATAACTTCAACACCTTCGACACTTCAATGGTTTTTCTCCAATGTTCTCTCCTCCCACAAGTAGAAGAATAAATGAAATCAAACATTTTTTTCTTAAAAAAAAATCCCTACCCACTCACATAAATTGTTCTACTGTATGATTAAGTGACCTTGTAGCAGAAGAGGGCTCAGCAGAAAAATGAACTACAGCAAATCCACAGAGCTGTGTGTAGGATTTGAAGAACACCCACCCATGCTATCTAGTAGCTCATAAATCTTGTTCAAAGGGGATTTTTGTGGCATCCAATTTAATCAGATTCCCCCTTCCTTTCTTCTTGTATCTCTCTTGGAAAATGGTGGGAAATTTAGGTTAAGCAGGGTGAGGCATTTTTTAGTGTAGTCCATCAAAAGCAGAGAATGAAATTATTTTTGCATGGTTTTCTGTTCATTTTTACTTGGAAAAAAAAGTCTCTACGTGGATGGTTCAGTCAGTAAAATGTGTTCACTGGAAGCAGAAAAGACATGAATTCAAGCCCCTGATCCCCCACGGAATCATCTAGAATCCCAGGACTCAGGAAGCAGAGACTAGAGGATCCCGGGACTTGCTGGCCAGTCAGCCTGGCTCGTCTGACAGCAAGCTCCAGACTCAGCGAGTGTCCCTGTCTCAAACAGTAAGTTGACAGCAGTTGAAGACAGCTGGATGTCAATCTCTGGGCTCCACACACACACACACAGATGAACTCAAGTGCATTTGCACAAATCAAATGCCATGATCATTTTGACACTTAAAGGCAAAGCATTAAAATTTTAAAAAGGAGTATGAAATATCCATGTGTCTATGGCTCATGTGAAGGATGGAGATATTTGGGATGCAAAATGGCGAAGACTCAGGAAAGGAGTGCAAGGCGACATTGATCAGTAAAAGTCTACTCTCTTCCCTTTTAGATCCCAGCACTATGTGACAGTTTGTCTACAATACTATATGCCACAGTGAGCTATGGTAAAGGTTAAGTATATGTGATTTGGACAGAAGGAAATTTTTATCAGGTCTTTAGCAAGCCAAATGTGTATTGGATATGACAACAAGAATAATTAATATTCAATCTAATATCCAATATATACAAAGAACTCAAGAAGTTAGACCCCAAAGAACCAAATAACCCTATCAAAAATGGGGTACAGAGCTAAACAAAGAATTTTCACCAGAAGAAATTCGGATGGCCGAGAAACACCTTAAGAGATGTTCAACATCATTAGTCATCAGGGAAATGCAAATCAAAACAACCCTGAGATTCCACCTCACACCAGTCAGAATGGCTAAGATTAAAAACTCAAGAGACAACAAGTGCTGGTGAGGATGTGGAGAAAGAGGAACACTCCTCCACTGTTGGTGGGATTGCAAAATGGTAAAACCGCTCTGGAAATCAGTTTGGCGGTTCCTCAGAAAATTGGGCATGTCACTTCCAGAGGACCCTGGCATACCACTCCTGGGCATATACCCAGAGGATTCCCCTGCATGCAATAAGGACACATGCTCCACTATGTTTATAGCAGCCTTGTTTATAATAGTCAGAAATTGGAAGGAGCCCAGATATCCCTCAAAAGAGGAATGGATACAGAAAATGTGGTATATTTATACAATGGAGTACTACTCAGCAATTAAAAATAATGAACTCATGCAATTTGTAGGTAAATGGTTAGATCTGGAAAATATCATGCTAAGTGAGCTAACCCAATCACAAAAGAATACACATGAAATGCAATCACTGATAAGTGGATATTAATGAGCCCAGAAGCCCTAAATGCTCAAGGCACAATTAGCAAGTCAAATGACTCCCAAGAAGAAAGGAGAGGACCCTGGGCCTGTAAAGATTGGATCCAGTATTGTAGACCCAGAACAGAGAAATCGTGTGTGTGTGGGGGAATGATTGGGTAATAGCTTGGGGGGGAGAGGAATTATGGGACATATGGTGGGGGGGAACTGGGAAAGGGGAAAGCCTTTGGAATGTAAACATAGAATATAGAAAATAAAAATTAAATAAAAAAATAAAACAAATGTTCGATTTATCTTATCATGCGATGTGGAAGCAATTAGAAAAGAATTTATTCTTGTGGCTAGTGTACCTACTTGTTAGGGTATGTGTACACATGAACATACCTACACATGGAGGCCAGAGGTAAATTCTGGGTGTCTTCCTTAATCATCCCACATATAGTTTTTAGTTACAGGGGTGTTTTGCTCACACACTCCAGTGTACAAAAACTTTTGCAGTTGAAATGTTGAAACACATACTTTAAAAAGGGATTCAATTCACACATCAAATCATTCCCAAGAAGGAAGGAGAGGACCCTGGTCCTGGAAATGTTTGATGCAGCATTATAGGGGAATGCCAAGACAGAGAAGTGGGCAGGGGTTGATTGGGAAAAGGGCAGAGGAAAGAGGGCTTATGGGACTTATGGGGAGGGGGAAACCAGGAAAGGGGAAATCATTTGGAATGTAAACAAGTATAGAAAATGAAAGAAAGAAAGAAAGAAAGAAAGAAAGAAAGAAAGAAAGAAAGGAAGGAAGGAAGAAAGAAAGGAAGAAAGAGAGAGAGAGAGAAAGAGAGAAAGAAAGAAAGGGATTCAATGATTTACAATTACATCTACTTTGACTTCAACAGATGACTGCCTGGTGATTTAAAGTGTCCATGCATGCATATCTGCTGGCTCATTTTAACATCTTTCTCCTATATCAGGCTCTAGATTCTTTTCTTTCTTAGCCTTATGATCTCATTGTAATTTTTCTCCCTCATAATTTCTTAGAAGATGCTTGTCAACTCAAATTGCAGGCTTTTAAGCAATTTTGTCTGTTTTATATATATATAAAGATGCTTCAGTTTTGCCAGTTTTATCTTTAAGAAGACTACCAAGAAATATAAAAGGAGGGTTCAGAAAAGATTTGTATTTGACGTGTAAGATGAATTATTATTGATAAATTTACATTAAAAAAGATATAATGTGAGGCTGAGGATATAACTCAGAGTCCTTGTCTAGCATGTGTAAGATTCAGGGTTCAAACCAGTACCACAAAACAAAACAAAATAATAAAAAGTAGTCTAACAAAAAGATTGAAGCCTAGAAAAGGGAAGAAAGAAAGGAAAATAAATGAAAGAATGAAGGATCAAATAATGCCACATTTGACTGAGGGATTTCTAAAGACATACATACAGACACATACATACACATACAAACACACAGACATACAGACATACATACACAGAGAGTGAGAGATCAAGAAAAGAAATAAACATTCAAAAATAACAAACAAACAAAAACCTCCCAAGAAATACAAATTAACTGTTGATGAAGACTTGTTTCAAAATAAAATATTTCATCAGGACACAAATCTCTTCGAAAGGATGACATTCCTTCCACATTGTTAGCATTAGTATTGAAAACAATGAGGTTTAAGTGCTCACAAACTGAATGCTAGAACGCCACTCACGTCTCTAGGTTGTCCCCCTCCAGCACGGTCTGGACAGGCAGGTAGCCAAGCCGAGGGTGTTTGGCGAAATATTTCTTGGACCTGAACTTGTTCTTCAGCACCTTGGTGAAATCTCGCACATCTTCCCCAGACGTTGTCTATAGGTTGAGAAAGTCACAGTTGTGGTTAAGAAGGCCATCACAACACCCGCAACCGAAGCTGAGCACACGTAAGTTGAAGGTCATTACATGCCAACAACCTTATATACCTTTCAAAAGCACAGTATCAGAAAAACAAAGGGAAACCAGTAAACCACTAAATAGCTTATTTATTCTATATTATAAAACTTGACCCAAAAAATAACTGGAAAGCCTACTAGTAGATTCCTAAACTGATTTCCTTCTACAAGAGTACTGATGGCATTCCAGATGGCATGTTTTTTTTTTTTTTTTTTTTTTGTTTTGGATTTGGTTTTTTCGAGACAGGGTTTCTCTGTATAGCCCTGGCTAACCTGGAACTCACTCTGTAGACCAGGTTGACCTCGAACTCAGAATTCCACCTGCCTCTGCCTCCCAGAGTGCTGGGATTTCAGGCGTGCACCACTATCACCTGACTAAGATTACATGCTTTTAATTAGGTTTTTTAAACTGAAGTCAGTAACTTAGCCCCACAAGCTACCGCACATTCTAGCTGGGAGAAAGTTTAATCAATAATAAAGAAAGGGCAGTGGTAGGGGACATGGAAGGTGCATGCCCATAATCTCAGCACATACAAGAAAGAGACAAAGGGATCTGAAGCTTAAGGCCAGCCTGGGATGCAGGGGTGAGGGTGGGAGTGGGGTGTGTGGGGGGGATTAAGTAAATCTCAAAAGAGTTGAGCAAGAAAACAAAGCAATTGAATGAACAAACCCCTCTAACCAGGCATGATGGTACATTCTGGTAAATCCCAGGACTTGGGAGATAGAAGCACGAGGAATAGGCATACCAGGCTAGCCTGGGCTACATGAGACCCTTTCTGGGGGGAAAAAAAAAAAGGACAAGAGAGGGGGAGGGAAAGGGAGGGGAGGGGGGAGGGGATGGAAGGGGAGGGGACGCGGGATGGGAGGGGAGGGGAGGGGAGGGGAGGGGACGCGGGACGGGACGGGACGGGACGGGACGGGACGGGACGGGGACGGGACGGGACGGGACTGGGACAGGGACGGGGAAGGTACGGGGAAGGGAAGGGACGGGGAAGGGACGGGACAGGGACGGGACGGGGACGGGACGGGACGGGACGGGACGGGACGGGACGGGACGGGACGGGACGGGACGGGACGGGACGGGGAAGGGAAGGGAAGGGACGGGGAAGGGAAGGTGCGGGGAAGGGAAGGTACGGGGACGGGACGGGGACGGGGAAGGGAAGGGACGGGGAAGGGAAGGGACGGGGAGGGGACGGGGAAGGGAAGGGAAGGGAAGGGAAGGGAAGGGAAGGGAAGGGAAGGGAAGGGAAGGGAAGGGAAGGGAAGGGAAGGGAAGGGAAGGGACGGGGAAGGGACGGGGAAGGGACGGGGAAGGGACGGGGAAGGGACGGGGAAGGGAAGGGAAGGGAAGGGACGGGGAAGGGAAGGGAAGGGAAGGGAAGGGAAGGGAAGGGAAGGGAAGGGACGGGAAGGGAAGGGAAGGGAAGGGAAGGGAAGGGAAGGGAAGGGAAGGGAAGGGAAGGGAAGGGAAGGGAAGGGAAGGGAAGGGAAGGGAAGGGAAGGGAAGGGAAGGGAAGGGAAGGGAAGGGAAGGGAAGGGAAGGGAAGGGAAGGGAAGGGAAGGGACGGGGAAGGGAAGGGACGGGGAGGGAAGGGACGGGGAAGGGAAGGGGAGGGGAGGGGAGGGGAGGGGAGGGGAGGGGCGGGGCGGGGCGGGGCGGGGCGGGGAAGGGAAGGGACGGGGAAGGGAAGGGAAGGGAAGGGAAGGGAAGGAAGAGGGAAAGAAAGAGAAGAGCCACCTCAGGATTCTGTCGGGAAAAGAGTCAAAGTTTCTCTAGCCTTGATCTACCAAGCAGATAAACTATTGCTATACCCAGACTAAAACGTAATATGATATATAGTGTTGCAATTTCCTTAAGGATTTCAAAATGATTGGTGCTTTAGTTTGTTGTTTGTTTCTGTTTTGCTGAGATAGGGTCTTAGTACATAGCCCTGGAAGTGCTACAACTTGCTCTGTAGACCAGGCTAGCCTCTGCCTCTTAAGTGCTGGTTCTAAGGTCATGTGCCACCGTGCCTGGAAATTTGATAAGTCTATAACCATTTACAAATGAGAGGTGCTTAGACTCCTCAAAGCCAGCTCTCTTATCTGATTCCATAAACTCTCCTCTAAGCCTAATTTTACATTATCAGCAGTTCCAGTGTTCATATTCAATACAGAAACTCTAGTCCTGAAGATCCGATTACATATTCATATTATTAGCAGAGAGTTGAATTGCTACTTGGGTTGTATACCAAGAGTTTGCTTCCAAACTTACCACTGAGTGGATTCATTCCCCCTCTTTATAAGGAGACAGAGAAGTTATCTACATAACACCAAGAGAACAATGAGTCTGTGAATGGGCTGTGCTAACTGGTTCCACTTTCTGCCTTTCCTTTAATGGCAAGTGACCCAGCATCATAGAGACTTCTTTACAAACCAAAACTGTTTATCCCTATGATACTGGATAGGAATTTGTGATTCCACTGCTCCTGTGGAATCTTAGCATAGACAGTTCATATACAAAGAAATACCAAATGGAGAATGTGCTCCCGTTTCAACTCGGCCTGTAACTAAGTTTGGCTATGGGAAAGCGTTCATCTCTGAGTCCAGAGGACTTCAACTTATAACCCTGAACTGCGTGACAGAAAGCCACGTGACCAGGTTCCAAGAATCACCCCCAACTCCCAGCAGTATACAGTGTACGACTCACTGGTTATGAGTCCACTTCTACTCAAACAACCACAACACTATCTACTTACATATACAATGACTCCACTACTCTTCAAAGACACTATGACCACTACCCAAGCCCAGACCCTGGCAGGTATTAATATAGCCTCTGTCTCTATGAGATTGTTTATTCTGGGTGTTTCATAGGCAGACCTTCATATAGTAAATCTTCTGTGGTTTCTATGCTGTTCTGGCTCATGTATTCTGGGTACCTATGTAGAATCATATTTGAATAAAAAGAGAGAAACCACTCAAAGGTACAAGTCCAATCCTGCATTACACACTCATCCTGAACTATATCCAGGGCCTGGAGGACCGGGGCCAATCTAATCACACAATAAAGAAGCACCATTTCTCTATTCTTCCCCCATTACCAAAAAACCAACAAAGCCCTGATCACCTCCCCAAGAGTTAAGGCATATAGTCAAGGTAGATTGTTTCTAACAGTGTATGTGTATTATAGAGGACACATCCACACAGAAACAGCATGTTTTAATTTCCTCAGTAATTTTTATGTTCCATCCAAAGTTGTAATCTAAGGCTGTTATTTCACCGGCTCTATAAACTTTATCACAACACCAAAGGAGATCTGAAAAGTGACTCTTCTCATAGCCATGAGAGATGACCTTCAGTGTAACAAGGTAATTCCAAAGTTGGAATAGAGCCAAGGAAATGAATTAAGTCTAATTTTTGCACTGAAAATGGTAAAACGTTGACATAGACTTGGTCTAATTAGCCACCTAATGACAGTTCCTAGCATCTCTCTATTTTATAGTGCTAATGCAATGCTTTGGCAAAGAGAAGCCCGCCGCCAAGGATAATGGAAGCCATCATTGGCATCAAATTCAACTCTCACTGCACATTAGGTGCAGTGCTTTGTTGTTTAAAAGCACACAGCTGTTGCTGTTACGGCGGGAAAAACGGAATGGGAAGGAACTTACTGGAAATTACTGCACAATGAGTCGACCTGTTAAATGCCACATGCATTTCTTGGAACATTAGGCTTTCCCCCCTCACTTTATTGAAAATAGATTCTTTTCTCTCATAATATATCCTGATTACAGTTTCCCCTCCCACTACTCCCACTTCGTTCTCTCCTCCCCTCCTCTCCAGATCCACTCCCTAGAAAAGAACTCACTAGAAAAGAACAGGCTTCTAAAAGATATTAAAATGCAACAAAATAAAATATTGAAACAAAACTATCACATCGAAGTTGGATAGGAGAAGCACCTCAGTGGTAGAATTCTTCTCAAAAGCAGTCTGTACTGTCTTCTACAGACTATGTGATGTCCTTGGAGGATCTACAGTTCCCACACACTTTTGCTTCCTTCCCTTTCCCCGACCTGGTGATAATCTTGTAGGTTCTGTGGCTAATGGTGACCTGTCGCCATCCAGTTTTATTTGAGGGCTTTCTTGGTACAGGGCTTTATTGCAAATATTGGCTCTGTGGATTTTTGGGTTTTGCTCAGTTACTTTTTAGGTAACTAAGAAAGAAGAAGCAACAGCAAACACAAAGAGAACAAGGTAGCCTGAAGTCACAGAGCCACCATCTCCCTCTAAGTCCCTCTAGACTGATAGCTCACGAGCCTGTAAGAACTCAAGTGTGCAACAGGGAGCTGCCCTCTTTTTATTTTCTTTTTCTTTCAAAGCTAGTGACAGTGAGCCATTGTGAAAATATTGGACATGGGAATACGCAAGAAACACCCTATTCTCCTGAAGTGAAATAGCGGTGACAGGATCAAAACTTATTTAAGTAATGGGAACAGCTAGTTCTCCACTGGCTTTCCATCATCATGAAGGAATGAATACAATATTGAAAGGTATTGCCCAATTATAAAGTCTACCATAGAACCAATCTAATCATGCAAGCCTCTACCAAACTCCTAAGGTATTGAAACCAAGTAACTGCATTCCCAGGCTCTGTTTTACCAACAGCAATAATAACAATTAAAGCCAGCAGTATTTTGGGGTGTGTGTGTGTGTGTTTTTCATATATATATATATATATATGAAAAACACACACACATACGTACATATATGTATATATATACATATACATATATACATATATATGTATATATACACATATATACATATATACATATATATACATATATGTATATATAAAATAAAATATATATAATCTTTATATATATTTGGTGGTATGTTTGTTTTGCTTGCATGTACATCTGTGTGCCACAGATATGCAGTGCTTCTATAGGGCAGAAAAGGGCATAATATCCCCTAAAATCGAAGTTACAGATAGTTAGCAGCCACGTGGGAGCTGGGAATCAAAACTAAGTTCTCTATAAGGCCAGCCACTGCTCTGAACCACGAAATCTTCACTCTAACCCCCATCAAGAATATTTTAAAATTCTCTCCAACTTCTCCTTAACTGAGGACAAAGTGTCACTTCAGGTGAAGGAGACTTTGAGATTATCATTGGCTTCAATTACATATCTATATATTAATGCATGCCCACGAATCTCTATGTCCCTGTTCCATGTTTTAAACCGCATATCCTTAGCTTAACAGTTGACTCCCTGCACACACTTATACTTGAGATACACTGATGGATGACTGAAAGTCATTTCCTTTTCATTGATGTGACCCACAAACAAAAATGCAAGGCCAAGGTGCAGAAGACTCTAGAATTCAGAAATGCTAACCTCCATGTAATCTATTGGCAAGTGACTTGTTGAATAAATTACTCCTCTACTTCAGCTGAAGAACCACCAGCTACTAATGCCAGAGAACCACAAGGCACCATGGAGAAAGAGACTGTTCACAATGATGAAAACAAAAACAAAAACAAAACAAAGGACAAATAATGAAAATAACAAAAAAGCTTATTTGAAAGTAAGCAAAACTACAACGTTTTATCTCCCAGTAGTTTTCTTAGTCATAACTCAAGTGACAGTATTATCTATGTTATAACAAATATGTCCAACATTAGATTTCCAACTATTAAATTAAAATATTAGTAAGTTATACAGAAGGAAATATAGAAGTGTGATGATGTAAATGAAGGTAATATGAAAATGCACGGTCACGTGATACATGGGGTAAATAAGGAAATGTTGCCATGTGAACCATGTACAAGCTCTGGAATTATTTTTTTAAAGACATATTTATTTATTTAATGTATGTGAGCACACCATTGCTCTCTTTAGACACCCCCAGAAGAGGGCATCAGATCCCATGACAGATGGTTGTGAGCCACCATGTGGGTGCTGGGAACTGAACTCAGGACCTCTGGATGAGCAGTCAGTGCTCTTAACCTCTGAGCCATGTCTCCAGCCCAAACTCTGGAATTATTACAGCAAAGAACACTCATTAGCAAGGTTTCCTGGTTGAGGACAGAGCTGAGGGACACGCGCACGCTTCTAAATGATCCATTTCATGATCTTAAGACTTGGAGACACTCACAGGAATTTTTCTTTTTTAATGGCAAAACATACCCTGGGTTCTCACTGATTTCAACAAGGTAAAAATAAGACACGTTTGAATTCTACAGCTTGGCTGAATCAGTAAGAGAAACTCAAAGCTGTCTGAATCTTAATGGGGGGAAAAAAAAACCCAGAAAGCTAAAAATTAAGTAACATTGACAGACTCTCCATGAACAAGCATGGTAATAAGCAACCGATGCAGAGCTTGTGACAGCCTCCTCTTAGGAGCTAATGTCTCCTCTATATGTACCAGACTTGCTGGGAAACCAACATCAGGGAGATGAGAGCCGAAAAGCACCACTTTGGGATGCTGAAGTCAGAGAAACAGCAAGGAGGCTGCATTTTTAGCATCTTGGCCAATATCCCAAAGCACATCTGAAGAAGCAGGCCTGCCAACACAAACCCTGCAGACTGCACCAGGGCAGAGTCAGCGCTTTCTTACAGTTGATACTCACAGCCTTCCGACGGAACGCGAGGACGCTGGCAGAGGGAGGAGGCTGTGACTGGTGCCAGTTGGTCCCTTTTTACTCTTTTTATTTGATGTTTTTTTTTTTTTTACTTTTGCCAATACAATTCAAAAAGGCACAATTTAACTTAATTAAAGACATGTTTTTAATATAATATTTTGATTCTATTGGTTTCTAGAACCACAGCTCAACCTATAAATTCACAACATTAAGAATATTATGTAGCCAAAGGCCAAAAACAATAGGAAAATTCCTATACTTTAACAACTGGGCTATGGTGCCTTGGAACCTGACTTCAGTGAGGGAAATATTTGCAGTCCAATCCTAATAGATCACCACGTACTCTACCCAAATGCCCAGCTCCAAGGAAGGTAACTTATGAAGTCCACGAGATAAGGTCAAATGTGGAGTCCCAGCTGCTCTATACTATGCAAGAACTTACCTGCAGCCCCTGTACAATGTATTTCAATAAATCCTCTGTTTCTGTTCTTGGTAAATTTATTTACCTGCCCATACCTCATGTCTTTCACACTATATTTTACATAACAAATATGCTGAGAGCTGTTTGACTTATTTATAATAGCCAGAAGCTGGAAAGAACCCAGATGACCCTCAGCGGAGGAATGGATACAAAAAATATATACACAATGGAGTACTATTCAGCCATTAGAAACAATGAATTCATGAAATTCTTAGAGAAATGGATGGAGCTGGAGAACATCATACTAAGTGAGGTAATCCAGTCTCAAAAGAATACCCATGGTATGCACTCACTGATAAGTGGATATTAGCCTAGAATCTTGGGACACCAAAGACACAATCCACATACCAAATTATGTCTGACAAGAAGGAAGGAGTGGACCCTGGTGCTGGGAAGGCTCAAAGCATCAGTGTAGGGGAATACCAGAACAGGGAAGTGGGAAGGGGTAGATGGGGGAACAGGGGGAGAGAAAAGGGCATGTGGGACCTTTGGAGGGCAGGGAACCAGAAAAAGGTAAATGAAATGTAAATATAGAATATATCCAATAAAAAAATTTTAAAAAAAGAAAAAACAAAACAACAACAACAACAACAAAACAAATACGCTGAGAGCTGTTTTAAAAATAACATTCATTCTTTTTACTCTAGTTCCCTGGAAGTCTCCATACTTTTGCTAGGTTGACTACAGAACCTGATGAGGCTATTGATGCGATTTGGAAACACGCTGCTATTATTGGACTTTTCACATAAACAACACACACAATGTAGGTACTTGGAAATCTTAGCTTTTCTGTCATGCCTGCAAAAAGAATGGTGTCAGTTTACTGTGTTGGGTTTACACCACACAGAAATTCACAGTTAGGTATGAGTGTTGGTTGTTGTTTCTGTTAGTGCGATATAACACATCGTATTAAATATGTAAGATTTTAGGCACACAGGTTTGATTAAATGGAGTATTTTCTAAGTAATTAAGATACAACCAGACACTTGCTTAAGAATGACACTACCAATCTGTTTTAAGTGACAGTACTTTAGTAAGTGGCTTTTCACAGAGATATCCACCACCCCCAGTTCCCACCTTAGTTCTTCTGAGTGAATCCCAGTGGCGCCATCAATACAATCTAGTTCCGGTCAACGACCCTCAACTGATCAAGATTTACAGTGACTCAAGACCAACAGTGAGAATCTGGACATAGCCAATACCTCTGCCCTTCCAGATAACACATTTTTTTGTAAATATCTAATTTCTTCATCTCTAGATACACATCTCTCAAATACCTGAGCCAGCCCTTCATATTCTGAACTCTGTGTGGAGCAATACCACAGCCTCTGGGTTTTTCCTATTCCCTAACTTGGGGGGGGGGCACTGTCTCTCAACACGTGGGCTCAGCTTTTATCTGTCTGCTCTTCCTGCTTCACCGCTGTGCACTCTGCTTATTTTTATAGAGTCCCCTACAGCATGTCCATATCTCTTTCCATAGATGAATCCCAGTGCTGATGACAACAGAAAAGGAGGTTTCTACTCAGTGGAGTTCAGTACATGTTGCCTCAAACAAGGCATTTGAAAAAAACCCAGCAGAACCAGGATGGTCATTCTCTGATCTCCCCCAAAGAAACTCACGAGGCCTCTCTTGGAGAGGTAGGGATCACCATCTTTACCTGTTGCTAAGTGTTGAAAGTGTCCCACAAATTGTATTGAAAATCTGATCCCCCGTGGGCGACGCTGATGGATAGGATGTTATGACACGATTGGGTGATGTGGACTCTGATAACCTCAGTGAGCAGATTAATGTTATGTTATGGCAGAAGAGCACCTGATGAAGCGGGTGTGTGTAGCTCTTTCTCTTTTCCCCTCCATCTCTTTTTTGAGTGTCCATCAGCATTCAATAACCCAACACAATTGTCGTGACCAGATGCAGACTTTCATCTTGGATTTCTCAGACTCCAAAACTGTGCGACGAGGAACCAGCTGTGTCTGTAAACAACCCGTTTGAAAATGTTCCCCCATGTCAGCAGAAGCAATTCTCTTGATGTTTTTTTGAAGACACAGGACATGGCGCAGCGTCTTCACAAGCAGGCTTTTTACTTCTCTAGGACCATACGCTATATGAGAACCTCTTTGTTCATTTAGAATTCTCTGTCTATTCTTCCTGAAATCCCGAACACTGAACTAAACAGCCTTCCCCATCTTCCTGGGTCTGCATTTCCTCATGAAAGTCTCAGAGTTCAGAGAAACTTGGCATTAAAAGAATTTGTGTGCATTTGATAATCTCTCTTCAGCTGTGCTCTTAAAAATAGGAAGAGACGAAGAGATGTTTCTTTTCCTTCCCTTACATCATTCCCCTCAGCCTCACCATCTATAACCAATGTACTGTTGAAGCCTTTCTAAAGATACAATATCACACAGCAATAGCCTGTCATTTTCTTAAATGTCCTCTTCTGAAACCCTCTACATTCGATTTTGGTTAAATATTGGGATATAACTACATCTTAAGCCTTGCTAGAACTCAAAACATTTTTCAGTCTATAAGAAATTAACTCGGAAAAATCCCTATTAACTGGACTCTTTAAAGTCTTCCTCTCCTTTTTTTTTTTTTTTTTTTTTTTTTTGGTTTGTTTGTTTGTGGGTGGTGGATACAAATTTTCTTCACCCCAGTACTTTCATTTCTAGTCCTTTTATCTGCAATAGGGTTTCTTCAGCATGAGGAAAGCCCATGACAATCACAAGACCGTAACTATTTGGGAATTTCGTACTGCTTTGGCCTTTAACTAAGATTATCATTGTCTAAGTCTAAACTTCCTAAGCAACGACAGAGCCATAGATAACAACTCTTTGGTAATTAACCTCAGCTGCGCTCTGTGTCAAGGTGGCATCTGACTTATCTCTTGGTGGCCCAGACTGACCCCAGCAGAGATTATAAACCTTTCTCATTCTCCTTGGCACATAACCCTAATCAGTGCTTGCTCATAGTTAATAACTGCACACAGTCTTATAAACCATGTGTACCTTATCAGACTGAAATCTAATGATATACTATTACTGATTCAGCCATCACAGAAAATGGTCTGAAGTCCTTTAAAGAAGTTAAAGGATCAATACAAGGTGATCTAGAAATCCTACTTCTAGAGATACACCCAAGGATAATGACATCATGGTCTCAAAGATGTGCTAGTGTGCCGTCATGTTCACTGTAGCAGCATGTGTAGGAGCTGAGAGGTGGAATCAAGTTAAATATTGCACAATACATGGATAAGAAAAATCAACACACACACACACACACAGAGAGAGAGAGAGAGAGAGAGAGAGAGAGAGAGAGAGAGAGAGAGAGAGAGAGAGCGCAGGGGGAAGGGTATTTCTCAGCCTTATAAAAGAAGGACTTCCTCCCATTTTTGACAGCACAGGTGAACCTGAGACAGTATACTGAGTGAAATGACTCGGATGTACAAAGACAAATATTGCATGATCTCGTTTATACAAAGAATGTAAATAAATGAGGAGCCAAGCTGACAGTGGAGAAGGTAGAACGTGATTCTCAAATCTGGAGAGAGGTTCAGAAATCGAAAGCCATCTAAACTGTCAGTTGAAGGATGAGTGAGTTCCCGAGCCTCCAGAGATAGC
The DNA here is from genome assembly GCA_964023405.1 of Apodemus agrarius. Lineage (NCBI taxonomy): Eukaryota > Metazoa > Chordata > Mammalia > Rodentia > Muridae > Apodemus > Apodemus agrarius. The sequence goes on along the minus strand of OZ030027.1, from coordinate 22,388,905 downwards.
AGCAGTGTAGCTGTAGTTAAGAGTGTGCACTGGGTCTGGTAGGGCAGCCCTGTAGTTCTACCCTCTTAGAAGGCTGAGGCTGGAAGACAGCAAGTTCAAGGTCAATCGGAGCAATTCTGAAACCCTATCTCAAAATAGAAATGCCTTTAAAAAGATCTGGGATGGAGCTCAGAGGAAAAGTGGTTTCCTAGCACGTGTGAGACCCTGAGATTGGTCCCCGGGAATGCTAATTCCAAAAACAAAATCTCAGCCAGACAAAAATGTTGTATGGATGAAACTGTAAAGTAACTTTTTAAAAAAAGAAGACATTTGCATTCTCTAATAACAAATTATTTTTCTAATTCAAATTAAACGTCGGTTATTTACAGTACCAATGTATTTAGAGGAGACGGAATTTTCATTACAGAGATAAATGGTTTTATTGTTTAAATGTGCTAGAAATTTTATCTAAAGGCAGTAGTGTTTAAAGGTAGGATCCTTAAGGGTGGATTACATCATAGATAACATTAAGGATGGATTTGATCACAGAAGCTACATTTTAGCAGCGACAATTCCTGATACAGAATGTGTTTGGGTCACTCCCCTCTCTTTCACACAGGAGTTGTCTTGTCCTCCCATTTTCTACCATGAAATAAGAGACCCCCAGTCCCACGAGGTCCCTTTCCAGCTTAGCTTTCCTCACTTTTAGAAACATTAGCCCAGTAAGAGTCTGCTCGTTACACATCACCTATCTACAATGTTACAGCAGCACGTAAGACGAAACTTGGTGGCTGAGCATTCCTTGAAGGTCCGTACATTAAAGGCAATCTCCAGTGTGTTCTTATAGAACTTGGCAGAAGCTTTTTGAAGCTGAAGCCTGTTGGCTGGCCAAGTCACTGTCATGGTTATCTCTAAGGGGATTGTGGAATACTATCTCTGCTTCTTTTTCTCTGCTCTCTGGCTAATGATGCAAGTGGTCTGTTTACTGCATGCCTCTACAATAATGTACTGTCCTTACTAGAGGTCCAGTACCTAGAGGAGGCTATGCGGATTCCTCTACAAGTATCAGTTGAGTTATTTTGGGGAAAAGGTAAGATGCAAATGAATAGAGAAAGGGGACACACATTAACTATAATCCAAGTCATGCTATCACTTGAACATAAACTTTTGTTGAACTGAATGAAGGCATTATTACAGTACAAATTTGGATTATAGAATAGTAATGGGTAATAAGAGTTAAAACTAATCTCATAAAAACAGAAAAATTCCACTCCATTTCCTCATGTAAATATTTTATTAGTAGTATCATAAAATACCTTCATGAATCATGAGAGCTAATTCATACCTCATTAGTCTTCCTATATCTAAACACAAACACTGTCACAAATAATAAGCTGATAGGTTGGCGAAACATTTGGGGAGTTCGGAGAGCTTCAACTGAGGCTGACAAACTATACTTCTTAGCAGCAAACACATTGAGAGAAGGGTAAGGTGTGACCTTGAAGGAGAAAGACAGGAGCCAGTGACATGAATGGGCCATTTTCTTAACTAGAAATGAAGATGGGTTGTGAGAACTACAAATAATATAGTGCTTATGGAAAGGTCACAACCATTTAGTGCACAAAGATCACTTACTATCACTTTATTGAAAAGATGTTAAGGTAAAGATGAATGGATCATAAATACAGATTTCTTTATAAAGAATTGAGTAGAAAGGAAAAGGGAAAGATCTAAAGAATTTAGGTAAAAAACACTGGAATGTAATTAAGGCACATCATAGCCTGTAAAGGAAGAGTATACTTCTAAGACTCAGTTTATGGATATATCTATGGACATTAGAAAAGGTTATAAGGTTATAAGTAGATTGATTGTCTAGCATGCTCTGTAGTGGGTTGTTGCCTAGCATGCACATAGCTCTGGGCTTGATTCCCAACACAAAGCAGATAAAAATGAACTACAGGCTGTAGGTTAAATGTAGAAACCAACCCGGATAGGATTGTCACATAAGTTCAGGAAGGGCCAGATGATCCCCTCCCCCACCAAAAGGATAACAGCATCCAGGAAATCAAAGAGCGAGCTGGACTCTCAGAAATGAAAGTCACTTGGAAAGGACCACATTTTAAAAAAAAGAGTTTGGAATGGCTTAAAGCAGTAGTTCTCACCCTTCCTAATGGTATAAGCTGTTAGCACAGTTTCTCATGTTGTGGTGACTCCAAACCAGAACATTATTTTCATTGTTACTTCATACCTGTAATTTTGTTAGCTATGAATGGTAATACAAATCTCTGTGTTTAAAGATGGGCTTGGTACTCCCATTAAAGGATCATTGGGCCTGAAGGGGTCGTGACCCACAGAATGAGAAATGCTGACTTGGGAGATTTTGTTCTGTTTTCTTTTTAAATTCAACATTAGTATTAGGAAAGGAGATTTGATACATATATCAGTGGTTACAAACAGGCTTCCATTGGTCAATGATTATTAAGCCCTGCTTTCAAATTGCTTAGAAATGTTAGGAATTTATTAGAAATGACTGTATTTAATGAGAATAAAAACAGTAATTATATATCATTCCTCTAACCTCATCCACTTATCTTGATTTTCCCATTTAATACTAGATCTTTATAATCAGTTCCCTAAATTTCAAGCTATTATCATGTAAATATTAACATTATACTTCTTCCCAATCCAAAACCCTTATAAGGATCTGAAGGGCATCTTGTACAATGTGACACTACTTCATCAAGCCTCTGTTCCTCCCACTGTCCCTGTCATTAGACAGAAGGCCTAGCTAGTTGCAGAGGGACCTTGCTCAGAAGATCCCCAGCTCGGTTTAATGGTCCTTTATTGTCGCTTGGAAATTCATGGTAACGTTTGAACAGGGGACTCCCATCTTTTCATTCTTCTCTGGGTATGTCAGTTTAGGACCCAGTCCTTTGCTCCTGTGCCTTGTTTGAAGGACAGGTTCCACTTCAGTTCTAGACATTCTGGTCAGCCTCTTGCCCCCTACGAGAGCGCTTTCTGAGACTGCTGCTTCTTCGTTCTGCAACACCCTGGTACTCTACCCCATTCCTACACAGTTACCAAATTTCTGCACCTTCAGGTTCAATCCAAAGGTTAGTTTCTCAAACTGGACCTGGTTTCTCTCATCTAAAATGGCTTCTCCCGTCTCCTTATCCTGCTTTTCAAATATAATCACTACACCCTTAATTATCTCATTTCTGTTTCCTACTCATTTCTACTGCTCAGTATCAATATATTCCCTCTTCCTATGTAGACAGCAGTGGGAACATCAGTAATCTTGGCTCTCCTAGACAACTGACAAACCATGAGAGTTGTCTCTAGAGACAGATTCTCTCCTTGATCTGACTAAGGTTAGAGTTCCTTGCCTTCTAATCTGTTGAATTTATCACCTATAAAAATAACACATTCTCAGTTCAAATTGTTCCATCCACACCATCCCATTCTCTTAATTTTAAAAAAGACTTGAACAGGCATCACCTTGATTTCTGATAGCTCAAGGCTACACACTTCTTACGACCTCTGCCTGCCCATAATAGCAGAGATACAAGTAGACACCTTGTAGAAACCATGCTGCTAAAAAAAAAGAAAAGAAAAGAAAAAACCATTTATTGTCTCCTGAAATCTACTGCTGAAGATGAGCCCTGGCCACTCCAAGAGGACTCATCAAAAAGGAATGAGGAGTCTAAATCCTCGATGTGGTCCCAAAATGGGTGGATGTGATCTCTTAGAACTCGGCAGTCCTGCTCTTGAGGACCTGGAAAACCATTTCTCTGAAAGGAGATTATTAGGCAAGAAAGCAATGTCTCTCATTTTTTTATGGAGATTTAGCTGAACTCCTCCAACTGGAGACACAGCTGGTCTCCACCATCACACTGGCTGCCTTTTGTCACTTTTCTCTTGCCTTCTGCTTAGCCCCGCCCCCTGTCCCTCTCTCTGCCAAGCCAGTGCCCCCTTCTACCATGCTCAGACACTTCTGAGTACTATACCATGTGTACAGGCATACTTCTCACACATACATGTGGATTCGACTGACTGAACTATCCTACAATTCAAATAGCAGCTAACTTTGATAATTAATCATGCAAGACATATAGAAAGCATTCAATATTAGTTGGGCTAGTAAATAAATTAATAACTGTAATAAATATTTCCCCAGATTCCTTGGGAGCAATATTCTCCTAGTTAATGTTGGGCATCAAGATTATTTCATCTCTTATAATTCAGCAACATTTTCTAGAAATCTCCTCTCCACATGAAAGAGTCTCTATTTACTTAAAATAAGACGCCAAGAATAGGAGAATTATATGTGCATATTTTACAAGTATTGCTGCCTTTGTATAGATTTATGATCTAAAAAGTTACTTAGTTCTCTAAACCAAAGAAAATACACAACTCTGTAAATAACTTTGGCACAATCTGGAACAAAACTAAGGAATAGCTATTGACAGAAAAATGAGGATAATAGGGCAAAGCTACTGTAGATCAAAGGAACCACATACCTGTGTCCAGCGCTAGGGGCTATGGTAAAATGAACACATTAGCAAATGTGACTATATCATGTGGTGGCAGAGACCTCTGCGGGAAAATGACTTGGCATCAGGTATTTTGGCCATAGAGATACTCATATTCATTGGCCTAGATCACCCACTTCTGGTCATTTGCTCAAAGGAAATATAATTTATATAACACACATAAAATGCCACCTTCTCAGTAATGCTCTTAAATGCTGTTTATAGGAAATTAAAGACCTAAATTTAAAAGATGGTTAGGCCAGTTATAGCAATTCATTTGCTTAATAATGTGTGCTGAGAAGCTATGGTCTAAGGAAAAATGGGGGTGGAGGTGGGCGTGGGGATGGACAGCTATTATTTACAAAAGTCAAATGAAAAACTCCAGATGAAAAATATTCTATTATTAGCAGGCACAGTTAGTTGTGCATACCTTTAATCTTGGCCCTCAGAAAGCAGACATAGATGGATCTCAGTAAGTTCAAGACCAGCCTGATATACAGAGTGAATGCTAGGCCATCTGGAGCTACATCAGGAGCTACACACAATGTCTTTGAAAATATTAAGTAATATCTATATAAAATTTTCCATGATAATCTTCAATTCTAAGATGTTTTTCTACATTTTTCTACAATTTTATCAGAAATATTTTCCACGTAAATCTTCAATTCTATCATAAAATATTTCTATCTCATATTTCAATTAATTTAGCAATGTTTTACATGTCTACCACTTTACTCCTTAATTTTCCATGAAAATTGTCAATTTTAACCTGTTTATCTGAAATATTTTCCATGTAAATCTTTAATTTTATCATAAAGTGTTTTTACTTCCCTTTACTTCCCTTTTCAATAAATAAAAAAATAAAAAATTGAAATAAATAAAAAAGAAAATATTAAGCAAAGAAAACCATATGCATACACACTTTTTATAAAATTGGAACATGCTAATATTAGAAGGTAGTTTGTTCAGAAACTAAATGTATGTATGATTTTTTATTTCTCTATTTTTCATTTTTGATCATCTATAACTTTTTTTCAGAAAACATCTTTTAAACGTTTAAGAGAAACACGGTTGTTTTCAGCAAGCAGTTTCATTTTCAACATAGGTAATTCAGTATGAGTTCTTAATACGCTTCCAAAAAAGCTAAGTTTAAAATGAAAAGACATATTTGGAAAGTTAGCAAATTATATTTGGTGTAATGTAGATTTTTTTTTTAATTCGACACAAGAAACACCTAAAAGAAAAGAAAACAACAAAATTTACAACTATAAATTCTTGAAGGTTTAAAAAAAAAAAAAGCTAAGTAAGAATTCATTGGATAAAAGTGTCCTTACTAGCCATGAGGTAGTGGTGCATGACTTTAATCCCAGCACTTGGTAGCAGAGGCAGGTGGACCTGTGAGTTCGTGGACAGCCTGGTCTATAAAAAGAATTCTGGGATAGCCGAGGCTACACAGAGAAACCCTTCTCAAAAAAATACTAAACCAACCAACCAGTCAGTCAACCAACCAAATAAACAAACAAACAAATAAATAAATAAATGGTTAAAACAACAGTGATATAACGGGTCAGTTGATTCCAAGGGTACTCACCGGTATGCAGTATTCCACCATTGGGTAATGTAACTTGTGGCCCTTTGCTGTTCTTCCAGAGAAGAAGCAGCTCTGGCAAACGTCATAGTTAAAATGCTTCAGACTCCTGTACCTGTGATGGAGAAAAGGACGGGCATCACTCCTGCTACTTAACCCAGACCTGTGCCTTGGGGACAGGCTTCGTGGTAAGGAAACCGAGGCTGCATCCGCTACAACGCGAGGCTTTGTCTCTCAGGGTCCGTTCAGAAGTGACGGTTCATCTCGCCAACGGTGGGAGAGGAACTTAAGTATTTGGAATTTGTTTATTTATTTATTAAAAAGGTTCCCAGATTGTGGAGGAAGGTAGAGACCTTGCTCCTAAGTTAGGTTTTGTAAGCCTTTTGATTAATGCTTTTCTTTATTACTGATAATTAGATGCAGGCATACAATGAAAGGTCACAAGCATTGCTGAATCTAAAAACATGCTTGCACATGTTTACACATGATGTGAAGTCTAGTGTCAATGTCAGAAGAGTCTGCAGGAGATCTGAATGTAGACAGAAAATGATAGAGAAAAGTTATGATAATGAGTTTGGTACACATCATTTTAAAATATCAACAAGACACACACACACACACACACACACACACACACAGAGAGAGAGAGAGAAAGAAAGAGAGAGAGAGAGAGAGAGAGAGAAACAAAATACCCTGTAACCAGGAACAAGTTAAATAAAACCTTGATCATGACACAGTCTTGAAAGAAATAGTGTTTTAAGCCGCTCATAGAAAGTAACACTGCACTGATGTCTATTTACAGAAGCAATACTCTTTTAAGTCGTAAACTTATACGAAGTCTGAAAGGAAAACCCTCTCCAAATCTTCCACTCAGTTAAGATGACTAGGGGAAGTAAGAAACATGCATCACAGCTGTATCCATAGAGGGGCATTTTAAATGCCAAGACTAGCAAAGTCAAAATAGAAAGACATTGTAAAGGTTATGTGAGGCTAATGTATACTATCAAGTGATTGAAGGCCTTTAAAAATGACATGCAACTGTTTGAAAGTTATCTGAAGACAATCTATTTATACCAGCTTATTATGGTCCTGGTTTGATACATCGCTTATACTATAATATCTTCTAACCTATCATCATAGCCTGACGAATATGACTGGCATCGTCTGTCCTTTGTGGAATCTTCTTTGGTGCAACCCTTCTCTTTCTTAGGGAGAAATTCTTGCATTGTCAGCATATTTTAGTCATGTGCTTTGCTAAAAGTACTATTTCTCAGTCTTGCTTGGCTGATGGTGGTAAGCAGGACAACACAGGATGAATTCTTGGGCAAGGGTTTCCCTTGGGATTTTAAGGGACCAACTCAATGGGAAGAAAAACATGTCTTTTCTCTCCCTTCAAAAGGCGGAAGTGACATCCAGAGGAGCCAATTTGCTAGTGGAGATCAAGTCATGGGTTGGGGATAACAGAGATTATGAAGGTAGAACTGAGCGCCAAGATGACCATGCAGGCTAGGTCATGGCATATCTACCTTTGCTTTCTGTTCACATGAAAGGAGACGAAGCCTGCCTGTCATTCATGCTGCTGTGACCAGCTGTGTGGAGTTGGAAATGAAACAATTCTTAGCTCGGTAAACACCTTATAGATCTAAGATTTTACTAAAACTCAATTTGAAGGACTGGAGAGATGGCTGAGCAATGAAGAGCATTGTACTTCCGGACGATGCAGATTCCCAGAACCCATACAGTGGCTAGCAACCATCTGTAACTCTAGCTCCATGGGATCCAACACCCTCTTCTGCCCTCTATGGGTGCACACAGACACATATATGCACATACACATACAGACACACACACAAATAAAAATAAATCTTACTTACACACACACATTCCTCATGTCTCCACTTTATTTATTTATTTATTTATTTATTTATTTATTTATTTATTATGTCTCCACTTTTACAGAAAACTTCAATATTACTTATAAGGTCAGTATATTATGACTTTTGGCTGACCATAACTAACAATGTGATAAGTAATAATGTTTTAAGCACATACTATTCTATGTAGTAACTATTTCTAAGAGAAATCATAAACCCCAGGAAAAGAATGTGGTACACTTACTCAAGAGATAATGGAGGAACCAACGTGAACAAACACTCTGTCCTGGAAAGACCAAGGTATAGAGTCCTTGAAGGTCTTAAGACAATGGCACAGAGTCCTACATCGACTTCTCTAAGGTTTTAAGCCAATGTGCTTGGCACAATGAGAAAAGATGGACTGAGCATGGCGGGCCTGGCTTAGCCAACTATGAAGATCTACGTTCAAATCCTTCAGAATTGGCATAAAAATGCTGAGTCTAGTGGCATGCAACAGTGACCCGAGATAGTGTGAATTCTGGGGAAGCAGAGGCAGGATGATGCCCGGAGCCTGCTGCTCAGCCTAGCGGAAGTCAAGTTCAAGATTCAGAGAGAGCGCTGTGTGAAGAACAAGGTGGAGAGTCCCTAAGAAAGATGAAGATACCTGACATCAATGTCTGGTCTCCATGCACATGCACATATATCCAGGAGGAAATGCATACATGCATACATACACACACACACACACACACACACACACACACACACACAGAAAAGGGTAGGGGATGGAGAAAGAATAGACTTAATCAGCAGTATTAACGAGCAGATGAAATGTAGCATTGATCACAACAAACAGCAGACGGAACAGTTATGTGATAACTTCTTCTCGGTTCATATTTTGCATATTGCTCCCATCTTCCTAAGTTTGATCCCAAACAACTTGGAACAGCCAACAAATTTGATCAAGACTATGTGTACCCAATCTTCAATGCAATTCTCCTGCACGGGCATTCCTATGGCCTCAGTGAAAAGGTATTTATAAGACTCTCCGATTCCGGACTAAAGTATTACAAATAACTACAAGAGCTAAAGTAAGTTTGTGGATAGACCGTGAGGAGGAATGGTACTTTAGAAAGATGAATGATGTGGAGCATAGATGTATTCCAGGGACAAAGCACCAAGCAGGAATAAATGAGAAGGGATGGTAGACGTAGCACAGGCCATCTGAGGAGAGCAGAAAGCACTGAGTTCTGATTTCTCTCAGTGCTTCTCACCTGAACCCAACGATCGGGCATTCTTTGCAGATGTTGCATTTGGCCTGATGCTTTGCAGTCTCAGCAGCTGCCACGCGATGCAGGACCGGCAACCACACCATGGACTGTGGTTCCAAATGCATCCAGTCTATAAACTCCTTCACACTGATTTCTGGCTTGTTGTTATTCTGGAGGAAGAGACAGAAAGGGGAGAACAGCTCTTTAGTGAAGTTGTAGAGATTGCTGCTGCTGCTGCGGCGGCGGCGGCAAATTGGCGCAAGAGAAAAGTCTAGTGACTCCAGTTCACCCAAGACACGGATAGGTTCTTTAAGGTAAGAAAATTCTAGAAACTAAAATTAGAAAAATGCAGGGGTTAAAAGAAGCCGTTGTCATATGGTGGTGGGGAGCGAGGGGAGTAATTCCTTAGTGCTCAGATTTTATTTTTTATTCATGGGTTTTCTAATGTTCAGACACACAGATACACTTGCATGCATGTTTGCATACATGCTGAGGCCAGTGGACAACCTCAGTTTTTATTCCTCAAGTACTGTCCTTCTGGTGTTCGAGAGCGCATCTCTCATTAGCTAGAATCCATGGGTAGGCTACATTAGCTGGCCAGTGAGCCTCAAGGATCTGCCTGTCTCGGCCACATCGATGCTGAGATTACAAGGAGGTGTCATGTGCTACTACACCTGACTTTAGTGGGTTATGGGGACACAAGCTCAGGTGCTCAGTTTCTATAGCAACTCTTTACAACTGTGGCATCTATGTAGCCCCTTCATGCTCAAATTAAAAGACAAAACAAAATAAGAAGACAGCAAAATGAAAAAGCATACGATTCCAGGTCATCTTTCCATATCCATTCTTTAATTCTGTAGCCCAAGTTTATCTACGATGGTAAAGGTGTGAAGATTAGGACTCCTCACCTTCCAAACAAAGCAAAAGGCTCTGCAAGTGCTTTAGAAATGTTTCACCAAAGGAGTCATTGCTACACTCTGCCTCTGTGCCATCACAGCCTCACACTGGAGGCAGACCAGCACAAATATGCCTCATAGGCTAAGTTTATCAAGATAGATTGTGTGAGGCAACTCAAGTCTTCCTCAAATCCTAATGCTGGATGATCGTGTGTGAGAGCAGAGGTGAATTTCCGCCAACCGCCTCTTCCTGCAGTGGTTGAGGTCATTCGGAGCACTGACATATATGACTATAAATCATACTTAGAAAAAAAATCTAGTTATTTTTTTTATTTCTAAAATAAGAAAAAAGACCATTATAAAATGTAATAACCCATGACATTGATTCTCTTCGAAGATACAGTGTGAGCATTTTTTTCTCTCAGCAGTGATAAATCATTGGCTATGCTTTGGAAAAATATCTGTAGGCTTCTGACTTTATGCATATGGATGACATCAGTAGCATTTATAAATGTGCTTATGCATTGTAAGCCTTCAAAAACGAAACTGTGGCTCTTGCCCAGGTGAACATTAGCAGCTCAGATCAGTGCAAAAATTTGTATATGACTTTGTGTGCATGTATATACACTCTTTGAGAAAAGATGACTGTTTTTGTAATGTGTTCATATTTTAAAGAATATTCTCTACAGAGAGCACTAAAGCAATTTTATTCCTTTAATAAGCGAACATGTATCTAAGTCAATATGAGGTTCAATGACCATCAGATTGTTGGTGTTCTTCTGAAGTGCATGGGGCAAGCGCCTCTTTCACCAACAAGAAAGCACTGTCGGAAAGCTTTCTTCGGCACATGGGCACATGTCAAACCTGCTGGAACCTTGATCTTCAGGTTCTCAGCCTCTAGAACTAAGGAATAAACATCTGTTGTCCATAAGCCACCCAGTTCATCTATTCTGCTATAGCGGCTTGAGCAGACTAAGACTGGATAGATGTGGGGAAAGGCCCGGCTTTGTCCCCAGGAAGCTTCGGTGTACAAGGAAGAAGCAATGCAAACCAAAGGATTACACATCTCAGTATAATGTCACACTGTGGTGAGCGTTGCAGGGCAGAGGATGTGAAAGTGGGGAGAGAGCTGTCACCTGACAGGACTTGAGGAGGACATCCAGAGGACTCAAGAGCTAAGCCGACACAGAAAGAACAGAACAGAACAAGTAGGAGAATAGAGTGTGTGTACCGAAAGGAAGCGCATTCTAAAGAGAAGAGCTCATGTCTCAGGGCATGGAAGCAGGAACCAAGAAGTATTCCGAGGAGCTGAGCACAAGGGGACAGGTCACAGACGTAAGGACAGAGCCAGTGGGCTGCAACTCAGACACTGTACTTCAACATATACACCCTGAAGAAGAGGTGACTCTATCCAGGTTTTACTATTCCTGGAGTCAAATGTGATTTAAGAAACAAACCGTCAACTTATAGGGCGGATGCCCCAAACCTCCACTATCTATCTGATTCACGACTGACACGCTTCTTGGAAACATCACTAAGTCCCGTTCTCGACACACCATACATACCCAGAATGCCCACGCCTACCTGCTGGAAGCAGCTGCGGACGCTGGGCTCAATGTTACTGCCCCCGAAGGCTGCTACTTCCCCCAGTTGCCTAGGGACCTGGATGGCATCGTGAAGTAGCAGACCAAGCTGCCGCTGGTCACACATCTCTGTTGGCCCTGCCACCTCCTTAAAGAGACCTACAAAGAGGAAGAACAAGACGTCACCGTCTACCTACTCAAAACGTCATCTCATCTTTGGTGAGGTAGATTGGATTATGTCAACTTAAAAACAAAAACCAAACCAAACAAAAAAAAAAAAAGAAAAAAAGAAAAAAAAGAAAGGAAAAAAAGGAAAAAAGGGAAGGGAAGGGAAGGGAAGGGAAGGGAAGGGAAGGGAAGGGAAGGGAAGGGAAGGGAAGGGAAGGGAAGGGAAGGGAAGGGAAGGGAAGGGAAGGGAAGGGAAGGGAAGGGAAGGGAAGGGAAGGGAAGGGAAGGGAAGGGAAGGGAAGGGAAGGGAAGGGAAGGGAAGGGAAGGGAAGGGAAGGGAAGGGAAGGGAAGGGAAGGGAAGGGAAGGGAAGGGAAGGGAAGGGAAGGGAAGGGAAGGGAAGGGAAGGGAAGGGAAGGGAAGGGAAGGGAAGGGAAGGGAAGGGAAGGGAAGGGAAGGGAAGGGAAGGGAAGGGAAGGGAAGGGAAGGGAAGGGAAGGGAAGGGAAGGGAAGGGAAGGGAAGGGAAGGGAAGGGAAGGGAAGGGAAGGGAAGGGAAGGGAAGGGAAGGGAAGGGAAGGGAAGGGAAGGGAAGGGAAGGGAAGGGAAGGGAAGGGAAGGGAAGGGAAGGGAAGGGAAGGGAAGGGAAGGGAAGGGAAGGGAAGGGAAGGGAAGGGAAGGGAAGGGAAGGGAAGGGAAGGGAAGGGAAGGGAAGGGAAGGGAAGGGAAGGGAAGGGAAGGGAAGGGAAGGGAAGGGAAGGGAAGGGAAGGGAAGGGAAGGGAAGGGAAGGGAAGGGAAGGGAAGGGAAGGGAAGGGAAGGGAAGGGAAGGGAAGGGAAGGGAAGGGAAGGGAAGGGAAGGGAAGGGAAGGGAAGGGAAGGGAAGGGAAGGGAAGGGAAGGGAAGGGAAGGGAAGGGAAGGGAAGGGAAGGGAAGGGAAGGGAAGGGAAGGGAAGGGAAGGGAAGGGAAGGGAAGGGAAGGGAAGGGAAGGGAAGGGAAGGGAAGGGAAGGGAAGGGAAGGGAAGGGAAGGGAAGGGAAGGGAAGGGAAGGGAAGGGAAGGGAAGGGAAGGGAAGGGAAGGGAAGGGAAGGGAAGGGAAGGGAAGGGAAGGGAAGGGAAGGGAAGGGAAGGGAAGGGAAGGGAAGGGAAGGGAAGGGAAGGGAAGGGAAGGGAAGGGAAGGGAAGGGAAGGGAAGGGAAGGGAAGGGAAGGGAAGGGAAGGGAAGGGAAGGGAAGGGAAGGGAAGGGAAGGGAAGGGAAGGGAAGGGAAGGGAAGGGAAGGGAAGGGAAGGGAAGGGAAGGGAAGGGAAGGGAAGGGAAGGGAAGGGAAGGGAAGGGAAGGGAAGGGAAGGGAAGGGAAGGGAAGGGAAGGGAAGGGAAGGGAAGGGAAGGGAAGGGAAGGGAAGGGAAGGGAAGGGAAGGGAAGGGAAGGGAAGGGAAGGGAAGGGAAGGGAAGGGAAGGGAAGGGAAGGGAAGGGAAGGGAAGGGAAGGGAAGGGAAGGGAAGGGAAGGGAAGGGAAGGGAAGGGAAGGGAAGGAAAACAAGGAGGGATATTATCCAGATCAGGTGTCTTTTTAGTTCTGAGGCTCTTAATCTGCCAGCTGTAAACAGAACCAGATGCCTTAGAATAATGTTATGTTATAGATTATTACATAAAATCAGGTCAACTAATAGAAAATTACTGTTTTAAGTACTACAAATAAATGTACATTGGTTAATTTTACAGTTCAAGATATTCCCTAGAAAGAGCATGAGGCAAAACAAGGGTTCCCTTATGATTTACTAAAGCAGATAGTTATAAAGTATAGCTTCACATTTTATAATTGATGATCAACTTTTTGTTCACTCACAAATTCAATGTTCTATGCACAAACGTTTCATCTTCTTTTAGGTATGTTTATGTTCATATCTCCTTTGCATTATGAATACCAAAAACATAAGGAGGCTTAGGTTTTCATTTTAGGAACTTTAATTCATTATTTTTGTTTTATTCTCTCTAATGAAACATTTTTTTCTTTCAGTTTTAAGAAATACAAATGTTTGCATCCTTTGTCTTTCCTTGGCTTTTCCGTGCATAAACAAAGCAAACACTGCTTTGTTTCCTAATATTCTTAAGTCAACAACATTAAAACTCCTTTTCCCAGGATATTTATCTTTGATCTACTATGGGCAACATTTTGAGGATTATAATTAAAAGAAGTTTCCCAATGAAGAAACTAATGCAGTAAAGAAAGTTACTTTTTCTGCATGGAGACACACCTAATTTTTTTTTTAAAAAATCCCCTTTATCATAGAAATCACACATTTGGAAGGCACTGTCGAATTGTAATGGTCCAAAAGACATACTATTTAAATGTCCATCATGTGTTCATAATCATAAGAAGAGGTGTAAATACTTAAGATGTCCCTCCAAACCATTTTCAAATAATATCCAAAACATAAACAGCAGGTGAAATATCATCCTCCTCTTGTCTCTAACAGTGTCAGCGGTGAAGCTCCGAACTGAAGCCCACTGAGCGACATCGACACCGTGATTATCGTGAAATACAGTTCTAATTATATAAGCACAGGAAGGGGGAGCAGATTCATCTGAGATAACTTAATTATTGCTATCATCTGTTCGTTTGGATTTGTTTAGAGCGCCACTTGCTTTTGTGATTGGAAAGAAGGCTCTCATATCCCCCAAAAGCTTGGCCCAGGATTCCTACTGTGATGCTTACTGTGCACCTATGTGCATCTATGTGCACCTATGTGCATCTATGTGCATCTTAACAGAGAGGTGCACATATTTTAAGAGCATCAATTCTGCCCAGTGTTCCCACTTCTGAGGCAGAAAGCTAAGTCACTGAGAATACTCATAAAGAAAAAGTGTATCCTGCATGGAGAAGAAGTGACACCCAGTACTACCTTCTTATTCTTATTCTTATTCTTATTCTTATTCTTATTCTTATTCTTATTCTTATTCTTACTCTTACTCTTACTCTTACTCTTACTCTTACTCTTACTCTTACTCTTACTCTTACTCTTATTCTTATTCTCAATGTCCCTGTGCTCAGCTAGGGGAAGGACAGAAAGAGCTGAAGGTAATTGCAAGGAAGAACAACAATATGAAGCAATCAGAACCCTCCCCTCCCCTAGAGCTCCCAGGGACTAAACCACCAACCAAAGAGTACACATGGAGGAACCCATGGCTCCAGCCATATATGTAGCAGAGGACGGCCTTGTCGGACATCAATGGGAGGGGAGGCCCTTGGTCCTGTGGAGGCTCGATGTAGGGGAATGGTAGGGCAGTAAAGAGGAAGCACCTCATAGGAGGTGTGAGTGGAGGAGCACCCTCATAGAAGCAGGGGAAGGGGGGATGAGATAGAGGGTTTGCAGAGGGGACACTGGGAAGGGGGATAGCATCTGAAATGTAAATGCATAAATAAACAAAAAAAGAAAGAAAGAAAAGAAGAAAGGGAGAGAGAGAGAGAGAGAGAGAGAGAGAGAGAGAGAGAGAGAAATGAACTAAGACTTTAAAAAAAATTAAGCCAGAGGAGCTCCAAGGGGTTCTCCAAGAGATGCTTGCTGACTGAGCTTCTGCTGATGCCAGCAAGCCCCTGGCCACTTGCAGGAAGGCAAGTGTAATGTCAGAAATCACTCCCAAGCCATTCTCAGTAAGTCACACTAGGCACGAGCAGGGTAAAGACTCTGATATCAGCCACTGCAAAATGCTTTTCATAGGGATGCCTCCTGCCACGGATGCTAATGAGCAATTTGTTTGGAATGTTAATTTTAACAAAGAAAATAATAATGAAGAGATGTTCCCACAACACTGGGGAAATCAAAGGTGGAAGCAGAGACCCAATTGCTCAAGATCTCAATAGAAGAAGCAAAACCACCGAACCTCAGGACATTTCCCGGGCCTCAATATTGAGGCAAATATTTAGATTAAAGATTTAACCCAAGAGAGTTCTTATTTAATTATGTCCTGAAGTGACATCCATCCTGAGTTATAAAGGCTAGCAGAAACTTGCAATGCAGGGGCCTCTGCTTCCTTGCCCAAATGTGAGCACTTAATGCTGTTTTGCAGAAAATGCAAATCTTGAGCTTGAATTTGCATTCATTT
This sequence comes from Apodemus agrarius, assembly GCA_964023405.1. Lineage (NCBI taxonomy): Eukaryota > Metazoa > Chordata > Mammalia > Rodentia > Muridae > Apodemus > Apodemus agrarius. Next base: position 22,372,931 of record OZ030027.1, on the reverse strand, counting down.
TAGAGTCCATTCAGCACTATGATGTAACTGTTACTTTTAAAGCCCCAAGTCTTTTGAGTGCATATGAAAAACCCCCCAAATCACAGATGATTAGTAAGGAAATCTATTCCTAATTTTGGAACACTGATTTTTCAGTAATTCTTTCCTTTTCTAATCAGTTTCGAAATGGCAAGTTCTCAGCTTTGGAAATATCTTCTCCTGATAATGATGAAGATTCCTGAAGTTCTAGACAAAGGGCCATAGATAAAACTTTATGTGAGGCTTCTTAGGGCTTCTTCCCTTCCCTCTACACGGCTTGCAAGACTCAGACACCCTTAAGCATCCTCAACTCCTGGTTCTACAGTCAGCTTATGCTCCATACAAACCCACAACTTTCCTGATCATTCTTGTTAACTTTTATGACAAAATCATGCCTTTGCGGTCTAGGCTTGATACTTAAATCAAACAATCTAACAGTAATCCCCCAAATACATGAATACTTTGAATGCTTTTATAAGAAACACAATAGTTAGAGTCTAAGAACAATGATCAAATTCCTTCATTTAGGGGATTTTTTTTTTTCTTGACTCAGGGGATAGGAACAAAGGCATTGCTTAGCCTGTGATGGACCACTGAGCTATTAACAGACCCTCATAGTACTAATCCTTTCTTGTATCCATCTTTTGTCTTGTTATATCTTCTATTCAACAATTATTCTCCACTTTCTCCTCCAAATGCACAGATTTATCTGCACAGAATCCTCTAGCAATGGGCTTGGCAGCATCAAGTTACTTATCATACTAAAAGACATGTGGTCACCATGGTGATGAGTTTGGAGACACATGGAGAGGGTGATCATGTACTTGACCACTGCTATTTTTGACAACTCATCATCTATTACCTCAAGTTCCTCCCGATGGTACAATGGTTGGTCTCATCTCTCACCCTGTGGTGTGCAGCTCAGTGTACCAGGAAACAGAGGTAACATTACTTTTGGCTAGAAGTACTCAAGGGGATCAAGGACCCATCTAATGATACTTGGTCACTCAGTGGCAGAGATGTAAATACAAGTCCCTGTCTTGAGCATGCCAAGACATTGTTCAGTAATCAATAGCTAATGAGGCACCACTGGTTTACTTAAATAACCAAAATAAAAGTTAAAAGCATCTATCACTTTATAATGTCCAAATTACAAAATAACACTATTTAGAATTAATGCTAATAAAAGTTTTAGTCCCTCTTACTTCCCTTTCTTTCTTCTTCTTTTTAAGGCAATAAACATAAGCTGTAGGGAGTGGTTCTGATGCTCATGTCCTGTTCCCCAACTGGTTCTTGATTGATCAATAAAGACACCAGGGACCAATGACTGAGGATGGGGCTGGACACTTAGATATTGCCCAGGAGGACACTGGGAGAATCTGGGGAAGAAGAAGGAGGTAGTAGAGGCAAGAGATAAAGCCAACCAGTGATGTGAGTTTTCAATTGCAGTCACTGAGTTAGCAAAAGCATTTTAAGATTAACTGGAGGGTATGCGTGTCTTTTTTTTATCCATGGAGGCAAGGGAATCTGGGTGAGGGCTTGTAGTGTGGTCCACCTGGAGCTGAAAGTGGGGTAGCAAAAATTACTCGCTACAATAAACAGGAGAAATGAGATTTTTAAGAGAAAAGAAAAAGGGGTTGTGGAGTCATAAAATGTTGAGTCTACAGATGTAACACTCATATATCTATGAACAATGGATTTAAGAAAGTGCACATGGTAGCCCACCCCCCAAAAATAGTCCCTTCTAGTTCAACACCAACATTTTAATGGGTCACACAGATTCTCGACGTATTTTCAGCATTCATTTGCTCACCTAAATGTGGGAATTGTAATACCTACTAGAATATTCTAATATGTCAATGAATGCACATCTGTGCTTAGTTCTTACTGTACCAGTGCACCTCACCCTGGCCCTGCAGTCAGCTTTTCAAATCATGCAAATTCTCTTCCTACTGTCATCTTCGTCCAAACTAGTATACACAGTAAGGATCTCCGACATGGAAGCTAGCATTACCGCAAATTATATAAAGTCAGTGTCCAGTAAATTTAAATATCATTAGAAGCACTATGGTGTAAAAGGTCTTACATACATCGGTATTTTTCTTCTAAGAGGCCTTTGGAGAGAGACATCAATCCAATCTTCAGACTCTGTACCCTGATTTTTCCAGTCCGGCCCCTGAAATTATAAGATGGGTGAAATTATAAGATGGGTTATATGCATTTAAAACTGTATAAAGTATATTGAATGGCATTTCCTTGAGAGTAAACCACTGCATAATAAATGTGAATTAAAGATACAGTTTTTCTACTAGGTTTTAACAATTATTGCCAAACCTACATCACAATCTCAGGACAGTTCAACATCTTGGAAGAAATCCAGAAAAATACACTGAAGTCCTTTTACACACAACACACAGCCCAAGAACACATGAAAGGAATAGAAAAACAACAATTGTAAAGGCACAGAGATTTCCCTTTAAGAAATGCTATAAGTGAAATCTGTTGGTTTTAAATGTAAAACCAAAAAAACACATCAAACCTACACAGAGTATGCAAGCATGCTATACAAAGTATGAATGCAACTTCACATAGCAAGAGAAGAATACTGATAACTTAAAACCCAAATGTAAAAAAAAAATATGTAGGAAATTATATGTCGAAGACTCGGCGCTTATGAGACTTTAGAATTTGCTGTCTTCATTCACTTTGATCTCTGCCAATGCAGTCTATAAATTACTATTGCAATTTTAGTAGTGAATGGTTTCAAATAGGCTGGTGTGATATCTGTATTAGGGGAGGCATGAAATTGTAATTAAAAATGGAATGTTTTAATTAATCAGCTCTAGGAAATACTTTCACACTAAGCCAGTGAGACATCATTTCAATTTCACATAAGAATTGGATATATGTATGTGTGTGTGTGTGTGTGTGTGTGTGTGTGTGTGTATTAAAAGCTGTCTTTTATTCCAACATTTATCAAAGTATTAAGCTGTTAAACAAGCACTGAGATGGAGAAAAGCACCATAAAATAAACAGGACATGATCTTTCCAGTGGAACAACACACAGCCCAGGAAAAAGTCGTATTGCTAGATTTATCATTTCATAATCTTCCTTCGTCTTCAGCTTTGATTTATTCTCTGAAACTTCTTAGATTTAAGGCACACATATACTTAGAAACACACAAGCGGATGTTCACTTATTATATGGGCAGGTAGGACAGTGTCCGTATGTGAAAGAGCAAGGTTAGTTTTTGAGCTATGTCCCTGGTCGTGGTGTTGTCTTGGGTGGGTTTAGGAGGTGTGTCCTTAGAGGAGGGATGCTACTGGAGGTGGACTTTGAGTCCTCTCCCTCTGCTTGCTCCTCCAGCCCCCATCCTGCATCCGTGCCTGGCACTCTACCACGATGCCGATGCTCTCCTGTGCCCCTGGAACTATGAGCCATAAGAAACCTGACTTTCTATAAGCCGCCTTGCTCACAGTGTTTTATCGCAACAATAGAAAAGTAACCAATACAGGTTGTCATTTACAGTATTTTAGAAATACATAAACATCTGTAATGTGCTTTGTTCGTCATGCTAATTAATATTCTTCCACTTTCAAGTGGTAAATGATCAAGTCAATGTCTGCAGACATAGCACCACACCAAACCTATAAATGTTCTTTAAAAGAACCAAAAATAAAAAACACGCTTAACTTATGGCTAAGTGTGGTAGCAACACCTGGACCTTGAGCATTCAAGAGGCAGAAAAATTACAAGTTCTAGCCTAGCCTAGTAACAAGAAATACCAGCCAGTTTCAAAGAAACTGAGCCATACTTCAAATCATGTTTCTACTTAATAAGTATTCTTAGGGTTTTCCAAATTTTCATAGGAAACAGTGTCTATTCTCTTCAAGAGCTGCAAAGTGTTTGGACTCTGAGCACAGACAATTTACTTTTAGAAAGTAAGAAAGGTTAAGAAATGAATGTGTTAATGGATTGGTGCAAGAAGGTGGGTGGAAGCAAAGCAGAGGCATCAGAATGGTACCACTAGAGCCGACCTCCAAGTCTAGCGGGAAAACAGGAGAGCTACGTCGTGGGGAAGACAATTGAAAATGTCAATCATCTACCCAGTCCTCTGCCACCATCAGCTATAAAGGCTTACTGTAATCTAGGATCCCAGAACTGGTCTATGAACTTCAGGGAGCAAGAAAAAGCAGAGCACCTGATCCTTAATCAATGGCCTCACATACAGGCTAGGGAAGAGAAGCAGAAGGATGACTGAAGAAAACAGAGAAAACTTCAACCCTTATGTGTGAAAACGAGAAACCAAAGACAAGATGACTGTGGTTGGTAGGTTTTACGGAGAGCACTTTGAGTAGTTCCTTTAATAAAGAAGTTCAAACTCAAGGCCTGCGGTTGGAGCCCAGTGGCAGAGTGCTTGTCTTACACGGAGTGGGCTATCCCTAGTTAATCCCTAGTACTACTGTCCTACTCCCTATAAGAAAGAGGAGATTACAATCAGACATGAGATGTCACAGCAAAGCCTGAGTAAGAGATCATAGGTGTGGTGCAAACACACCCGCTCCAAAACACAGGGTGGGGTGAGCATTTATATGCAGGCTCACTGGCTGATTAATCTGTACATACGCGGGGCCATTCTTGACTGTTTTGATGTCAAGTAGGATATCTAATTGGAGATGCATCTGAGAGTTAATAAAATGTATGAGTGATCTGAGCGATCTAGCCCAATAGCTAAGTATTCAATCCCCAGGACAGTTTTTGTAAGTGACTTCCGAAATTACTTTAACGGTGAAGTTAAGTACCTTCAAAATTATATTCCTCTCAGGATAGTGGGGGAAATATAACTTACTATAACAAATGAAGCTACTATTCTCTATAGAGAAAAAAAAATGTTTGAACCAAGTGTTCCAGACTATTGCTCTGAAGCATGATTTAAATGGTTTGGATTTCCATAAAATCTAGAAGGAAGATTGTGAAATTAAGACCTTTGAACCTAGGAAGATAAAGACTGAGTGAGGCTGTGAATTCATAAATGGAATCGATTTGATTGCTACAGTTTATAAAGCCACTTTTTATATATATTAGCTTATTTGCCTTTCATAGTCACCTTTTGTGTGGTAAGCTGTTCAGATATTTTTACCTAAATTTTCCAGATGCTGAGATGCCAAAGTTAGGTGGTTGCCAAGTAACGTAGCAACCAGGGCACAAAACTGATAACATGAGGAGGAGCTGGGTGCATGTTAGAACTTGAAAGTTTAGTTGACTTTTATGAAGTATGATGGCTAAGCTATACCAATATGATAAGACTATCCATGCAACCAGGGAAATAAAATCTACAAATTAGCCCTGTAACTATGATTAATTTGTAAGAGGTGGTTACAGATAAACTCTGGCATCGCAGTGTGTTGGTTTTATAATCAGTTAAATAGAGGGCAAAATGGAAAGATCATATCGCATCTCTAAGTCATATGTGTATTAGAATTCTTTCATCTCCTCTATCTGCATGACTCATTATTTCAAGTTGAAGTTGAGAAGGTCTGTCCTGGTTGCATCATAGGGCAATACATCAAGGAGTTGAAAATTCATAACAATGCTACAGTTTACATCTGAGAAGGTCCCTGAGGACCATGTGTTAACAGCTTGGTCTCCAATGTGCTGGTGCTCTTTGGATGCAGAAGAAACTTTAAGAGCCAGGGTCTATTAGATTATCTCTGAGAGGCAAGCCCTCCAAGGAGAAAACAGGAATGTCTTCTCTTTCTTGCACTTCTTGGAGGGTTTTGCTCCATTATCGATCCCACCATGCTGTGCCACCTCACCTACAGCCAGGGGCAAGCCAGCCACGGGCTGAAACCTCTCAAACGACTATCCAAAATATACCTCCCTCTGTGTGGGCTGCTTTCATCAGCTGTTTATGATAGTGTTGTGTGGTGGTTTGAACATGCCTGGACCATGGGAAGTGGCACTATTAGGAGGTGTGGCCTTGTTGGAAGAGGTGTGCCACTGCGGAGGTGGGGGCTTTGAGGTAATACATATGCTCAAGCTCTGCCCAGGGAAAGACATACAGTCTCCTGGCTGCCTTCAGATCAAGATGCAGAACCCTCTGTCCTTCTACCACATCTGCCTGGACTCTGCCATGATGCTAATGGACTGAACCTCAGAAACAGTAAGCTAATTCCAATGAAATGTTTGCCTTTACAAGACTTGCCTTGGTTGTGGCGTCTCTTTACAACAATAGAAACCCAAACAGTGAATGAATAAATTAATGGATGGATGGATGGATAGGTAAATCAATGCAACTCTTTCAAGAAGTCTGCTCATCTCTTCGGTATTCAGTATAACTCTGCCACGTAAAACTTTAACTAGCTGAACACAGGCAACAGTTTTCAGTTCAAAGCCTTTGGAAGGACCCTGGAAAATCTAGGATCTCTACTCTGGATTGAGTAAAATTATAGCTGGTCAGCTTCACTCAGAGGACCACTGCTTGACAGCCACTGCTCAGATAAACAAACGAGCCATGTGCGGTAGAGAAACTCAGGCAGTCAATGCTGGACATCTGTGATTACTGCCTACAGAGTGACCGACTGTTCCTTAGCGTAATTCATTGATTCCAAGATAGAAAGTGAGAGACCAAAGGGTGTTCCAGAATGGTGATTGACATGTTTCATTGGCATAGAAGGGAAATACATTTCTCAGGGTATTTTTTTATCCATGAAAAGAAAAACAATGACCCATTTTTGAGGTATTGTTTTTCTAGTTAAAAAAAAATATTTCCATGTAGCAGTTCCATGTGTTCACATCTGGCAGTCAGAAATGGAATTGTGCCAACATTTAAATCCCAGAAAATGAATCACATTTTGCACACTGGTCGGGTCTGAAAAAAAAAAGAGTCACTGCTTCCTCATTCTAGAACAGAACCAGCCTCTGTATATGGTCTGAGCTTAGCTGTGTTTCTCCGGCATTCACACGTTAGGAAGTCCTAACTCTGTATCTTAGGACACTGCTTTTTGTGCCAACAGTATCTTTAAAGAGTCAGTGAAGGTGAGGCTGGAAGGGGAGAGCCTGGTCCAGAATGCCTGATGCACTTGTAGGTAAATTGAGCAGGTAGAGCAGAAAGAGACAATGAAGAGCCAAGAGAGAGGGTGTGGGGAAAACAACACACCAGTCAGCCCCACCAGCACTGGGGGTTCAATCTTCCAGCCTTTACAGATGTGAGCAAAAGATGTTTAAGCAACTTAGTCTATTAGGTTTTGTTTCAGCAACGTAGAAATCTAAAACTGTCATAGTGGGACCCTGCTAGGGGGAAGAGTGTTCTCCATAAACTTTGATCAAGTTATCCTTCCCTCTGCTATCTCACAGGGTCGGATCAAGTCCCCAGATGGTCTTGTTTAGCTTTCGTTCTGAGATGGGACTCCATGTTACAGGCTACTGCACAGAAAACATGGAAACAACGAGCTCTCTGTGGATAATTTATTGTAGAAAAGATGTCCTTTGAGGCTTTAAAACAGTGATGAGCAAATTAATGAGATACTTACGCCAAAATTAATACTGTACCCAAGAAGAATTACAACTTTGTATTAAAAAAGCAACATAAAAGACACCAGGCAGCAATGTATTACCGTAAATCCTCTTTTCTTTCTGGCAATTGAGCCTCATTCTTAAGCACATGGCTATCTTTTTATTGTTTAAAAAAGACATTGATATTTGTTACTATCGAAAGATAAAGGGTTTTTTCTAATGAAAAAAGTAAATAAAATTATAGATAAATCATGTCTATTATCATCATTTATTTCTTACACAGAATCAATCAGCTACTGAACTTGTACATTTACGAACCATCATCTATATTCTTTGATTTATGAGCTATCACCTTCTTTGTCTTCAAATCAAAGGCTGACAAATGTAAATCTTCACATAGCTACTTAATGAGAACTAACTTTTGAGATTCAAGAGAAAAGCTAGTCTTCATTTTCCTCTTTCATTTTTTGCATACTTCAACCCCCTACCAGAGAATGAATAATTCCCAACATTTCTGAAATGTCAGCTCACAGCAAGTCTTTTTATAACTGATTAGTGCACAAATACATCGTCAGAATCAAAAGGGTCACACACATGTGGGATGTGCTGGGCTGGAAGTTGGCGGTGCTCTTTCTATACAGTGAGAAAAACCCTTCAAGTACACATGCTAGTGTCCTATAGCATCAAGTATTAAGGCAAGGCCACCTTATAAAAACATAACCACAATGACAATGAAGCTATTGTTTAAAGACAAATTGAGTTTTATTCATTGCTGCCCAAATTACTCTCAAACCACACCCATAGAAAGTTATAGAGATTCCTATATGCTAAAAATCATTTTAATTTGAAGTGAATGTCAGCTTTTGTTTTCCTGTTGAAAATAATAATCTAAGATAGTAAAGAACAAAGAGAAAGAAAGCCAGCAGCTCAGGTCTCCCTAGCTGCTTTCTGACAGAGAATGCCACCTCCCTGGCTTTCACTGACCATCGAAGCCATGAAAGAATCATTGCGTCTTCCCTCTCATCCTATCGTTGGCAGCTGAAGGACTTGGAAGATCAGTTACTTTTAAACAATCAAAATAAACCTTTCCACTGGGCAAAAGGATTATGAAAACATCTTTTTAAAGATATCACATTAGGGTCTGAGATGTAACTCAATGATAAAGTAAGTGTTTGCTTCCATGTGAAAACTCGTTCCCGAGTTAAAACTTTAGTATCACCCATTAATGAGGGTGACAAAGAAGAAGGTGGGGAGGAAGAGGAGGAGGCGGTCACCGCACCGAGTGCATTGTCGATGTGCTTCACTGGCTTCTGGTCACTGAAAGGCTAGATTACAGACTTACGTGTCATACACGTTGAGCAGCCAGTTGAGACACATGTCGACGCAGAGGGGAACGTTGACCAGGTCCTTGTGCAGCTGTTCAAGCCCGTCATAAGCGGTGGTCAGACAGTTGATGACATCTGGGACACTCAGGAGCTGGTCATTTTGGTTCAGTTTGTGCTGCTTGAAAACTTCATTTGTTGTATTCAGCTCTAGGAGATCCACTAATCGGATGGGAAGAAAGAGTTAGAGAGCATCCTTGTTTAATAGACTCTCTGCGTTTTTCAATACAGAAGTTAATAGTCTCCAAATTTATTCCAACATTAACACCCCAATTAACAACACTGGCCATCTCATGTTAGCTGGCCAACAGTCTCTTCACCACTTCCTAATTACTTTTTTACATTCTCTGAAGTTATTCTTAAGTGATTCTCATAGGAAAACCAGAGCTGTACATATTGATGAGGAACTCTGTGATTTCAACAGATATCTACACTATGTGATGTGTAAATCTGGGTAGCCCATCATCTCCTCAAACATTTATCATGTGTGTAGGGATAACATTCAAACATCCTTTATTCTAACTCTTTGAAATGTAAAGCAAGTTTTGTTATCTATAGTCACAACAACAGACACCAGAGCCTTAGTTCTAATTATAACCTGCAATTATATAATTATGGACTATCAACCAGTTATTCTCCACATCACAGTCAAGCTAACCCTTCCTTAAGAGGATTTAAAAATGTATATAATGGCATTAAAAGGTCACTGGAGATAGTTTGTTTTTTTTTTTGTTTTTGTTTTTTTTTTAGAAAAATGAAGCAAACAAATAAACAAAAGAACCAGATTTCATAGAAAAGTAATAGCTCTCTACCACCTGAAAAGAGTCAAATCAGAATTATTCTGACCAACCAGAATTGGCCAAAATCAAACCAAACTCCTTTGCCTTTCAGATAACCTGTTGCTAAGATGGATTCCCACTGCTTCACAGATCACTGGCCTTCTCGTATTTGTTTCCGTCTTTACTCTTCATATGTAAAGCACAGATGGAGGGTAAGGCCAGTGCTAGAGCATGCAGGGTGTGCAAGGGGCTCTTTCTTAAGCACTCTAGTTGCACTAGTGACAGGCAGAAGGAAGGAACCTGAGAGAAGCATGGACAGGATTCTGTGAGAGCAGACCCAGGCTACGAACTCATGGTTGGAAATGCTGTAAAGGAAGTATTTTGCATTTCTACTTTCTTTACCTTCTACCTTTGTAGTGGTTTTGTGACATTTGCATAAATTCAGCTATTTTATGCAGCTGTTGTGGATGGGACTCAAGTCTAACACAAACGTCATTTATGTTTCATATATACCTTATGCATATGGCCCTAAAGTAAGCTGATAAGGTATTTTGAAAGAACGATGCTTATTTCTGTGTCTGTGCATATCTGTATGCCACGTGACTATGGATGTCCTTGAAGGTTTGGAGCCAGAGTGATCAGTGAGTCACCTGAGGTGGGTGCTGGGAACCAAACCCGGTTCTTCCAAAAGAGCAGCAAACATTTTGCTGAGTCATCTCTCTAGCCCCTTATAAAGTGTTTCTAATGTGACTGCATTTCTGCTGTGATTCAGGCAATGTCAGGCATGCAATTCTCCAACCATGTCAGCAAACCACAAGCTTGGGATACTGTGGGATTCAGATTGCAGCTGTTTGGATTAGGGATACTTGGTCAAAGGACAGCCTGAGAAGACCCACTAGAAGGTAAATTTTGAAATAGTCCTTGAAAAAGTAGATAGATAAGGTATAAGCGATCCAGGAAAGCAAGGATGGGGGAGGGATATTCAAATGCAGTATTATCCAGGAAGAGATATTGTAGTATTAAATATTTATAAACTTGTTCCACCCTACCAAGCCTCTGCACCAAGTCCCGGAGGGTCTCAATCAGGGCAGCTCTCACTGTTGCTGCTAAGCCAATCTCTCCCAGCTAGCTGTCCCAGCATCCCAGCTGTGTTTTTTCTCTGCCACAGACTCTAAACAGTGAGAGTCCCACGCTTCTGCCCAGCACCCACTCCTTCCAAGTATCCGGTAAAGCATGACTCTTAAACTTGAATAGTTAACCAAATATATTTATGTATAAGAAACTCCCAATTTCATAATGCTAATTTATAATGATAAAGTCTTATCCCAATATTTCAAACCTCTTCAAAACACCAGAAATGCGTCTGAAGCCACCTGGATATCCATGTCTCCCTCTCTCCTCCACTCCTATGGTCCTCCAAGACTCTCTCCCTCCTTAGCCCCTCCTCCTCCACTCTCCCCTCCAATCACTGGCCTCTCACTGCCTCAATGTGAATGGATAGGAAATATCTTGCAACAAGATATTGCTTTAGAAAAGATAGAAATTCAAGTTACTCTAGGATTCCACTACAGAAAACAGGTGGCAGTTAGTGTCAAGTGTAAAACATGGTGGCTTGTGGTCTTCCTGAGGCAGCTACAGTACACAAAGCCCCCACCCCCTAAAAGAGATTGTTCGTTATAGTTAACTTTCAGTTACTCCTTAGCAAGCTGCAAACAAAACCAAGCAGACCATCAAACTACTAAGCACTTACTGAATATGGAAATGACCCAATTCTCAACATACAGGCATGGGAATGGCAGACTGGCACTAATTTAAGGTTTTCCCTTGGAAATGACCATTCTTTAAAATGTTTGCTTCATCTTTGTTCTGCAATTTTTTAGCACTGAAAAACATCTACGTGGGACTTAAAACATTTAAGCAACTACTTCTGTCTTCTCTAATAAAGAAACTATCCCATGCCCCCAATATGAAATTGTTCAACGATCAACCAAAGCAAAGAAACAGCTTCCTTTGTATCCGTGTACTTGTAGCTGTGACAAACCACTAATTTTAAATTTTAATTACATTTATGAGATGTGTCTATGCTGGCTGTTTAAAGGACTTTTTTTTTTCAAGTTGACTACAGTAGAAAATCTTTTCTACTGTATGTTAAAATTACATAAACAAATACAACTTCCACAATAACGCCATAGAGAAGACTTCTTAAAAAGACTCGAGCAGGAGACAAAATAATTCTGAGTAAGAGGCCAGTCCTTTTCTTTTAGATGTCAACAATTTCACTGCTAAATGTATGCTGCTAACAAAAATAATTTGCATAAGCATTCCATGAGCTGGAAATAGTGCCAAAAAAAAAAAAGACCAAGAATAAGTGACCTGGGAATCATCTATATTTTTCATTATCATATTGCTTCATTTCTTGGTACTATAAATTAGTTTCAATTCTGAATCTCAGGATAGCAGTAGCAAAATCCACCTTCTACAGTATCTGACAAAGGGTCCTACTTAGACAGCAGATGGAGAAGCACAGTTCTCCCCAGATACAAAGAAATATATTCAATTACTACCAGAATGTTGATTTCTGAATTCCAACACTAAGTATGCCAGCTGAAAAACAGACAGAGACAATAGACCAAATTGCAAAAACATCATTCTGGGATCGGTCCACCCTTCACTCAGTTCAGAAAAGCCTCCCTTGTTATCCACTCTGGGGCCTAGACAGTAATTTGCCACGTCCCACAAATGACCGTGTCTTCAATTTCCAGTGATTTACTCTGACACTTTGACTTGGTGCCCAAGCCAAGCAGGCATCTTCCTGAAGCGTGTCACATTTCGGTGCCTTTTAAAGAACAGACTACATTTAAATCACAGGAAATTATGATTTTGTCTCTTCAGAGAGAGAGAAATGACAGCTCCGTCATGCATGCGGTAAATGGAACAAACAGGCAATTTGTTTTCTAAGTAAGTTACAGACTTTTCTAAATTCTTACATATGAAGCACTGCGGGGGTCAAAAAGCCCTGTCCTTGTTGGGGGAGGGGGAGGGTAAACTGACAAACACAGAAGGACACTGTTAAGTACCTGACCTGGGGCTTCGGGCATCTCTCCAGGTCTTGGCGGTGAGCTCCAGCCTTCTGAGCGCCCACCCATGCCCTCTTCCTCGGGCACTGCGAATCACTTCCGCCCTCAAGCTTTCAGGCTTGGAATTTTAATCTCCAGGGATGATGCCTCCCTCTTACATCCTCACAGCACAGCATCTCTTTAGATGATTCCAGATTCCCTTTCCTGCCGCTTGTCTCCTAGCGGACACCAATCTGTTCCCACTGCTCAGTCCCCTGCTCAAGAGTTCTAACCATTCTCTTTCAGAAACTTCTACCTTGCTGTGTTCCAAACCAAAGCTTTACTCTCTTCTGAAATCTGGTCTAAGACTCTGGCAGTCCTAGGACCTTCTATCCTTCCTCCTTTACAATTCGCCAACTACCAATCCCTTTGCAAAACAGGCACGGTCAGGCAGTCCTATGAATCTTCCCTTCCAGTGCGCTCAGCCTCAGTCATCTTTGGATAAGAACCATCTACCCATTGGTAGAGTGCCTTATTGGGGTGCCATGCCACCTGACAGGAACTTGATATCGACCAAGGTGAAGTTCCTCCCTCAGCCATTGAGTGGGGGAACTCCTGTGTTAGCCATACTCCCCTCCACCTAGGGTGAAGCACTCAGACAAAGGTGAAGCCCATTGTTCTTCAAGGACCTGCAGCTTCCTGAGAGACACTAGTCACCTGCAGAGCAACTGAACTGGTTCTGAGGAGACGTTTCCGGCCTTTGGGGGAAGGGTTTTCCTCTGCCTATATATTTGGAGTCCTCCATTAAACCTTGTGACCTTGAACAGCAGGTGTTGTCTTGGTCCCCATCTCTTTTTGCCTCCTTCCCATACATCCCCAGCTTCCCTTCCAGGTAACTGCGGGCAGTTATACCCATTCTATTCTCACTTGCCTTCCTGCTAAAATACTATTTAGCACATATATACCCTCTACTTGGTAATATCTTTCGGCTGTCTCAAAGAAGAAAATGATTGCATATTACTGATTGTAGACAGAAAAATTTTCCAAACTTTAAAGCCAATACCATGGATATCAAAATACTAAAGAAATTAGAAGTGGTTTCACATTGTCAAACATCTCTTTTCCTAGAACTAGGGAGGTAGAAACAGGAGGAATGCAAGGTCAAGGCCAGCCTGGCTACACAGTGAGTTCCAGGACATCTGGGTTACATAGTAAGATACTGACTTGATAAATAATGTTAGTAATAGTTAATAATAATACCTCCAAATCAGAAATTTCAAGAAAAAATTTTAAATGAACCCTGAAGGAATGTCAATAGAATTTAGGGTTGAAACCTCTGGATACTGAGTAAGCTAATTCATCACAATACATTGGTTGACACTCTCTGACCTGTAACCAATCATTTGATATATAAGTGTGTGTGTGTGTGTGTGTGTGTGTGTGTATAAATTTGTATATTTATATATTATATGTTTATATGCTGCATACTATATATTATATATATTTGTATGTTGACTAAAAGACTATATTTTATACTTATATATTACATATGTAATATGTGTGTAACATATATAATATATATATTACATACCCCCCATATATATATATGGGGAGTATATAATATATAAAGTGCGTAGTGTGTTGAAGAAAACAAGAATACACAATCTGTTACACACCAAAGCAAATGAACATACTAACATCATATGCAATTATACGCCATCATGATCATGAGGGTAATCTCTAGCCTTTGCATTTACTTTCAGTTCTTAAAAGCATGTGTGTACCATAAACAGGACAGTGTTTGGTTAAGCAAGGCTTTGAACTGTATATAAATGAAACTGAACTATACAAATTTCTTTTGCTCTTTGACTTTTCCCACTTAGTTTTATAGCTTTCACATGTACTACGCTGATGCTGATGGCTAGTTCATTCAGGTTTTGCTGATGCATAGTAACATACTTTGAGTAAGTCAAAATTCGATCTGACTATGACAAAGCATGACTCTAAATCTTTCACAGGTCTTCTAGTACACACCTATGTCTCCTTTAAGCTCAAATCTTGTTCAGGGTGGCCTATGTGACTCCAGCCCTGCCCCCAGAAACTATAGGAGGGCTAGGGTAGGGAAGAACACAGCAAAGACTCTTCCTTCTCATAAAAATGTAATTCTTTTGGAAAGGCAGACAAGAAGTATGTAAAAAGAATATTAGGAATTATGCTTCTGACCATGTATGTGTCTTTGTGCCTAAGACAAGCACTATAACTATATATACACATATATATGCATGTATATATGTATATATATACATATACATATATATATACATATATATATATATGTATATATATATATATGAGAGAAGTTGTCAGGAGTGAGGAAAGAGAAGTCATGTTATTAAAGCAGCTGGCATCCTGAGAACCAAGGGACAGCACACACTAGTCACGGGAAAAGTGCAAATGTGAAGAGCTGGACCCAGTACTTTTAGGCAGGAGAAACTGGCTATAACCCTATAACCTGCGGGCCAGTCATCAATTTGAGCTGATGGGAGCAAAGCAAAAAAAGTAGGAAGACAGAGAGCAGACACCGGCCAGGCAAAGAGGCCAGCATTCTAAAGGGAGGGCAATCTGCTGAAGGCAAGAACATTCTGTCCACCTTCACGGTTTCCTTTGAACCTGAGCCCTTTGCATGTTAGGATGAGTCTCTCGCCTTGCTCTATCTCCTGAGTATTCTCGGAGCCAAAGAAATAAATGAGGACTGGCAGACTAAAGACAAATGTGCTCTCTCTCATGCTGGCGAGAGGGCACTGGGCTGAGTGCAGACATGCACGGGATGAGAGGTGACCATGACCTCAAAGCCACTGCGTGTGGAGACAGGTCAACCTCCTGACACAACAACGAGTATGTTAGACAAGCAAAGTGAAAAACAGCAGTTTCGGGCCCTTCTGAAAAGGCTGGGAAAATTAGAAACAGGTGGCATGAGCAACGAAAATTGGAGAAGAGGTTAATTCTAGATAGCATCAGGAAGGACTAAAGGACGGCAGCCTACGGAAGATGAGCCAGGGCGCTTCAAGTAAACAGAGAATTTGAAAGACCTCATCTGGTCAAACACGTAAACGTGACAAGTAGTATAGAGAGCCCAGGCTGGAGCCCTGTGGTGGCCAGAGGCAGTGGGAAGGAAGAAGCCAGTGGCTGTCAGGAGATCCCTGAAGCTATTTAAGCTTACACAAACTGGAGACATTGTCCACTGTACACCATAAACTACCTTTTAGCTCAGAGACTGGAGGAGTCTCTCTTCTGCTCCTCTCAGGTTTGAAAGAGATCCTTCAGGAGTAAGAGAAAGCAAGAAAGCATACCCTGAGTGCATAAAGAGGGTTTTCTAGCCAGGTGTATAACAGAACGTCGGGAACAAGGTCACTGTGTTACAAAACAGTCTTTGGCCAGCGGAAAGTCCATGTCTGGGACATCTGCCACCATTTTATAACCCAATAGGCCTGGAAGACAAGTCTAGCTGGATGTTGCGTTCAAAGCCATTCATCACCACAGACACACTGAGGAGATCGACAAGCTGCCTTCTGTTCCCAGTCTGCTTCCGGTCCCAGTCTCACCCAATACACAGATCTCCAGCCAGAGTATGAGGGCTCCCATGGGTTGAACAGGTCATTCTGGAACATGTGCTGTAACTACTACAACCTGACTACCTTTGTTATCCTGTGGGGATAACATAAGACCTGAGGTCACCTCCTCCTTCCTTTCTGTGGCTTATCTGTTGTCGTGTCTCAGCCTGTTAGACGACGTCTCATCCGAAAGGAACTTAGGTCTTATTTACCGCTTTGCATGACTCTCCTTCTCTACGTGACTGAATATTTCGCCATGCTCAACTCTGCTCACCCAGCCAACTTCAAATAGATCCATGACTTATATTTAGCTATTGAAATTTTATTCTTTCATGTGTGTGGGGGGAGTGGGGGAGGCATGTGGTGTGCAACTGTGAGTATACGGGAGTCAGAGGATATCTTACAGGAGCCTGTTCTCTCCTTCAACCATGAGATCCAGGAACAGGTGTCATTAGTCAGGAACAACAAGTACTTCTTCCAGATGAGACACTGCACAGCCCTCCCATGATTGTTTCTAAGAAGCACAGTTTTTGACCCTAACAATACCATTTTTCTGAGGGTAGTTTTCAAAACTTCACTGAGTGACCTAGGCAGATAGCAGCTCTTAACAAAGAGCGGAAAACAAGCATTTATGGAATTTTCCAAATCTCCCACTCCTTAAAGTACACGCAAATATTACTCTGCATGACAGTATCTAGCAAGGCTTAAATGTTGCTTGGGTCAGGTCAATAATCCAAGTCAAGACAGAATCCAGAAAGCTTAAATCAATACTCTATTTACAAGGATGCATATGTCCGCTTACTTTTTTATATTCTCGGCATAAAAAGAACCTTTGTTTAAAATGACCACCATAGAATATCCCATGAGCATGCCCTCCACAGGGAAAAAGTCATTAATAACGCAAATAACTTCTGTCATAGTTAAAGAAAAAGAGAATTTTTTTATCATGTTTATGGTTTCAGTTCCCAAACAAATCAGCAATGTGACTGCTTTGAAGTTCTCTTTCAGGGTTGTATTAAAGTCAAACACTTGGAATCCCACAGTTTAAAGTGGACAAAAAGGACTTACTAGGCGAGAACCTACTACTTTGACTCTGTGGCTTAATCTTTGAAAACTGGCTGGCAGTATAATTTTCCAAAGTGCTTTTTCTGCATTTTGATTAATTTTGGGCTCTGAATGCGAGTGGCATTACTCGTTGGTTTTGCCAGTACACACGGATGGCACCAACCATGAAGCACGGGTGGAAATGTGGCTGACTCCTTCAATGAGGGACCCTGAACGTCAGATTGACTCTGCAACTATCCCAGCCTCTCCATTCGTCTCTGTCTTAATGCTAATAACAACAGAGCCAACCTCCCAAACCGAGGTGATTCAGTTAGTGTGATAACTCACAACATAATGCCTTTTGCAGCCTTCGAATTTTGATTGCTGTGCGGTAGGCAGAGAACCGTACATTATTCAGATCAGCTGAAATGGAAAAGAGAACAAGTTAAAAGCCCGATTATTATTTAACTTATACTGAATGCCAAGAATGAACATATTTGCTTATTTTGTATCATGGAAAACTTTGTGTGTTCACAAGAAAAAAAAAATCTTCCTAAATCTCACATCAGTCTATAAATATAATCAAATGATTGTTCATACCACATTGGGAGACATTGTAAAAACAGTCTTATATAGAAAACTCAAAATCCCTTTCCATGCACAAATCACAGAACTTAGATTAGATGCCTCTTTCCCAAACCCGTCATAAAATGGAGGTCACCCTGCCCTTTTCCATCTTCATTCGCAGCTACAAGTCACATTTCCTCCCCTTGGAGGAAAAGAATGATACACATAGAAGCGGGACAGAACCTGGACACACGGGTTGGCTTCTCTTTCGTTCTATTTACCAGTGGAACGTCTCTCTTAGTCTAATCAGACTACCTGGCTTCATCAGACCTACAGAGAAGTAGAATGTTTTCTTACTTTTTTACTTCTCTTTCATAACACAAAGCTTTGATCCAATAATTTTGCACCGCTTTTCTGTTTAACCTGTCTTGTGCTGCAGGTGTGTCAGCCTTGACCTGTGGGGGTCACGTGCGGGGGGCGGGGGGGACTTCTGCCCTGGGGGGAAAAGGAGGTACCGCTACAACTGGGGACTACCCGACTGCTCAGCTAACAGGGTTTCCCCTTCAGAGTCATTGGCTTCCTAGGACGATTAATTTTCCGTCATCCGCCATCTCATCCCAGGACTCATGGGGCTGTTCTACGCTCTGTCTACCCTGATCAATTTGCATCTTCTATTTGTGCACAGATCTGGTTAAAACAACCAGAATGTAAAATAATCAACATTCCTCCAGGTGAATATTATAATTTCTTCCTCTGTTCCCTAAAGATAGATTAGCAGGGACTAACAGAGTTGGAAGAAAACTCAAAGACCACTGTTTTTTTTTCCCCCCAATCTCAGTCTCTAAATGGAGCAAAGCCTTGATTTTTCTCGTTTTCTTCTGCAGCCTCAACTACAAAGGAAGAGTACCTGAAGGTGCCCAGTGTTTAAAGAAGAAAAAAAGTGGGTGTGCCCTGTCTTAAGGTGGTAAGGAGTGGAGGAGGATGCTATCTCCTCCCTCAGCATCGCCTCAGTTTCTCAAGGACTAAACTTCTGTGACCACAGCCAACCTAACAAAGACTATCTCACCCACCAGCTAAACATTACTGCCTACTGACCAGTCTAAAAGCAGAACTCTTTTTTGTTTCCTGTCATAAAAAGTTTAGTTCAATGACTTAAAAGTTAAGTAAGATAATTTGAGAAAAAGTTCCCATATAGAAAACAAAACAGTAGCCAGGTGTGGTGGCGCACGCCTGTAATCCCAGCACTTGGGAGGCAGAGGCAGGCAGATTTCTGAGTTCGAGGCCAGCCTGGTCTACAGAGTGAGTTCCAGGACAGCCAGGACTACACAGAAAAACCCTGTCTCGAAAAAACAAAAAAAAGAAAACAAAACAGTTTGAATGAGTTTAAATTTGAGGTCACTATATTGTGACTGTGTTCTTCTGTTCTTTAGTGTGCAGAGCTGAACTATAAGATGAGCCAATATGACAGAGCTAAGACCTACAGCGATCAGGTTTCTCCGGGAAAATGAAGTCCTTTTGGCTGGCACCCTTCCAAATCACAGTCTTGCTTTGTGTGTTCATCTTAGGAGTTCATCTGCCTTTAAAGTTAAGGACTCTTGTTCTAACTTGGCATGGCGCTGTCCTAGGTCTTGTATGTTCTTGTATGTCTTTTCATCCATACAAGAAGAGAGGGTGAGTAGCTGAGTACCTTTTTATGAATATATACACCTTGGCTCTAACGGTCCATTCATCACTACTAAACACAGCAGCCCTCACCAAGGCCCAGTCATAAATACGGCAGCATTCACTCACCAAGGGATTGAAAGAGTTCAGTCATTTTAGGATGATCCCAACAGGTTGTCTGTGTTTGATGGCTGCAGAGAAAACAAAAAATGTTAAGTATAAGCATGCTTCAAAATACAATATAAGCTACAGTCTTCCAAAATCCCAGATATATTTCGAAAGTATGCAAAAAAAAAAAATCTCCATTATGGATCACTCAGAAATCTAGTGCTCAGTTGTTACTCAATATTCAAGGCATGAATAATAGGGGCTGGAGAGATGGTTTGTCACAGAAGTGTGAGGCTGAAAATTCAGAGCCCTGTTCCCTATGGTGGGTCTGGAAGCTCATACCTAATGCCAGTCCAGGGGAGAGGGGCAGGGGATGTCCGGAACAAACTGGCAAGCTAGACTTTGGCGAGCTCTGGCTTCAAGCGAAACACCCTGCCTAAATATATAAGGTGTAGAAGAATAAAGGACCTGCGACCTCCAGATATGTACAAACACACACACGGCACAGACAGAGTCATTTTTTCCCACATACATGGCAGCATGCATAAACATGCATGCCACAGAGACACATATACACACAAAACCACTCTGAACAACCGATTTTGTTTGCATAACTGTATTAGGAAAAGTAAGCAAGATTCTTCTTTCTGTATCAGAAAAACCACTGCAACTACAAGCTGAAACCCAGACATAAGGGATGATTGCCAAGGATGCTCCGGCCCTGAGTGGGGCGTGGCCAAATCAATGTGGGCTCCATAGTCATCTCCGTCTTATAAGGCAGATGCCAGTTTTTCATACCAAGCAAATGCTTTGACAGCAGAGGGGCTGTGATGAGTTGCTACATTTGGAAGAGTTATCACACTTTACAAGCCTGAATCAAATTCCTAAAGACCAGAGACACGAAGACTCTGAATCTAAATACCATGTGCTCACATTGCCATCTTCTGAGGCTCCTCTGCTCATTGACCCTGGTCCTCTCCCTCCCTAGTTCACACCTGCTAGCTCTCATCTCCCTGCGCACCCTGGTTCCCAGCCTCTCCAGAGCTAAGTGCCTTTCTCTTGTGATTTATAAACTCTAGCTCCATCTTCCTAGCTTTATTTGATAACTAGTACTATTATTTTTGGACGTGAATAATTTTAATGTGTGATCCCTATTCTTCATTTGAAAACCATGCCTTTATTTTATTGCTATGATTCATATATTAGTTGGAAATCTTAAAGGAATACATAGTAAAGTCAATAATGGTAGGGCACAAATTAGGTATGTGTGTGTATATATATATACATATATATATATGTGCACGTGCATGTTTGTGTGTATATATATGTGACTATAAGCATGCATGTATATGCATGTGAGTATAAGCATGTGTGTATATGTGTTACGTGTGTGTTTGTGTATGTGTGTGGGAGCAGGAGTTAAAATGCTCATAAATTTGATGGGCTAGTAGCCTTATATTTAAAAATAGTTTACAGTTCCTTATCTAGGTCACAACAGAACAATAACATCTAATGGTTCTCAAAGGACTTCCACAGTGACCCTTAGTTCTTAAACTGTTTAGTAAGCTATGTGAAATAGCACATAACATGAGAGATGATATTAAAATATTCATAAAGATTAATTTAAAGAGAAATCCCTGCTTTTATAACTTACATGATGCACCAAAAAAGTGGTTATGTGTTGCTGGACAGGGAACAGAATCATTGTTATATATATTTGGGTAATAGAATGCCCTGATAATGCAAAATGGGTTTCAATAAATAAATGAAGCTTATGTTTGAATTGAGTTTGGTAAGCTGTCCCAAGAATCTCAAAGAGAATAATTCTGTGAAGGGAATATGTTTTAGAACATAGGAAATCTGTCTGCCTCCTCTCACGCTTAACTCCGGTACAAAGGGACAAATATTTCCATTTGACTTGAACAGCAACAAAGCCACTCTATCCTCTCACTCCACGCACTGCCCCAAAGTTTGTGGGCAAGTAGAAGATGTCTGGTCTAAAAGAATGGCTGTTCAAAGTATGACCATGAGCTCAGCAGAAACACATCTCTCAACCACCAGTAGGATTTAAAGAACAGTTTAGTGAAAATGGATGACAGTTCCATCCTGCCATCATGGGTTCCTAAGCTTAAACATCCAAGACTCCGTTGATATTTTTCTCATTTTTTCCCCCAAGTAATTTCAGTCCTGGTCACAGCACTATTTTCCGAAGACATTCATCTCATCACAAGATACCAAGACACACTAAGGCTCACGGGCTAAACTAGAGCTCCCAGCAGTGCAGTCAGACTTGATGCTTAAATATTATGTATGCATTCTCTAGAACTACAGATGTGGACCTTCCCCTTAGACAATCCTACGTTGCCACAAGGGCAAAATACCACTGGCTAGTTAGGCAACCAGCTGAGATCCCGAAGCCTGCTGCTAATGGTTCTGCGCGGATGGATGGCACTGCATCCTGGGAGCGGAGGGAACACACACATTTGGCAAACAGATGGAGGGAGGGGCAGGGAGTCTCCTTTGTGAATTCAGTTCCAGTGGATTCATTAGGCAGAACTGCAAAGGCTCAAAGTAAACACAGCCTCTGGTTACAAAGGAAAGCTGCGGTTTACATAACAACAGTTTAGGGGAGGAGGCATTTCCTTTCTTTCTTTCTTTCTTTCTTTCTTTCTTTCTTTCCTTCTTTCTTTCTTTCCTTCCTTCTCTTTCTTCTTTTCTTTCTTTCTTTCCTTCTTTCTTCTTTCCTTCCTTCTCTTTCTTGTTTTCTTTCTTCTTTCCTTCTCTTCTTTCCTTCCTTCTCTTTCTTTTCTTTCTTTCTTTCTTTCTTTCTTTCTTTCTTCTCTTCCTTCTCTTTCTTTCCTTCTTTCTTCCTTCATTTCCTTCTTCTTGCCTTCTTCCTTTCTTTCTTCCTTCCTTTCTTTCTTCTTTCCTTCTCTTTCTTTCTTTCTTTCTTTCTTTCTTTCTTTCTTCCTTCCCTCCTTCCTTCCTTCCTTCCTTCCTTCCTTCCTTTCTTTCTTTCTTTCTTCCTTCCTTCCTTCCTTCCTTTCTTTCATGGAG
The DNA here is from genome assembly GCA_964023405.1 of Apodemus agrarius. NCBI lineage: Eukaryota > Metazoa > Chordata > Mammalia > Rodentia > Muridae > Apodemus > Apodemus agrarius. The sequence continues at coordinate 22,350,131 of OZ030027.1, read as the reverse complement.
AAAGAGGATCAGAATAAAATCCATATGAAATGTAAAAGCTAAGTATTTGAACAGCTGCAGGCTCCATAGAGCAGGAAACTCTTGCTATAATGCTTCCAGCTTGCCCAGAGCAGGCAACCAAAACAGAACCAGAGTAATATCTTCCCTCAAAATAACAGCGGCATATCTTCCTATCTTCCAAGCAATCTCAAGGCCGGTAGGGGGAGGGGGGAGGAGCTAACCACAGCACCCCAGAGAAACTATCCTGCCATACTAGAATTCTGCTACAAAAAAATCTTACTTCAAAATCGCACCTGGCCCAGGAAGGTGTCCCAGAATAAAGTGAAAATTTAAATATCCAAATAAGTCTTTAGGTTCAAAAATTCTCATGAAGCAGAGGATCGCAAGAGCAGAGACCTATCTATCACTAGGATGGCCAGCCATCTCGGGTTTGCCGTCATAGGAGAAACAGCAGCAAAACTGTTGAAGCCTTTGATGAGGAAAAGTCTGTTGGGTACCCTGTGACACTTACATCTACCTCCATATGCCAAAGAAAGTAAAAGGCAAATCAAATGAGAAAGCATTCAAACAAACGGCATTAATGTTGTGCCCTAAACACTGCAGAGAGGCCATGAAGCAATGACCAGCTACGTAGTTCAGCTCTGCGGTCTTTTCTGATAGACAATTAGGAAATATAAGTAGTTCTCAGCGAACTACTGCTGAGGGAAGAGAATTTTCAAACCTCTTTGTCCCTAGGAAAGAAGCATCACAACCATCACCACCACCAGGACAAACTGAACTGATCGGAAGGTATTCCACTTGTCCAAGACTGCCAGATGACCGAGTCCACCTACCTGCTACTCTGTCTCAGGTTTCACACTGATGAGTATTTCCTGGCATTTTCTATTTACTGTTTCCTTCTGATTATGAATACAAAGGCACACTAGGGCAAGCACTAAAGACATCTGATTCATCACATGCACCAACAGAGGAGACACAGCTATATATGTTGCAACTGTCAGGACAATCTCAGGACAGAAAGATCTCTTCCTTGCTGAGCAAGAGTAAGATAAAAGGCAGGTGTGGGACATACAATATTAAGTAATAGGATAATATTATGACAATATTACATTAAGGCATGGCTTACACATTCAAATCATTTTAATGAAATAGGTCAATGAGTAGAAGTTTCTATCTGCTACTATTAAGAACCAAGTAATATTAAGTATTAGGCTAATATTCCAGTGAGCACATTGGACTTCTCTGTATGTGAAAAGCTCAGTCCACATTATGAAGCTACTGGGGACTTAGGGGACTGTGATGACTGTTTTCAGGTGTAGGAGGGGGACAGTGGAGAGCAGGCGCTTAGATAACTCGCTGAGGGCCGAGGGCAGGGAACAGTATGGAGATCTGAACACAGATGGTCTGATTTAAGCCTGAGCTCATGATATGGAAGTGGGTTTGCAGAATTAAGGTTTTTAAATATTTCTTGATGAATCCATCCAGATTTGAGCCCACAGTCCATCATTATAATCACTACAGACACCTTGTATCACGCTGCCTTCCCCCTCACCCCTGGTAAATCTCAGCTCGGGCCTGGCTCTGCTCAATTACTTTGCCTTTTCTGGATTGAAGCAGCTGTGGCTGACTACGGAGAGAAAAAGGAAATCAGTCTACACCCAGACTGCTTCTGCTTTACATATCTGATCCCAAACTTCAGATCCCTGCCTACCGACTAGTGAGTGAACTAGTGTTCCTAAACGCCAAGATCAGAGACCCCACCACCACCTTCATCCTTCTCCTTGCTAACCCAAAAGGAAGTTTCCTTCCCCAATATTAGCTTGCCTTTGTCTCACACTTCACTGAAAAATTTAAAAAATTAAACACACACACACACACAACCATAACCTTAAATATACATCTTCTGCCAATGTTCACCCTTTTCCCGTTTCTCCACAAACAAAACTTACCATCTATTATGCAACAGTCTCACTTCCTGCTGTCACATTATCTCCTCAATCAATTTGGCTCCTAACTTTCCTCCTCCATCCAAATTGGTCTTATCAAAACTGTTAACAAGCCACAAAGTTCCCAGCGGAAAAGGCCTAACTCTGGGGATATGACATTTCCTAAGGATGTTATGAAATAAGCTAGAAGATAAGACATGAGAAGGGGGAAAAAAGATAATATACCTGATTAAGTCAAACCATAAACCCTGAGATTATTGTAACAATTGTTTTACATATGGCTTATAAAAGTTGGATCTAGTAATCCAAAGACCAATCCATTTTTAGAGGTCTTTCAAAAATTTTATATATATATATATATATATATATATATATATATAATATTATAATATGTACTTATAAATATTTTATTATATATACTATATAGAATTTATATAGCAAATGTAAATATATATATCGAAACAAATGCTGTTAGTCCCAAGTGAAACCAGTCATCCAAGCAATATAGCCTCAAAGCCCTAAGGGACGATATTTGCCACCATCATCATCCTAATTTTGGGTTTCTTTGGGTGTACCAGTACCCCAGCGCTCACCACTACGCCTTGTCCTCACTGTGTGAGCAGGACTGCACAGGCTAAGGGGCAGCTGGGGCAGCGAGGGACAGTACCTAAGCGTGGAGAGTAACTTCATGATCCTCGGGCAATGGGCAACTTCTCGAACCTCGTCACAAGCATTTTCTCTTTTGGACTTTTAAAGGTGGGGATTTTAAGATTCTATTTTGGGGGGATGGAATTAAAAACTGACAGGGTTAAGGAGAGAGCTTGACAAGTCAACATTCCAAAACAGAGAGCTTAGCTCACAATGCGAATGAGACAGATGGTAAAGGGCCAGAGGTGTCCCTAAAAATGTACTGGCTCCTCATGGTAATGGGGACCTGAGGAGGAAAAGACAAAATATCAACTGTAAAGAACTCTGTTGGATTCGACTATAAAGTGCACATAAGACAATCTGAGCTTCAGGAGAAGGCACAGCTGTAAGAAGTAAGTTCACTATATCCCTAAATTCAGAAAGTCAATACTGTGGGCAGGGGTGACAGAGTCGTTGGTATAGAGCTATGAGAGGAGCTTTGCTGGTTCTTGGCTTTAAAGGACCAGCAGAATTAATTTTCAGGGTGGATGGACCTGGTGTAAGGGGAGGGACGGGTGATACAGGGCACTAAAGATTGATTAGAAGAGTGAACATGCTCTTACACACTCAATAAATACAGGGGCCCAGAACTAATAGGGCACCCCAACTGCCACCTCCTTATTCCTCCACCTCCCTCTCATCCTCAAATAAAGGGACTTGAACCACCCATCACAACACTGCTGGAAGCCATCTTCTTTGTCTTGTCCCTGGGGAGCCTGGCATGTCACCCAGAGCAGGGACATCAGGAGCATGACCTCACCAGAGGAATTTATCATTGTATACTTGTGGTTTCATCTTGAAAGGTGGATATACAACTATTAGCTTCTCAAAAAAAATTACCAGTTCATCTGTTCATTTATTTGTCAAGCAGATTGATAATTTCCTCTAATTTGTTCTAGATGGCTATGTGAAATCCTTTTTATGTTAGTTTGCTTTCAAGCCAGAACAGAAGACATTCTACTTATTTTTACAAATTTTACTCATTCTTCCTTTTGATTGATTTAATAATAACTTTAAATATTTAATCTTCACGAAATGAAGGACAGACGCACTTCCTTTGTGGATGGCTTTATAGCAATCCTTGCTGTGTCGGATGGCAGGTGCTTACACATTGAGCACTTTCCTATGCTAGAAATCACTCTAGGGCTGGCAATATGGCTGAGTAAGTACAAGCGTTTGCTGCCCAACCTTCCAACCTAAATTGACCTTGGAACGTACATGGTGGAAAGAGAGAACAGTTTGTTCAAAGTTTTTTACCTCCACTTCTGCACTGGGGCAGTCCCCTCCCTCACATAGATCCAATCAGTCAATCATCCAAATCAATCGATAAATGTGCTACTTAAAATCTTATTTTTAAAATGAAGCGTGTGCAGGAAGTGAGTATGCATGTGAAGTGTCCCAGAGGCTAGAGAGAATTTCCCTGGAGCTGGTGTTACAGACAGTTGTGAACAACCAAATCAGGGTGTGGGTGCTGGGAACTGAACTTGGGTCTTTGGCAAAGGCGACAGATGCTCTTAACCACTGAACCACTCGTCCACTCTAACAATTTAAAAAAGGAACGAAAAGAAAGAAAATTTAAACCGGGGGTGATGGTGCTATTATAGTACAGTGGTGCTAAGGAATCTAGAAGATTCTAAGCCAGTCTTATGGCATGGCCCCAGAAATGGACACATAGGGAATGTTAGGAAAGGCAATAGTGTTTTTAATGACACTGCCAGTTCCATCTGCATGATACCAGTGAACTAGGATAGGGGTGGATTTGAGAGATGCTTCCAATTTCCTGATGACTAAGGATGTTGAACAGTTCTTTAGGTGCGTCTCTGCCATTTGATATTCCTCAAGTGAAAATTCTTTGTTTAGCTCTGTACCCCATTTTTTAATAAGGTTATTTGGCTCTCTGGAGTCTACCTTTTTGAGCTCTTTGTATATTTTGAATATTAGCCCTCTGTTGGATGTAGGGTTGGTGAAGATCATTTCCCACTTTGTTGGTTGCCGTTTTGTCCTTTTGACAGTGTCCTTTGCCTTATAGAAACTTTGTAATTTTATGAGGTCCCATTTGTCAATTCTTGATCTTAGAGCATATAAGGAACTTCAGGAACTTTCCCCCTGTGCCCATGTCCTCAAGGCTCTTTCCCTGTTTCTTTTCTATTAGTTTCAGTGTGTCTGGTGTTATGTGGAGGTCCTTGATCTACTTGGACTTGACTTTAGTACAAGGAGATAAGAATGGATCAATTCTCATTCTTCTGTATGCTGAACTCCAGTTGAGCCAGCACCATTTGTTGAAGAGGCTATCTTTTTTCCACTGGATGGTTGTAGCTCTTTTGTCAAAGATCAAGTGACCATAGGGTGTGTGGGTTCATTTCTGGGTCTTCAATTCTATTCCACTGATCTACCTGACTATCACTGTACCAATACCATGCAGTTTTTGTTTGTTTGTTTGTTTGTTTTTGTTTTTGGTTTTGGTTTTTCGAGACAGGGTTTCTCTGTGTAGTCCTGGCTGTCCTGGAACTCACTCTGTAGACCAGGCTGGCCTCGAACTCAGAAATCCGCCTGCCTCTGCCTCCCAAGTGCTGGGATTACAGGTGTGCGCCACCACCACCCGGCTTACCATGCAGTTTTTAACACTATTGCTCTGTAGTACTGCTTGGGTTGGAGATTTCACCTCACACCAGTCAGAATGGCTAAGATCAAAAACTCAGGAGAAAACAGGTGCTGGCAAGGATGTGGAGAAAGAGAAGCACTCCTCCACTGCTGGTGGGACTGCAAGCTGGTACAACCACTCTGGAAATCAGTCTGGCGGTTCCTCAGAAAACTGCACATGATACTACCGGAGGACCCAGCCATACCACTCCTGGACATATACCCAGAGGATTCCCTAGCATGTAATAAGGACACATGCTCCTCTATGTTCACAGCAGCCTTACTTATAATAGCCAGAAGCTGGAAAGAACCCAGATGTCCCTCAACGGAGGAATGGATACAGAAAATGTGGTATATTTACACTATGAAATACTACTCAGCTATTAAAAACAATGAATTTATGAAATTCTTAGGCAAGTGGGTGGAACTGGAGAATGTCATCCTTAGTGAGGTGACCCAATCACAAAAGAACACACATGGAATGCACTCACTGATAAGCGGATAGTAGCCCAGAAAGCTCGGAATACCGAAGAAACAATTCACATATCAAATGATGCCCAAGAAGAAGGAAGGAGAGGGCCCTGGTCCTGGAAAGGCTCGATGCAGCAGTATAGGGGATTACCAGGACAGGGAAGTGGGAAGGGGGATCCAGGAAAGGGGAAATCATTTGAAATGTAAATAAAGGATATATCTAATAAAAAATGGAAAAAAAAAAGAGAGAGAGAGAGAGAGACATGCTTCCAGCCTCGGCTCCATGGCTGCTGCGCAGGGCTGACTGACTGCTGCTCAGTGTCCTGTGGGAGCCAAGGTGTGCCCATTCTTCTGAAGCCGACTTGAAGCAATGGAGAAATGTAGTAACCCCAAGGTGCTTATATTCTGTCATAAGGCAATTTTGTTCTCTCCTCCCACCAGCAGAGTTGGCCCGGTGAGTTTAAAGTATTTATTTTCCAATAACGAGTCACAGACCCAATTCTTACTGAAATAGACTGTCCAGTCTTCTTATGCTTTGATTCCACTTATTCCTTTATCATTTAACACAAAATAAACCACACACACACACACACACACACACACACACACGTGTGCACGCGCTTTCCTCTTTAAAGGGACCCAGTGTGTCCTGGGGCCTCTGCTTACAAATCAGGAGCCTAGAGATTTAATCTGTCCTCTGGATGAGGGAAAAGGAGGAATCATGTTCTAGAGAGATATACGGAGGGAAACATGTATTTCTTGTACTGGGCATTAAACCATTGCTATAGGTTCATTTGGTTCTGGTTTGAATGTTCTAGAATCCTTAAATGTAAATTGCCCTGTGGCAGGGAGAGAAGCACCTTCTTGAGCTTGTCGGGCTGGGTAGAGGGTTTCCTATGATAGCCCAGTCTCCCTACCCTTGGATAAAGAAAAACCAAAACTTAACAATAGAGAGAGCTAGAATTCGTAAAAGACTTGAGTTCTGTAGATCATGAAAGCAACAGGAGCCAAAATCACACTTTCTAAACTCAGAGTAGGGTGAGCTGCCCCACTGGACTTAGAAAAAAAGCGCATATTTATTTCGGAATTGTCTCCCTTCTAGGCAGCAAAGACAGCTTACAGATGTGTGTGAACACGACACTGCTATTGCCTGGCTCTTAACTCTTCCACTTCCCCAGACTTGCTCCCTGAAGTTGAACTACTGGGAAGCGGTGGAGCCTTTAAGAGGCAGGGCCTGGGGAACACCATTAGGTACTCAGGAGCAGCCTTTGAAGTTCCTTTCTGTCTATGGCTTCCTAGCACTTGGTCGAGGGGTTTTGCTCTTCCACAGACTTTTCCTGTGATACGCTTCTTGGGAACAGGCTAAAAAAAAGCAACAAGGACAACCAACCTTGCCATGCAACGTCCACACTGTAAGCCAAAAATAACTTGTTTTTCAATCCTGTCTTCTATTTTATAGGTTTTTTTTAACTTTATGTATTCTGGTGATTTGAATAAAAATGACCCGTATAAACTCATAGGGAGTGACACTATTAGGATGTGTGGCCTTGTTGGAGAAACTATGGGTGGGCTTTGAGTTTTCCAAAGCTCCATCCAACAAGGCTGGCACAATGGCTCACTAGCTCCTCCTGCTTCCTGCCAGTCCAGGTAGAACTCTCATCTTCCTCTCCGACACCGTGTCTGCCACCATGCCTCCTTGCGCCCCCCACCATGGCAATAATGGAGTGACCTGTGAACTGTACGTGAGCCCCAATGAAATGTTTTCTTTACAAGAGTTGCTGCAGTCATGGCGTTTCTTCACGGCAATAGAAACCCTAATTAAGACATGTATCTATTTTCTTTTTCTTTATGAGATTATAATAATCTCCCTTCCGCTTGTTTTTTCACTCCAAATCCTCCCATGTACCTCTCTACTTTCTCCTTCGTGGGCTCTTTTCCACTATTTGTGAACGCGTGCTCTGTATTTTACACACACACATACACATACATACATACACACACACACACACACACACACACGCACACACACACACTCCAAAATATAAGCTGCTAAGTGTTACTTGTATGTATGTTTCCAGGGCTGATGGTTTGGCCCTAGACCACGCATTGGTATTATCTTCCCTGGGGAGGGCCACCTCGTCTACTCCCAGCCTATGTTCTTTGTCTGGAGTTGAGGACCTGTGGATTTTGCCCCCATTCAGCTTAGCATGCCCACTGATGTCATCCTTGTTCAGCTCATGTCTGGGCAGACATGTCCATGAGACTTTAGGGGTGTATCTTCCGATGTTACTAGGAGACACAATCGCAGAGTAAATTCCCTGATCCCCTGGCTCCTACAATCTCTCCAACACCTCTTCTGCGATGTTCTCTGAGCCTGAGGTGAGGGAAGGTTTGGAGATGTAGCCAGTGGGGCCGGGCTCCACAACTCAGCATTTTGATTAATCCTGTTTTTCCTTTATGAGCTTATTTATTTCCTCTCTGGCATTCCTTAGTGCACCATGCACTCGACATGGCATAACAAAGAGTCATGCCATGAAGACATGTTCTCACAGTTCAGATCTCCATCCTGATGCTCTTCAAAGACATGCCACTCACTACCATGGACTTCAAAATGCCGATAAAGGGCCATCTCTGTGTGCATCCTATATTTTTAATTAACCTATACAATTAAGCTATAACCCCAAAGTAAGTTTGACCTCCCCTTGCAAAATCTCTTGTAGTACTCTAGCAAGCATTACATGTACGAAAATGCAAACTTAAAAGTTCTACTTGAATACTATTTTCTGACAGCTAAACTAATTCACTCACTTTGCCCCAGGAAATTCTCATGGCGTGACACTAATGCTAAGTAGGTTTTTAACATTTTTTTTCTATTTATTTGTATGGGCATGCAAGGAGGAGGAACACATTAAAAGTCCTTTCATTCATCATTTACTTGCTTATGAATATATCCAAGGATTGAATTTTGTTTTCGTAACAATTCTAAGTGAAATACTGGCTCTCTAACTCTCCCTCCCAAGTTTAATGTTCCCTTTTCTATGGGGAAATAAACTGGAAAGTTGCATAACAGAGTAAATACTGAAAAACTGCCAGATTAGTATTATAGAACCCGGAGAATCTGCTCTAAATTGTGAATATAGTTAAAAGACATTTAACTCAAAATCTGCATGTATTTAAGAAAACGACCCATTTCCCGGTGGGTAGCTACAGACCCATGCTCACCAAGGAGGATCTGAGGCACGAAGTACAAACAAAAACAAAGCAAAAAAGACAAGAAAGCGAGGGGAGGACCTGGTAGGAGGGAATTGATGGAGGCGGGAGGAGGATAGGGGGAGTGAGGCGATGAATAGTGCAGCATGTATTTATTATATGCATGTCTGACACTGCCAAGCAATAATTACTAAAAACAGAAGAGAAAATCTGATATTTACCCAAGATATAGAAAATACGATAGGAAGCTTAACCTTTAAATATCATCGTTAAAGAATTGCCAGTGCTGCTTTATATATTATTTTTCCAGTGTTGATTATGAGCAAGCAATAAGATGTCAGACAGACCAACTTTTCTCCCACGTGTTTTCTCTCCCTGAGAACTGACTGTCTAGGCAAGAATACTCTTCCACTGTACCCCAACATAAACGCTAGGGGTTAGACGAGGCCTAACTGCTTAATTCTTGGTCATCTATTACTGATGAAGACAAATGGAAATTCTTCAGCTAATGGAAGTGTGTGTGTGTGTGTATGTGTGTTTGTGTGTGTGTGTGTGTGTGTGTGTTAAAGATGAGTCTCACTACACACACACACACACACACACACACACACACACACCAAGAAAATCAGTGTGAGCTTCACCAAGTACAAGACTTCAAATTTTCTCTATCCAGTGAAAACAAATACTGATTTACTAGACTAGTAAAAAATCTGATTATAGAGGAGTATAGGTCAAACCAACCCACTAATTCATTCTAATCAATCTTTATGGGATTCTAAACTTGGGACTGCATATATACTCACTTTTTTAATGCTACCAGACTAAAAGTGCCCAAAGACTAGCACTGGGTGAGGCAGGGGTGTGTTTCTGGGAGGTCTACAAGGACCACACCCTTCTCTTCCCAGCTTCCTCCAATTGTCTGTATTCCCAGGACGTCATTCCCCTCCCTCCATTTTCAAAGTTGCATCTGCATGTCCCTAGGGGTCTGGCCTCTTCTCACTGGCACGCTTCCTTTTAAAAAGCTCTCATGATTTCACTATCAGGAGGATCTGCCTATGGGAATCTCCAACGTGGAGACTGCTGCTAAGTGTGGTTGTTGACACTATTATGAATAAGAAGAACTGGGTCAAAGTCCCAGGGCTTAGGACTGGACTTCTTTAAGGGGAGGGTTTCTTCTGTCTCAGATTTATAACTAAAGCCTTATTATTTGATTCAGGTCAATATTTGCCCAAGCAGACTAAAGTTCTTGAATACCATTGCTATAGTTATTATTAATTGAAATAAAAATGGAAAACAGCTAAGACATTTCAAAATTTTAATTAGATGGCCACAACTGCTTTCAATGAAGACAAGCCATCTCAGCCAGTCATGGGCTCCTTTCCATTCCTGTCTGTAGAAGTTACACACTCATCAACTGCTTTGATGCCCCCATTCTAGAATTCATCACAACTCAATATACCAAATGCTGTCTATGAACAAAAGAGTTAAATTGTCACAAGACAATGTAACACATACTGCTTAATATATTTTTATAGATGGTGACAAGTTTGTTTTAAAAATGGGAATGGATTTCAGGATAAAGGGAAGGGAATATTAAAAGGTCCTATTCAACAAAAATTGTTTTCACGAGTTTTACGCAAACAAAGATCAGATAGGTCAATTAGTATTGGCATAGGATTTTCAAGGAATCACACTTTGTTTAAGACAGGATAGAAAGAAAACTTGACAGAGATTTTTTTTTTTATTCAACTCGCCCAAGGCCACACAGCTAATGTGAGCCACAGAGGTCTTTGGATACTCGGTGTGCACTCTCAGAATTATGACCTAGTTCTCCTGATACATAATAGGGTCAATGACAACTCTTAGTGCTGGACTGCACTGTAAATCAACGGCTTCCCTGACTTCCACTTCTAGGGATAATAGAAGAGTGCTTCATTATTCTTCTCTGTGACAAAACATATAGTAAGTGAAGGGCCAGCATCCTAAGATGGTGTGTACACTAGACAAGAGTCAGAACATGTCACATAAGAAGTAACAGAAAGAGAAACTAGGCTGAAAAAAAAACACAAAACCTTATGATGAGGAGGAACAGGGGAATGAAGATGATAAAATAGTAACTCAGTGCCCTTTCCCCAAGGCCAGAAAGACCTAATGAAGGACAACTCGCTGATTTTGAAACTAATTTCTTCCCCATTATTAATCATGCATAGTTTCCTTGGTGACCGGATTGAATTCTGTTATTACAAGTACAGGGAGCTGGGTTTGGCGGTGCACATCTTTACTCCCAGCGCTCGGAAGGCAAAGGCTGGGGTTGGGGTGAGAGGGGACATCTCCCCGAGTTCAAGGTCAATCTAGTTTCATAATAAGTTCCAGGCCAGCGAGGACTACATAGTGAGACCCTTTCTCACAAACAAACAAACAAACAAACAAACAAACAAACAGACCAACAACAAACCAAATTACGTAGGGGAGTAGGAGGAGCGCTCTTTAATTAT